>CM035806.1:156175666-156818166 GCA_020466095.1 Chlorops oryzae | reverse complement strand
ATTGAAAATTTTTTTTATTTATTGTATTACAAAAGGTTCAAAGTAAATAAAAAAAACTTTTTTTGCCTTGATACGTGGGCTGTTCAAAAAGTAATGAGACTTCAAAGTTGGTGGTGAAAAAAAGGTGTCGTCACGGCGGCCACGATTCCGGGTTTCCGGAGCGTCCGAA
The DNA here is from genome assembly GCA_020466095.1 of Chlorops oryzae. Taxonomy (NCBI): domain Eukaryota; kingdom Metazoa; phylum Arthropoda; class Insecta; order Diptera; family Chloropidae; genus Chlorops; species Chlorops oryzae. Next base: position 156,817,997 of record CM035806.1, on the reverse strand, counting down.
ATGGAAAAAAAAACGGGGTTATAATCAGTATAGATGTAATTCCCGGGTGAACCTCAAGCTTAATTTTGTGATTTTTTTTTGACAAAATGGCGGCCATTCAAAAAAAAAATTTCAATTTCGGGTTTTTTTTTTGTATTTTGTGTAAAAAAAAAAAATAGTAAAAAATTTTTTAAAATTATGTCGAGGTTCACCCGAGAATGGTGACAATTCTGCGTCGATTCCACTTTGTTTCATGAAAATCGGTTCAGTTGAACTGGAGATATCATGGCCGCCAGTTCGAAAAACGTGGTTTCGAGATAAACGCGTTTATAGTTTGAAGCAACGCAAAAATTACTCGTTTTAGCGCAGATCTTGCTCGACAAAGAAGGCTATATCCTCTAAACTATTTCGAATTTCAAAAAATCCTTTTAGGGGCATATTCACAACTACCCAAGCTATAAATAAATCCAAAAAAAAAAAGTCGAAAAAAAAAGTTGCTCAATGAGAAGACCCCCTTAACTCCACTTTAAGTGTTAATAATAATTTTGATTTTGATCTTTCAAAGAATAGTCTAAAATGCCTCTATCTTATCTTGTGCCGTCAATCTCGAGTGGTTCTGGCTATTATACACAACCGCACAAACGCAATATACCCTCGACATAGAGTGTGCTGCGATTAAAAAGCAAAAGGAATTTTAAAATAAAAAATTAATTAAATAATCTATCGAGTCGAAATCATTCCGTTCCAAGAAATGGAACTATTTATATAAATAACAATTCTCTTTTGTACATACATCTCAGTTGATTATTCGTTTGTATAATAATGATAATAATAATAATAATAATATAGCAAACTACGCTGCAAGCTATATTATATTAATAAAAGTTGCTTTATTTGAGCCAGCAACGGAAAATTTCTCTATTGACACACGCCACGCCACGTATGAGCGCTGTTATAAATCACCTACGAAAGAGATTACTCATACGCACCATGGGCTATGCGCACATTGAGTTAATTAAAAAAGCACTTCATAGCCGAAGGTGCTTTAAAAGGTTTATTTTGATTTTCTCTTTTCAACCGCTTCGTAAATAATCTACCTCAGCATATTTATAGACCTAATACGAATCATCGCATCAAATGCATCCATGTTTGTATGTATATATGCATTTATGTACATAGGTATTTCGCAATTGTGTATGGATAAAAGAAAGGTTATAAAAATAAATCCTATATAAAGTAGTTAATTTTTTATACCATTTTCTTATCATAAAATGGAAACATTTTTGCCCTTCTTATCCACTCTTCGCTTCTACTTTTCTTCATTGGATTAAAAGAGCTGCTGTCTTGAAAAGCCATTGACGTTGCTCTTTTGTCTGTAATAAGTAAAAAAAAAAAAAAAAAGTTAAGCATTTCTTTGACCCTCTTCCAAATGTACTTAACCTACTACGTCTACAAACATATGTATGCATAAGCATATTGAGATGTCCGCATCTATATACATATATATATATGTATGTATAGATATGTATGTATAGATATGTATGCATATAGATCACGGAAAAAGAAAGAGAATATTTTAAAGTTTGAAATCGCGTATAATTTGCAATACTCTTTATGGTACATCTTGAAAATCTGGAAAGTACATAGTACGTCAAAAATCATACACACAAAAAAAAAAAAAAAAAACGAATGTCTGCATTTTTTTATGGCTTTCAGTGTAGCTCATGTACAGCATTTAAATTTCTTAATTAGTTTTAAAAAGTCATCTTAAGTCGTCTATCGAATAATTTTGATTTGCATGCAAATATATCAATATATTCCTTATGTTCTTTTGAGACGATCTCAATTGATTTAAGCTTGAAAAACAATTTTTAATTTAAAAATATAAATACTTCAATTAAATAATAATAAATGAACTAAAAGTCAAAAGCTTCATAAAAATGTAGCATACAAAATGCTTCGCTGTAAATTGATATTTTTGGTGAAATGTATGGACACACAGTTCAAAGTGGCTTGCACATTTGCCGCACTTAACGAAATGGGTCACATTTCTAGATGATAGGATGCAATATTATAGTGTCTGCATGGGAAGTGAAAAACTTTTCCAGCGCAGCATAGTCTACGCTCTCATATATTAAAAGTATGTATGTATGCCTGTATGTATGTATGTATGAATGTATGTTTCTTTAGGATTTTTATATATAGTTATGAGTTTTTTCGTTGGGGAAAAACTTTTCCTCATAACGAGCGCTTCGCAGATATTCACTTTTCCCGCAATTTTCCTCATTCAGCGCGAGCTGGTTTGTTGCCCTGTATGAAAAAGCACTGAATCGATTCGAAAAGGTTGGCATTTTTGTTGCAATGCAAGTGCAACAAAAAAAAAACAACAACAACAAGAACAAAAATTTGGTGAAAACTAGGCTATCAAAGTAAATGAATTTTAAAGTAGCTAAAGAAGCTTAAATTGTCGATAGCCCTCGACAGTTTATAAAACATTTGCGGCTTGAAAGTTCGAAGGATCGCTTCCGTTTTGGAGCGGATCGAATCAAATCGATTCGAATCGAGTGCACTTTTAACTGCACGCTTTGGTGATGTAAGACTGTATGAATTTGGTTTTCTTTTTTGCTTTCATTAATTTCTTTTAATATTCAAGCTATCATGTTCTTTTTTTTTTTTTTATTTTCACATCTCATTCTCATTCGTTTTATACGTTTCCGCTCGTTTTAATACCCAATCTTGAATGCTCTATGAAATACTTACCCTATTGAATTGGTGTGTAAATTTGCTGAATTCCGAACGATAAGGTGTGGAAGAAAAAAGAGAAGAAGATATTCATTCAATGGCTTTACTTCAAGAGAGCAACTTATCGAAAATGGCGATTTAGAGTAGGTGCATTTTAATTGAAATTAGTTCTGGCAATGAGGGAAATGGAGAAAAAGGTTAAGGAATGGAAAATAAAGAACCGAGTTAAAATTAAGGGGGCATTAAAGGGGATTTTTCGCAAAATGAGCGTAATTAATAAAGTTTTTCCGTGGTTTTCGAAATTGTTTGCAACGTGCAGGAATATATTCTCGCACTCAGGGTTGCATTTATTACAAATAGAAACCAATTGCTTTTGAGAATCGTTTATGTTGGAAGCCTTCCTGTTTCTTGTTTTTCTTCATTTGGTTTTTAAATTTATCGCTATTACGCACATCATCCACGAGGTTATTTATAAATACTTAAAGGTATTCTTATTCCTTTATTATTATTCATTCATTATTCGATGTTGTAACATAAATTGCTGAGAAAAACAACATCGATACCCATTATAGCTCATGCTGTAATGCATCCGAATTTCTCGTGTCGATAGTATCGACTCGATACATCAATGCATTCATTCATTACAATACAGTGCCGCCCTCTATGATATCGTACGTGCGTGCGCGCGTTTTCCTAGAAGCCTCGTTACGAATAATTTTTATATATTTATACAATATTTTTCATTTATCCATATATATGTACATTGCACATACATACAGACATCAACTAAAGTACAGAGAAAAACATAAGAGGGGTCTTCCCTTAAACCTATATTTTCCTCGAAGGCCGCGAAGACTTGCAAATCAAGAAGACCAAAAAATTATTTTATGAAATTTTTGCACTTTTGCAATTTTTCGATCTTTTCATTTTTAAGGGAATACCCTAAATATTTTTAGTTTTTCGTTCTTGACACCAGTATACCTTACAAAACTGTTCAACCTCGATAGACTGTCTAGATCAGCCAAAACCTGTTTTTTTTTTTTTTTTTTTTTTTTTTTTTGTAAAAGCCTGCTAAGTTTTGCAAAGCGAATACTATTGGGAAAATTTGTCATGCTACGTAAAATGTTGTGGCTCTGGGATAGCGTAGGAGATGCGCGCTATGCTCTTGATCCCGGGGTCCAAGCTTCGATTCCCGGCACTGGCGAAACGGAGTGTAATGTTCCAAGGCTAGCACAGGTTTTTCAAATATCGCACACTACAAAAAAAAAAAAAAAAAAAACATCCACTCACACAAACACAAGAAAACCTCTGGTGGTATCACAACCCAGCAGAAAGCAAGGGGTCGAATTTCGCTTTTGGCGATATCGTTTCAATAGAAGGTATGTATGTCACCAGGTACCAATGTCAATGTCTATAGCGTCTCTACATTGCGGGGCTAGAAAAATAATGTGGACAACGGGTATAGCATTTTTATATCAATATGTCATGCAGCAAATCGCCAGATCGTTGCGTTTGTTTCGTTTTTCTGTGCTCTGTTGACATTCAATACCCATGCCCATACAAAATGTCTATAGGAGATTGCCTTGCTAGGAGCAAAGCAAGTCGCCATTCCTGTTGAAAATCCGATAGAGACACGGCGCCATGTCAACAGTACCACGGTCTCCTGTTGACATCCAATGACATTGTTATATGAAATATCTATTGCAGTAATTCATCGCCTGGGTACAAGTGGTCGCTGTACCCACAAACAGAAAAATATGACTCCATAAAATCGACACTTATTGAGCGATTTTATGGAGAAATCTGATTAAACTATACAAGTATGAATAATGTGCTTTTTCCATAGAGAAAACTCTTTGAATGCATAGAGAAAAATTTTTTAATTTTTTTTGTATCTTGCACAACTTTTTAAGCAGTTAAAATTTTCCCATTTTCCGACGCCTTTGTGAATACCCCTAATGTAAATGTTAAATTATCTACTTTTCCAAAAAAAAAAAAAAAAAAAAAAAAAAAAAAAAAAAAACCCTCGCTGGAGCGGGGATCGAAACCGCCGACCTTGTTTTTTTACAAGAATTCATATCAAAATTAAGAAGTAATCTTCTTAATTTTTCTTTCAATTTTTCGTTAAAATAAACGATAAGTTTTTCTCTATGGTTTCAATAAGACAATCTTCTTGGATAAAAACCATAGAGAAATCTTATTGTTTTTCTTCCATTGTTTTTGTTCCATTGTGGTATCGTTTTCTCTGCGCATTAACAAAGTCGATCGAGAAACGCCACCGTGCCTTTAGCGACATTTTCTGCTGGAAATGGGCTAACAAACGGCCTAAGTGGCAGCCACTCCAACATACATACATCAAAATTTTGACAGCTCATATCCCAGTTCGTAAAATTTCGCAATTTCGTAAAAAATGCGAAGCTGCATGAATCCCACTAATGTTCTAATCCATTACTTTTATACGTCCAGTTCACTTGAATAAATCATAATATCAGTACGCGTAGTTGCCACAATTGAAATTTCAAGAAGTCCAAAACAAGTTTTACGTTCGATTAGATTGTGACCTTGTTGTTTTTTTTTTTTTTTTTTTTTTTTTTTTCTTTCATAGAACGCACACGTGTAGACCGCAAAATGCATACAAATGTTTCCTGATTTCCAATGACCTTCAAATTCACGCTTAATTTCCTGTTTTTGTGTTTTTGTTAATTTTTTTTATTTTTTTGGCCTGTCTTTTATTTTGATTCTAGGAAGAAAAGGCTTTCAGACTGATTTCGATGGGTACTTTCCACGCCAATAAGCTTTTCAAATGCTTATGAGATGAAGGTACATGCTTTTGAAAGAGCATTGCATAGAATTTCGAGCAAATATTTCATTGAATTGTAAATAGCAGTTAACCATAACGTTAACCCTTTAATAATTCTAAAGAGGCACAATTTATTATCGTATACAGTGTTCTCTGTTTAAAAGCTCTCTGTGCATGATAGATTTCTCATTGTTTTGAAATTAAAGTGAACACTCCTCTTAAACGGACACTCTTTGGGAATGCTCTAGTAATCTTGCTTATAAAAACAGTGTACTCTCTCGTAAGCGGACACCTATGGGAGCGAAAAATATGTCCGCTTAAGTGGGAACTATTTAAGAATCAGAAAAACACAAGCGCATTCCCAAAAAGTGTCCGTTTAAGAGGAGTGTCCGCAGTGAGAGGGTACGCTGTACATATTTCCCCCTTAAGCAGACACCTCTTTTAAGCGGACATATATATCGGTACCCAGGCGCGCAGCCAGGGGGGGTTTTGGAGGTTCAAACCCCCCTCCCCCAAATTAAGGAAAAAATACACCACACATTCGCTTACATTTCTACACCGCCGTCCTACAAACTCTTTTATTAAGTTTTATGATGCAATAATTTTAGCTCTTGACCGAATTTCCTCTTGGAATGATCAAAATATGTCAAGTCAGTCTAATTTATTAAAATGTGCCTTACAAAAAGGCGAATTTCTTATATCTCTTCATTGTATAAACCAAGTTTTTAGTTACACATTTGTTTAATGTAAATATTTACAAGGTAGAAACATTGATCTCAAATATGCTGTTGTCCTAGCAGATATATGCTTAGAGAATATTCAAACCTTAAGAAGTAACGCTGAGGAAGAATTTCAGAAATTGTTTAAAAACGCTGAGAAGCAAGCTTTATCAAGCGGACTTATTTTGCAAAAATCTAGGCTCGCACATTCTCAGGACCACGAAGCACATTTTCATACTAAAAGTGTTGAATATTATTATCGTATTTACCTTTTGTGGATGCATTTATTGTCAACTTAACCAATCGCTTTTCAAAACACAAGGATATTCTTCTTGGTTTTCAAGTTTTATTTCCTCAAAGCGATACTGAAAAAGTTGATGATTTTTTAGACAAATTTAAAAAACTCTTTCAGTTTTATCAAGATGATTTAGAGGGAAATTTTGATGATTCAAAAATGGAGCTCACTGTTTGGTATAAATTAATTAATAATTTAGAAAAAAATGAAAGACCAAAAACAGTGTTTGACGCTATAAAATTTTGTAAAAAAGATATTTTACCAAATATTTTTAATTTATTAACTATTTTGGCTACTCTTCCAATAACCACATGTGAAAATGAGAGATCGTTTTCAACTCTCCGCCGACTCAAAACTTATCTTAGATCTACAATGACAGAACAGAGGTTAAATTTCTTAGCACTCCTACACGTCCATCGAGATCTTACTCCCAGTGTAGAGGCCATACTAAATAAACTTGCTGAAAGCAAGCGCAGACTTAACATTGCACTTTAAATTGAATAAGTTCCTTCGAAAATACTTTTTTTACTTTGTACACCTTATAACAAGTAAAGAAGTTTACATCGGCAAAGCCGATTGCACACATACCTTTTCCTCAGCCTAAAATATGTTAAAACATTACCTTAACGAAAATTCCTGCCGTTTTCGTTGTTCTAGCTTGGATATCTATTTATACCTTATCTGTACTTCGATTTAGGTTCTAAAACTCGAGATTATTATTAAGCAAAAAAATTTCGCGAATGGTGGTCATGGTCAAATTTTAACCGTTAGAGGACAATATGTCTAGCTGCGAAATACTCAATTCAAAATAGTGAAAATCAAATTTTCGCGAATTTCGCGGATGGTGGTCTTGATCAAATTTTAACCCTTAGAGGAAATTTAGTTTAGCTGCGAAATACTCACTTCAAAATAGTGAAAATCAAATTTTCGCGAATTTCGCGGATGGTGGTCTTGATCAAATTTTAACCCTTAGAGGACATTTTGTTTAGCTGCGAAATACTCAATTAAAAATAGTGAAAATCAGGTTTTCGCGAATTTCGCGGATGGTGGTCTTGATCAAATTTTAACCCTTAGAGGACATTTTGTTTAACTGCGAAATACTCAATTCAAAATAGTGAAAATCAAATTTTCGCGAATTTCGCGGATGGTGGTCTTGATCAAATTTTAACCCTTAGAGGAAATTTTAGTTTAGCTGCGAAATAATCACTTCAAAATAGTGAAAATAAAATTTTTGCGAATTTCGCGGATGGTGGTCTTGATCAAATTTTAACCCTTAGAGGACATTTTGTTTAGCTGCGAAATACTCAATTAAAAATAGTGAAAATCAGGTTTTCGCGAATTTCGCGGATGGTGGTCTTGATCAAATTTTAACCCTTAGAGGACATTTTGTTTAACTGCGAAATACTCAATTCAAACTAGTGAAAATCAAATTTTCGCGAATTTCGCGGATGGTGGTCTTGATCAAATTTTAACCCTTAGAGGAAATTTAGTTTAGTTGCGAAATACTCACTTCAAAATAGTGAAAATCAAATTTTCGCGAATTTCGCGGATGGTGGTCTTGATCAAATTTTAACCCTTAGAGGACATTTTGTTTAGCTGCGAAATACTCAATTCAAAATAGTGAAAATCAATTTTTGCGAATTTCGCGAAATGTGGTCATGGTCAAAATTTATCCATAATGGACGACTTTATTTGGCGGCAAAATACACAATCAGAAGAAGCAAAAAAATAATTTTTGTATTCAGATATGAGAATAAGAGAAAGAGTGTTTTTTTCTATTGTGTAGAATGATGACCATAGTTATAGCGATGTCGCAATTTTTTTTCAGCGAAAGCTTAAGTCTACATAGTAGCTATACACACACCAAATTTCAGTAAGCTGGGATGTATAGTAAAAAAGTTATCCAGGAAAAACGTTAAAAATCGTGATTTTTGAAACTTCTGAACCACTTCCCACGACCCAAGAAGGGACTACGAAAAAAATTTGTATGCAGTTTTTCGGACATTTACCTGGTTGAAGTCCATGCCAAATTTCAATATGATATCTTTCATGGCTTAGGAGTAAATTACGAAAAACTAAAGTGTGACCGACAGACAGACAGACAGACAGACAGACAGACAGACAGACAGACAGACAGACAGACAGACAGACAGACAGACATGGCTAGATCGATTCCTCTTGTCACCCTGATCAAGAATATATATATATGTCTATATCTACCGCGACTCCTTTGGTATGTTACATACACCGTGCCAAACTTAATATACCCTTTCCTTCGGAAAAGGTATAAAAATGTAAAATATTTATGTAAATATATTTTAATTATATATTTTGTAAGCTTTTTACGAAAATAAAAACAAAAAATATTTAGAAAAATTTTCTGCGAACCCCCCCCAAATTGAAATCCTGGCTGCGCGCCTGTCGGTACCGTAGGTATCCGCTTAAGACGGAGTACACTGTATATGTAAGCATATTTTTCTGGGGATTCTTATACGGGGTTTTCTATTTTTTGAGAGGGAATTTCGTGTTTTTGATTAAACCTTCTCGGAATTGCGGGGAATCACAATATAAAGAAAACACCTAAAAAGAAAAAATAGCCACGATATATACATATTAACTATACCGAAACCACTCGCTGATTAGTTTTCACTGTACGCACTTGCCTTACATCACGGAGAAGCCCGAAATTGGCTTATGCCCTTGACAGGTTCTTCCCTCGAAAACGATTCATGGCAAAATGCTCGTTGCTTCAATCTAAGTGCACTGAGCTAAAATTCGTAGAAAAAATAACAAAAACGCAGTTAATTTAACGTAGAACAGCAATGATTTGGCTCTATTAACAGGCGTATTTAAAATAATAACAAGCCTAATTCAAGAAGAATTTACTTCGCGTAGTAAGATTAAATACGAAAAAAGTAGAAAATCGCAGGTCGGCGGGCGCACATTTTTATAACATAACATTTATCATATAAATTTTATATAGTATTTAAAAACCTTACAGGATTAAAAAGCTTTAAAGCAAACATTTTATGCAAAAAAAAAAAAAAAAAAAAAAAAAAAAAAAAAAAAACATTTTGGAAATCCGGGGATGAACCCTCTTATTTACGGCTGGGAAAGCCAGTTTTCTCCATTCTAACTGCGCCCTTATTTTCTTTTAAATATTTTTCCATTTACTTGAAATTCCCATTTTTCACACATTTGATTCGCCTGCTGTTGGATTTGAACTCTAGCCCTTCGGATTGCTGAGCAAATACGCTACGGATTAATCTAATTCGGGTGGACTAAGTATGATATTTGAAATCAAATGAAGAATGTTTTCGCGTATTTTGACAATAGTTTTCTTAAATAAGTGAAAAATTTACTCCTAAAGGGCTCAACGCTGTTAAAGTAAATTGAAAGGAAGTAACGAGCTCATTCTTTTGAAGAAAGGAAATCTTTTTTTTCTATACATGTGTTTGGTATAGGAAATTTACTTGCTGCTTTAGAGCGTAGAGCCCTTAAAGATTACGTATGGTTCTAAAGTCAAGTTTAAAAACGTCCTTACGTACAGTTTTGCTGTAAAAAAAAAAAAACTACGGTCGGCAATTGTAGTTTTCGCTCAGTGTGAGCAATAAACGAAACGAACAATGCGTCATGAATGGGTTAAAATTGACCGTTTGCTGTAAAGTATGTACCACCACAATATGCTGGAACGTGAAAGATGTGCTGAAAACGAAATTACTGAAAAATCACGCACGAAATACAGCGCACAAAAAAGTGGATTCATGCCGCGTCTCGGGTTATGGCATTTTCAATTGGCATGATTTTCATTGTGTTGAAGCGGCGCTGGGGATATGTTTAAAAAGTTTTTTGTTGTTCCGCTCTTTAATGTAATGCTACTTGGTAGAGGAAATCGTAAATTTAAAGACCGACGTAAGTATATTTGGCAAAAATGCTTTTAACACGAAAACCATGTCGAGCGATTACAGCAACAAGAGATGCACCAACAAAGCAACAACAATACAATTTTGAACATGAGAAGATCACATCAAGTGCTTAAAGGCCGATTGCTGGGGGTTATACATACATACATGCATACTTTCATGCATATTTACATATGTATGTACGTAAGCGCCTAAGTATGCATGACTTCGACAAAAAATTCGATTCTGAAGTTTTTGAGATTTCCATTCAAATTATGGTCACTTTGTTGCGCCGAAAGTACCAGTGAAAAAGTGAAATTTTTCGTCTAATTTTTTTTTTTTAATGGCGATTTTCAATATTAAATTTACTGTTAGAAAGAGAGCGTAAGCAGATATGGCTATTAGCCTCAAACTGGTTACCTAAAGCGGACAGAAATCAGACACAGGACAAGAAGAACCTATGCATGTACGGAGATCCAGCCGAAAGGTCTCAGCTTGGATGGGGAAACAATTTTATCTGGCAATCTGCAATACACGGAAATTCCCTATAAATGGACAAAGCATCCAGTTCGGTGTCTTGATAGGCGGATAAAAATTTATGAACTCCTCTTTGTCATCCATTCTTATCCTCAAGACCATCATCGTCATCATTACCACCATCCTCTCGAAAATTTCGATATTTTTCGGAGCGCTCAAAAAATAGCTTGATAAGAGAAGAAATAAAATTAAATTATGGAGAACGAAAAAAAATCGCATGTTAAATCGACTTAAATTGCAGGCCGCTTATGCTTCTCTCTATCATTGAGAACAAAGTCTTAATTAGTAACCAAAAAATGTTTATCTACGTAAATTGACATCAACATCTACATTGACATCTTGTTTCGGCAACTAAAGATAGAGGTTATTTATGTAAATGTTATGGCATAAGAATTATACATACACACTTATAAGGGCTTCTTTTTGTGTATTTTATTTTACTTTTATCAAAAAAAATTTGTTCTCCATCTTTCTGTTTCTTTATATCACTGTGGCTTTTCATCTCCCTGATTACTCGATCAAAATCCCTCTCTCTACTATCCACTCCCCCTCTCTCCTTCCCTCTTCACTTTTCTCATCCCACTATATCCACTGCCTTCCCCTCTGTCCCGCTCTCACAAATCTTTCACAAATCTTTCACAACTCTCTCACAACTCTCTCACAACTCCCTCTCTCTCCCTCTGTCTCCCTCTCTCTCCCTCTCTCTCCCTCTCTCTCGTCTCTCTCCCACCCTCTCTCTCCCTCTCTCTCCCACTCTCTCCCACTCTCTCCCACTCTCTGCCACTCTCTCTCCTCTCTCTCCCCTCTCTCTCCCTCTCTCTCTCCTCTCTCTTCCCTCTCTCTCTCTCTCTCTCTCCCTCTCTCTCCCTCTCTCTCCTCTCTCTCTCTCTCTCTCTCTCTCCTCTCTCTCCTCTCCTCTCTCCTCTCCTCTCTCTCCTCTCTCTCCCTCTTCTCCCTCTCTCTCCTCTCTCCCTCTCTCTCTCCCTCTCTCTCCCCTCTCTCTCTCCCTCTCTCTCCTTCTCTCTCCCCTTCTCTCTCCTTCTCTCTCCTTTCTCTCCTTCTCTCTCCTTCTCTCTCCTCTCTCTCCTCTCTCTCCTCTCTCTCCTTCTCTCTCCTTCTCTCTCCTCTCTCTCTCTCTCTTCTCTCTCCTTCTCACCCCTTCTCTCTCCTTCTCTGTCCCTCACCCTCTGAAATCTCTTGAAACTTTTTTATTTAAAAACTATTTCCGCTTAGAATATTTAAAAAAAAAAACTATTGCACCAATTTTTTTTTGTTTTGCAAACAAAACATTAAAACCTTGAAACTTTGAAATGATAAACGCGTAGTGTTGTGAGTGCGGGTGAATGGTGGGATGGATGGTTGTTTGGGAAACGGGTAACGGAGCACAATGAATTTGTTAAACAAAATGACAAAACGCATCGAAAGTACAATGACAAGTCATCGATCAAGGAATTCTTCTTTGAATACAAAATAAGGAAAAATTTTTCGAGTCGAATGGTAAAATATTTCGCAAACAGAAAAAAAAATAAAAGAAAAGAATAGCAAGAAAAAACATTAAAATACTCACACACACATGCACATGCACAGACACACGGACACAAAACTATGTTCATTGAAAGGAAAGGCGAGAATTTGAATATTGCGAAAAAAAGACAAAGAAAACAAATACAAGAAAAAACTATCTCAATGCGCGCGACTGATTGACGGAATGTCAAAAGAAAATGAAAAAAAAAAAATTGAAAAAAAAAATAAGGAGAAGAAAAACTTGTGATGAGCAGCGAGAAATATTCCCAACAACATTGTCTACGAGAACTAACAGATTTCGAGTAAATTCAGTGAGCATATCTTGAGTGTCTTCATTGCAGATATCACAATAATGCTAAGAATGTCTTTCATTCATAGATTTACAGTGTGCTCCATGAAAAACGATTCTCTGTATAAAGATTCTGTGTATAACGTTTTACAGTCGTGTGTATTCGGCTTAAAGGCAATTTAGCACGAAAATGAAAAGTTTCGCAGAACTGGAATACAACTCTGTGTGACGCAAATATAATTTAAATTCAGTTTAGTTAAATTAAGCATTTCAAATGCAGCTCTACTTTAAAAATAAACATGTTCAACTTTTTGTAACACAAAAAGTGCGTCCGTTGATTTGAAGAAAATCACTTTTTTTTATTTTTAAATAACACCGAGATCGCAGCATTTTAGTTTGAAGAGTTTCTGTGCCCTTCCCCATTGACATTTTATCACACAAACCGTAAATTGCATGCTTAAGATATTTGCAAAACGTTGCGTGAAAATTCGCATAAATTCTTTTGTTTCGTTTCCTTGTGTTTTCTCTCGCTCTCTCTCGCTCTCTCTCTCTCTCTCGCTTTCGTTTTCCTTAGAATAAAATGAACTCCTTTTATTCTTCTCAAGTCAAATATTCTGCCAAGTTAGCACCACGGAACTTGAGGGGTATTCATTCATTCTTTCAGTCGTTGGGTGCAGACACAAACATTCGTACGTCATTCATGCCTTTAATGCATTCGGCGCATTGTTTTTATGCTCTCGTTATTTTGTTTTTGTTTGGTTTTTTTTTATTTATATTTTTTGTTTGCTTTTGTTTTGCAATTTCTTAAGACTCAAGGCATTTTTACTCCCACAAAAATCTCACAATCCTCGCTGTCCGCGAAATCCTCGCATACCTGCCCGTTTTTCCACTCTGTGCAATGAGATTAATCTGCTCGCCTCTTTCGCTTGTCACTTTTGATTGACGGCCACGAAAAGTGATTGCAGATGGGACCAACAACAAAAAATTTTCACTTCACTCTCACAGACTTTCCTTTATTTAGTTTTTTTTTTTTTTTTTCACTTTATCCACGCATAAATTTGACTTTTTCCATGATTTACACGTGGTAATTCTGTTGCTTCTTGGTATTTTATTTTTGGCGGAAAGTGAGAAAAGTCATTGCACTTATCGCCGCCCAGCCAGCCAGTGAACCATTCAGCCAAGCCAAATTGGACATTTGGACAATTAGACGTCCGCAAAGACATTTAAATACGTCAATCATTTCGCTCTTCACTAGCTCGCTGACTTAATTTTGAGTTTTACTTTCACTTTTATTCACATTTTTATTATGATTATAATTTTCGTTCTAGTAAGCATTTATGACATCTCAAATAAGCAGGCGAGACAGACGCAGAGAGAGAGAGAGAGAGAGAGAGAGAGAGAGAGAGAGAGAGAGAGAGAGAGAGAGAGGAGAGAGGGAGAGAGAGAAAATGAAACCAAAAACAGGTTTGGCAAATTTTTATGTCTTCTGTTGTCAGTTTTTATTGCAGAATGCTTTTTTTTAATAGCACTCAACTATGACATTTACATAATGGCATGACAGATTGTTCCATGATCATAAATCACTACGTCGAACTACCTGTCAATGTAAGTTTACTGAACTAAAAATTGAAAAAATTGATATGGAAAACGGGAAACCGAATATAAAAAAAAAAAAAAAGACAAAATCATACATCATGTGAAATTTATCCCAAAGAGCTGTCACAGTGTCAATTGTCATCTGTCATTGCGGGCGTTGACATTGTCAAGTTTACTAACGGTTTCATGTGACAGTTGAACTGTTTTGACACTTCTTTAAGGATTTTATATAGAGCCGATCACATTAGAACCAAATGGTTATAGACATGCTCATTACACACGCATGCTTATAAAATGGCGTACCCTAAAAAATATCGGTTGGTTTCGTCACATTTTATCGTTTCGCAGCAGAAGCGTCTAGGATGAACATCATCAGAACAAAAAAAATCGTTAAACTCTTCTTAACAAGGGGGAGGATTACACTAATGCCATATTTCATGTATTCTGCATCATTTCTCCATTTCATTATTTCTCTATTTTTCTTCCACTCATTTCTTTGACTTCTTCCTCTACGTCTTGCTTCCGGTCTTTCTTTTTCCCTTTCTTGAGTTCTTTCTCTCTTTTTTCTCTCACTGGTTCTTTTTGGCTCTGCTTGTACTTCTTTCCATATTTCTATATATTACTTTTTTCCTCAATTTCTTCCTTTCTTTGATTCTGTTGTCCTTCTCTCTCTTTCGCTGTCTATTTTTCTCTCTCTTTCTCTCTCTCTTTCGCTCGCTTTCTCCTTATCTCTTTATCTCTCTCTTTCTTTCTCTCTATCTCTTTCTCTCCCTTTCTCCCTCTATCTATTTCTACCTCTATCTTTCTCTCTCATTCTCTCTCTTTCTCTCTCATTCTCTCTCTTTCTCTCTCATTCTCTCTCTTTCTCTCTCATTCTCTCTCATTCTCTCTCATTCTCTCCCATTCTCTCTCATTCTCTCTCATTCTCTCTCTTTCTCTTCTTTCTTCCTTTCACTCTTTCTCTCTCTTTCTGTCTCTTTCTGACTCTTTCTCTCTCTTTTTTCTCTCTCTCTTTCTCTCTCTTTCTCTTTCTCTCTCTTTCTCTTTCTCTCTCTTTCTCTTTCTCTCTCATTCTCTCTCTTTCTCCCTCTTTCTCTCTCTTTCTCTCTTATTCTCTCCCATTATCTCTCATTCTCTCTCTTTCTCTCTCATTCTCTTCCATTATCTCTCATTCTCTCTCTTTCTCTCTCTTTCTCTCTCTTTCTCTCTCTTTCTTCTTCTTTCTCTTTCTCTCTCTTTCTCTCTCTTTCTCTCTCTTTCTCTCTCTTTCTCTCTCTTTTCTCTCTTTCTCTCTCTTTCTCTCTCTTTCTCTCTCTTTCTCTCTCTTTCTCTCTCTTTCTCTCTCTTTCTCTCTCTTTCTTCTCTCTTTCTCTCTCTTTCTCTCTCTTTCTTCTCTCTTTCTCTCTCTTTCTCTCTCTTCTCTCTTCTCTCTCTTCTCTCTCTCTTTCTCTCTCTTCTCTCTCTTCTCTCTTTCTCTCTCTTCTCTCTCATTCTTCTCCTCTTCTCTTTCTCTCTTCTCTCTCTTTCTCTCCTTCTCTCTCCTTCTCTCTCCTTCTTCTCTTCCTCTCTTTCTCTCTCTTCTCTCTTCTCTCTCTTCTCTCTTCTCTCTCTTCTCTCTCTTTCTCTCTCTTTCTCTCTCTTCTCTTCTCTCTCCTTTATCTCTTTTCCGTCTCTCTTTCTTTCCCTCTTTCTCCTCTTTCCTACTTTCTTCTGTTAAAATCCCTAGAAACGATATTGTTTATTATTTTCTTATAAAATTTTATTCATTTTTCTTAATTTTATTTAAAACGTTTCTTCTCACATTTTTTGTTTTTTCTTTGTTAACATTTCCCCATTAATGATCATATCAATAGAAAAGAAACATCCTTTATTCGTTTCTAATCCTTCGTTTCCAACGAAACGAATGCTTTCAACTGTTAAAGTAACATGATATCTGTTAAGTTAACAGGCATAAATACGTTAACAGTTTTGGGAAAAGGAAAACTGCAATGGCTGGAAAATTGATACAAAAGTCTTCATGCATTGCACATCGCATCAGATCGCAATTTGAAAATCGTGAAAAACAACAGACGCCGGCATAAAACCGGACAGACACACAGCTGTACAACATAACGCAGGGCAATACAACGGAGCTGAACACAAAACAGTATGCAACGAAACGCCGAATTGTTCAGTCAACGAATGTCGCTGTCGGTGTCGTCAATTTCGATTCGAGGCACAATCTTCGCAGCGCAATCGTTCGTCGAAAGTGGCGTCACAAGCGAAAGTGAAAGCCACGAAAAACAAACGACGTGAAAATCGGCAAATAATTTCTTCTAAATGAAGTTTCCCGTCGCGTCATACTTTTAACTTCATGGCAACAAAAACCATTTAATTAAAAAACATTAAAATTTACTACAAAATTGTTTAAGTACAAAAAAAAAAAAAAAACTAACAATGACAAAAACCTTAGAAAGTTCAAATGAAAAAAGGGGACAAAAATACTTACTATTTATTTGAAAGCCTAACGAATTTATAAAAAGTTCTTTCCTCATAATAATTATATGAAAACATATTCCAAAGGTGAACGGTCTTAAACAAGGATAAAAAGGTAAGTAAACAGTGATTTATAGGACGAAATAAAGTTCTTATATTTCCTAAATCCTAAAATTATGCTAAAAAAAAATTAGAATTTTTTTATAAGTACGCCACACTTTCGACACACAACTTATGAGCAAGGCTCTTTGGATACGTTCGAATCTTCGAAATATTCCCAAAAATGTAAGAGAAACAAACAATTTATATTCAAAAGCATACTTTTAGGACATAGTTCAACAATTTAATTTTCCGCTAATGATTTCGATTGATTGTCTTAGAATGATTAAAATGCAAAAGAGGTTGTGATGTGTATTGTCAGTATTAATTCATTAAATTAATACTATTACAAAGATATGAGTGCTGGAAGAATGAACAGAGGCGGAAGCTTTAATCAGTCTTTAACAATGCAATTAAGGAAAAATAGACGGAAATTCTCGAAAATTGTTAAAAAAAAATAAACGCTCAAAACCAATTACTGGAACGTTTTGAACTGATAAGTGAATGTTAATTTAAGTTTTACTAAAATAATATTCTTTAAAAAGGAAAAAAAAGACAAAAAAAAGAATTGAAAAAAGTTGATAAAATTCAATTCTAAATACAAAAAGGGAAAACTATGCTTCTTTATCATTGGACTAAAAATATTTACGGCATGCCGCGGCATGCACACTGGCAGGTGGTACCCCTTTTACACAATCAAAAGTTTTTAGTGTTTTCCCATTGAGTAAACAAACACATAAAAAGTCATTTGGTCTCTTATAATGGACTTATAGAGATCTTCATTCTTTAGATTCAGTAGCGTTGTCAGGGGTATCGAAGGGGACAGCCTCCCAGGACGTGGAGTCATTTTTGAATTTTTTTAAATGTTACTTTTATTAAGGACGGGGGCCGAGCGGAATTTCCTCCATTGTGCCCCAATTGCTCCCCGGGCGCCGAAATGTCTCGCTACACCACTGCTTATATTCAATGTTAGTCATTCTATTCTATTCTATTCTATTCTATTCTATTCTATTCTATTCTATTCTATTCTATTCTATTCTATTCTATTCTATTCTATTCTATTCTATTTCTATTCTATTCTATTCTATTCTATTCTATTCTATTCTATTCTATTCTATTCTATTCTATTCTATTCTATTCTATTCTATTCTATTCTATTCTATTCTATTCTATTCTATTCTATTCTATTCTATTCTATTCTATTCTATTCTATCTATTCTATTCTATTCTATTCTATTCTATTCTATTCTATTCTATATATTCTATTAGAATTATAGAAAAATTGTCAAAAAAAAAAACCCCCAGGTTATTGCTTTTTCGGGATCCCACGATACCAGGACTAGAACCCAAAACAGCGATGCTTTAAGATCATAATTTCCAATACTGATTCTTTGGCAAAAATCGCCCCGATATATCGGGGGGCTATCGCGATAGCCGAAAAATAGAAATAAGGGAAGCAATTTTCACTTTGATGAAAATTATTAAATCAATGGGCCGAAAGTTGATGGCCATGAAAAACTCGTCATTTTGATTCTATTCAATATAGATAGGGTATCATGTAAGCAATGAAAATTTATATTTTAAGCCTGGTAGTATGCAACGAATTTTTGTTATTTCGTTTTTCGGAACATATGTAAAGGGACATAGCTTTAGAACTGCAAAATTAAAACGGTAATATCTTATGACAAATTTAAGAGGACTTTGCGTTCTTTGAAACTGCATTATTACTTTTAATCATTTGCATATAAAATTAAGATATTGTGAGGCGCCCATGTTGTTTCAAAAAAAAAAAAAGTGTGATAAATGACGCCTTAAAGGCCTATTAAATCAGTATTGTAGTTTGTCTACATGAAAACAAAGCTTGGATACTTTTCTTCCGATTAGTGCCTAAAAGTAGTGAAAAACATTGCTTATGAACCTGTCTTCACGAAAAACTCTTTCTGATCAGGACTTTTCGGGAAAATCCGCACTGAGCTACCTTAAACAAAATATCTGGAAAAAATTCTCAAAAATACTTTAACCCATAAGCTTTCAAAAACATTACGGACAACTATGAAATTCGAAAAAAATTAGTTTTTGGGACACCCTAATGGGCATATAGGGGCAAATCCAGACGTAAGGAACGTTGCTCTCGTACACTTTAAGGGGATGGTAAAGTTTAAAAAAAATTTAGGTCGGCTTTTTATTTTATTTTATTTTTTTTTTTTTCTGAATGTATAACAAATTAAGAGTATTGTGTAATTCTAGGAAATCGTGCTAGCGGATACGAAAGTAGAGCGTCTCAAAGCGATTCTACCACCTGCATTTGTTCGGGGGGAAAAAACTTTAAATCAATTTTGTGGAAATCGGCTTTTTTGATGCCGGTGAACACGATACTGCAAAATCAACTTGATCGATTTAAAATTTCTTTTCAATTTTTCTACTTATAAATACGCAGCTAACATCATGGCCCTTTTTTCCTATTCAACAAAAAAAAATAATAATAATCTAGCCTCTTTCTGATTGAAAATATCAGAAAACAATGTATTTCAGCTCTGGGGATGCCTTGGGCTCCATGGTTGTTCTATAAAGCAAATTGCAAGGAGCATCTAATAGAGGGAAAAATTCTCAGAATGGCTTAAATTGATGACAATTTTCGTTAATTCGACGAAATCTTTGAAATGGCAAGTGGGGTAAAAGGAACTGAAACTGATACTTGAATGAACATCCATTTTACTCGGAGCTTGTAAACCAAAAAAATTCAAAAAAAAAATACACATAAATTTTTATTTTTTATTATTTCGCCGCTTGGCTCACAATATTTGCCCATATATCTATGTATACAATTTAAAATACCTACAGTAGAGCCTGGATAGAGTGAACTATTTTTTGCGAGGCCTGTTTATATTATCAAGGCTGTTCACACAAACGAGGCTCAATATTTTAATGGTTAATTTTCTTTATTTGATTAAAATATGTTCACAGATTTACGTGTTCACATTTTCATGTTTAGAAGTAAAAAAAACAAATTTTTTTGATAAAAGCTCACCGACGGACCTATTTTGCTCTTCCCTTTTGTTATTCTCCTTTTTGTTTTTGACTGCAAAAATTGTCTTTTTGACGAGTTTGCCAATGAATGATGAAAAACCAACATTTTTTCCAAGCTCTTCTATAATTTCCCATTTTGCCTTTAGTGAAAGGAAATTTTTGCATCTCATTTTTGACCTTTTAGCGAGTGTTGAGTCAACATATCAATTTTCTAAATGCTGATCCTAACTCTTAACCTTATACAGTGATAGAAAAAACTTGAATTTTTAAGAATATTGCATTGTAAAATCAAAAATAAAATTCTTCATTTTAGCATGCCATTTTTCTATCAGTGTAAGACTTCACAAATTTCCGGGCAGTAACTTTTTTTGCATGACCATGAACAAAAAATTTTTCCTTTGTGATGTTATTTTTGATGTTGTTTTTTTTCAGTATTTAAATGTTTTTGTGGAGGGGTTCACCCTGCAAAGTACTCAATGAAAAAGTATAGGATTATATTCACTCCACCGAGGTCTTCACTGTTTCTGGGGCTCACACCATCCAGACTCTACTGTAGCTTTGAAGTAGGCTTCTTGATTAAATTCAATTTTTCCCTTTTGGTTTCACAACATTGATGAGTCCTCCAGTTTTATGGAATTTTTATTTAATATGATTTCATTATTTTTCAGCAAATTTCAATAAAGTACTTTTAAAAACCATAAAAATAAAAGTTACATGGTTGAATAAAAATCCCCTAAATGAAAATCGTGTATCGTGTAATAAAAAAAAATGTCCTTCCGTTTAATCGTAATTTTGTCAAATCTTAGACGGAGAATAAATTTTATTAAAATATTTCTGCTCGTTAAAAAAAAGTGCACAAAATTAAAGCATTCTTTTAGGCATCGTGATGGTGTGGAAAATAATCGAAAATTGTGCCCTCAGCAAATGACGCTCTTAGTGCAGATCAACAGCTTAATTGTGCAATGTGTCGTGCATTTGATGTGAATTTGATCATAGGCATGCACAATTCATGTGAATTAGCTGATTTTTCGTTGGCATACCCTCAAAAACAAAACAAACAAAAAACTACCGAATTTTATGGTATTTCCATGATTTGCATGACAAACGTTTTCCACAAATGTGCATATTATGCGCATCAAAGTCGTTCTGTGGAAATGAATTAATACAACTTGCAGCACATTAAAATCTTTGTATTTAATTCCAGTCGCTTGAGTTTATCCCTCTCGTTACGGCTATGTGATACAGAATAACACAAATCGACAAGGTTTTTGTTAAATTAGTTCTGAAGGTTGCGTATAATAGAACAACAATCCAGCCCTTAATACGAAACCCAACATATTTTGTTACCGGAACCCACAGATTTTTGGCAATGGTCACTTTTGGTCGTCCAGTCTTTTTTTTTTCTCTGCTAAATGGACATTTGATAAGATTCTAAAAAATTGTTTTAACGCGTACCTATTATAAAAATATCAAATTTTAATATGAGACCAAAACATTCAAAACTATTCGTGAATTTTCTTAAAAAAAAGTCTACTTTTTTACTTTAAATGGAATAATCATTATTACGTGTGTTATTTTCAAAATATTTATTTAGAATGCGAGAATAACCATTCGTTCCTACATATGTTTCAACCTGAACAGTTTAACTTGAAGCTTCGCAAAGGTCTAACCATTTAACATCGAATATGAAAAACTTAAAAAACAACCTGCTTTTTGTTACAAAAATGCAGAGATGATTTGATTTTTATAAATCGAACATGTATGACCTAGAAATATTGGAATTTACACTGGCTCAAAAAAAAGCGTTTCAAAAATATACCAATATCCCAAAAAAAAAAATAATAAAAATGCCAGCAAATCTATTTGAAATTTAACTTTATAAAATTCTTTTGTTTGAAAATGTCTAAAATCACTCAAATCTTCTTACTTATGCTTCTCATAGCCTGTTCCTTGCAATGAATTTAATTCCAAATTGATATAGCGAATAACATGGCAAAATCACTCAATTGGTCGAGGGTATTATTTAAAAAAATCATACATAAAAAAAAACAAATTTTTCACAATACATGTATTTCCTTCCCCTGGGTCTTTAAAGCGAAATTAAAAATGAATTGTGCTTTGACAGTCGTGAGACCTGTTTTCGTGACTGCCATTGGCGGTTCTTGATTTCGTATTTCAGCTGTTATTTGCTTAAGCATATCTTTAGGCTAATATGTATACATAGGACTATTCCAACAAAGGACATTTTGTCAAATAATGGATGAACTCAAACGAAAAGAAATTACTTCTTCTCCCACTTCTGACTGAAAAATTCTCGTTTAATTGCTTATTCTTTTATTTTATTATTCTTTTTATTTGCTTCGAAATATGTATCTATATTTTATTGCTTTTATTTGGCTTCTTCGGTAAATTATGCATTTTAAAGAAGAAGAAAAAATTGGTGTCTGTAAAGTCAATTTACGGACGATAGTTTTACGTAATAAAGTTATAAGAAAAACACTCATTATGTACAAAAAAGGGAACATTCAAGTATCACGTACGCTATTTTTGACGATTTTTGAAACTCCCTCCCCTTATTAATTTAAAAGTAAGAAAATAAGTCTTATTTTGTAATTTTTTTTGACAATTTTTAATATAAGTTTAAAATAGAAATTAATAATTATACTTCACTTTTTAAATTAAAATTGCATATTACAGTTTTCAAAATCAATTTCATAAATATTTTCGATCCCAGTCAGTGCTCGGACTTCTACCACTTTGATGGTAGATCTACCACTATTTTATTTTTCTACAACTTCCACCACACTTGGTCCAAATCTACCATTTTTTTAATACTTATTTATGCATTTGTTTTATTTATTTTATGATCATTTTGAATAATTGAGAGCATAAAAATGTGCTTCAATGTTATGTGTTATTGGAAAATATGTTGGCAACTTCCTTTTGCCCAGAATGTTGTCAAGAATGGCAGCATTGGCGGTTAACGACATCCAATAAATATTCTTAGAACATGTACCACCTTTATAAATTTTCAAGTCCGAGCACTGATCCCTGCCTTTGTTTTAAAAATTTTTGCAGCCCCTGTTCATAAAAAATTAAATTTTTACTTGGCACAGTGTACATATATTTAACAAGCAGAGTATGATGATGTAGCAATTGTTCTTTGCAAAAATTAATCTGCACAATTTATATAAGTGCGTGAATAAATTGCAAGAAAATTTTCGGACAATTTTGTTACCTCTTATATGTTAATCCGCATAATGCTTATGAGAATTTTAGGTTAAAGTAATGTAACCAAAGAGTGTGCAACTAATAAAATGTCCAAGGCTGCAATTATAATGAAGCTAAAGCTGAAGCGTACACCGAGAGAAAAAGGTAGTTATATTAACTGAAAAAGCAGGTTAAAATAACCGAGTTCACCGTTAATTGTTAGCTTATGTGTAGTAGCGGTCAATTCAACAGTACAAACACAGTCAATAAGGATATAACTACCTGATGGTTGATATAACTGTCTCGCGGTTAAATCAACTGTCACCAGCGACTGGGAAAAAAAATTTATTTTTGCTTTGACTTTTTTTTATCTTCTTTTATTAATATTTTTTTTTTTTTATTAAATTATTATAGTTTTTCTTTATTAATTTGTTTCTATTTAAATCTTTTTCTCTTTCATCTCTTTAAATTTTCTCGCCTCGGCCGAGCCTTGAACCGCTGACCTCCACTTCGCTGGGCGAACGTCTTAACCATTACACTAAACGAACGAATTTAATTTGTTGGTCAAAATGCTCACTTGAGTTTATGGTTGCTCAAGTTTTGGGGAACGTGCTTAAGGAATTGTTTCACTCGCAAAATGATTTGCTTGAAAATGAACCATTAAAAACAAAAATTAAATTAAATAAAACCTTAAAAATTTAGGAGAAAATTTTTGTCTTCCAAAACAACTACACTCTGAACAAAAAAAAACTGTAATTAAAAAAAAAAATCCAGAAAAATTCCCGCTGCCAGCAGGGATAGAACCCCGAAGCTCACGACTGTCGAGTCACAGCTTAAACAACTGAGCTATCGAAACCTCCGGAGACGGTTAATCAGAATACGAATTTATACGTCTAAGTGAACGAAAGCGAATTTGAACATAAAAAGTAACTTTTTTCAACTGTTCATTTGACTGCCTTTTTCAGTGCATTTAACGCGGAATACAGTTTATTTGACCACTCTTACTTTAACTGTTCTAAGCAGTTGAATTAACTGTTGTTATTTCTCTCGGTGTAGGCTGTCATGTGTTTGTTGTAACTTGTTGTTGCGGAAATACAACAAACACATGAAAGCTTCACACTAATTGCAGCCTAACGCTCATACAAACGAATAGCGACACGAACATTTTAAGAATTTCGATAGAGTATGCAGGGGGAGTGAAAATATTTTGTTGCTCTGATATTTTCTTTAAAAATACAGGATTCAGAAATTTGTCTTTGTTTTCCAAATTTATTTGTTCACAAGAAAGGCAACGTTCTATATGAAAACAACGCTAGGAATTCGAAGAAGGTACCAAGGCAAGAACAAAACAATCGGACTTCTCGCCTCAACACATTGATAAGTGTTTTTCATTCTGATTGTTTTTCGGCAGTCCCGCGCTTGTCCGTCGATTGCGTGACATGTGTGAATTTGTGTGTGCGCCCATAGCCATACGTAAATCTGTATTTGGACGTTGTGTATCTTTTGCATATTTTCGCCTTGTCTGCTTGTAAAGAGACGATTGAGATGATTTGCTTTCTCATGAGAGTGAACTCTCTGCTCTAAGCCGGTTTCTACTTTTATGTATTTGAATGGTTTGTGGGTGAGGGATGTTCGGGGATGTGGTATGGGAGAGTTTTTTATCTTCCCCGTGCGTCCCTCTCCATCAAACCAACTTTGTTGTCGCGTAAAATGAACGGTGAACATATTGAACGCACATTGAATTCGCCGTCGGCAGATTCTCGCTATTTGAGTGTCCTATCATCGTTTTAATAGACGTTATCACGTCAAAAAGACTTCGTCATTGAAACTTAGCTTTGAGCATTACATTTCGTATACTTTGCATTGCAGACGCCTGACGCTGTGCTATGTTTTTTGTTTATTTTGCTTTTATTTAGGTTCTCTTCATTGAGTTTTCTCATTCCATGTTGGATGAACTTCTTTATCCGAAGATTGAAATTAGCTTTGTACGCGTATCCGGCAGTTAGTTGGTCTGTCCGTTGGTCTGCCTGTTTCGAATTTCCCAATCAAAGAAATCAAAATATCGAAATCATTCTAGCCGAGCATACACAAACACCTTCAGGCAAGATTCAAAATTTGTCTAGAAGGCAAACATTTTTAGTTCCTTAAGCGCTACATTTATCCCTTGACGAGGCTTTTGCATACAAAAAAGGGATATCCAATTTTAGAAACCGGAAGGATTTAAAATATTTTATTTTATTTGCAGACTTACAAAAAATATAGCATATCCTGGGCGCTTTTATATGTGTTCCTTAATAAAGGTGTTATTAAATCTTTTTTTTTCAGCTCCTAGAGTCGTAGTCTTCATGTCAGTTTGGCTTAATCAAATACGCTTGTTATTTTCGAGTTTGCCGAAAATTTTCAACCAAAATTTTTGTGACTGCTTTGCAGCAGTCATAAACCTGGTTTAAGCTTTGATTTGAAAATTTAATCTTTTAAAATGCTTGAGCTTGGATGAAGACTAAGAGCCCTAAGGTGTGCTTAAATCTGGAACAAACCATTTTGGTTTTCGATTTACTCCTTTTTGGTGGCTCTAGGATAGCGTAGGGAATGCGTGCAATGGTCTTAATCCCAGGGGCCAAGGTTCGATTCCCGGCACAGGCGAAACGGAGTGTAATGTTCCAACAAACATACATACACAATACCCTTTTTTGCCACGGTTCGAAAATTTATCATATAAGATATTTTTCGATCGGTTTTTCATGAACTAGCCACGGCAGGAGCTCTCACCCAATGTTTAATTGCATCTGGCAAAACTGGACCAATAAGCGAATTGAAATATTTGGGTTCCCAAGTTTCCGGGTTTATCGTGTTCCCCCTTTAGGTACTTTCAAAGCAAAAAAAAAAAGTAATAAAAAATATTTAAAAAAAAATATATCAAATAAATTGCTTCTTGGTTACTCGCTCTGTTTGCATTTTGCAATTAAAATCCCCATTTTTTTAACGAACATTCTATGTTTACATGAAAAAAGAAAGGCACATATCTACTTATAAGTATATACATGTACATATTCACGTGCATGTGCAACCGTTAATATGTATTTGTGACAACTTAAAGCATGTAAACGAGTGCCCGCAGCGTTTCAGACAAGAAAAAAAAGGGACCAACCGCAAAGTGCAATCAAAAGAAATATACTCCCATTCAAGCGTTCTCACACACACACAGACATACACGCACACACAATTATTTGCGAAGCAGAACGCAATCACACGAAGACACACAGACAATCGCTCTGCGAACTGAGACGATGGAAAAGCTGAAAGCCCATCAATTTTAACACGAAACTATAGATGCGCAACAAATGATAACAAGCAATACTTTTTCCCTCTCAACCCATCCCCGTCCCATTCGTTCCGTCCTGTGCCGCATGTTTTCTTTTTAATTCTATTATTATTTTTATGTTCTTTAATTTTTTTTTTTTTTTTTTTTCATTTTAGTACTCCTTCCGTTCTTGGCAAATGATTATTTTTTTGGGCTTGTCTCCACAATCGGTTTGACCATTGAACTGTACACATATAGCAATCGCCTTTAAGTCTGCTCCACTTCGTTATTTCCTTTATATAAAAGCATTAGTTTTGAATTCATAATTTTATATATAGTATTTACCGGATATACATTAATATATATATAACAATAAATTCAATTTTTATTATTTATTAAAGCAAATCTGGTTTGAATTGTGAGAATCATCTAAGAGTTTCACTGAACAGCCTCATGAGTGGAGGCTTTCATTCAAGGACTTTCGCAGAAAGGCTATCAACCTAGGACACTTTGTAAAAGCGCATGTAACTCGCAACATTTCAGCTAATTGGCTTAAAACACATCACTGCATGACATGTCATGGTAGGAGGTGCGATGGCGAAAAAATCGTTTGAGAGCATCACATTGCTCTTTTTTCTCTTAACGTCAATTTATAGAAAACCAGTTGAAAACTATCTTCTTTGTCTTCTTTTTGAATATTTCGGAAACTTTAAAAAATCTATTTTTAACAATTTTTGTTCGCCTCGGCCAGGGATCGAACCCGAAATCTCATTCATTCAAGCACATAAACAGCACCCCTCAACGATGACATGGCCACCAAGGTGTCATGCATGACACTGTCACCTTTATGTCATCGATGATATCACTGATGACTTTTTCATGCAGGAGATAATTTCCCGTTGGGTAGCTACCAGCATAGAAACTAACATGCGAAAACTTTAATTCGTAGATACATACATACCTACATGGGTATATGTGTGCAGTAATTTATGCTTACGTATAAGCAATCGTAATTTCACCAAATGCCATTTTAATACTATTCGCCCACATACGCTTGTGTTCCGCGGTTCACGTGATAATTACAAGAGCCCCCAACAGAGTTTCATTGACAAGGGATTTTATGAACGTTTTTGTCGTACAATGCAGTCGAAAAGGGGTTTTATTGG
The DNA here is from genome assembly GCA_020466095.1 of Chlorops oryzae. Taxonomy (NCBI): domain Eukaryota; kingdom Metazoa; phylum Arthropoda; class Insecta; order Diptera; family Chloropidae; genus Chlorops; species Chlorops oryzae. The sequence continues at coordinate 156,790,336 of CM035806.1, read as the reverse complement.
CTTATTAAAAAGAAAAAAAAATTTGTTTAGCTAGTTTTCCATTACTTGCTCGTTTTACCGCATAACTGGCTCCCCTTGTAGACGTTTTTTCGTTCTTCTTTAAATTATAACAATTTATTTGAGATAATTGGGGAAAATCGGTAACTCAAAAAAAAAAAAAAAAAACCGGCTAGTTGAAAATTTTTCTGAATCAATTTTGAGCATCATCATCATATATAGGAACATGTATAAAGGTATAAATTCGGTTAAGAATATTTGTCACATTAGTTGAGTAAGTAATCAAAAATATTTGCAGAAGGTAGTGGCGTTGGAACTCATTTTATAATATCAAGTATTTCCACATGATATCCTTTCTTAGGATAACCCAACACAGAAATACACAAAACTAACATAACCTGCCGAAGTTGAAACAAAAGCAACGCTTGTATAAAAACTCACCTTATCAACATGTTGCTAACGATGCATTATGCGCTCTGAAAAAACGAACGACTTCTGCTTCATACAACACGAAGGAATTACAGAGAAGCGTGACTGCGCGAAAAACTTATGCGCATGCAAACCCACACACTTACCCGATGCACTAATCGCACTAAGCACTCCGCGAACCGAAACACTCCCGAAAACCTACCGATCACACGCGCGGTCAGAAAAAGACTGAGAATTTTGAGACGAAGCTTGGGTTTTTATAGAAAAAGGCAATGAAAGGCCGTGAACAGCCTATCTCAGGCTCTAATATAAAGTTTAGCGAAGTGATTGTTGTGATCAGTTTAATGTAAAGGAATTATTTTCGTTTTCGTGGCTAAAAACGGTTTAAACTTTACAGCATTTCTTAAGGAGTCAACTAGCAATAATCTATGAAATCCAACAAATTAGCATTTTCATTTTGCTTTTGTTATTTGGTCGTATATACAAGCATTGAGCTTCGAAAAATGTATATTAAAAAAAAATATTTTCTGAATTCATTTTTATGTTTACGCAAGAACAGAGCGTGATCTACATATATGAAAGACTATAATGCTGGGCAGCAGTGATTCAAAGGGTTAAGAATTTGTTTTTTTTTTTCGAATCTTTGGAGTCTAGTTCTATATTCTCGATGACGGTTTTCTATAGTTTTTGATTAGTAAAAATGAACTGAAAATTCGTGAAATTTCCAACATACGAATTAAAATGAAAAAAGAAATAAGTGCAAACGACCGTTCCAATTGCGAATCGAAATAGGCTATCGCATCGAATTGCATATCGCATCGCAATAGAGAGTCGAAGCGTTTTTCAAGCTACATACGATCGCGTGCGCGAGACAGGATCTGTTTTAGAACTCCGTGGAGTTAGATTCGGAATTAATAGCTCGGATATTGAAATTTAAGTCTTGAAAGCTGTAGAAGAACACCCTGGAAGAAATGTACGCATACCATTACACTGCTGTACAGTTTTTAAACAATTCTGACCTTGAAAAACGATTGCAGTCTTGCACAATGATGATTACAAAGGATTGTGAAAATGAAAATTTTTTAAAAAGAATATTTTGGGCAGATGAATCAATATTTAACCATGATGGAATAACAAATTTTCATAACATACATTTTTACGCTGCAGAAAATCCCCGTATAAAAAAGCAAAAGAAAAGTCGGGTCTGATTTAGTTTGATTTATTAATTATTTTTTCGATGCATACTTTTGGGGGAAGGCAATTTGAAGAGACTTAATGCCAAACTTCGAAGGCAATTCGGCACGGGTTATCGTGATCCAAACCCAATTATATTTAATATTTAAGTTAATAGGACCATTTAGAAGAAGAAAAAAAATGGAGGTTATGGCTTTCGATTTTTGAGAAAATAACATCCTCCCTTATATCTTGGGACACTCTACTGTAGACACATAATTCGCATGTTCGAGTAAAAGTCACCCATTTCGAAAAATTTTTGCTTTAACAGTCTTCCATTGAAAGCTTCTTAACTTTTTTCACTGCGCTAACAGTTTTTTTGGTTTTGTGTTTTTGCTTGAAAAATATTGCCGAATCTAAAGTGACGAGCACAACATATCCCAGCAGGAAATGTCCCCCTGAAATCATCGATGTAGTCAGGGTGACATTGGAGCCGGAACGCATGCGATTTCATAGGACATTTTGTATGACATTTGTACAGGAGTTGGACAGTGAATTCACCCGGTGACATGTCATCCTAGGGGCTGCGATGACGAAAAAAGCATTTGAGAGCAATGGCAAATGGCAATTTATAGAAACCAGTTTGATTGATTACTCTCTTCTTTGCCCTTTCTTTGAATATTTCGAAAACTTTTAAAAATCGTATTCTAACAACTTTTGTTGTCCTCAGCCATGGATCGAACCCGCGAACTTCGGATTCTGAGTCGAGCAATCATTATCTACGCCACTTCATGTTAACGCCGAACTGACGCTAAAACCATATTTAAATTTCAGTAGCCAATGTGATTCAAGTACGTGAACAGCATCCCTCCACGATGACATGTCCCCCATGATGGCATGCATGACAATGTCACCTTTATGTCATCGATGACATCACTGGTGACTTTGTCATGCAGGAGATAACTTTCCGCTGGGATATTATGGAAAATGAGTTTTTCTAATACTATGATATATTTTCAATTTAAAAACTTTAAAGCATACGAATTAATGCGACTGAAGGAGTCTCAAAGAGGTTTCCTTTTTTTAAAGCTCCGTTCAAAATAGTTTGGCATGCATTTGAGTTCGTTCTCATTAAATTGACAACTTTAAGCAAACAAAAACAACACCAACAAAAACAACAACTTTAAGTTGTTTACCCAACACCGGAGCTGAACTTAACATTTAACAATCTTTCACTATTTATCAACATTTTTAAGCCATGGTACGCGCCCTTTCAGAGTTACACTGCCTTTAAAAACGCTCGCCATGCATTAACAAATGCAATTTTCTCTCTTGATAAGACACACAAGCCCACAAAAAGCAATTTCCAGATTTCACTTCGTTTTCTCTTTCATTTCCTTATTTCGATTTCGCCATATGTATGTATGTACGAATGGAAACTGGTTAAGCAGTGTTTGCGGTTGTTCTTATTGCAGATACCAGACACTTGGACCCAATTTGCAGTTTAAATTATTGTAAAACGATAAATTGAAGATGAAGCAAAACATTCGATTCGGTTGATAGTTACCCTGTTAAAATGTAACCCTGCTTCCGGAAATTACTTCTTACATGGCTTTAATTCTTAAAAATGCCTACTTTTTATCCTTAGCTCTCTCCTCTCTCTCCCCCTCTCTCTCCCTCTCTCTCGCTCTCTCTCTCTCTCTCCCTCTCTCTCCCTCTCTCTCTCTCTCTCTCTCTCCCTCTCTCTCTCCCTCTCTCTCTCTCTCTCTCTCCCTCTCTCCTCTCTCCCTCTCTCTCTCCCTCCTCTCTCTCCTCTCTCTCTCTCCCTCTCCTCTCCTCTCTCTCTCTCCTCTCTCCTCTCTCCTCTCTCCCTCTCTCTCCCTCTCTCCTCTCTCCCTCTCTCCCTCTCTCCCCTCTCTCCCTCTCTCCCTCTCTCTCCTCTCTCTCTTCCTCTCTCTCCCTCCTCCTCCCTCTCTCCCTCTCTCCCTCTCTCCCTCTCTCCTCTCCCTCTCCTCCTCTCTCTCCCTCTCCTCCCTCTCTCCTCCCTCCTCTCCTCCTCTCCTCTCTCTCCCTCTCTCCCTCTCTCTCCCTCTCTCCCTCTCTCCCTCCTCTCCCTCTCTCCCTCTCTCCCCTCTCTCCCTCTCTCCTCTCTCTCCTCTCTCTCTCTCTCCCTCTCTCTCTCTCCCCCTCTCTCCTCTCTCCTCTCTCTCTCCCTCTCTCCTCTCTCCCTCTCCTCTCTCCCTCTCTCTCTCTCCTCTCTCTCTCTCTCTCTCCCTCTCTCCTCTCTCCCTCTCTCTCTCCTCTCCCCTCTCTCCTCTCCTCTCCTCTCTTCTCCTCTCTCTCCCTCTCTCCTCTCTCTCCTCTCCCTCTCTCCCTCTCCCTCTCTCTCTCTCTCTCTCTCCTCTCTCCTCTCTTCTCTCCTCTCTCCTCTCTCCTCTCTCTCTCTCTCCTCCCTTCCTTCTCTCTCACCTCTCTCCGCTCTCCCTTCTCTCACCTCTCCCTCTCACACTCTTCCGAATCTCTCTGAATGATTACTTACATTCACCTATCTGCTCCTCGATTCCTACGTCATCCAGCATCCCTTGACTCAAATCTCTCTCTTATACCATCTTATCTTCTCCGCTTAATTACCTTCTACTCATCTCACACAACTTTCACACTCTCGGAATATTCTGAGAAAATGATTACTTATACATTCGGACTGACTCTGACCTACGGGCGATATATCACGTCATACATCAGCATTCATTGACTCATAAATTTCTCATTACGACTTTAATTGCCTAATTAAATCCATTAAATTTTAGCACTTTCAACTTACGAATAAATTACAATGAGACAAATGAGAATTAATGGACAATATCGAGAAACGGTGCATTCTACTTCACGGGCTTCACATTCTCAGTACAATTATTGAATTATTTATGTTTACATAGCCTTAATAAGTGACTTCTAGCTGAAATTTCAATCACGACTTTTAAGCAAATTGCCTTGAAAAGTAAAATTAAAATTCTTAAGCATTCTGAATTTGTAAATGAAGATGCAAATCCGATTATAATACATGTGCGCTTTCTCTTCGTACGTGGTGGTCCTTCTTCTCGTTACATTCATTGTTCATTTATTGCTTATGGCTTTCGTAACGCTTAAGTGATGAGCGTTTTCATTAGCGCTCAGGATAAATCAACACGAACTTTTTAAAGCAAACTTCCTCAGAAAAAGTAAAAAAAAAAACATCTAACAAATTCATAGAACGATAGAAAATGAAAGAGAAAGAGTGAGACACAGATAATCAGACAGACAGACTGGTAGACGATTTCCTATTCTTTCATAGTTCCTCCATCACTTGCCTTGACAATTATTTGATTTCTTTTCTTTTGTTTTTCTTGCTATCGAAAAACTGAACTTAACGCAAACTTAAAATATAGCCACGATGACGTGAAGTTATTATAATTTTCTGCGGTAAATTGAAGTGAATTATGGAAGCTTTTATTATAAGTGAGTGCTAAAAACCAATGCAGTCTTCATTATGTGACTCAACATGCCTCCAGCGTGCCTTGTCCGTCGACGTCACACACAAATGAGTGCTAATAAGGCGACGTCATGAAGGTATTTTCCGCTTTAATGAATTGCAAACTTTCAATTATACCTTCATACATTTCTATGTCATACCCGACAAGACAGCTTCTTTTCCGTTTAGCTTTATGCTTACGCTTTTGCATTTTATTTCTATTCTCAGTAAGAAAAAGAAAAACACAAGTTAAAGTGTTATTATCGGACCAAACTGACGTCATAGCGCATGCAGTTTCGACTTTAGACCACCACGCCCAGTCAAAAATGAAGTCAAAGATATTTTCATGAAAAAGATAAAAATTATTTTCCAAACATATACAGCCCGATTCTGAATATTCCCGGGGAACGCATTACCGGGGCAAATTTACTTTTCTCGAGAGTAAATTTCTTCTTTTTTATACATTTGGGGGAAGAAATTTGATGGGGAATAGGTATTTGACCCATACCCATACACTTTCTATTCGAAAACGGAGAATTTTAGTGTCGAGAAAAGTAAATTCCCTCCGGAATGCGTTCCCCGGGAATATTCAAAATCGGGGTTGATAGGATTTCGAAGTGTGATTATTGGAATTGGCTTTGGTACCCGAAAATACTTCCTTAAATTGTCCGATCAAGTACATTTCCGAAGGAAGTCTCACTTATGTCTTCCTTCCTAGATATGTTAATGCTTCGATAAGAGAAGTGTATTCATACAGACAGACGGAAGGACATGACATATGTATGTAAATTGAATCTCCTCGTGGCGCTGATCATTTCTTAACGTTGCACTCGCCGGCACTAACGGACTATATTCTCGACATGGGGGTTTTTTTTTTTTTTGGACGCGAAAAAAACTCGGTACGACCTATGTATGTTGCATGGCATACCGATTGCAGCGTGCATAATTAAATTCACCATTAATTAACTTCCTCTGTTACACCATTATTCTCTCTCACTTTCTGCACTTTTTTCTTTGAAAATTTTCTTTTTGTTTTTTGTAACTTTAAAGTCAAGCGATTCTTTGAGGTCTTTGAGCAATCGACAATGTTAATAGAGAAATACATGGAACCGCATAAAAATCCCAAAAAAGAAAAACTATAAGGTAAGTGTACCACGTAAGGCCCACCTAACACCTTTTCGATTACAGCGTACAAAGTATTGATGATAGAAACCCGATTGTTTTTGTGTTGTTTTATTTGATAAATTTTCTATAGAAAAACAAAAAATTCTACCAAAAATCATAATCGGAAAAGCTCCTAAAATGCGATTTAAAAAAACGTCATTTTGGGCCTTACGAGGAACATGTGTACCTTAAAGGCCCACTTACTCCTTGTTTGAGATAATGAACCCAAACTTGCATTCATTACTTTTGAAAGCCTTTTATGTTAATTTATATTGTAAAAGCTAGTAAAAAAAATTAAAATATCAGACAAAATTCGTTTATTTAAAAAAAAACTTAACGAATGTTACTAACCTGTTTTTGATTAAGAATTAAAGATTAAACGCTATTTAAGCAAAAAAAAGGTATAGTTGCCGTCTTTTGACCTCAGAGCAACTCAATATAAGGTTTCTTAATGACCGTTGTTGAATTTTTTATGGTGGGCCTTCATAGGCCTTCCAAGAAAAAAAAATTTGCTATTGATTTTTTTACCATAAACATACCTCTGTATCTTCACAATACAACAAACTTTGTTATTTTAAGAAAGCAACCCACAATTTCACTATAGATCATTATTTTTTAAGCATCGTCCACTATAAAAATGGCTTTTTTACGCCTCTGTTATTTTCAATTGACTGTGGTCGCCGCAAATATAGTGCGATTGTCTTAATTTTTTATTTCTACGAAATAACTTGAGGACATGTTTCAACATGTGCAAGTACAGAAACATTTGATAGTTAGAAGTTGGTTAAAATGAAAGTGGGCCTTACGAGGAGCCGGGCCTTACGTGGTACACTTACCTTATGAACAAAAAATGGGATTTTCAAAAAAAAAAAAAAAAAAAAAAAAAAAAAAAAAACAAGAAACTACTATAATCATAATAATCCTTCGAAAAAAAGGATACGAACGCATAAAATGAAAGACGATGCGCTAAGAAAATCTTCACCTTAAATGGCAAGTGGGATGGATGTCTCTCTTTTCCCCCCTTATTATGCGTCTTCATCTTCCTTTGATGTACTCGTTCATTCGTTTAACTTTTTTTATATCGTTTTCGGTTTTCTGTTTTCCTCTTCATCTTTTAACTCCCGCCCATAAAGACGATTTATATTCTCCTAGACATGAAATTAAATGACCGACCACGGTGGCCATCGTAAACGAGGATCTTCAATATGTCCGTCATTCCACGAAACATAGATAAAAAATTAGACACACACACACACAGACACACACAAACACATGCGTTTATATGTAGGTGAGCATGTAGAAATGGATGTGCGTCTGTGTGTGCGGACGGAAGCGCGTAATTCTTTTCTAGCTTTTTTCCGCTTACTTGTTTTTTTTTTTTTTTTTTTTTTTTTTTTTTTGCCTTCGACTTCATCTGTTTGTCTTCTTTGTCGGTTTTGTTTTTTGAAATGCTTGCTTGATTAATGTTCTAATTTATCGTTGCTGACTGACATTAATGACGGTGTAAGCGCAAAACCGAAGGAACACGTATAATTATACAGCATAAGGCTCAATGGGCCGAATGAAGGCAAAGGAGAGAGGGAATCTCAGTTTCGCAATTTCGTTTATTTTTTTTAAATTTCTTTTTTTCGTTTTTATATTCCCATTTTCATTTTTATTTGACGCATTAAAGTCGCGAAAGGAAGCAACACGGACTAAATAATTGAATTAGAAATCATGACGGAAAAATTGCACGATTCTATAAGCCAAACGCCCCAGCCCCCCGCCATAAAAAAGGTCCCACGCAGCAGTTCTTCCACTTAATTTGTTAATTGAAAATTAATTAATTCTCAATTGGTTTTTCTGATTATTTGAATTTGAAATACGCAATTTGAAGTTTTTAATTTTCAATTTTCAATTATTCGGAGAAAAAAAAAATCCCTTTTTCAAATTCCTTTTTAGGCCCATTCAAAATTGCAAGTTGAAAGTCATTAAAATTTCCATCAATATTGCACACATACAAAAAGACCGCTTGGCATTTCGGTTCTTCTCCAGTGGCAACTCGCTATGCAAAACACACACACACACACACACACACACATCCTCCAAGCCTTGATTTTTATGAATGCGAACAAGCTGGGAGGATTTACGGCAAGATTTTTTCTATTTCCTGAAATCTAGGGCACCTCACCCCAAATCTCCCTGTGCCTACGCCCGTGCATATTCATACCTCCACCTCTATTCATATACATATGTATATAAATGACTATAGAAGTAGCTTAAGCACGAGCAGCGAAGTCTAAGTCAGAGTCACAGTCACAGTCACAGTCAAATGGTGAGCACACTTTCTTGAAACAAGGCCACAGGCTTAAATGAATTTAAAATTCAATTAAAATGCTTTCCATATAGAAATGTTTCCATAAATTGATTTTCAAAACTTTCCACTTCTTTTTTTTTTTTATTAGCCTTTAAGCTTTCGTGCATGCCCATACGACGCGACGTGCAGCAAAGCGTTTTAATTTGGACAAGTTTTGTCCTGTAAAAAATTGTAAGAAAAGAGAAAAAGCGACAGAGAGAGTGAGAGAGAGAGAGAGAGAAAGAGAGGGAGGTAGTAGATTCTACACATCAACTTCTTGTTACAAAAAAAAATTCTGTATTTGAATGGAAAATATTTATGAGAAGAAAGAAAACTGCTTTCAAGGAAGTTTGATATCCTTTTATCAATGGAAAGCCGCATTAATAACAGCCCAAGTAACAAAAATGTTTATTATCATAACTTAAAGAAGTAGTGAAGAAGGCTACAAAAGGTTTGCACTCCGTCTTTAAGACATATTAAAGTCCAAATTAAGTGCAAAAGGGCCCATGTGGGCGGTCCGATAGAAGAAATTGAGAAGCGTATTTCTATCTTAATTGCCACTTAAATAGGAGAGCGAAGTTTCAAGTTCTAGTTTTTATCTTCTTAAAGGCTTCTTAACTCCAGCACAGCTTATGAGTTTATAAAAGCATTCTCTATCTCTTTTTATCCCATTGATTTAAATACTAATGATAAAATGAAACGAAAACATATTTCGCAGAGGGTGTTGGTTCTGTCTAAAATTTTATTGACAAGATATTTGTGTTCATCAATGCTATGATAAGTAAAATAAATGACTTTGGCTTTTGTTCGTTACGCCAAATTGAAGCGATTTTACAAACGCAACGACTTTTTCGGTGAAATTACACCTGCTACCCCCTTCAAAATTCACGCGCCTTCATAATTGTTTGAATTGATGAAATTTTTTTGTAAAACAATTAAGCTGAAATCAATGCGCTGGTGCTTATAAATTTGTTTTTATGTGGAGTTTTAGTATATACTTTTCTTAAGTCAAATAATTTGCAAAGATTAACTCGTAAGCATTTTAAATTTCGTACAATCGTAAGTATTGCTGCAAATTAGAAGGAATACAAATATTATATAATAATTTGATTAGGAAAAGTTTAACTTCCGAGCGTACACCATTCCCTTCGGTGGTCGACACCGGACTGAAATGCAGGGTGGCCATAATTTTTTCCATTTTGACAGCACACGTTGATGAAAAACACTTTACTAATTTAAGTACGATATTCGAAGTATTAAATACGTCCCATCATACCGATTTAATGCTTCGAATATGGCTACTAATTTCAGAACCATCTTAGACTGCTTTAAGAAGGATATTAAATACCAATTTAAAACCAAAGTGACAGCTCTACTTTAAAACCGATTTAAGTGACATTAAAGAAGGGAGGATTCAAATACCAAAAACTGATCATATTAAGTTTGAATAAAGAAATGAAATACCGAATGAATACCACATTTTGCTACTTGGGAGAGATGCTGTTAGAATGGCATCAAAACGGAAATTCATGGGGCTTTCAGTGAAATATTGGGTGATATTTGTACACAAACTTGGACAGTAATATCACCAGTGACATTATTATAGGGGAGAGGAGAGTATTGACGCAAACCTAACATTAATCATCATTTTTCTCGGAAACTATTTCAAGTAGAACAATGAATGATCATTGATCATCAAATCATTTCAAATTTATTGAAGTTTTTTGTGACAAAATCACAATATGAAGAAACTAATATTCAAGCTTTTGATAGCAAATTATTCGAGAAGACCGAAAGTACGGAATTACCCGCCAGTGGAGGGGATCCTTATGAAATTTTCTATGCGAAATACTTTTATTTTTAGTATCCGTCGTATGAGCAATGTTATTTCGAATATATATGTAAGCCATGACATTACGTATACGTCTTCATAGGCCTTCATTGGACTGGAAGTGAGTATAATGGGATGTTGCTTACTTCCCTTTTTATGGTGCTCTTTGTTTTTCATGATTTTCCTGACACTTCTAGGGATGAATTCATGTTCCTTCCCAATGAACTTGGTATGATAACGGGTAATACCGTAGGTATATTGTACGGAAATACCCGAAATCGAGTTTTGGGATTTAAGTCCGTATATTTACAAATTCAAATCAACTTGTGATAAAAAAACGGCCAAGACTTTCTGCGTAACAGTCTCGCAACGTAAAAAAAAAAAAAAAAAAAAAAAAAAAAAAAAAAAAAAACTTTAGCTCAGAATTGTGTACAAACATGAACCTACGTGCAATCCAATGTAACACTTTGCACAGACTGATAAGAAGCTGGTGACATCTTTAATAGCGTTGTCAAACTGGAAAGCGTATTGGTTTCCAGTTTTGGTTTCATTTTTTTTATTTATTTTTCCCTTTTTTTTTTGGGCCTAGGATTGAACTCGTAACTTCAAATTGTAGAGCTCCCGATAGTCTGCCAACGGCCTATACATATCTAATATTCTATGGAGCCTAAAGAAGGAAATATAATGGTGGCAACTGACACATTCACCGTCATGTCATCAATTTAACAAAACTGACGCCTTCGCCCCGAAAGATACTATTCAATTTGTAGATATGAATTTTTTATTGTTGTATTATTTTTTTTTGTTTTTTTTTTTTTTAAATGCAACAATGTTTTTCAGAGCACAGAAAATTCTTGAAATTTACTGAAGCGATTATCTTAAATGGTAAACTGAAATGAGATCAATTAGGAATTAAGTTTCTACTTGAAAATATTGCTTTTTGAAATCAAAAATACTAAAATTAAATTCCTGAAGAGAATAATTAAACATTTATTTTGATACGCCTGACTTGCGGCTCGATCGAGCAAGCCAAATCCCAGAAACTCAATTCGAAATGCATGCATGATTCAAGCGGAAAAACTTCAATTCTTGAAAAGGAATCTGAGCTAAGCGAAAATACGAAAATAACACGACTATAATATAGAGTAAAATGAAATGAAATAAAATGAAATGAAACAGAATGGAAACGAATAAATAAAAGTCAAGCAAAATAAAATAAAAGAAATACAAAACAAAACAAAACAACAAGGCATAACTAAAACTTACAAATAAAATTCAAGTTTGAGTAAGCCCGCTGGCGTTGGGATTTGCTGCAGCATGATAGTAGGCATCAGTCGAATAAGAAGTAAACAGATTTGTTGATGTTTCTCTTTACAAACGCACGCACACACACACACACACACACACACATTCATATTCTTAGCGCAAATAATGCCAGGAGCGACAAGTGCATACACGTTAAGAGATAAAGAAATAAACAGACAAAGAAAAGAGCAATCGTGCGTGCTGTATTATATGGCAAGTACATGCCCAGTAGGAAAATTTCTTCTCTAGTTCACTCCATCATCGATAACATTCAAGCAAGGATCCAATTTGATGAGCATGTAAATGTATGGAAATGATACCAGCAGATAAATAGCTCTTTTCAAGCAAGATCAAATAAAAATCCTAGACCAAAAAAAAAAAAAAATAATTCGGTTAGGTTAGATTAGGTTAGTGTGGCTGCCACCAAGGGTGACACAGTTAGACTCCAAGTGGGCCTAAAGAAATCAAAGAAAAACAGAAAAAACGACACAAACATCCATGACCTCAGCTGGGAGTTCAACCCTGAGCCTCTCGCTTCGTAAGTTGGCATCTCAACCAATTGCGGCACAGAGGCCGTCAAAAAAAAATACTTAAAAAAGCAACAACATCAAAAAATGAGACATTCAAATATGCGATGCATTTTGTTTTTTGCGTTTTCTGAAAAATAAAAAATTTTGAGTTATGTCTCTTCAGTTGCCGGGGTGCGACATCAGGGGCGGACTGGGCCTATGGCCGGCGCTGTCCTTTTCAGCTGTTAGGTTTTTTTTTGTTTTTTTTTTTCTTAGGTAACAGGGCCCAATTTTTCAAACGCCCGGAGGGCCCTTTGACCCCCAGTCCGCCCCTGTCCGACATCTACATATATCCAAGCATTCGAAATAAATATTTTCCAAGCCCACACAAGCTACAAACTTTAAACGCAGCAGATCAATTCCTACACAGAGCCTAGTAGAAATAAGAAGTTCCTTTTAAAACAGCAACAATCCGATGTCGGCCAGTTCGACTCCCAGCCTAGACGATCATACAATAATATTTACATAATATTTTAAAACATACAGGAATAACAAGCTTTTATCCAAAAATTTTGTGCAAAAAAAAAATCAAAAAGAAAGGTTTCCAGAACTTTTGAAAGAGATTGTGCATGACGTAGGATGATGGTAGGAAGGTAGGATGGAAAATTTCATTTATTGGCTGGCAACTTATTTGATTTTCTCCTTCCCGCGTCGAAGAAATTGTCCTTCAAAATTTACTTGCCCGTTTTAAGTACCAATTTTTCCACATCTTTTTTTTTTCGCCTGATCGCGGAATCGAACTCGCGCCCTTCGTCTTGCTAAGCGCACAAGCTATCCACTACGCCACGGAGAGACCCAATTCGCACGTACTAGATTTATTATATCAACGTTCGAGAAAACCGACCTATTGACGCCTCGTATGTATGTATGTGTGATATCTATATAATATACATAGGTACATATTATTTTGGGTGGAATTTGCGACCTACTTGAGAAATTCAACATTGCCTAGACACATTTGGAAAGTGTTCGGAAAATGTTTGCAATTTTTATATAACAAATATGTATATACATACATACATATATGGTATGCTTGGAAAGAATTTGGAAACCTACTTGGAAACGAATGAATAGTAAGCATTTTTGTAAAAAGTTTATGCAAACGCTTGCTGGCATAGAACTTTTCCTTTTGGGGTATTAACCCGCACATACACATTCTATCGTCACTGATTCACGATAAATGCTATACAATCGTAGCCAAATTTACAGCGTCAGCCAACTGAAACAAGCAAAACAAACTTGTCACAAACAGTGTTAGCATTTCCACACAAAAAAAATGGCTTAGAACAACAAATTCAATGTAGCAACAAAACAAATAGACCACGGAAGAAGTGTAAAAAAAGAAGAAGAAAAACTAAAGACAAGAAATAAACATAACAATAAGAATAAATAAGAAAAACAATAAAACAAAAAAAACGAAAAGAAATCTCATACCAAATATATATTTTAAAAGGCATTATTGAATAAATGACAAATGATTTTTCACAAATGCCCCGAATACACACTTACCTACCTACCTACAAAATCCAAATGATCTTTGCTTTGGGGAAAGCTTTCAAAACAAAATGAAATAAAAAGGAGAAAAAAAGCGCTGATTTTTCGCAATCTCAATCAACATTTTTCACGGAAACCTGCAATGCATTCTGGTTTTGTGCCTTTCTTCGAATCTATTTGAGTCAGCTTTGGACCTCTCCTTTTTTCTTCCGCTTATCTTAATAGATTTTTATGGCTTACTTAACAACGTCTTTTTATATGTTTTTTTTTTTTTTTTTTAAAAAAAAAAGGTTTTCTTTCTTGTATCCTTTTATAATTTTTTTATTGCATTTTTCTATTCATAATGCCTGGAAGTGGCAGCTCCTTTGACCCAATTCATAAAAGAAATGAAAACAATTTTGTATGCACGTCATACCAAATTTCAATCTAACCCATTCTACATATAAAAAAAAAAAAAAAGAAAAACAAGGAAGGGTGTTACAGTCAGGCAAACCAGACAATACAATAAGCCCAACACAGATAAAGAGGTATAAAAACCACGACCATTAACACAAAGATATCTGGAGATTTTCAGGATTATAAAGGAGCCTCAAATGCGGACTCTTGTTCAATTGTTTTGTGAAAACCATCCTTTTGCCACGCCCACTTTTCCCAATTTTAGAAAATCTAATCGGTGAATTAAATGTATGTAAGGTCAGCATCGAAAAAGAAATTCCGATTTTGAAACGGTTTTTGCGATCTTTTGCAACAGACCCTAGCACTAGAGCTACCCTTAATAATAGACCTATCAAGAAACTAGTAGAGGATGGTCAGTAGAAAGTTAACATGCATAAAAACGCTCGTTCTAGTCCCATTTGTATTCCAGGCGTTCGAGACATTTTTCGAAAAACACCCTACTGTCACGCCTACTTTTTCAATTGAAAAGTCCAGGGGAAAAATTAATACCATGCCCTCTTACATTGAGTTTTTGTAACTTCCGTACGTAAGGGCAAAACATAGTGCACCAAATATTTTTATATCAAAATCGGGCTTGACCGACTCTAGCTTTTTGTACTTTTAAAAGCCTAGTTTTAGGACTACAGATAATAGGATTGTTATTGTTCACGTTATGAAGATTAAAAAGGAAGTGATGGACACAGGAAAGGAAAACATTGAAATTGAAAGATTGAAATTGTGAAAAAAAAGGGAAAAAAGGAATGAAGGGAAGATTAAAAGAGAAAAATAGAAAAATATAAAAAAGACAAAAGATAAAAGTGGACAATCAGAGAGAAATAAAACGATAGGAAGGACAAGGGCGGATGAGTTAAACAAAAAAAAAAAAAAAAAAAAAAAAAAAAAAAAAAAAAAAAAAAGAGGCCTGGCGAAACCAAGTGGGAGAAAGATATTATCAAAAGCAACACAGACAGGATAATAATGTCAAGAATAAAAAGTGAAAGATGTAAAAAAAAAAAAAAAGTACGAAAAATTAAAAGCGAAAAAAAAATAAAAATATGAAGACAGAAAAGGAAAAAAGAAAGCAGGTGGAGATAAGAGAGTCAGGGAATGATGTATAGAGAAGACAATAATCGAGCAGGGGAAGGTGAAAGAATGGAAAATGCGGGAACATAAAGGCATTCTTCTTTTTGCAGATCAATATGTTGAATATAATCTCACAGCTTCCTGGTATTCGATGACACTACAATGTTTCCATTCACAAAAATCTATCGTAGGCTCTTTTCGAAAGCTCAGCCATTTTTTTTTTATTTTATTTTTTTATCTTCTTACTAATTTTTGTGTTCGAACGTGTCGAACTTTGAAATGGATTTTGTTCTTTCTTCTTCTCTTTTTGTAAGCATATAAAAATCATGTAGAAGTCATAAAATACCGAAAATATCACTTAACGAAGCTCTTCGTTTACTAGAAGCGGTCGCTTGGAAGCGGTCGGTTTCAACAATCTCGCAGCAAATGTTTCCCTTGTGTCTAATTCAACCCCAACGGCACCTTAAGGGGTAGCGATGACAACAGCTGTTGGTTAACTCATAGATAATTTGCTTTTCCATAAGATATACTTTCATTTTAGCATGCTTTTAGGAACTTTTACGAAATATTGTTGCGTTCCATTGCCTGTTGCACGCTTAAACGTGCACAAAGTTGCCTTTAGAACCATTTGAACCGACAGCTTACGTAAAAATATAGCCGTTATGTGTAAATAAAGGAAAAGGAAAAGGAAAAGAGAGAAAAAATTCGTTGCATAAACCAAGGCGATTTGTTTGTGAGAAAAGAACTTTAATATTAAATTGCTATTTGAACAAAATAAGATAGTACAGTCGCAAAACTCTATCGCACTTTGTCTCTACCGCTCTTGTTTAGACTCCAATATGAAATTTGTCAGCAGTTTTCGATTACTTCGACAAAAGAGTAGCAATGATGACGGTCATCACGACGAGCGAAAGATAAATTACATACAATATAAGTAATAAATGTGTATGTATTCGCGAACAACGCACATACATAGCCATTAGCACAAACACAAACTCTTTAATATCGACGCTGCATACAACAAAGCGAAACAACTTCCTGGAAAATTGGGGTAAAAGTTTTTCTTTTAAATCGACAACAAAAAATCAAATACAGCAAAATACGGAGAAACAACCTCAGTTGGGTGCATAAAATTTTTCTTTAAAAATTTAAAAGCACTAGAACAGTAAATAAGTGATACACTTGAAACGCCCGAAACGCGTCAAATAAGGGGATATGGACAGACGAAGTAATAGAAGTGGCCGGTGTAGACGGGATGTAATTGAAATAGAAAACGGTAAAGAAGAATAATAAAAAGATTGAGCACATCGCGATCGGGCAGATGAAAGAGGGTTGAAAACTGTTTTTTGGCACTCTATTAAGTTGAAAAAACAGTCAATAGTACACCGAGAGAAATAAGAACTGTTAAATCAACCACTTAGAACAGTTAAAGTAAGAGTGGTCAAATTAACTGTATTCCCCGTTAAATGCACTGGAAAAGGAAGTCAAATCAACAGTTGAAAAATAGTCAATTTTTATGTTCAAATTCGCTTTCGTTCACTTAGACGTATAAGTTCGCATTCTGATCAACCGTCTCCGGAGGTTTCGATAGCTCAGTGCTTTAAACTGTGACTCGACAGTCGTGAGCTTCGGGGTTCTATACCTGCTGGCGGCGGGAATTTTTCTGGATTTTTTTTTTTAATTATAGTTTTTTTTTTTTTGTTCAGAGTGTAGTTGTTTTTTAAGGCAAAAATTTTCTCCTAAATTTTTAAGATTTTAATTTATTTAATTTTTTTTAATGGTTCATTTTCAAGCAAAAAATTTTGGGAGTGAAACAATTCCTTAAGCACGTTCCCCAAAACTTGAGCAACCATAAGCTCAAGTGAGCGTTTTGACCAACAAATTAAATTCGTTCGTTAAGCGTAATGGTTAAGACGTTCGCCCAGCGAAGTGGTGGTCTGCGGTTCAAGGCTCGGCCGAGGCGAGAAAATTTAAAGAGATGAAAGAGAAAAAGATTTAAATCGAAACAAATAAATAAAGAAAAAATATAATAATTTAATAAAAAAAAAAATATTAATAAAAGAAGGTAAAAAAAAGTCAAAGCAAAAAATAATTTTTTTTTCCAGTCGCTGGTGACAGTTGATTTAACCGCGAGACAGTTATATCAACCATCAGGTAGTTATATCCCTATTGACTGTGTTTGTACTGTTGAATCGACCGCTACTACACATAAGCTAAGAATTAACGGTGAACTCGGTTATTTTAACCTGCTTTTTCAGTTAATATAACTACCTTTTTCTCTCGGTGTAAGTAAGTTTGGCGACGGAGCCTACGAGAATCTTTCGAAAAAACCCTGTTCAGCCATTCTCAGAACGTACTAAAGAAGAAGGCTTTGCTTCCTTTTTATCGGTTGTGCAGATCCTTGAGTAAAGAGATCAAAACTATCATTATCCATGCTTAACCATATCACTTATGAGATTCTAATCAGAGGGAACTCGTGAGGCTAGCGAATGTAAATACCCGATGTAGCGTTTTAGGGTTCTGGGGGAAAATGATTTGGTTTTTTTTTTCATTTTTTTTAATTTTTTTTTTTTTTTTCATTATATCCGTCTAATACTTTTCTCTTAAATTATTAAAGGTTATGAGAAAACAATCAAGCTTTCGCAAGGTCTTGAACCTCATTATTCACAGGACCTCACAGGACCATTATATTTGATTTTATAACGTACATTTTACAAAAGAAATGAAACAAAAGCAAATTTGTTATCCAGAAAAGAAAACAGTGCAACACTGATTACATATTATTTTCATGGTTCGGAACCATTTGCGTTGGGTTGAAAAATTTCGTGCATACCCAAAGGGTGATTTTGCGTTTTTTCTTCCGATTTTTGGTAAAAATTGTTCAAATTTGAAGCGGCAAAACGGTATCAAGTAGTGCTCGGATACAGTTCGTGCATATGAAGAAGTTGTTTAGTTATAGTCTTTCTATATTTGCATCAAAAAATTTTAAAAAAATGTTTATTGCCTTGGGAGCTATAGGCCATACAAAATAAAATATGATAAAAACCACGTCAAATTTTACGAACTTTTGCAATTTGCACCTACTAGGTAGAGTTTTTTCGGGTCGGTTTGTACTAAAACTATTGAAAATGAGTTCAGATCTATAAATTGTGATAGAAAGGAAATTAAAATATTGAACCGACTATGAGATATAGCCATAAGAAAGTGAGTAATTTAAATCCCGGCCCCACTTTTTGAAGTCTCTTTAAAAAAAAAATAGAGGTGACTTGACAAAACTGAGTATGAGGCGTTGTTATACTCACCGAGCACTTTCAAAAACAGTCGTCAAATTTGTGTTTACAAAATCGTGTCGCACTGTTTAATGGACCGATCAAGAACATTTTTGGGAAGGATGTTTGTGGCTACAAAGGATAAGGATAAGTGCCAACTTTCGTTCAAGTCCCATTTGAATTTCGAGTGTAGGAGACAACTTTCGAAAAACGCCCTTCTGCCACGCCCACTTTTCCAATTTCTGACATCATATTACTTGCCTTTAAACATTTCAAATGCCAAACATCAAAAAATCTTGGAAAAATTCGATTTTAGAGCAGTTTTTGCGATTTTCGTAACCGACCCTAGTACTGGAGGTACCCCTAAAAATGATCCGATCCGGTCCATTCTCGAACTTGTTCTTACTCATGTCCCCATGAGCACGCGTACCGCAATTTTGTCAAGATAATTCAACTCCTTCGATAAGGTCCATCTTGCACTCGTAAGGAGCTAGAGGCGCGGAAAGAATTCGACTAAATTGGTGAGCATACTTTTAGGCGGATATGTAAAACTAAAACACTATTCAGAAATTTTTAAATTTCTTTGATTTTTCTTTTTCTCATGCTGCCTAAAAGTGTGCTCAAAAAATTTGATTAAAATAACTCTTCTGGGAGTCAAAAATACAAAATAATTATTTTCAAATGTTAGTTTTGCATTGATTGTGAAAATTTTTTTTTAGCAATCAATGGTATCAAATTGAAGAGAAAAACTCAAAGTTTTCGAAAAGATGGCCTTAAAAGAGAAAGCAAAATTTAATAATTTAAAATCGTGGTATGCAGTTTTAAAGGAAAACTGCCGAGCCTTTGATTTCATACGTGATTTTGAAATTGCGGTTTGTAAGTTAGGAGCGCCAGCGAAAAAAACAAAATTTGGTTTTTTTCGTGTAACTCCTCAGGGGTGCATTTGCGACCCCCCATCCCATAAAATTTTTGGTCCGTTTGGACCCCCCTATCACCTCCTTCAGTTTGACACACTCAACTTGGGACACCCTGTATAGAATAAACCCATAAAAGAAGAACTGTCAAAACAAATTTAATTAACTTTCAAAGCAAATGGCCACAGAGCCCTCTGCTGAACATAACTCCAAAAATAGCCATCGGATGGACTTCATCCGATTTGGTCACTCCGTTGTCGTGACTGCTTTTGCAATGCTTAAAAAGTTCTAAGATGAATACATATCGTCGCCCGGAGATTCATGTGCTCTATACGCCATTTTAACGAATTTGAGTTAAGGATGCCATCCCCCATTATCAATGCCAAATTTTTTAAATCCGCAATCCATTTTTTGCTATATCTTCTAGTTACTGAGATAATTCATCTCCAGTTTGCTCTATATCCCTTGAAACACAATTTTTTTGTGTTCTTTTGCTCTATACGCCATTCAATGGCGTATAGAGCAAAATTTCAGTACAAGGTTAAGGTTTTAATTGACGATAGCCACTTTGCTCTACATGCCGTTTTCTTCGAGTAACATCGTTGATAATTTTTGTTTTTTTGTTTAAGTAAAACAGTAGTCTAAGTTAAAAATATAGGTATTGAAAGAATAGCGAAGCATTGGCATTCGTACGACATCATCATATTTGTCGCTCAGTGGATAAAGAGAATGAGTCCGCAAAATTTGAAATGAAAAACAACGACAGAACAGTTGACGTTGACTTTAAAATTAGTTTTTACAACAAAACTCAAAATTGAAATTGCAAAATTAATTATTGGCGCTTCTTTTACAATTTTTAAAAAAGTCATAAAAGGAAGTGTATCCACGCTAAATCTCAAAAACGTCAAATTAGACTCAATCCCTTTATCCAGTGAACGACTCATATGTTCAAGAAATATGCATAGCATATCTACATAGCAGATTAAAAAACAAAAAACCAAATCCAAAAGGAACCCGCGAAACTCTGGAACTCGCCTAATATTATAACAGCCCTCGTATAATAACAAAAAGTCTGGTTACCAATACCCAATAAACACAACGATATCGTAACGATATCGAGGCAATATCGTTTTCTCTTAAAAATGTTTCGCGACGATAATTCGAGACGATATCGAGACGATTTCGATATCGTGAGAGAGTCACTTATCATTAGAGAATCGAGAATTTCATCGCTCTCGAATCGTTAACGGACGATTAGCAAAAAAATCATTAATTTTTATATTTAATGTAAAATTCAAATAACAGTCTTATTATAATACTATTTTCGGTTTAAAAAAAAAAAAAAAAAAAACGGTTCTATTGCTGGTAACCACGCTTTCGAATCCACCGGCTGTGGGATTTGAACACCGAACCTCTTGATTTCTAGTCATGTTTCTAGTCTGCTTACCCATTACGCCTTCCGATTTGGAAACAAATTAACAAAACTACCTTCGAGAATTAAAGTTTGTGTTTCGAGTTCAAAACGAGTTCACTAAACTACTTTCTAGGATTTCGTTTTTCTCAAATTCGTAACAAATTTGTGGCGATATAATCTTCGTTTTTGTATTTATTGGGCTAAAAATGTTTCGCCTCGATATCTTCGCGAGGCCAAAATCACGATATCGAGAAATTTGATTTTCGCGAACTCGTCTCGATATCTTCGCGAGTCCACAATCACAATATCGAGATTTTGATTTTTCTCGAATTCGTCTCGATATCGTCGCGAGCCTAAATCGCGATATCGAGAAATTCGGTTTTCTCGAATTCGTCTCGATATCGTTACGATATCGTCCTCGGTTTTGTGTTAATTGGGTATCCATATATTTATTTATGTTTGTATTTTGTGCATTCCCCAGCAGGAAAAGTCCCGGTGAAACCATCAATGATTTCAGCATGACATAAGTAGGTCCTCGAAAGTGGAGTGGATACCTCCTGTTTCGCAAGAAAATGTCATCGTTCGGGAGTGATACGAAATGAAAATGAAACACGGACTATGTCATGGGAATTGCGATGAATAACATCTTTTTTCGATGACAATGTCATTAGAATTTAGAAGTACTCTAACTTTCCCCTTGACATCATTGGTGAAAACATTAATGAATTTTTCCTTTATGCGAAAAAGTCCGGCTGGGTAATGTCACTTTGCTCTATGTATTACATTGTCAGCGAAATATGTTTGAAATGGCGTGTAGAGCAAAGTGGTTTTTTTTTAAAGCCATAAAATACCCTTTTATGCGTTAGATCAAAGATTCGAAAATATACTCTTCGAATAAGTATTCTTTCAAAAATTAATAGTGAAACACACAAAAAACCTTATCGTACAGTTTTTGAAAAAAATAGTTTCAAACTTCAACTTCGATTTACTCGAAATGTGTTTTTTGCACGTAGAGCACATGAATCCCCGGGCGACGATATGTTATATGTCCTATTTTATAAAACAAGTGAGAATTATACCGAACGAAAAGAAATGTAATTAAACATCATTTTCCTTTCAAATCAACCAAAAATGTTTTTGACTCAACCATTTTTCATTTGAAATTTTTGTTCTGCTCGAAAATTAAAAGGACTGTGAATAAAAATGCGGCGTTTAAAAAAAAATCATGGTAAAGTTCGCTGAGTGTAGGACCTTCCCTTTTCGAAACAGCGGTACATTTTTCAAAGGATCTTAGAAGCCTTACTGAAGAGCACATGCCATTGGTCCGGAGCTGTTATCGTTTTCAGTATAGTTAGCGATGTAAATAGAAAAAATTAATCATTATCTCGTATAAAAGCGCAAAACAACACAGGAAAACAGCAAATACAATTATGGGTAATAATAATAATAAAAAATATTAAAAAAAAAAAAAAAACAAAAGCCAAGTCGTACTCTTCTTTCAACATGAATAACATCATCATCAAAACAGTGATGCTAACAACAATATCAAAAATAAATCACAAAGTAAACAACAATAAATGTTCTCTAGGCAACAACATGACGTGTCAGCAACAACAACTAGAGCAACAGCAGCAGCAGCAGCAAGAAGGCACAAAATCACGTTACGATTTGGTCGTGCGGGAGAGTGGCTGTGGATGGGCAAGGGGTAGGAGAAGGTCGAGTTATTGTTAGCATGTCCATTTGGAAGCAATTTGAATTTCAAGTTTCCTTCTTGCTGCCAACTCCTGTTTAATTGTGTTAAAATTCTTGTTCTTGTTGGTTCAGCCGTGCCACTTTTTTGTTGTCTTAACCAAAGTTGAGGACTTTTCATTCGTTGAGTTATGTTGATGCAGTTGTTTTCGGTTGTTTTAAGTTGTTGCTCTTATTTTTGTTCCTTTTTATATGATTTTTTTAAAATTTGTATTCCATTAATTGTGGATCGTCTTTGCCGGTAACTGCATTTCCGATAATTTCCCAATTCTATTAAATCTTCCCTCCGAGGGACTTGGTTTTTTTTTTTTTTTTTTTTCTTTTTGCGACCCCCATTTTTGCCTTCAACTTATGAATTTTGACCTTGTTGTGCTTTATTTTTGAATAGAGTTCATTTGTTTTCACCCTTTTTTCGTTTGCTTTCATTCGTTTTTTTTTTTTTCAAATGTTTGTAAGGTTTTTGGACCACCGATTTACTATCTATCGGATTTGCCTCCGAATGGCATGGCTATTTTGTGTTCGGTAAGGGTGTGCTAAAAAGCTATTCTTTTTTTTTACTTCTTTTATGACGGTGATAGGACTTACTTTGATCAAATTTTCGAAATAATTCCAAACACTCATATACGAGATATCAATATCTTTAACACTTTCTTTTATTTTTATACCCCAAGCACTTCAGTTTGTGCGTAGGTGTGTAACATTCATAACCACTCGGGATATACCATACAAAATTGGTATTGAAATAATCATCCTCACCAGGAGATTCGATTTAGACATGTCCGTCCGTCCGTCCGTCCGTCCGTCCGTCCGTCCGTCCGTCCGTCCTGTCCGTCCTCTATCTGTTTGTCTGTCTAAATACAAAACATATTCTAGTCGAAGGTGTTGAGATATTATGGCGAAAATTGGTATGTGTATTGGCGGGGACAAAGGGTAAGAAAAAGTTTTTAAAAAAAAAATGGACCAGAAAGGAATTTTTTGCAAGACTATCTCCAGTACTGGGGGATCTTTTATGAAAATCATAAAAATTTCTGTAAATCTTTTTTTTGATATTTGCATAAAATTTGAAATCCGTGTAAGCGGTATAAAAATGTGGTTTCAACGAATGGTCACTTCTATCTTCAATTAATAAGAGTAGAAATTGGTGTGCAAGGGGATAGCCTCCCGGGCCCGAACTCTATGAAAGAGTCCATTCAGAGCAGTTGAGCGCTGGTGTCAAAGAGGTGATTCCCCTCAGGACCGGACTCCTGAAGAGGGTTCCTCAACTGCCAAGGGATATCCTTGCAAACAGGTAGCTGAGAATGATTGTTTTTCATCGTAATTTCAGGAGTTGCCGAGGTGGCATTGTTAGCCTCCTGCAGTTCCTTCCCACTTCTATAACTTTCTTTGCTTCGAACAGTGACCGTTGACATATTGATAAAACTGACGAAATGCCTGAATGAAAGTTCACAACTTTTCAAAATGTTTTCAATGCTTAATGACATACATAATTGGTCTTCGCAAAAAGCCAGACAAACACCAAGGCAGACAACGTTTCCGAATTAGATCACAAATATTGAAATTTCAATTGACTCCTTTTTGAAATGGCTTCGAATCTCTAAACAGTAATTGTGTGTGAGAGAGTGTGTGTGTGTGTGTGTGTGTGTGTGCTGTGTGTGTGTGGCATGTGTGCACTTGGGACGTAAGAGGCGGGTTCAAAGTGCACTAACATGAATGAGATTTGCATATTGCTGCAGCATGTCTGAGCTTGATAGCCTGTTGAAGCATTAAGCTCTCACTCAGTCTTCCATCGGCCAGGCATGCTACCCAGCGACTCGTTCTGTGGATTCTCGTGTGAAAATCTAGTCTCCAATGCAGTAATTTTCTTACGAGCGTACGTTCTTTTCCCCAAACGAACGTTGAAAATGGATTTGCACAATGAAAACAGTTGATAGGATTCGTCTTTTGTCTCACAAAAGTATACGACTTCCTGTAGCTCGATATTGCCAGTAGATGATGATGATGATGACAATGATGATGCTCCTGCTGCATCGTACTTTATGGATTTTTAATGTGTCCAGTGTGGATTTAGTAGTTGAATTTTTGGTTGTCATATATCTTCGGAACAGAGAACAAGGAATACTTTAACAAGCATTGCGTAATTTCTGATTTGATTGTCTCGATACGCTCAAGCGCCTGAAGAAGTGCTGCATATAATTGCATTGAATCTTCAACTTGTTCTTCAAATATTTTAAGATTTTTTCCCCCCGAAAAGTATCAGATTCTCTTCGATTCTCTTCAAGAAGTAGCTACATAAGGGTGTTGCAGACGGGTGTTGTTAGAAAGCTTATGGGGTAAAGTTGTTTAGAAAAGAAAAATTTTCGTTTTGAAATAGTTGAGATTTTGCTGCACGCAAATATTCTCTAAGAATCTCTTGGTTTTCTGAAATATTTTCAGATTCAACTGAAGGTAAGTCTCTAAGCTAAAGTTTCGTGAAGATATTGACAACATTTTCTTTGCTGCAGCCGTTTTAGTAGGTGGAGACAGCAGGCGTTTATCTCAAAACTACTTTTTTTGACTTGGCGTACATGAAAACAAAAAAACCATCGAACCGATTCGTCTGAAACTTTTAAATGTTATTCACAACATCAATGGCTATCGCGTGAGCTAGAATTAAATTTTTATTTCAAGAACTTTATATTTTTTCATCAAAAAATGGTTGAAAAAAAGCACGTTTTTGGATGTGCTAAATTGAAAAATTGCGCCATTTTGTCAATTTTCAAATTTTTTTTGATTTAGCTCACGCGATAGCCGCATTCATTCTGATTAATATTTTATTTTTTTTTTTTTTTTTTTTTTTTTCAAACTTCGAACTTAAGAAATCGTAACGGAGGTACTTTTTCAAAAAGCATCCATTTCGGCGCCATTTTTAAAATACAAAAAAAAAACAAAAAAAACTGCAACAACATTTTTTTCGGAGTGTCAATAAATAAGATAATAATCCTGCAATCTTAGAAACCCGGTTTTTATTTGGCTTAAGGGGGTCTTCTCATTGAAAACCCGTTTTTTGGACCCTTTTTAAAAAAATTCTTATTTGAAAACGCAAAGAATAATTGAAAACTTTTTTTATTTATTGTATTACAAAAGGTTCAAAGTAAATAAAAAAAATTTTTTGCCTCGATACGTGGGCTTTTCAAAAAGTAATGAGACTTCAAAGTTGGTGGTGAAAAAAAAAGGTGTCGTCACGGCGGCCACGATTCCGGGTCTCCGGAGCGTCCGAAATGGAAAAAAAAAACGGGGTTATAATTAGTATAGATGTAATTCCGGGTGAACCTCAAGCTTAATTTTGTGATTTTTTTTGACAAAATGGCGGCCATTCAAAAAAAAATTTCAATTTCGGGCTTTTTTTTGTAGTTTAGTGTAAAAAAAAAAATAGTAAAAAATTTTTTTAATTTATGGTCGAGGTTCACCCGAGAATGGTGACAATTCTGCGTCGATTCCACTTTGTTTCATGAAAATCGGTTCAGTTGAACTGGAGATATCATGGCCGCCAGTTCGAAAAACGTGGTTTCGAGATAAACGCGTTTAAAGTTTGAAGCAACGCAAAAATTACTCGTTTTAGCGCAGATCTTGCTCGACAAAGAAGGCTATATCCTCTAAACTATTTCGAATTTCAAAAAATCCTTTTAGGGGCATATTCACAACTACCCAAGCTATAAATAAATGCAAAAAAAAGAAAGTCGAAAAAAAAAGTTTCTCAATGAGAAGACCCCCTTAATACCAAAAAAAAATCATGAAAATGCCCTTAATTTTCGTCCTCTAGACCATAAGGTCCCCTTAATTCAGAAGAATTCAAAAAAAAAAAAAATATCCACACGGTAGACATTCTATAAAAATCGAAAGAAACCTTATGCGTATTTTTTCAAGTTTTTATTTTTCCTTTAAAGGCCCTTAACACTTTTATCATACAATATTATTCAATATTATGTTATAAATCCTAATCAGGATAAATTGCCGATTTTTTTCTAAAACATAAAAGTTATTAGATTTTTATATTTGACCATCTTCATATTTCATTAGTAATTATTATTTAGGCTTTTGGTCCCTCATTTTTCACCTATAGTGAAAAATGTAATATTGGCAATTAGAAAAAAAATTTTTTTTTTATAATTTTTAATAGAAATTTAAATATCGAAATTTTAATTTACCTAAATTAAAAATTGAAAATTGACTAAAATCCAGCATAATAAGTGTTTCGTGATAAATATGTCGAAGGCCGTTTCTTTTCTGTAACTTGATTCAGTATTTTTAAAGGTAATATAATTATGCCTTTTAGAAGCCCTACTGTTCTCTAAAAGAGCAAAAAAAAATCGCATAACTGAAAATGTCTATTTTATTATGTTCTCAATCAGCTAATCAGCTTTTACATAAAATCAAAAAAAAAAATTTCAATTTATATCATTTTTCTCATTTCAGTGTGGCTATTCAAAGCGAAGAAATCACCATCAAACCGCGATATTAACAGGAAGATTATCAATAAAAACCATAATAGCAATAACAATGACAACATATGGATGGATTGACCACAATTCTAGCAACCACGTCATGCAGTAATAGCAACGAAAGGCTGCCTCGAACGTCCAGCCACCGTAATAACGTAACGTATTGTGCGGCGCTTTTATGCGAAACCAAGGGCGCATAAAATAGAAGCATAGTTTTCTGAGCTCGTTGGGAAATAACTGAAAATTCTAGTGAATTGTTGTGCTCGTTTCTCTTGCTTTCTCGGTTTTTTCACTCTTTCGTTATTTCATTTTTGTTTTTGTTTTTTGTTTTTGCAATTGCTATTGCTATTGCATTTGTATTTGGCTGCGAATGTTGTGAGCATTTAACCGCAAGCATGATTAGCATAACAAAGCGTGAAACTAAAGGTCTTACGCACACGGGCACTCGTACAAGGATGAATATTAGAGAAAATGTGAAAACAAGCCAAGCGCAGGCACGCATAATGAGTCGATATTGTAGACAACTCTGGCTACTTAAGGTGTTTGTTGCTTTTGTTGCACTAAAACAATGGCCAATTTTAGCTGATACTGCTGCCACTGTTGCGGCAACTGCCGCCGCTCAAACAAAAGCAAATCATTTGCCAATAGCAGGAGCAGGAGCAGCAGCAGCAGCAGCAGCAATATCGACAAGACTAACAACAATGCCAAAAACAATAGACAGCAGGACAGCAAGCACAGTTACAAATACAACAACTACGACGACAATAGCAATGGGGATGGCGATGGCGAATAGTCAGATGGCTGATTTAGCTAGCGGTGCATATGAAGCTCTAAAGCCAACAGAAAATATAGCAACAAAAGCAATTGAAAGACCAACAGAAGCATATACGTTTGCTGTTCTTATTAACAGCAGCGTCATCGGCAAAGGCAAAGGCAAAGGTAATGGGAACGAGAACGGGAACAGCGATGTTGATGGTGATGGAGGTATTATCATTGGCAATGATGGTAACAATGCCAATGAACATTGGAAATCGGCAAGAAAACTCAATGGCAACGTGACAGCTGGATTCCAAGAGACTTTAACGAATCCATTAGAGAAGGTGATGGAAACACACCCACACAATTTAGATGAGAATGATGCAATAGCGCCAGCGGACAGTATACCAGCAATACCAATAACAACAAGAACACAAATAATGTCTTCATTAATGAATAACGTCAGTGGCGGCGGCGACGGCGACGGCGGCGGCGCTGAAGTCTCAGGACCAGCAGGAGGCGAAGCAGTCGGGCACATCGAAGAGAGCACCGATAGTGTTGAGCTTAATATGAGCTTTCATGACTTTTGCATGGCGAATCGTGATTCCTTTGCGGATCTCTTGACCATTGTTCTCTATTCGATTGTATGCATTGTGGGTCTATTCGGTAACACGTTGGTCATTTATGTTGTCCTCCGGTTCTCGAAAATGCAAACAGTTACGAACATCTATATATTGAATCTGGCGATCGCCGATGAATGCTTTCTAATTGGTATACCGTTTCTACTCTATACGATGAGAATTTGCAGTTGGACTTTTGGTCAATATATGTGTAAAGCGTATATGGTTAGCACGTCGATAACGCAGTTCACGTCATCGATATTTTTACTGATCATGTCAGCGGATCGTTTCATTGCGGTGTGCCATCCGATAGCATCGCCACGTTATCGTACGATTCGTATTGCCAAATTGGTATCTGCGATCGCTTGGCTGACGTCGGCTGTATTGATGTTACCGGTTATTTTATTCGCCAGTACAATTGCCCAAGAGGATGGTGTACACAGTTCGTGTAATATCGAATGGCCGGAAGCATATAATAAGCATACGGGAACAACATTCATATTGTATACATTCTTTTTGGGCTTCGGTATACCGTTATGCTTTATTTTATGCTTTTACTATTTGGTCATTAGGAAATTGCATGCGGTCGGACGGAAGCATAAATCGAAGGAGAAGAAACGTTCACATCGTAAGGTAACGCGCTTGGTCCTGACCGTTATAACAGTTTATGTGCTTTGCTGGTTGCCGCAATGGATCTCACAGGTTGCATTAATCAACTCAAGTCCCGGTCAAAATGAGCTTTCAAGATTTGAGGTATTGCTATTTTTATTATTCGGCTGTATGGCTTATTCGAATTCGGCAATGAATCCCATACTTTATGCATTCTTGAGCGATAATTTCCGTAAGAGTTTCTTCAAGGCCTTCACCTGCATGGCCGGTCATGAGGTGAATGCACAACTTCAAGTCGAGCCGAGCGTTTTCACCAAGCATGGCGGCAGTCGTCGGCGTGGCGGTTCAAAACGTTCGGTTGCACAGACAACAACACCAAAGTCTAAGGCAAAAGCAAAGTCAACTTTGATTCCTGGAACACCGGCAAATAATAATTCATCGACTGCAACTTCATCGACGACAACACAAGCCGATAAGCATAACGTTTCGGTTACTGTTGCTGTTGCTGTCGGGCCGACAAATGCTGCACATACAACGCATACAATGTTAACCACCGCGAAGTTTGCTGCGGCAATGCAATTAAATGATTCTTTGATATCAGAACAGTCAAAAAGAAATGGTCTTGTTAATACGGAAGATGTTATATTGGTTTTGGATAAGCAGCAATCAATTTGCGCAACTCTGGTCGAACGTGGAGGATCTAATGAAATTTGTGGCATCGGTGGCACTTTACAAACAGATGTATAAATGGGTCCGCAGAATTTTTGTCGCCTACCGAGTCGCGCCCCCTTTCCCTTCTTCACTCTCTTCCTCTCTCTATCTCTCTTCGTTTCTCTCACTCTCTCGTCTCCTCTCTTTCCCTAGCTTTCCCTATCTTCCTCTCTCTTTCCCTCTCTTCGCCTCTCTTCCTCTCTCTTTCTTTTCTTTTCCTCTCTCTTCCTTTCTTTTCCTCTCTCTCCCCTTCTCTCTTACCCTCTCCTTACCCTCTCTTCCCTCTCTTACCCTCTCTTACCCTCTCTTCCCACCTCTTACCCTCTCTTCCCACCTCTTCCCATCTCTTCCCATCTCTTCCCATCTCTTCCCATATCTTCCCATCTCTTCCCATTTCTTCCCATTTCTTCCCATTTCTTCCCATCTCTTCCCATCTCTTTCTTGCTCACTATTCTTCTCTATTACTCCCAACTACGATCTCTCACAACCCCTCCCCATCTCCCCATCTCACCACTTTCCCTTTTCTCAGCCTAACTCTTCTCCCCACCCCCTTTTACGCATCTCACCCTGCCCCATTTAAAATCTCCTCCTACTCTCCCACCCTCCTTTCACTTTCTTTTTCTACCGCAGTCTTTGCTAACAAAAAACTCTCATCACATGTTTTTCTCTATATCCGTATGTTTTTCTTTTTTTTTTTTTTTTTTGTAATTTAGGTTTGATCTCTTTTTCAATCCCATAAGTTTTTTACATTTTCTCTTTTGTTTTTAATTAGTCGTAGGTACCTACTCCATCGATTTAATCAACCAACTTTACATAAAATCCTAAAGCCATTCAAAAGCGCAGGCAAGGCCACAATAAATATGCTTCAAATCGGTTCGATTTCCAAGGAAAGGAATAAACTGAAAGCTTATTTTAAACTAATTTTTCATTGGAAAAACCCAATTCCAAATTTCGTAACAATTTTAACCGAAAATGAACTGGTCAATATCGATCGAAATACATAGGTTTTCCAACTGTAACATGTAAATAATAATAATGTATGATATGGGCATTGAGAGACGCCATTTTCTCTAACGCCCAAGGATGTCATTGCTAATAACTATAAAATATAAAAAAATAGAAAACATCATTTGTGTCACAAAAATAATTCTCGGTAAAAAAAAAAAAGTACTCACAAAAAGAGGAAAAAAATTATTGCCTTATTATAGGCGTAAATATAATATAGCCAATGAACATCATTAAATAATATGTAAGCACAACAGCCAAAAAACAAAAACATTAAGAAATTTATAAGAACTACTTTTAATATTGCATAATTTTTGATGTTTGAGCTTTTAGGATTAAGATACATAAATTTTTTGTCACAGGGTTTTTATGTGAGTCATTGAGAATTTTACGATATTATGACGGCAAAAAAAAAAAATTATATTAATAATTCAATATTTTTTAACATAAAATAAAAACACAAAAACTACCTACAATTAAGGGGAACATAATCTTTGGTATTCCAAAAAATATTGAAAAAAAAAATAATAAAAAATATGAATCATTAAATTTTTCAGAACAAACGCAAACTGAGCATTGCAATAATTGAAATGGCTAGAGTGCAAAAAAGAACTCCCAAAATTCCACGGACTTTTGCGCATATACATTTTCGGACCAATAGGTTAACTTCTTGTATTGCACAGAGATTGATGCCCACTTTTAAGCGCGTAAATAAAACACACAAGGCAAACACCAATATTTAAATTGAGCCCTAAAAGTATGTATGTCAATTTTTAACCCTAGATGGTTATGCTTTTTTGCACTACGTTTGAGTTATGTATCGTCCAATCGACGAACATTTTTATTTATTTTTTTTTTCAATCAATTTTTTTTCAGTGCCTAACTGTGAAAGATTAAAATACTCAAAAATAGGTTTTGGTAAGGACTATATTTTAAGACAACAAAAAAAGGAAAAAGAAAAAATTGAAAAAAATTTTAAATCAATATTCAACGCATTTTCTCTCTCTCTCTCTCTCTCTCTCTCTCTCTCTCTCTCTCTCTCTCTCTCTCTCTCTCTCTCTCTCTCTCTCTCTCTCTCTCTCTCTCTCTCTCGCTCTCTCTCTCTCTCTCTTCGATTCGACGAAGCGTAACCATCCAGGGTTAAGAAAATGTAATTGAGTTTATGATTACACAAGTAAACACGAGTTTTGTTTCTGTCTTCTGTATATCGGATTCCAACTTCTTATACCTAAGTAATGAAGGAAAACAATTTTTTTTTTTTTTTTAAGTTTGAATTTTTGGTCAGGAGGACGATCTTTGATATTTTCGTGCCAATTTCTAAATTTTTCTCAAAATCTCAGGAAGTATGTAATAGAGTGTCCCAAAAAAAATTTTTTTTTCGAAATTCATAGTAGCATAGGCGGTTTTTGAATGCTTGGGGGTAAAGTACTTTCTACAATTTTTTTCAGATTTTTTCGAAAACGTTTAGAGGTCGCGCAAGCTCAGTTTTGTCTAGTTAACAGAGCTTTGGGATTTTTTTTAATTTTAAGCATATTCCCATTTATGTCGCACTCTGTTTAAGTCTTTCCGCCATCGTGCCAAAAGAAAAATGTTCAATCTTTCCGTCTGTGTCGAAAGAGCAAAAGGTTCGATTGATCTCATGGTCTATTTTCAACAACAAATTCAAATTTTTTGAAAAATTTGCGTTAACAGTATAAAAAAGGTGTGATAACTTCTAAAGTTACTATGAAACCATGGAAAACTAATGATACAGTTTGATTCACTATGCGGTTGTTGAAGCGTGTTAATATTAAATTATTTATTTAATTTCGCGGTGGTAAGGAAAAAACCCCAAAAACAATATGTTGCATACACAAAGGGGTAACTTTTAACATTCCCTGCTTATGTGATTGAAAAATTCTCTAGGTTTTCTGTTAATATATCAGAGCTCTGTAAAGTGCTCTGTAAACTTTTTGAAAAATATATTGCATACTTTAAGTATAAGTCCTATTTTCATCTTTAAATGCAACTTTATAATATCTACGCGAATTTGTCATAACTTTTTAAGTCAAAAAACATAGTTTTATAGGTCGTACACAGCTTCTTCCCTATCTATATATATAAAAATTAAATGCTATTCGAGTTCTCGAGTTTTAGCGAGATAAAATCCAAATTCGGTAAAAATTCTGAAAAAATTTTTTTTATTTTGAAACAATAACTGCGTATTTTACGTTTTCAAAATGTTATGGTATGCTGAAATTGGTAGAAAATTATAGAAGTTATAAGGAGTTTTCCGACTCTGCTCAAATTCAAAATGCTTCAGGCAGAACACGTCGATCATGCATTCAAACCGCTGCCGACGTCCGATTTTGATGAAAAATCCCATATAGAATAAGTGAAAAATTCTAAAAATTTTGGCACTTCAACTTTTTCAAAAAACTGATTACGACTAGTCCTTTTTGGATCAGTTTGGAACTAGACCCACTAGCCTAGGCTTCTGAAGGTGTGTTTCCAGAAAAAATCGGAGTCAGAGTATCGGAAATACTTATTCAAATATTGACATGTATACCTATTTTTCGGGCTCAATTCAAATATTTGTGGTTGACTTGATAATACAGACTACTACGGAAATAAACGACGAAGTACGAAGATCGAAATGGCCGAATTTCGACCAGGACACGTTCAAACAGAAGCATTTTTCTCTTTAAAACCTTAACTCTCACAATGCAGACAAACTCACAAATGAGTATTTTTTGTCAAAAGCACATTGTTTATGTCAAGACAAGGAAGATTATTCATTCTACCAGCAATTTGTATAAATAGTTAAAGCCAAAAAAAAAAAAACCAAAAAAAAAAACTCTATCAAGTTAAGGCGTCAAGGCATATAAGTTTGATCAAGTAATATACATACATATATACATAGGTGTCGAAAAAATTTAAAATCAAAAAAAAAGGAACGAATTTATTTATCAACCAAATAAAAATATATACTTATAAAAAAATTAAACCTTTAAAACTATTGGTTTCGGGAATAAGCACATGAAAGATGCAGTCTACTTTAAAGCCTTTTTTCACGATATTTTTGTTTTCTTTTTTGAAAAAAAAATTTTATATTCAAACGCGAATTGGCTGTGTTTCAAAAAAAAATTATTCTTTTGGTTTGTTTTGAGACTGATTTTCGTCATAAATTTTGAATGCATTAAACATTTAATTTTTTGAATTTTGACATGCTTACAATATTAAAGGAAAACAATTGCAAATTGATGATACCTTATTATAAATATAATAGTGACCGAATAAATGATTAAGCCATTTCCTAATGGTATATTTTGGTCAAATTCCGCTTGAATTCGACTAAAGAAAATTGATTTTCCAACTACTTAATTTTAAAAGAGCAACTTTAGGAAAATAGAAAAGAAAACTATTTGTAAGAGAACAAATTTAAGAACAATAGGAAATTAAAAAAAGAGAAAAAAAATTAAGCCAATTTAAATTGAGAAAAAAATTAATAGGGAACTAAACTCCTATCATAATCCTACCATAATAAACCTATGCTAAGTTTTAACTTCAAACAATTTAATCTGATCATTTTTGTTTTAATTATTTTATTTATTTTTTATATATTTATTTTATTTTTAAAAATTATGACTTCATATTTTTATCTTTATTTAATTTAAATTTAAATCAAGCACAGAAATTAAACAATTTACTAAACGGCATTATCATATAATAGTCGTTATCTAAGATATTGAGAGTTCAATTGAAAGCTATCCCTGAAGGCGTTCTTAAATTTTAAGATTTACGAAAAACAAAAACATCTTGTATAGTAATGCATTTTTCAAATCAATAAAGTAATATGAAAAAACAAAATTGAAATTTGGGTCTAGTTGGGAGAACATTATCGAGCTTAAAGATATGTTCACACTAATGTGAAGTTCTGGAGCTAGAAATTATTTTCACGGTTCCGAACCATTTGGCGTTTTGAATGCGGATCCCTTAAGAATGTAAGCATAATTTTGTTAATGCCATGTGAGAGATTTGAACTTCACAGCAACGGAGGACAATCATAAACGTCAACAATTTTAATTAGTTTACGTTATCCCTTGTGTACTGTATTTAAAAAAAAAAATCAAAAGTCAACAATTTTACTTCCCCTAAAAGTATGCTTCACTTTTTAAATAAATGTGATGGAATAAAAATGAAAAGAAGCAGTTAAAAAATACCAATTATCATTGCGCGTACAACAAAGTTTGGCGCAGGAACTCTACTAAATACAACTAATAAACTTAATCGTCTTTATTCTGTCATAAATACTCGTATATAGCACCACGAATTAAATATATATATCTTTTAATGAAGTTTGTCATAATTTTTAAGCCGCACAGTGTAATTATTCAGCTTTGAAGTGGCGAAATTTTATTAAGGAGCGCTCAGATGAAGTTTGTGTACTTGAAGAAGTTGTTTAGTTACAATTTTTCTATATTAAGCGAAGTGTCCACTTTAATCAAAATTTTCGTTTCCATAAGCAAAACACGTATAAAAAACGAAGCGGAATGCAATCGTAAATTTCATTCGATAAGTTTTCGTTTGCCTGATTCCACTTAAAACGAAATGCAAAAAAGTACTTTGGAGACTTCAAAAAGTATTATTTTTCGTTAGTGGTAGCACTGACGAAACGAAATAATTTTTTTGAAATAATTTTTTTTTTTTTTTTTTTCATTCGAAATTTGTTGAGCACATCGAAGGCATTTAGGAAGGTTGAATGTTTTTTATAATTCTTGCACTGAAACTCAATAGAATTCAATGCAAATAGACTGGAAATCTTATTTGCAGAAGAAATGACCGACGCATGAATCCACTTTCAAAAATGTTGCTTCTTATTTAATGTTGGTGAAAAACTATCGATGATACGACCGATATAATCAACGATTTTTATTTTTCATAACCATCGATGGTTCTAAGTTCCCATGGGTGATGAGTCAGCATCAGTAAGTCAATATAACTCATCTTTAATTAAAACAAATGCGAATACTTGGCGATATGAAATATTTTCTATTTATAAAAGAGGGAAAAAGTTTTTCAGAGCGTTTCAAAAACCATCGAAACTAGCGATGTTCACAGTATCGATAGTCTTGCATCTCTATTTTTTCCGATTCTACACTACGTAACGTCAAAACAAAATAAAGGTACAAGTCTCCAAAAAAATTTTTGATTGAAGTGGACACCGACCTTTAAGGGGGTCTTCTCATTGACCCGTTTTTTGGACCCTTTTTAAAAAAATTCTTATTTGAAAACGCAAAGAATAATTGAAAACTTTTTTTATTTATTGTATTACAAAAGGTTCAAAGTAAATAAAAAAACTTTTTTTGCCTCGATACGTGGGCTGTTCAAAAAGTAATGAGACATCATGGCCGCCAGTTCCAAAAACGTGGTTTTGAGATAAACGCGTTTAAAGTTTGAAGCAACGCAAAAATTACTCGTTTTAGCGCAGATCTTGCTCGACAAAGAAGGCTATATCCTCTAAACTATTTCGAATTTCAAAAAACCCTTTTAGGGGCATATTCACAACTACCCAAGCTATAAATAAATGCAAAAAAAAAAAGTCGAAAAAAAAGTTGCTCAATGAGAAGACCCCCTTAAAAAAAAAAACAGGCATCACTCATACGGCATGTAGAACGTTAACTACATATTCGTTAATGCGCGCCCTACGTCCTACATGTCGTATGAGTGATGCCTTTTCAATTATATTTCGGACATTTGCACCGCATACGCACGTTTACCGCAGAATATCAATACTGAGAGCATCTATGTGCACTTGCATTTTTATACCCGACACACTCTGTGTCGAGGGTATATTGCGTTTGTGTGGTTGTGTGTAACACCCAGAACCAGTCGAGATAGACCATACAAAATGTATATAGAAATGATCAGCGTCACCAGGAGATTCGATTTAGACATGTCCGTCCGTCTGTCCGTCTATCTGTCTGTATACAGTTTTCTTATCGAAGGAGTTGAGCTATCTTGACGAAATTTGGTATGCGTGCTCACGGGGGTACCTCCAGTACTAGGGTCTGTCACAAAAATCCCAAAACTGCCTCAAAATCTGATTTTTTCGAAATATTTCAATGAAACTTCGATTAGAATAAAAAAAAAAAAATTTGAAAAGTGGGCGTGACAAAGGGGCGGTTTTCATAAAAAAATTGAACAAAAATCGGTATATGGGGCCCCTTATGGTCTTAAACACCTCTTGATATTAAAAATTATTTGAAACATGTGTGTCTGTGTCGGGTATTCTATTGTCAGGCTCGCCTGACTATAACACCCTTACTTGTTATGATTTTTAATATCATATTTCCACTTAGAATTAACTTAATGATTTTACTACATGGATTAGAGCCTGCTAAATATTTGAATTATAGTCAGTCTATATCCTGAGGACGTGACTAGTAAGAGGTTCCACGGAGCATCAGCCACCGTGTACCCATTTTGCCTCATCAGTGGGTATGGGTCCGAATCGGCTAACCCACTGGGTGGGGTTACGGTGCTATTCTCATCTAATAAATTACCGATAGCTCCCAAAAGAGACTCTCCCGAAGGGCCGTACCCAGACGACCAGGCAGAATACTAGAACGTATTCTGGGGCTCCCGGTCCCCGTGGTACCATGTTATCCCTATATAGATGTGTGACTACAACTATAGTTAGTATAGCTGCATCGCACCAATACTATATTATAGGTTGTATGGATAACCTTTCGTACCTTGAACCAAGACATTCCCAATTTATTGATTCCATACCCAATCTGTCTGTACTGATAAACAGTTGGCTAGGGTCCGCGTGTTTGCCAAGCCCGCAAATCATTTTGAGATTCCCCTTTGCGGGAGGCTATACATATCGCACACAGGATACTAAAATGGCACAACTCAAAATTTGTTATTTTTCAGAAAACTCGAGAAACAAAATTCATCGCTGTGTCAACCAAAGCAAAAGAAGAAAGGAATTACGGCTTTTGTTCGGGCTTTTATAATAAGAAAAACTGAATGGAATTTTTCCTGCAGGTAGACAGATGACTTAGGAACAAGATTCATAGCATAACTTTTGAGTTGTGTCACTTTAGTTGACTGGGTGCGATATATCCATAAATATAATTTTGAAGTATTCTTGGAGAGATTTTCTATTTCTTCGATTGAAAATCATAATTCTATTTTTATTAGTGTCCGAGAGAAGAGTTTTTAAGATTTTCTCTAAAAACGTTTTTTCAGAATATTGAAGAAATATGTATACCTTTTCTAAGGTGACACATTTCAAAATTTCTCATTTCTCATTCTTCCGAATGGGTTTCGGGGCCAAATCGGTGTGCGCTATACCCTTTTTTTCTTTAAATGCTAATCACACGAAGCAATCCGCGAAGCAATTTATTTTTTTAATTGTAGCTCTCCATGGATTCCTTTAACGATTGAAATTTCTTTTTATCTCTATCGAATAAATAACCCCCGAACACAGATGGCGGAAGCAGGCACAGTAGCAATGCATTGTAGCAATTAAGTAAAATCTGTATTTAATGTCAAATTGATTGAAATTTGAATTTCATCTGAACCGGAAGGAGCTTATCCCGACTTTTGAAATCCTCAAAATATAAAACAAACAACAAGAATGATGAACAACGAACGAATCCTTCCCGATAAGAAAACTTTGAGCCGCAATAATTTCAAATTTGAGCACGTATTTGCAATTTCACTCGTTCCGAAAAGTTATGAAATCTCTTACATAAATCTCTTTTGCAACAAATCGCCGAACGAAAACGAAAGCGAAGAAAAACGAATGAAGAAGAAGAAGAAGAAGAAGAAAAAAAAATAGATGTATATTTTCTACACATATTTATATACCTTTAAATACGTTTGTATGTGTGTATGTGTAACTAGAACGGGGGGAAACAAGTAAAAATCCCTCCATAATGCCGTCGAATCAATGTCGACCGCAGAGAAATGGCAAAAACTTTTGCCTTCAAATAGAAATGAACTTTCGGCCACTGCAGTATGCACTATGGACTGCTTTGCTGAGACTTCGTAGGCGAGGCGAAATGCGGACGGACGGAATATGGGGGCAAGTGTACGTAGCGGCGGACGGCCATAAGACAGATGCGTGTTATGATGATTCCTCAAGGGTTTCATGCAACAAATATCCACAGCAGCCCATTTGAAATAGATAGACTGAAAGACGAAGACGCTGAGAGGTTGCGGATAAACGATACGATGACTCAAAGAGAGTGCGAGCGAGGGGCGATGAGCGGTGCTCGGCGCTCGGCTCAGTGCTCGGTAGAGTTGGGGAGCAGTAGAGGGCGAAAAAAGGCAAGCAGCAATAGGAATTGAAGAAACGCAATGAAATCCTAACCAGACGTACGAGAATAGCGTGGCGAATGAAAAGGAATTTCGATTCCGGAAATTGGACTTAAAAGTTTTCCCCGAGCTCAGAGAGTTATTATTGCTCCCCCGTGTAGCGCATTCAAAGAATTTTGTTTTACGAGACTGGCTTAAATAATTGGGCAGGTAAGTTTCGTTCAGTTGAGATGGAAATATTTATGTATTCATGCATGTAGGTACTTGCAAAAGTCCAAGTAGATCACAAAACTTTTGGCATAAATTGCATGTATGCAGGTACCCAGCGGGATATGCCGTACGGAGCGACATTTTTCATTCGTTATTTCTTCATAGAAATACTACCCCGTAGAGTTCTTGTATGAAAGATCAATGGCAAGTTAATTGTTATCGGTATTCCCCTATTGATTTCTATAATTTGTAAAGAGAAATTTCAGATCATCATCTTCAGATTAATTCGGATTGCTGAACTGAATTGGCCTCACGCTCTTGCCTAAAATGTATACATAGAAAGTTTTCTGCTAAATATACATAGATTATCTGTTGGTACACGAAGTCTGTCCGTAAGTGTTAGGAAGCACAATTCAGTCCAATCCAATCCAACGACTGTGTCTGCCACTGTGTGTTAAAACTAAAGCATTCCGAATGGAGTTGGGCATCATGAATTTCCTGTAGGAGAATTCAAATTTTTTCCCCAGTGGGTATGCATACAAATATATATGTATGTATATCCTAGAGAATGGACAAAATTCTTCAATTTCATGGAAACAATTAAGGTTAGAAAGCTAAGCAAAGCTAAAAGAACAGAAAATGGATGGAAAATTTCACAAAATAATTTATTCGAACTGCAAATTTGATTAAAAAAGTTTTAACGCAAACGAATAACACAAATTAAATTGTTTTGCTTTTAGTTCGATTGTGTGTTTTACTTAAGGCTCCGGCGATGTAAAAAGTTTTACTCATTGATTATTTTGTTTGAAAAAATATTATCAATTAAGCCGATGGCACACCGCTAGTGCTCCCTTACAAATTAAATAGTATTTAAGATGCTAGTTTTAAGTTTTTAATAATAAATAATTAAATATTATCAATTATTTTGATCAAAATGATTGAGGAAACGAATAAATATTAACCTAAGTCACATAGCTGAAGCGTTCGAAGTATAGAATATGATATATTTTACCTGAACATTATGAAGCTTGACTAAATATTGGGTTCGGTATGCATTTTTACCTGCAATGATTTGGGTCGCAAATCTTGTGTAGCGTGGCAGTGCAAAAAAAAAAACAAAAAGTTTTTTTTACGAAAAATTTTACGTGTTTTAATAATGCACTTTTTCAATTATTTCGACTATTTTAAATGTATTTTTAGGATCGATGAAAAAAATATTAAAATATAACATATTTCATGTATTAAAAAACGACCAAACAAGTGTAGCGTGGCAGTGGTTAAACAAATTGGACGTATACGTAATGTTACTCCCTACTCAACTCTATACAAATCACGTTGCTCATACGTCAGGTACTCATTCTAAATCTAGATTTTGACTCGTGCTTTTAAGGTGCCCTTATCATATCGTCGGCTTAAAGTGTAAACCTGCTAACTAACAACAATTTCAAAACTTTACAGGGCAAACCAAAAGCACTTTTGTTTCAAGACTTCAAGCTTGGAAAGGAGACCCAAAATATGGATGGTTTATTTTGTTCCTATATGAAGTCTCTTATAAATTCGATTCTGTGCACTATACAAAGTCTACTTGGAGTCACTTGTTGGTGTTAGCTGTAAACTTTAACCACAGTTGGACTTAGCAGTTTTACTCATCACCAATTTCTCCGTATTTAGAATTTGAAATTAAAAAAGATTTTTTTGCCTGACGAGGCAGTGTGCTTTTTTCTTTCGAATGACATCGAAAAGTCAGAATCGGTTAAAAGTGGACTTAGCAGGTTTACACTTTAAGCCGACGATATGTATAATTAGCAAGGTGCCAAAAAAACCTGTTTTGCAAAAAATTTAATTTTTATTTGTGATTCCATTAGGTCACATATTTAGTATAAACTTTTGTTTTTAAACTTTTTTTAAGCGATAAAATTCGGGAAATGGGCCTTTCGAATTTCCTCACATGATACAGTGGGATCGCATAATACATTTGAGTGTAAAAACTATACGGAGTGTTCGCATAGTGATGAAACTTGGCACATTCTGAAATTTTCATAAAAATTTGATTTTGTTAGAGCACACATTTTGTATAAACTTTTGTTTTGAAATTAGTTTTTCATATGAAAAATTTTTACCCTAAAAGTATACTCTAAATTTCTTTCTTATTACATTGCAAGATTGTATGAACTTCATTGAAAAATGTTGTAACATATTTTACTTCAGTACAGCCAAATTTGCTTAGAAATTTTTTGTGGGCCAAGTGGTTTTTGAAAGTTAATAATATGACAAAATTAACAGTATAAACGATTTCCAAAACAAAGTGTTTTTAAGGGGTGGCATCGTGCTCTGAAAACGCCAAAAAACAAGATTTTTTTTTGTATGGGGAATTTCGTTTTTCCTCGATAGTTTCCATAATATTCGTCCTTTTTGCTTGGGTCAGGTGGATTTTTGAAAGGTAATTTGAAGGTCTTTCTAAAATGGGTACTAACTTTAAATAAAATCGGGTTTGTTTTAGGGTGTGGCAAACGATTTCCGAAATGAGCATTTCCAAATTTCTACGGTTTTTAAGCTATACAGACCAGACTTATAAATCACATGAAAAAACATCAACATAACCCCCGTTAATTAATTACTTTGTATGTCAACTAAACATAAATAAAATAAATTTTCCTGAAAAAGCTCCATATATAGCTCCATATTTTCTTATACATATGGGAAAAACTTGAAGGCTGAACAATTTTCTTTAAAAAAAAAATTTGATTTTAGATTTGTCGGACGAATTTGAAAAAATTAAAATAATTACACCTTTCTATGTATGTATAATACAGGGTGTCCCGTATGAAAGTGATTTTTTTATAGGGATGGTAAAGGACACCAAGATGGAAAAAAAATCGTACGGGAGGGGGGCGTCCCAAATGCACCCCTGAGGAGTTCCAGGGTCTTAGAGATTTAAGGCAGAAAGTGGCGAAAAAAAAATTCTCCCGCGGTAATGGTTTATCATAGAAAATAAACTGTAATGAAGTTCGAAAGCCAAATGTATGGGCTTTTAGGGAAAAATAAATTGTTGGTTAAATTTTGATCTAATGAGGGAAAAATTAACGGTCAATGTCAAAACTTCTGAAAGAAATTTCTATTTTTTTTTTTTTTTTTTTGGTATGAAAATGGTCCTATTAACACATGATTTTCTAATTTTTTTCGGCATTTGTGGTAAATTTCCTTTAAAACAGTATCACATATGTCATATGTCATATGTCTGAATGTCTTCTTTTTCTATCAAAATGCAAGTCAATTGCGTTGCGAAAGCGTTTTTCTCAAACTCGAGTTTTAACCTATGTATTTAGCAGAGACAAAGACAAGTGAATGGGAAAAAAGAATTTATATTCTTAATTTAGTTTGTATTATTCGACCTTTTTTAATTCAATATCATGAAAAAAGAGAAAATTAGTCGAGCTTTATATTTTCTTTTTTTTGAATTCACTGATGAATGAATTCAAATTTTAATTCTTTCAAAAATTTCAATAAATATGAGAATTGATTCAAAATTTTCAATTCAAAAGCATGCATTCCAATTTGAATTCATTTAAAATTTTGTGTTGAAATAAATTCATTCAAAATTCTTAAATTCATCATTCATTTGCATCTCTGCACATATTACTGCAATTAAGGCTCATTGAATTTAATTGATTCAAAGACGCTGATAAGTCTCACAACTAAGGACGTTTCGAAATATGGTAATGTCCAATCAATGATGGACGATGCCTGAAGCGGAAAAACTTGAATAATTTTCAATTATTAAAATAGCTAAAAAAAAACAAAAAAAATAATTAAAATATTCTGAAAATAGCTCATTGATTAATTCTGTATATTTTGATTATGGCTGAGAGGAAATCGTATCTACTTATTTCAGGGACGTGGCGATTATTTATTGTA
This sequence comes from Chlorops oryzae, assembly GCA_020466095.1. NCBI lineage: Eukaryota > Metazoa > Arthropoda > Insecta > Diptera > Chloropidae > Chlorops > Chlorops oryzae. The sequence continues at coordinate 156,747,050 of CM035806.1, read as the reverse complement.
TGAGAACCTTTCTAAATTGCAAAGAGATACCTCGGAGTTTTTATTCGAAAAAAATATAATTCAAATGTGAATAATTTCAACTTTCAACAGGACAAATAAAACGTTTAAAGAATGTCCTCTAGTCCTCTCCAGCGATCATTATGTGTTTTCAGAATTCTTTAAAATTCTTTGAAAAGAAAAAACTGGCGACAAAAATTGAAATGCGAAACATCCTTCAATTATACTTGATAAAGCTTATTACTTTAGCTGATAAATTGAATGAGAAGAAACCCACTTAGGACACCTACTTCAGTCAGCACAGAACAATAACTGAGAAGCTGTCGCTTCCATTCACCGTTGCCAATGGCGACGGAACTACTACGTTGAGATGTCAAGATGAAAATAAAAATGATGGTGCTATGGAAAAAATTCAAATAAACGAACAATGCACTCAACGCCCACTCGACGCCCACTCGACGCCCACTCAACTATGGCAAATGTCGCTGTGATTTCAACTGGCTAAAATAGCCGTAACTATTCACTGTCCACTCCGTTGGCCGTTGCCCACCAATCCGCAACTAAATGCTTAATTCAATCACGTAAAACAAAGTGCAACGCGAAAACGACAGCAGGTCTTTGGCAACGATTCGAGCTAACGGCCACCACTGCAAGTGCTTCAGTGGCTACGTCTACGGCCATGGTTATCTCCTTCCAGAAATGGACATGACGTGACACGACATAAGATTATAATGAAACGAATTGCATCAACCGCATCAACACAATCCAGAAAAGACTGCAGCGGAAACAATAAAATAAGAAGAAGAAAAAATTTGCCGCACCAGACGAAAAATTATCTCTGTGGAATGCACGTTAGAATCCATTTGGATGGCACACTGCAAGAAAGAGGAACTGTTTTTCAATATTTTTCTTTTTTTCCTTCGACCTAATGTCATAATAACAGGCTATGAGTTAAAAATTCATTATGAATGTTTATGTAACGAATTTTATTGTCCGACAATCCTGACAAACATCTTATTGAACAAATTTTTTTCAGTGTGTTTCTAAGGGCGATCACGTCTTGTTATGTGAGTCTGTGATTTTGGCTGAACTTATTTTAAGTTCAAGCATTGAGAATGGCAGTCATTTTCTTTTGTGTGACAGCTGTGAATTTTCAAATTCGGACAGAACTGAGAGCTGATACATAGCTGTGAGCTGAGCTGAGAAATTAGCAAGCAGGATTATTACCCCAAGTCGTTCGGTTTTTAGTTTCAGTCACACTTGGCTTGGTTCACACTTCGAGTTGCAATTTTAATGGCTAAGCACACAAGGATATCTAACACATTGATGTGAAACTTTGAGGACGTGCTTCGTAGTGAAAGCAAAAGCAGTGATTATGCTTCAATGACTTTATATCCTCGTCTTGGTTCGTCCTTTTATAAATTCCAATGTCTCAGCGGAATTGTATGTTTAATTATCGGAACAATCATGGATAATGACCAGCTGGGCACAATCAAATGAAATAAAAATTTGCCAGCAATTCCATAATATTCTATTCCATGTTCACATTCAGTAGGCAGCTACATATGTACATTATCCCAAATATTAATTTTTCATGTACGAGAAGTAGCAATAAGTGGTCTAGAAGAAGTGTAGTTGGAAAATTTTTACCAACTGGAACTGGTACTCGTGGAGTAGTTAAATTTGGGCGTGGTTATTTTGCAATGACAGCTCAATGTTAAAAAAGACCGTTTAAAGCAATGGTTGGCAAATTAAAAGGCAGTAGTCCTGGTATTTTTGTGACTAGTCGTGTGTTAGTTGGAAAGTAGTTGAAATTACTTGCAGGGTTTGTATGTAGAGAGGTCATTCACTTAAGACTTAAGAGACACCACCACCGTACGTCATAGGGTATAGTTCGTTAATACACATTTACTGAACTATTCCGTCCCATCGCTCTTTCGCCCTTTCTCTATCTCTTTCTTTCCCTTTCTTTCCCTTTCTTTCCCTTTCTCTCCCTTTCTTTTCCTTTCTTTCCCTTTCTTTCTCTTTCTTTCTCTTTCTTTCTCTTTCTTTCTCTTTCTTTCTCTTTCTTTCTCTTTCTTTCTCTTTCTTTCTCTTTCTTTCTCTTTCTTGTTCATTCGTGTTCATTCTTGTTAATTTTTTCTCATTCTTTCTTTTTCTTTCTCTCCCTCTCTCAATCCCTCTCCCTCGCTCTCTCTCTCTATCTCTCTCCCTCTCTCTCTCTCTCTCTATCTCTCTCCCTCTCTCTCTCTCTCCCTCTGCCTCTGCCTCTCCCTCTCTCACCCTCTCCCTTTGCCTCTCCCTCTTTCACCCTCCCTCTCTCTCTCCATCCCTCTCTCTCTCCCTCTCTCTCTCTCTCCCTCTTTCACTCTCTCCCTCTCTCTCTCCCTCCCTCTCTCTCTCCATCCCTCTCTCTCTCAATCCCTCTCTCTCCCCCTCCCTCTTTCACTCCCTCCCTCTCTCTCTCCCCCCCCCCCCCCTCCCTCTTTCATTCCCTCCCTCCCTCCCTCTCTCTCTCTCTCTCCCTCCCTCTCTCTCTCTCTCTCTCTCCCTCCCTCTCTCTCTCTCTCTCCCTCCCTCTCTCTCTCTCTCCCTCTCCTTCTCTCTGCCTCTCGCATGTAAGGAGAATGGGTAATTGTTTACGTTCGTTTTGACGATGCACGTCGTGCTTTTATATCAATTTGTAATGCTTTCTCCTGTAAGTAATTCATTGCAATTCGACACGAATTTGTTTTGGTCGTCAAAGTAGAAGACAAACAAAATAATGATAGCCATGCCACCTTTTTTGAATCCACAGAACTGTTTGAATGCATGATGCCATTATACCAGATGTAGCAGCAGGGGTCCTAAGTCAATCGGATGCCCGAAATACAATAGAATGAAATGGATATATGTAACTATCTATGCATATCGAGCAAAGAGTTCTTTGGCTTGGGAAAACGAAAGAAACATATTCATCTTGTGTGATCTAAAACCATACATAGGTACACTGCGGTATATGTTAAGCAAATTATAAATTTTAAGTACCACAACTACATTGCTACTGAAAATTTAATTCCATGTGTTCTCTTTCCCTTTTTTGCTTTTTCATATACAGCCCGATTTATTCTAAACACACCGAGAAAGGAACAACAGAGGGCGCAAAAATTGCAAACATATTTAGGCAAGGGTAGTCACATTCTCCCTTTTATTGATGCTTAAATACTTCCTTTTTTCGAGGAGGAAAATTTCTAAGGAAAAGATTCTCGGGGTAAATTCATTCAGCACAGAGCTTAGGGGGCCCTCGGATCGTTGCCAGAAAACTTGATCGAACTAAACTTTTAGAAATTTCTCCCATTTTCAAAATAAATATGACAGGTCTGGTTAATCATCACAGCTCAGTTGGGAGAAATTCGAAAATTGTACCTAGGGAATTCCGCTTTATTCTGTCTGTGGGTTGGCAGTGATGTCAATTTCACGGATGTACATTTTATTGTGAATTCGAGTTAGGATTTGTTTTCGGGAACTGTTTGCTGCACAGTGGGGAGGCTTGCGGAAAAAAGTCCCTTTTTCGACTAATGCTATTCAAAAATCTAAAAATCTAATGATGCAGTTTGAGAGAGGATAGTTTGACTAAGAGAAATCTGAAATTGGTTTCCGTAAAATCTTATATTTTGCCTTCGAAAGAGTTATGCGAGTTGAGCTGAAAATTGTACGACAAAAAGTAATGAAAATTTGAATGTAATTTAGTAACGTGTATATGGAAAAAATGTTTGCTTATGCAGTTTGATTGATATTATTATTTAAATATAGCATTTAATTTTTCACAAAAAATATAAACTAACTGATTGACGTAAGTGGTTGAATAGGTATGTGCGATACAAAAGTGCATTAAAAAAATGGAGTTTTTGCAATTTTCGTTGGAGAAAAAAAAAGGTAGCTACGTCTACCTACATCGGCTCACTGCAAAAAACTCTTCTTGCAGTTTCATCAATAAAAATCCCCAAATTTTAGCAATATTTTGAAAAACCTACAAATTAGCTAACGGAGTTATGCAAATTTCAACGCATTTTAGAGAAAAAAGCTATAGCTATGGGCCAATGGGAGGTACCCCTAGGGTCTAACCGATTTGAATAATTTGTGGCACACATCCATAGTTTTGCATAGCCAACATTCTGACTGAGTTTTGTTAAAATCGGTTGACTTTCAGAGGTAGCTGCCATACAAATCTATAACTAGGGGTCTATGAGAGGTACCCCTAGGGGTTGACCAATTTTGACAATTTTTATACCCAGCGTAAGCGGGGTATATTAGTTTTGTGCAAATCTTGTAACAGGGAGAATTAAGCTCCAAAGATATAGAAAAATATATATAGAAATGATCATGATCAAAAACTGAATCGATTTAGACATGTCCGTCTGTCCATCCGTCCGTGGTCGGATCTCCTCCGAAACGGCTGGACCAATGAAGTCGAAATTTGGCACACATGTATATCGGGGTCCGAGTATGATCCTAAGTAAAAAACTCAACACATTCCATTGATATTTGGTGTACTGGTAAACTACGAAAAGGGACATATCCTGGAAAAAAAATGGACGCCGTCCTCCTCGAGCCACGCCCACAAATAAGCCCACAAATAAGGGCTTATCGTAACTTGTGAAGTAAAAGGCGTAGAAGCTTCAAATTCGCAACATAGGTTGAACAAGGCAAATGAAAGGTGTAGGAAAAAATTTATGTGGCCCTCCCACTGCCACGCCCATAGAGAAGCAAAACATAGTGCGCTCATAATGTCGGGACGCTGGGTATTTCAAAGTCGGGCTTGACCGACTTTAGCTTTCTTACTTGTTTGTTATACCTTTTCCGAAGGAAAGGGTATATTAAGTTTGGCACGGTGTATGTAACATACCAAAGGAGTCGCGGTAGATATAGACATATATATATATTCTTGATCAGGGTGACAAGAGGAATCGATCTAGCCATGTCTGTCTGTCTGTCTGTCTGTCTGTCTGTCTGTCTGTCTGTCTGTCTGTCTGTCTGTCTGTCTGTCTGTCTGTCTGTCTGTCTGTCGGTCACACTTTAGTTTTTCGTAATTTACTCCTAAGCCATGAAAGATATCATATTGAAATTTGGCATGGACTTCAACCAGGTAAATGTCCGAAAAACTGCATAAAAATTTTTTTCGTAGTCCCTTCTTGGGTCGTGGGAAGTGGTTCAGAAGTTTCAAAAATCACGATTTTTAACGTTTTTCCTGGATAACTTTTTTACTATACATCCCAGCTTATTGAAATTTGGTGAGTGTATAGCTACTATGTAGACTTAAGCTTTCGCTGAAAAAAAATTGCGACATCGCTATAGCTATGGTCATCATCCTACACAATAGAAAAAAACACTCTTTCTCTTATTCTCATATCTGAATACAAAAATGATTTTTTATTTTTTGCTTCTTCTGGTTGTATATTTTGCCGCCCAATAAAGTCGTAACTTATGGTTAAATTTTGACCATGACCACCATTCGCGAAATTTGCAAAAATTTTATTTTCACTATTTTGAATTGAGGATTTCACAGCTAGACAAAATGTCCTCTAACGGTTAAATTTTGACCATGCCCACCATTCGCGAAATTCGCAAAAATTTGATTTTCACTATTTTGAATTGAGTATTTCGCAGCTAAACAAAATGTCCTCTAAGGGTTAAAATTTTATCAAGACCACCATTCGCGAAATTCGCAAAAATTTGATTTTCACTATTTTTAATTGAGGTTTTCGCAGCTAGACAAAATGTCCTCTAACGGTTAAAATTTGATCAAGACCAACATCCGCGAAATTCGCAAAAATTTTATTTTCACTATTTTGAATTGAGGTTTTCGCAGCTAGACAAAATGTCCTCTAACGGTTAAAATTTGACCATGCTCACCATCCGCGAAAATTTTGTGCTTAATAATAATCTCGAGTCTTAGAAGGTATAAATAGATATCCAAGCTAGGAACGGCAGGAATTTTTGTTAAGGTAATGTTTTAACATATTTCAGGCTGAGGAAAAGGTATGTGTGCAATCGGCTTAGCCGATGTAAACTTCTTTACTTGTTTTTTTCTTAGTTACATTCATAAAACCAAATGTGCCAATTTTTATTTTCATTGGACTATGCCTTCTACTTTTTTCCAAGAAATGTATGTGGCTTCCCCACTGTATGTTCTGTATCAAATTTTTAGTTTGATTTAAGTACCACTCAATTGATGTCCGTTATGTCAATAAATCTTGTAAAATCTATAGACTTCGTCTATTCATTGTATAACGTCAAATATCGTGATTCGAAATATAATTTTTTTTTTTTTTTTGTTAGTCAGTTGGTAGGTCCGACCTTTAAATAATAAGCCCATGAAAATATAGTATTATAGCTGGCACTTGGCAAAAACCATGTGTGTTGAATTGAAGTAGGCCCCCTGTGCATGCATTCTTATGGAAAAATCAAAAACGTAGCACGCCCCCTGAAAATTCCGGTTCCGGTATAACAAATATTTTATAATCTTGTAACATGAACTAAAATTTTTGTTAAAAGTCAGCTATATATAAGTGTTAATCAATGGTTTTTCATAAGAACTCATTTTATTTTAAAGCAAAATATGTTATTTTTATACAATTAAAAATAATTAGATAAAATTTTGCTCATATTATTGAGGAACGCTAAAGCAGAGTACTCATGCGTCGAATATGACCGATTATCAAAAACGTTTGAATTCCACTACAGAACAGCTGATATGAAATATTCAGTGATATCATAATTAAAAATGCTCGATACATAACTAGTGGCTCAAGTACTTATTACATATCATGATAAATAGAATGCATAAGCTACATATTTTTGGATCACTTCTGAATGAAAAGGGTACAGAATTGCATAAACTATCATAAAAAAACTTAAAAAGTTTTACATTAAAAAGAAAACATAAAAAAATGTAAACGCAAGTACCTATGTTAAGTTAAAAAATTAAGTGAATACTCAAAAAATTATAGCATCACTAGTTCACCACGGAACTCGGTTGTTGTTGTAAGTGTCCCCTATATTACTATATGCCCATGAATCTTTTCTATTTCGTTTTATTACCCAAAACATACACGTTAATAAAACCTAATCAGTTGAGATAGCAGTGTGGCCCGATAATTTTTATTTTCCCCCAGATCCCTTGGTTACCTAGCTACACCACTGCATCTACATATATATGTATGTCTACAGCTGTGTTCTTTACTCAATTTTTGGCTGCTTAAAAAATTTTGTTATGAACAGCATCGAACAAAGAAAATGCTTAGTTGCTTAGTGGAGGAATGGAGCGATCAATCGAAAATTGTTGAAATTGTTTAGAACTGGTATGGCAATTATTGGTTCGAAACATAAACAGTTCGCTGCCCGGCTCAAGCAAAGCGAAACTGTGTCGCGCCAAAGCATTGAAACCGTCCTCAGTGCAAGCGCGCTCTTGCTCTGGCCACTTGCAAAGCGCTCCAAAGAAATGTAAAAAAAACTCAAGCGTATTGTAAACAAATAGAATGATCTGCCGTTGATCCAGTGATCAAGTTTATTTATTCTATACATTTGTTTTCAAAAAGTCAAATCCGATTATACATAAATACAAACAACAATGTCGTGTTTTCATTGATTTCGTGAATACTGGATAAATATTGCAGCATTGTAGCGTTTAATGCATTTAGGAAATACATATTGGATAAATATTGCAACAAAGTGTTGCTTTACTGATTTTGTCGAAATATACTACAAATGGTTTAAAAAAAAAAAAACGAAGAGGAAGAAGAAACTGTCTTTCGTCTATTAAAAATAATTCTAAAACAAAAAAGCTTTCGCTTTGATTTTTTTTTTTTTTTTTTTTTTGAATTTCTGATTGATTCTCAGTCGCTCCGCTCCAGTCGCTTGGACAAACCCACATTAGACTGCTTTGGCATCGAGATAATTTCAAAAAGAAAAGAAACCACAAACCCTTCCGAAAATGAAAATGACGACGGTTTTTCGTACGCAATAATAATTTAGATCGATTCTTTTTAACTTTTCCTTACAACATATCAACATATTTAAGCGCTGAAGGAAACCCAAAATACGTTGTCGTTTCCCAAGGTATGTATTCGAGAAATTGTATGCGCTGAGGATACAATAACACGAAAAAAAAAGGCACAAAACAAAAAACAGAAAACAAGAACCAAGGAACCAAAGCCAAACCAAAAATTCTTAAAATCCTTGAGAAAATACTTTCACATCTCAAAGCAATCTGAAGGATCAAAATTTCAATCGTTTGAGTCTCGTTAATTCCGATTAACTCTGAAGTCTGAACATTCATTTTAATACTTTCCCGAGGTTGTACATTTTGCTTCAATCGTTGGTATTTCTATTCAAACAACGAGACCTTCGCCTTCGCTTGGCACATGTGTACATTCCCGCATGTGTAGCGTCTTTCTATGTTATCCTTTTCAAATTACGCTCAAAAATATTTGCTTCAACGGAACAGTTAAGCCTGATAGACCGAAGAAAGAACAGCAATCTCAAAGAGAAAAGATAGGGGAATAGAGAGATAGAGATATGAAGAGACCAACAGACAGGGAAACTGAAAGAGAGAGAGAGAGAGAGAGAGAGAGAGAGAGAGGAGATGGAGAAAGTACAGGCGTCCTTCCGAGCAATCGAAGCATAAAATATTTTAAGTTATTAGCTTTTGAAGTTTTGAAGCTTTATATTGTATCCGCCTTCTATTCATGCATACCTGTGAAGAGTGTCTGTCATCACCATCGTCATCATTAGCACCATTGCGCCATCGGTAGCCAGCCAATGACTGAAAATCACCCTTTGACTTAGTTTCTATGTCTTATAAGACATCTGAATATGGTCTTTGAACAATTTTTGATAAATCTCAAACCTCATACACAGTATATTGTCGAGTTTGTTTGAGGTATGTATGTATATGAATCGTACCCACAATAGACATTGACTTGATTTGACACGAAAATTTCTCTTTGAACCGTTGAACGTTTCAGCGTTGCACTCTTATATTCGTTACGACATTTAAATTAATTAGTCTACGTCAATCAATTTGTTAGGTTTCAACAACAATGGATGATTCTAATAACAACTCAATTCACTATCCCAAAAGCTTTAATGAACGTCGATCTAGGAATTCCACCTTTGACATATTTCCAATACGCTTAAACCGCACGAAATGCATACAGAGCAGTGTCGTCCAAATTTCGATTTTCCAAGCACATGTGCTTGAGAGACCGAATTCTGCCGACGCAGCAGTCACACACGTATAGCGTATACCGATTCGTGCGAAAACCGGTCGTGTGTGTAGAAAAAAAATTTCGTCAGTGCAAATCAGAGCAACTCACAGCAAAGTCGACAACGCATTCACACACACACACACAATTATGAATATTTACGTATAGGTTTGGCCATCACTGCCCAGCAGGCAAATTTTTACCAGCAAGACAAAAACATAAGTGATTTCACTGGGTCATACACTGGGTGACATTGTCATGCATGCCAAATTGGGAGACATGTGATCGTGGAGGGATGCTGTTCATGTTCTTGAATCTCATTGGCTACTGAAATTTAAATATGGTTTTAGCGTCAGTTGAGCGTTAGCATGAAGTGGCGTAGTGGATGCGTCCTCGACTCCGACAATCCGAAGAGCGCGGGTTCGATCCTTCGCTGAGGCGAACCAAAATTGTTTTAAAAAATTGGGTTTTCAAAATTTTCGAATTATTCAAAAGTTTCTATGAAATGACATTTGCAGAGATAAGAGATTGTGCTGATGCCAAATGTTTTTTTTTTTCGCCATCGGACCCCCTAGCAGGACAATATCCATCAAACATAAAAACTATATTTTTATTTGGCATATTAAACATAATGGTCGAACCCCGGCCTGTAGAGAGGAGCCGGAAAAGGGGGATTATCCCCTCTCCCCTGGACACGGGCATTCTGAAGGGGCATACAATTTGGCATGGGCTCCAAATTTCTCTATACGGGCCTGTATCCATACCATATCCTACTTTCAATTTTAGCACCCTTAAAATATGCAATCATATTCGCACTACATCCTGTTGGTATAAAAATCTTTTTGTTTCAAATATTCTTCCTTAAGGTTTAATTTGAAAAAATCCTTTTTTTCAGTTTTTTCTTTGTGTCTTCATTTATGCCGAATTTAGAACAACAATTCCAACAACAGCGATATGCTTTTTAAGTCCTTCCATCATACACGATATGCTTTCATCTTTCGCACAAAATACTCATACAAAAGCACTTAAAACTTCAAAGACAAGGACTTAAAATAAAGCACGTCGGCACAAATGTCTAGGAAAGTGGAAATTATCTTTCTTGGCTCTTGCTGCAGAAGTAGAAAAAATGTCCTGGATTGTTCAAAATGGCTCGTTCTTTTATGTGATAAGCAATTTCGTATGTAATTGAGTACGACATATCAGGTGAGCGAGAGACTAAGTGAGTGGGTGAGTGAGTGAGTGAGTGAGCCTCTCAAGGTAAGCTTCATAGCTTTTTAATGCCGAAAACCACATGTCCTTCAATGTCGCCCAAATGCATTGTGCAAACGGCAAGATTTTGTGTCGTTATATTATTTGCCAAAGTAGAAATTTTACCAACAAATATCCTTTCAGCCAACAGGCAGAAGAGAGAAAAAGGAAAAAAAAAAACAAACAAACGAAATAAAAACGCAAGTTTTCATAAAAGTTTTCACCGATAAGACTGCCTCTTAAAACTCCTTTATGTGTACAATGTGCATAAACAAATCAAGAATGTGAACTTCCAAGTGCAGCACAACACTTCATAGGTCTGTCGTGGGTGCATACATACATAAATATATACGAGTATTCGTGCAGGTATATTTATGACAGTTTCGCTCATATTCACATTTTGATAAGGAATAATAAACAAAATACCACTGTGCACACTATAATTCGCCCTCGTCATTTTTTTTATAGGTACCTAGCGTAAGCAGGGTATATTAGTTCTGTGCGAATCTTGTAACAGCTAGAATTTAACTCCGGATATTTAGACAACTATCGACAACTGATTCGATTTTGACATCCGTCCGTTCGTCTTTCTGCCCGTCTGTCTGTGGCCGGATCTCCTTCCAAACGACTGTAGCATCACGTCAAAATTTGGCATACAGATACAGGAACAATCCTTTGTGAAAATGAGTACACGCCCGCTGCCACGCCCACCAATGAAGATTTTTTGTAATTTGCAAAGAAAAATTCGTAGAAGCTTCAAATTCTTAGCGTAGGTTGACCAAGACGAATGAAAGGTGTAGGAAAAAATTTATGTGGTCCGCTCACTGTTGAGCCCACGGACATTAATTTTGTTTAGCATCCGTACAGAAAAGCAAAACATGTCCGTCAACGTTGTCGGGATGGTGGATTTATCAATGTTGGGCTTGACCGACTTTAGCTTTCTTACTTGTTTTTTATTTTTTTGTTTTTTTTTTGTTTTGCTATCATAATCAAAAAACTTAGCGATTACCACATAATAAATCCACGTTAAAAATCAAGAAGCATAAGTCCTTGATATGAGAGATTCAAAAAATCAGAATTAAAGCGCACAAAATTCTCTAGTACGTTTCTTATTCACAGGATTTCTTTAAAATATTCACTTCTCACGTTCATAATCACATGTTCAATGTACATTTAAGTTCATATAGTATGTATGTAAATAGTTGAAAAAGTGCAATGAGAAGCAGAGAGGGAGCGCTAGAGAGAGAGAGGGATCGAGCAGGGAACGGGAGAATGAGCGGAAGAGAGATCGGGTGGGTGAGATAGAGGGGAGAGGAGAAAGAGGTAGTGTGGTAGATAGAGGTAGAGAGGGGAGGAGGGCGGAAAATAGGGTAAAAGAGGTGAAAAGAGGAGAAGAGAAGGGTAAAGAGGGGCAGAGAGGGGTAGATAGAGGTCGAGAGAGATAAAGAGAGGTAGAGAGATGTAAAGAGACGTAGAGAGAGGTAAAGAGAGGTAGAGAGAGGTAGAGAGAGGTAAAGAGAGGTAGAGATAGGTAGAGTGAGGCACACAGAGCGAAAAGACCACATAAACTTCCCTATAAACTAGTTTAGAAGATTTCTCTATAGTTTTCATCCAAGAACAGGTCCGTCTAAATTTTAGGAATTCTTTTTAAAAAAACAGAGAGCCATTTTCTCACAATCCGATGTCGGCGTGTTCAATCCCCTTTAGGCGAGCGTCGTTTTTTTTTGTATGACAAGAAGATAATAATATAATTTAAAAAAAAAAAAATTGGAGGAACCCCTTTAGCGAGCGTCGTTTTTTGTATGACAAGAAGATAAAATATTATTATATAAAAATATAAAATAAATTAAGGAATAAAGGTTCCAGAGCAGTTATCATAGGCATTTTTGAAAACGCTTGTACATGACGTTTTTAAAGACTGAATGGCAAGTTGTTTTCTCCTCCATGAGTTCATCAAATGTTGCTTAAAATTTAAAATTTACTTGCCTCTTTGAATATGTATGATATCTATATAATACATACATATGTATAAATATGGGTACGCATTTTAGTAGAAAAAGAGCGAATAAGAAGTGTTCTCCTTATTTTTACTCGATTTCCTTTTCAATAGAATTATGATGACATTTCCAAAAATTAGAAGTTTAGCATCTTAATAATAATAAGTGGAATCGTTACAAACAAAATGTTTTTTCAGATTTTACTCCCTTGTTCGTTTGACGTAAGTAAAATTTTTACCGATTCAAGACGAATAGGAAGTTTTCTTTTAATTTTTAGCCGATTTGCTTTTCAATATATTTAAGGTGAAATTCCACATAAAATTAAAAAGATATTCAAGATAAATGTTTCTTCAATTTTGACCCCTGGCTCTCTCCTAAGTCAACAAACCGATTTAGAGGGAAATCTCCTTGTTTAAGGTGACATTTTTCGCTCTGTGTAGAGAGTGATAGGGCGGGTTGAGAGGGGTTGAGAGGGGTTGAGAGGGATTGAGAGGGATTGAGAGGGATTGAGAGGGGTTGAGAGGGGTTGAAGGTTGAGAGGGGTTGAGAGGGGTTGAGAGGGGTTGAGAGGGGTTGAGAGGGGTTGAGAGGGGTTGAGAGGGGTTGAGAGGGGTTGAGAGGGGTTGAGAGGGGTTGAGAGGGTGAGAGGGGAAGATAGGGGAAGAGAGGGGAAGAGAGGGTTGAGAGGGGAAGAGAGGGGTTGAGAGGGTTGAGAGGGGTTGAGAGGGGTTGAGAGGGGTTGAGAGGGAATGGGAGGGAAAGGGAGGGAGAGAGTGGGAGAGAGGCAGAGAGTGGGAGAGAGGTAGAGAGGGGTAAAGAGGGGGAGAGTGGGAGGAAAAGATAGGGAGAGGGTGAGGGAGATTTTAAAAATAAGATTTGTTTAAAAGCTTTTAATTGCTGAACTTGTTTTTTTTTTAATTTTTACTTATTGATATTTGACATAATACATATGTATTGGTTTCTTCGGACGCGTTGCAAAAGTTCGTCTAATTTTCGAGTCTTATTTTAGTATATAAAAGTATAAAAAAAAGGTATATAAGACTTACCGAGAAAAGTTGTAAAATGTTTTCGGCTCTCCAGAGCTGAGTGAACTGAAACGAAATTCATTTGTCGAACATAAATCTTAAGTTTCTCTTTTGTAATTAATGGACGACCACAAAACAAACAAACGTACGAATTATTTTATAGAATTATTTACGCTAGACGCGATTTGTTTGAAGAAGCTGTCCAACTGGATTTTCTTCAACTCCTTAGGTCCCAGAAAAATAAAAAACTTTCCGTAAAACTTTTGCACTCTTTTTCCTGTGTTTCTTTTGTCAATAACCTGCAGTAATGAGCTGGTCACTTTCCTAAGAAGGACTGGCCCTTTACCGTTCCAAATCTTACCGGTTATATTATGACAGTTCGCTCCATTGAATTCGGCTAGCCGGCGGTCGGTAAAAATCGGGTTGATTTAAGGGTAATCTGTAAATAGCACTTTCATCAACTTAGAATATAAAGGTCAGTTGAATGCATTGGAACTGGAATTATGAGGGGACTAGTACTGGTAACATGAAGGACTGACCGATGGCTACACTTGGGTCAGTCTATATTACTGCACCGTAGTGACAGAATGTCCCTTTTAAAGTTGTTCAATTTCCTTAAAAGTCTTCTTCTTTTCGTATTATTTTCCGCACATTGAAGAGACTCAACGGGCTTCTTACATGTTCGCTCATTCGTTGAGAGAGCCCGTCTAAGCCGCTCATCCAAACTTAACACACATATACATATGTTTTTTTCGAGACCTTGAGGTCTTTCCAACACACATGCACATATGTATACATAGATTCTAAATGGAAAGGTATTAAGTATACTTTAAGGCATTCTGAATGAAAATGTCTTCATACTACAATCATTCAGTTATGTAAATTGCTTGTTGTGCTCACTTCCAAATCCGCTCAATTATTAAACGAGTGCAAATTGAAATATATGCTAATGCAAAAACCATAAGAATGTCTCTGCCTCTGTGTTTTTGCGTCCTTATGAGTGTGTGCGTGTGTCTGTGCGAGTGAATTGTGTTGGGAATGTAAAGTACACAAACACTTGTGCGTGCGGTCCCGCGAGCACCTTTATGTGTGGCTGTATGTGTGCTTTCGGGTAAGTGGGTTTGTTTTAACGCCCTTGCTTGGCTTTTATCCAAAGCTTCGACAAGCTTTCAGCGGTTAAATTAGATTGAAATTGAGCTAAAACACTCTCTCCTTGATCCGTCTAATTTTTCTTGATGATTTCTTGATTTCACATTGTGCATTGTGCTGAAAGGAATTTCACAAAATTTCAAATAGCCAGAATTGAGAATTGAGCGGTCTCTTTCGACTCGTTTCAATCAACCATTTTATCGATTTAATTGTTGTGTTTTTTCTTCTTTTGTTTTTTATTCGTTTGCATTTATTCACTTGACAAACGTGACTATACAAATATCCTTGTGATTTCTCTAAAATAAGCATCCCACAAAGCCTTCCTTTGAAAGTGTGACCCAATTTATTTGTGTTTTCCTCATCATTAATACAATTCTTGTTTATTGATACCTTGCATCACCATTTTCCATTGGATTATGTGTGTTTGCCTGGGTGAATGTGTCGATGTGTGTGCGAGTCAATGTGGTGCTCCAGCAGGCAAATATCTCAAGCAGGACAACGTCATCAGTTATGTCATAGAAGTAGAACGGGTGATGTTCAAGTGCTTGAATCTCATTGGCTACTTAAATTTAAATAAGGTTTTATCATTAGTTAAGCCTCGGCATGACGGCTTCACGATAGAATGGATAGCTTGCGTCCCTTGCAGTCCGAAGACCGGGAGTTCGATTCCCCGCTGAGGCACACACAAAATGTTGAAAAAAAAAAATTATTCGAAAAAATTTTCGAAATAAACAAAGAGAACACACGAACAAATTTTTCCTGCCCTCATCAAATAATTTCTATTAATAGACATGTGGATAGAAAGGGGGGGCGTGTGCAGATCTCCAATGCTCTTTTCGCCATCGCACCCTCTAGCATGACAAAATCAGCCTGAAAGTCACTGCCAGTCTGTGTACAAATGTCAAATAAAGTGGCGTACAAAATGTCATGCATGCTGGCTCCAAAGGCACCCCGACATCATCGATTCTCTCAAGGCGACTGTTCTTACTGGGTGTCCTTTGGCAGCGCTCTTTCTGCTTGCGCTCGTGCTTCATACCAAATCGTTTCGATGCCACTAGCCAAGTCAATACACACCATTTTTTTTTAAATATTTTATTTTATTTGATTGGCACTTAGGGTGTCTGTGAATTGCCATTAGGTGCTTTTATTGTTATTGTTGGAATAGTTTTCTCACATATTTATATTCGAAAAGCACTTAACGCTTGACAATAAAATACACGACACAGACACACATGTTTAAATAATTTTTAATATCAACAGGTGTTTAAGGCCATAAGGGGCCCCTTATGGCGACTTTTGTTCAATTATTTTATGAAAACCGCCCATTTTCCACGCCCACTTTTTCAATTTTTTCGGAATTCTAGTCGAAGGTTTAAATATATACGAAATATTTCGAAAAAGCCTGATTTTGGGGCAGTTTTGGGATTTTTGTTGCAGACCCTAGTACTGGAGGTACCCCTAAAAATGGTCCGATCGGGTCCATTCTCGAACTTGTTCTTCCTCATGTCCTCGTGAGCACGCATACCAAATATCGTCGAGGTAGCTCAACTCCTTCGATAAGAAAACTGTATAAAGACAGACGGACAGACAGAAGAAAAAAAAATACTTCCTTGCAAACATAAGAAGAACCAATCAAACTGACATCACTAGAATCGATTTCACTAATCTCAGAGAAAAACTGGGGGAAAGGAAGGGAAAGGAAAAAGAAACGAAAGTTAGATAAATAATATTAATGAGCTTCATCAAATCATCAAACCAAATAAACGTTATTTTTTTAAAGAAATCATTTTTTTCGGCCATTTAAATAATTGCCTTAAAGTCCTTTCAAAGTCTACTGATTACAAGCTCATTTCCGCTTCCAATTCCCAATTTCATTTTCATTTGCATTTCCATTACTTTTCTATTTAATTACAATAATTGTTGCGTATCTAATTTGGAAAATTTGTCCTGGCGTTAAGGAGAATGAGCGAGAGACAGACAGAGAGAGAGTGAGAGAGAGAGAAAGAGAAAGGGAAAGAGAAAGAAGGAGAGACAGACAGAGAGAGAGAGAGAGAGAGAGAGAGAGAGAGAGAGAGAGAGAGAAGAGAAGAGAGAGAGAGAGAGACAGAGAGAGAGACAGACAGAGAGAGACAAACAGAAGAGAGACAAACAGAGAGAGACAAACAAGAGAGAGACAAAAGAGAGAGACAAACAGAGAGAGACAAAACAGAGAGAGACAAACAGAGAGAGAGATAGAGAGAGATGGAGGGAGTACGAGGATATTTTATTAAACACAGAAAATTAAACTTCTCCAAAAAACTCTTCAGGAAAAAGTTCACACCAACTAAAAGAAAGGAAGTGTCATCAAGTTGCAGCAAATATTATGCGAAATGGAAGAAATGAAATGCCCACACTCCAGGGGCGGTTCAACTTTTTTTTTGCGGTCTAAAAAGGGAATAATCATTATTTTAAGGAAAATAGTTACAGAAGACACGAGTTTTCGAACGAGGATTCGCTTTCTTGCAGCATATACAAAGGTTTAGGGCCAAGGTACAATATTCCGAGAGATAGAGGGAGAGCGAGACAGATAGTGTTGCACGCACGACTCTCGCACTAATGTACTTTGGCCCTTAATCATTTGTTTTTACATTAGTGCTGCCATATAATATGCTTTCCATCAGGCAGCCTTAAAACCAAAAAAAAATATATCACATAAAAAATTAACTATCCGACTATCCGGCCTGGCAGCCAGTCGGATATCTGGTATCCGGCATTCGGCTGGATACACTATCCGTTGCAAATATAGAAAAAATGCACTAAAACTGTAGCAAAAAAGCCTTGAGAAAATTCGCTACTGAGAGAAATTCCCCTGCAGTAAATGGGACCGGTCCAAGGTCGACCGCGAGTCCGTCCTAAACAAGTCACGACCGGTCGCCTTTACAAACATACATTCAACTCATCTCTTTTAACATAGGGCTGCCATAGAAAATCAAACCGGTCCCGTTTGAAAGCGTGTGGGGTTGGTTGCCTGCGAGTCGCTGGTGAGTCTATTTGTCTTAACTCACCCAACAACGCTCATTTTGGGACTAG
Organism: Chlorops oryzae; assembly: GCA_020466095.1. Taxonomy (NCBI): domain Eukaryota; kingdom Metazoa; phylum Arthropoda; class Insecta; order Diptera; family Chloropidae; genus Chlorops; species Chlorops oryzae. The sequence goes on along the minus strand of CM035806.1, from coordinate 156,729,320 downwards.
AAGATGGTGAATCCGATAGAGGTTAACCCTAGACCGGTCGCGTTTCGAATAAATTTATATAAATTTGGGGTCGGTCCTAAATGGACTAGGTCCGGTCTGTTTTTTGCCGAAACCATTTCATTACTACAGGGGATCGTTATAGAGAGTTTCGACTGTATTACCTCAATTCGAATATTTTAATATTAATGTTTTACAGTTAGGATCAGGCCTGTAGAGAGGGAGTGGTGGAAAACGAGGGTTTTTCCCTGCCCGGGATTTCTTCAGGAGCCCACAACTTGGCATGGGAACTTTTTGTTTGGTTGAGGGGCCCGGAAAAAATTCCCCCTGGCATCAAATTTCTCTCTACGGGGCTGGTTAGGATACCATCCCGTGCTCAGGATCCTGAATAAATGATATACATACATAGCGAAGGAATCAATGTTTTATAAATAATTGACATAAATATGCAAAAATTCATAAACCGCCAGTGTTCGAAACGTGTATTTAAATTTAAAACTGCCGGCTTGAAAGCGCTATTTTTAATTTCATTTGTTATTGTTGTAATACCCGTTGTTTGCCCGTTCTAATTTGGAATATCTCTTTGTAGTTTTGTCGACTGTTGCATGCAAATTTCATAAATTGCAGGATTGCAACTCAATTAGTGTAACAAGTCGCTAATGGACAGAAGAGGAAATGCTGTGGGGATTAAAGCGACGAAAACGTAGTAACTATAACAACGGAAAAAAGGAATGCAGCAATGGAAACCAGCAATGAGTATAAATAAAATAGTTAGGAGTACCCAAAAATATGCTTTCAATATTTCACCTTCCACAAGAGAATTGCGTTTCCATTTCAGTTACCGTAAGCCATACCATTCCACTTAAATCCATATTATCCCATCGCGTAGCATCGCATCGATGGGTACGAGATAAAAAGTTTGGCGAATTAAACGGCGAGAGAGAGAGAGAGAGAGAGAGAAGGAGAGAGAGGGTGGGAGAGAGAGGGAGAGAGAGAAGAGAGGGAGAGAGAGGAGAGAGAGAGAGAGAGGGAGAGAGGAGAGAGAGAGCGAGAGGGAGAGAGAGCGAGAGGGAGAGAGAGCGAGAGGGAGAGAGAGCGAGAGGGAGAGAGAGCGAGAGGGAGAGAGAGCGAGAGGGAGAGAGAGCGAGAGGGAGAGGAAGAGATAGAGGGACAGAGAGAGAGAGGAGAGGGAGAGAGAGGGAGAGAGAGCGAGAGGAGAGAGAGAAAGAGAGGGAGAGAGGAGGGAGAGAGAGAGAGAAGGAGAGAGAGAGAAGGAGAGAGAGCGAGAGAGAGAGAGAGATAGAGGAGAGAGGAGAGAGAGAGAGAGAAGATAGAGGGAGAGGAGAGGAGAGAGGAGAGGAGAGAGATGAGAGAGGAGAGGAGAGAGAGCAGAGAGAGAGAGAGAGAAGAGAGAGAGAGAGAGAGAGAGAGAGAGAGATAGAGAGAGAGCGAGAGAGAGAGAGAGATAGAGAGAGAGCGAGAGAGAGAGAGAGATGAGAGGGGGCGATGGAGATGGAGGGAGAGAGACAAAAAGATAGGTGCTGTTCCCTGTTCTACGATAAAGAGCTTAACCGTCGAATATTGAAACGAACTGCTGTACGTAAATTGACGAAGAGCTTTAGTTCATAAAGCCGTCAACCCTCTTGATACGACACCTCTACTCTTTGTTGTACAATAATAATAGCACTCGTATTAAATACACCTCTGCTCTGTTGTTGTTTTTGTTGTGTCGACTGCTTGGGAAATCACAAAATATTCCAACTAATTGGAAGCAAGTTAGATAACTGGCTACTGTGTAAGAGGCTCAAAAAAGGTGAATGAAAAGTTTCGTTACTTACTCAATGGAAATGTAAAGCTGATACCGAAACACAATTCCAAACTTCCACAGGCGGATTATGATGCATTATTTCCATCACTGTAATACCACTGTACATTTGTAGATTGGCAGAAGAAATACATGTTGTACACAAAACAAGAAAAAAAACAAAAAAGTCTCACAGATATTCAATGAGAATTACCAGTGATAATATTCGAAAAGCAGTCACTGCACTTTTTTAATGAAGAAGCTACAAGTAGGGATGGGCGATATTGGAAAAAGTATCGACTTCGATTATATCAACTGAACGCATTATCGAAATTTTCTGATCGCATTAATATATCGATGTATTGATATATCGAGGATTCTTATGTCATGTTCGGACGGCATTATGAATTAAGTAATTGGCTCCATGAATTACAAATGCGATTTAAACCGTTCAGATGAGAGATTCGTAATTCGTTTTTGACGTTTTTGTGTGAAAAGCAATAACCCAGTCGGAAATTTCACCAATTCCAACGTAATGAAATTGTCTCAATGTAAGTAAAAAATTCTTTTGACCATGAAAATTTCTTTTGAAGAAGGATCTGTTGTAGACAGCTCTTGTTTTCATGATATTTTTACTAGAACGACATTGGAAAGAGCACTAATTGATCTCTTATGTCATGAATGAAATAAATTCCGGCCAGCAGTATATCTTTTCTTGCTGATTCCTTCTCCTGGTTCCGATAAATTCCGATAAAAATTTAAGGAAGGCACTGATTTTATCGTAATTCGGATCGTTATTCAAACTGAATTACGTTCGAATCAGGTAATTCGGCTTGTCAAATTTTGTATGGCGTACTATGTGATTCACAACGTGATTCGGCTGTGAATTACGAATGGGGGCCGAATTACTTAATTCAAGTTGCCGTCTGAACAAAGCATTGCCCTGCATTTTTTATTTAACAAAATACTTTTTTTTTTTAATTTCAAACAATCCTCCCTTTCCTCGAAACACACAGGCGATCATCCAAAAATATCGTTCTTCAATATTGAATTTTAAGTATCGATTTCCCATATATCGAAATGAAAAATGTCACTCATAAATTTCGTATCGATGTTGAAAAAATATCGATATTTTAAGTATCGATATTTTGAGCCCATCCTTAGGCTATAGTAGCCTGCGATTTTGATTTGTATTTTATTAAAGCTATACAATAGAGCTGGAGATTCAATCAATTCTGCATACTTTGTAACCAAAGTATACGTAGTTTATGCATGACGTCTATAATTCTCATTTGGTTTTTAAAATGGGACACATAAGACTCGCAGAAATTCTGAAGGTTACGACGTGATGAAGCAATAAGGAGCCAGAGAGCTATCGATAGTTCGATAACCGATAGTTTCGATAATCAATAGGTTCAATAATCGGTTGCTTCAATAATCGATAGGTTCAATAATCGATAGTTTAGTCAATCGATATTCAAAATTATCGATAGGTTCAATGATCGATATTTTCAACAACCGACAGTTTCGGTAATTGAGTTTCTAGAATCTATCGTTTCTTGGATCGATATTTTTGATAATCGATCGTTTTTACAATCGATAATTTTTGATAATCGAATGATGAATATACGAGCGACTCTCGCCCTGATCTAAATAAGGGAGTTTTAACGAAACTATCTATTTAAAAAAGAAAACAGCCCTCTTTGTCACCGCCAGCACCACCTTTCCAAAGCTAAAGTAAATGTAAATGAATCAAAGCTATCGATAGTCTTAAAAAACCATCGATGTTTTCGATAGTTTGAAACCATCGATAGTTCTATCGGTTGTTTCTCCAGCTCTACTATACAAGAGTTTAACATGACTGGCTCATAATGATGGTGATATTATGATTAGTGTTCGACCGAAACAAGATTTTTTGCCGAAACTGAAACCGATTCTTCGGCTGCTAACTCAGTTTCGGCCGAAACCGAAACTATGGCCGAAACTCAGTTTTTTTGCCGAAACTGGCCGAAACCGAAACCTAACCTTCGGTCAGACACTACTTTTAGAGCCGCCACGTATAATTCAAACCAGCTGGTTTAATTACTTCAGTTTTGGCGCTAGCCGAATATTCGGCAGCTTTTTGGCCGAAACCGAAACTATGGCCGAAACTCAGTTTTTTGGCCGAAACTGGCCGACACTAATTATGATCTTTCTCAGTGATATTGTGACAATTGTAGATGGATAGATTTTTGCCCAAAAGAAGAATTTTTTTTTTTTTTTCAATCCATTTTTCCTCTTCATTCTCATTTAGACATGCGCTGTTCTTATTTTTCTTTTAAATGTTCTTCTTTTTTTTTTAACTGCTCAGCTAACTCCAAAGCCAAATCTTTAAGCCATTTCAATTAATTAAACTCAGTGTCATGGAAGCTGAGACATGGCAATAAAATAAAAAATATGATTTCATGTAAAACGTAAACGGATGCAAAAGAATGTTGATGGTGGTGGTTTCGTTTTATTTTTCTTTTCATTTAATTTTTTTCTTCGTTTTTGCATTTTTTTTCATAAGGTTTTTGCGTTTATATATCATGGCATATGGTTACAGTACGTCGCATGCTTGCGACACGTAAATCAACACGTGAAATTGGATTATCGCCTTGGACAGATGCAAACAAGAACTAAATATAAAGCTTACGAGATAGTTGGGGAGATAGAAAACAGGAGCGAGAAACAATGTGTATGAAAAATATGAAATGAAAAGATATCAAGACAAAAACAACATCAGCAACAACAATTACAACAATGCTCAACTTCAGACAAAAGATCTCTACATGTATTACACGCACCAAGTCTCCAGAGCATTTAATGGAATTTTTAAATTTTAAATTAAAACAAGAGGAAAACGTTTATACGTCAAGATACGCGTACGCACATACACACACATCGAGTCATTACCTAGTATACTCTATAGTGTCCTAGTTTGAAGAAAACTTCCAACTTGGTGCAAACCTGGTCCGGATATCGTTTGGAGTTACCCAACTAGCAAAATATGTCGAAAATTGGTAAATTCTTAGGTACCCATTTAGGGTTAAAATAATTTATTGGCCGGACCTACATACATTGTACATAAATGGGGGGAAATTACGTCTATACGACGTCGATTCTTCGAATGTGGGGAACAGATTGGAAACCGATTAGCGGTAATAATAGGGCATAATAAGGTATTTCGTCTATAAAGCTTGGCAGCTCAGAAGACAATTTAACCAAAAACAAGTAAAGAAGCTTACATCGGCAAAGCCGATTGCACACATACCTTTTCCTCAGCCGAAAATATGTTAAAACATTACCTTAACGAAAATTCCTGCCGTTTTCGTTGTTCTAGCTTGGATATCTATTTATAACTTATCTGTTCTTCGATTTAGCTTCTAAAACTCGAGATTATTATTAAGCACAACATTTTCGCGAATGGTGGTCATGGTCAAATTTTAACCGTTAGAGGACATTTTGTCTAGCTGCGAAATACTCAATTCAAAATAGTGAAAATCAAATTTTTGCGAATTTCACGAATGGTGGTCTTGATAAAATTTTAACCCTTAGAGGACATTTTGTTTAGCTGCGAAATACGCAATTCAAAATAGTGAAAATCAAATTTTCGCGAATTCCGCGAATGGTGGTCATGGTCAAATTTTAACCGTTAGAGGACATTTTGTCTAGCTGCGAAATACTCAATTCAAAATAGTGAAAATCAAATTTTTGCGAATTTCGCGAATGGTGGTCTTGATAAAATTTTAATCCTTAGAGGACATTTTGTTTAGCTGCGAAATACTCAATTCAAAATAGTGAAAATCAAATTTTCGCGAATTTCGCGAATGGTGGTCATGGTCAAATTTTAACCCTTAGAGGACATTTTGTTTAGCTGCGAAATACTCAATTAAAAATAGTGAAAATCAGGTTTTCGCGAATTTCGCGGATGGTGGTCTTGATCAAATTTTAACCCTTAGAGGACATTTTGTTTAACTGCGAAATACTCAATTCAAACTAGTGAAAATCAAATTTTCGCGAATTTCGCGGATGGTGGTCTTGATCAAATTTTAACCCTTAGAGGAAATTTAGTTTAGCTGCGAAATACTCACTTCAAAATAGTGAAAATCAAATTTTCGCGAATTTCGCGGATGGTGGTCTTGATCAAATTTTAACCCTTAGAGGACATTTTGTTTAGCTGCGAAATACTCAATTCAAAATAGTGAAAATCAATTTTTGCGAATTTCGCGAAATGTGGTCATGGTCAAAATTTATCCATAATGGACGACTTTATTTGGCGGCAAAATACACAATCAGAAGAAGCAAAAAAATAATTTTTGTATTCAGATATGAGAATAAGAGAAAGAGTGTTTTTTTCTATTGTGTAGAATGATGACCATAGTTATAGCGATGTCGCAATTTTTTTTCAGCGAAAGCTTAAGTCTACATAGTAGCTATACACTCACCAAATTTCAATAAGCTGGGATGTATAGTAAAAAAGTTATCCAGGAAAAACGTTAAAAATCGTGATTTTTGAAACTTCTGAACCACTTCCCACGACCCAAGAAGGGACTACGAAAAAAATTTGTATGCAGTTTTTCGGACATTTACCTGGTTGAAGTCCATGCCAAATTTCAATATGATATCTTTCATGGCTTAGGAGTAAATTACGAAAAACTAAAGTGTGACCGACAGACAGACAGACAGACAGACAGACAGACAGACAGACATGGCTAGATCGATTCCTCTTGTCACCCTGATCAAGAATATATATATATGTCTATATCTACCGCGACTCCTTTGGTATGTTACATACACCGTGCCAAACTTAATATACCCTTTCCTTCGGAAAAGGTATAATAAGTGTAAATGAAATTGAACAGAACGTCAAAATGACGAAATTTTCACCTGAATTGGGCATATAATTAAACGAGCTCAAGGAAACAAAAAGAGAGGGAGTTATAAATAAACAATTTCTTACGCATTCATACTCTTTATTTCAAGGCTGCAATGAACGAAAAATTTCCAAATAAATAGGCATGTCCTATTAAACCTTAAATCATATATTATCTTAGATTCATTTTTCAAGGCCCATCTCAATGATGGGAAAAAACAAATTTTTCCTATGTTGGATTTTATAGACCTAACAGAAGCAGAATTTTCAATCCGCCATGCGCCAAATATGGCGGAAGGTAGAATTGATGCACAAAGTCGAATATCCTTATTTTCGACTTTTAGGTAGGATGAAGTGGCTGCGTGGCGGTGGAGGTTTTCTTGTGTTTGTGTGAGTGTATGTCTTATTATATAGCATGCGATAATTTGAAAAACCATTGCTAGGCTTGGAACATTACACTCCGTTTCGCCTGTGCCGGGAATCGAACCTCGGGATCAAGAGCATAGCACGCATCCCCTACGCTATCCTAGAGCCACGACTTTTAGGTAAAGCAACAAATCAAATCATCATTTGACGTAATATCGCCGTAAAAGTAGAACGGAGTTAAAAGACGACAAAAATTTGGGTCCAAATGCCTTATAAACTTTACCTAATTTGGAAATAACTACCAGGCTAATGGAGAATATGCACGTAACTTAAATATGGATAAAATATATTTTTTTATAATCTTTGGTGCTCCTGAAAACACGCTATACAATTATTTTTAAAATTAACTTTAATTTAATAGTAAAATTTAACCATCAAAATGTGGCTGTTTTTAAATTTCCGGGCAAATTTCTAAAACGCAACATTTTTTTTATAGCAAAACGTGACGTCAGTTTACACGAAACTAGCGATTGGCGATAGGAAAATATCGCAATCGATAGCCTAGGTATGTCAAAAAACTTTTCAATTAGAGATAACAAATTTTTTTTTTAAATGATGAGAATGACTGAAAGCGGTTTTGTGAAAGCGCAATCCGACAATCTCCCAAACATTTACGTATTTATGATGGCCACATATTTCGCTGCAAATCCGGATTTTACTTCTGCTGAGCTCAGAGGAGTAAAAGCTGCAAGGTACGTTTGACTTAAAATATGGAGAAAAATTTATATAGCTATTCGATAGACGCATTTTACACTCGTCAATAATTCACATCCATTCTCACTTTTTGGGCGAACAAAGTGCGAACATTTTGAGAAAAATTGAGAATTTTTTGATTGCACTTACTCGATAGATCAGTTTCTGCTGTCTTGGGTAAATGGAAACGCGGATGTAACTTCAAAATCTAATAAAAACAGGGAGGGAAACCGAACTTGACTTATTTTTTGAATTAAAAAACCGAACCGTAAACTAAACCAATGTCAAAAAAATTTTCGGAGTAAATCAGAAACCAAACACAAATATTATAATAAATGGTTCGGTTCACATACACTCATGTCGAGGAAATTGGCATTACCCATTTTTTCTCAGTAACAGATATGTTAAAGCTTAAGGAGAAAAACAAAAAATGGCCAACAAAGTAGCTGCACATAAGAAAGGTTTTTTGGATAACAACAACAACAATAGCTTTCGGTTTTATTCCGTTACATGCATTTTTTTTTTAGTTTTGGAGGTTTCTATAAAATTGGCCTTAGCCGAAGCTTGTAATTATCGCCATTTTAAGGTCCGATAAGGTCTTTGGCGTTAATTCCAAGTAACAGGAGGACTTGTTGTAGTCCAGGGATGAGCGTCTAAACTGAGTTGAAATAAAAGGTTCATTGTTTCAATTTTCAATTATACAGGTGTGTGATTGGATTCCCGGGAATTCATTTCCCCGGGAAATTGAAATAAATACTCGGGAATTTAAATATGTTCGAAATTTTTTAATTCGAAAATTTTATCGTATAGCCGCTCTTTTGTTTTTGACAATGTCATTTCTTTCAAAATTTCCATACATTCTTCAAAATATTGGAGGAACGAAATTCCCTTTCCCCAAAATTTGGGGAAAGGGAATCCAATCACATGCCCGATAATGTTTTATTTAAGTTCGTTTAGATTGGCTCAGTGTTACAAAAATCGTTGAAAATGCTAACACTTTTTCGTCTCCACACTTTATGTTATTTTCCCCAAGACTTGAGTTAGGCTTGAGAATACTTAGCTTAAAGAAATATTGTTACGTTTAACTAATTAAACGTTTTTAATTTGATAAGAAAAACCAATTCGTTGAACCGTATAAACCGATCCGAAACCGCGGTTCGAAAAGGTAAATATATATAATATATACTTTTTTTAAATCAAACCAGCGGTTCGATTTTTCCTTGAACCACCAAACCGAAACAGTTCAAAAATTCAAGTGGTCTCCATACCTTTATGAATCTAAGAATTTACGGGTGAATGATCAGTCAGACTGAATGCTTATGTGGCGCTGAAAAAAATTTTCTGACTTCGAATATCGAAATTTTTCCATATCTACTGTCGATATGGAATTAGTGTAAACTGACGTCACGAGCAAGGGCGCAAAAACGGAAGCGTTTGAATGAGCTAAAATTTTAATAGTTGATTTTTTTCGTAATGGTTTCGATTTCAGACCTGATATTTGTATATTTGTTAATACAATAACTAGTAGAAACGAATAAGCAAATAAAAAAAATTCATGCATATTCTCCATTTATGGAGTCTTTTTTTGTACTTATTTTCGACAAAATATATTCTTAAAAGTCGGACTTACTTGAAGGCCGCTCTCTTTCTATCTTCCCGTCTCCCTCGCTCTCTCTCCCTCTCCCTCTCTGTCTCTCTCTCACTCTCTCTCTTTCGCTCTCTCTCTCTCTCTCTCTCTCTTTCTCCCTCTCTCTCTCTCTCTCTTTCTCCCTCTCTCTCTCCATCTCTGTCTCTCTCCCTCTCTCTCTCGCTCTCTCGCACGCACGCATTACTCTCGGACTATTGAACCCAGGCCCTCAAGTAATTTCGACCTCGAAAAACATGGTTCGAAGTCAGGTTATTAAATTTAAAAAATATATTTAAAAAAAATAAATTATGACTTTCAACATCTTTAAAATTTTATTTAAAAATTTCATATCTGACTTAAACATCCTGAAATGCAAGTAGCTTTGCCATACACGAAGTCATGAAATTCTTCTTGCAAATTGACCGTACTCTTACAATAAATCTATTAGCCCAAAGAGGCAATTTTGTATGTCCCTAGCATAAAATGACCAATGCGGTAATTCCAACTACCCTGCAGTAATGAAGGGGTCAATTTATCAAAAAGGAATACTCTGAGCTTACTCGAAATATGACTAGTCAAAATGTTGATGTATGAGAATGGACTGAGAAGCAATAAATGGTCTAAAAGAAGTGTAGTTAAAAAATTAGACCAACTGGTACATTTGACCTCTAATTGACCACGGCAGGTCTACTCGTAGAGTAGTTAAATGTGGGATTGGTAATTGCCAATGACAACTCAATGTTAAAAAAGATCGATTAAAGCAATGGTTGGCAAACTAAAAGGGAGCAGTCCTGGTATTTTTGTGACTATTGGAGGAGAAGTTGAAGAGCAGCTGGAATTACTTAAGGGGACAGGCTGCGTGTGGGTGGTTGTGCGAAGAGACATGAGAAAAAAGAATTTTCGATAACGATGAGCATATAATAGAACAAGGAGAAAATATATACCTGCGCGCCTGTTTGAACAAGTAAAAGAAAAACTGCAATAAAAACCAGACGAAGCTGCATGCTAAAACTTAAGAGCTAAGTTAATTAATATACAATTTTTATACCCGACACTCTGTGTCGAGGGTATATTGCGTTTGTGTGGTTGTGTGTAGCACCCAGAACCAATTGAGATAGACCATACAAAGTATATATAGAAATGATCAGCGTCACCAGGAGATTCGATTTAGACATCCGTCCGTCCGTCCGTCTCGTCTGTCTGTCTGTATTAAGTTTTCTTATCTAAGGAGTTGAGCTATCTTGACGAAATTTGGTATACGTGCTCAAGGGAATGGAACCGATCGGACCATTTTTCGGGGTACCTCCAGTACTAGGGTCTTCTACGAAAATCACAAAAACTGCTCTAAAATCGATGTCTAAAGGCAAGTAGTATGATTTTCAAAAATTGTAAAAGTGGGCGTGGCAGAAGGGCGTTTTTCGAAAATTGTCTCCTGCACCCGAAATTCAAATTGGACTTGAGCGAACGTTGACACTTATGCTTCCCTATTAGCCATAAACATCCTCCCCAAAAATTTTGATCGGTCCATTATTAAGGGTACCTCTAGTACTACGGTCTGTCACAAAAATCCCAAAACTGCCTCAAAATCGGACTTTTTCGTAATATTTCAATTAAATTTAGAATTTGAGCTTATAATTAAGCCTGCGATTACCATTTTAAAAAAGAATTGGAAAAGTGGGCGTGACAAAGGGGCGGTTTTCATTAAAAAAATGTAACAGAAGTCGGTATATGGGGCCCCTTATGGCCTTAAACACCTTGATATAAAAGATTATTTGAATATGTGTGTCTGTGTCGGGTATTTTATTGTCAGGCTCGCCTGACTATAACACCCTTACTTGTTTTTTTTTTTTTAATTTTTTTTTATTTAAACCTTTTACGATTGACCCACCAATCGACCATAAACTATGTCGGTTGCCGTAATAACACCATTCTTCATTTGGTCTTTATTTCTTCGTATCCTCTACGTTGGAAATGCTCTTTTAAATACCTCTTTTGTTTTGTTCTCCTCTAGTGTAAGATTAGCTTGGGCAAGATATTAAGACGTCAGGCTAAAAGGCATAGGTCACACCATGCACGTTTGCAGGGTCAATCCAGCACACGCTTTGTGAAGTGAATTCGAACTTTTCGACACTCATCATAATTCATGGCAAGAAAGAACTCTTGTTTTGAAGTCCCTAAAATTTATGCTTTTAAACGAATATAGAAGAAAAACAAAACGAGAAATTTGTCGAAATGTATGTTAAACGGTTAAAAGATTTCCCAATAGGAAATCTCATGCTAACAATGTCATTGAGTAATGCGTTATTGCATACCAAATAACGTATTGGGCGATCATAGCAATTTCTATTCTTGATGAATGAAATGACATTTCAAAATATACATACATATGTATGTATATTTATATTTTTGAATATATTCCCGCTTAGATTTCCGGACAACATCGAAACGAATATGAAAATTGTTGGATATTGGTTTATTGCTGTGTGTGTGTGTTACGTTGTGGAACTATGCCTCTGCTGGTGCTACTGCCGAAGCTATTAGTACTGCTGCTGCTAGTTCTCCACATGTGACCCTCAAACAATAATTCAAGTGTTACGACATATTTGTCCCGCAGCATGAGTTAACACATTGAACATTGGCAAATTTTGATAAATGATGCATTTCTGTAGTATAATCGAGTGTACCCATTTTGGCTGTCCCTTTTAGCAGGAAATTCGGTCAAACGGCTAAGGTAAGCCACATAGACCATGCACATATACACACACATGTATATATGTATGTATGTTCATATGGGACGAACGATACTATAGGCTAGTGTTGCAACGAATGTCAATTTTTGGCAATCCTGAACACGATTGCAAATATAGAGTTTTTGAATTTATAGCGGGGCTAAGACACTCATTCAAGATCGTTGCTCTCAGTGCTGAACGTTTTCATTTTCATCAAAGTTAAAATTCGTTTCCCTTCTGTGGCCATTACTTATGTATGTTCTTGGACTATCGACGTGATTTTCCAATGGATCAGTATTTGCAACTTTAGTTTTGAAAGCAGCGGCGCTTTAAAAATTTTCAAGAATTGCCATTTGCTTTTCCATAGGAGCATTATTAAGGGCTTGATAAAAGCTTGCAATTAAATTCATTCTTCTGCTGATTATATATTCTCAAAATATATTCGCCAAATACATATTGCGAATTCGAATGTGAATATTCGTTGCAACACCACTAAAAGGTATCATGCCATACAAATGCGATTACGATTGTTAGTATCAGTTGGAAGTATTAGGAAATTTGGTATGTTAGCTAGCTACTTGATTCGAACACAACTTACGTAATCCATTTGTACATGCCTAATCCCGAATCTGTTTCCTGCACCTATTGAGTTTCCTCTGAACGAGGTTTATATAACATCATCAATGATGTGTGCAGTAGCGTATTTTTGATTTAGAACGGTGGACGGGGGCGGCAATTCCTATTCCTATATTGTGCCCCCATTGTTCCTCGGGCATCGAAATGTCTCACTACGCCACTGGTTGAGGACTTCGAACTAAATACCAATAGCGGTTGAGCAACCGATCAAACTGAATCACTCGCGTAATGCATGGACAATCTTGAAAGCACAAATGAAATGTAGCTTAATGTTTTAATGATGACTTAACTGAATGAGCCAAGTTTTTGAACAACTTAACGTATAGTACAGCATATTTTTGAGCAGTTTGCAAAATGTTGATTTAAGAAATTTAAACATTTAAATGCTTTTAAGCGTTAAGCGTTAAGCGTTCCAAGAGGCTTAGAAACTCTTTAAGCTTTAACTCTAACTCTTTTAAACTTTAAGTAACATATCAACGGCACACATAAGGTAAACTAGACACAGTTGAGATTCGCTGGGAGTTTCGAAACCCCTCAGAGTTCATTAATATTTTCTTTAAAAAGTGCAGCCACAAGAAAAATGAGTTTTCATAGAGAAAATCTCGAATTCAATTGATTTGCATATACAAAGTATGCATTCGTTCGCATGTACGTTTTTACAAATGAAAATTCCAATTATACATCGAAAATGTACACATTAAATAAAGAATGAAAACAAACAAAAATTAAAGGGAACGCAATTAATCCGACATAACCCTTAGATTAAGAAAAGATTTGAAAACGATGATATTATATATAAGTGCGTGTACTCAGTACCTTAAAGCCATCATTCGTCAGTTACATCGCGCAGCATCGAGATGTCAGCAAGACATTGGCCGCAATAATAATTATCTTCAGGGAAGGATACCTAGAAGTAAATAAATTCACAGTCTATGGTAGCTTAACAAATTCGAAATACCGACCTTTGGATGGTCCTTACAAAAACGAAGAACACGACCATTCATTACACCGCCACATGATGTGCAACGAGTTTTGCATGCAGTTCTATTGCATATACAATTACGTTCAATTTTCTCATCTAATGGCGATCCGAAGCTTCTCTGTAATCTAACAGTAATAACGTCAATGTCGTCTTCAAGTTCATTTTTTCGATTTACAGTTAAACCCCTGTGTTCGCCTTTGATTAAATTCGATTCTATCAAATTTTTAGATTTCGGAACATCAAAGTTGTTAGATTTATTCAATTTCTCAGACTCAAGATTAACGTCGTTTTCGTTGGAAGCAGAGTTTTTTGAAATTGCCTTCGCTTTGTTGAGCTCCGTGCGTAATACATTACGTATAAAATCAGCATGATTGAGCTTCAGTTGCCTGAATTTAGTTGGTAGACTTCGACGCGAGTCATCTTTAATATTTTCTTTACATTTGTCTTTCTCTTCAAATGATCTGGTCAAAGTAAATGAACGACTATTAAGTCGCCGCCAGTTATTTGGTAGCTTTCCTTCGGTCCAGGAAATTTTTGAATGCTCGGTCACTTCATTATCATGACTTGCCGAAAGATTTTCGAACTAGAAAAATCATAAATCTTAAAAACTTTCACAAGGAATTTCACATGGAATATTTAAACACCTCCAAACTCGCCTCAATTTTCATCTCATCGCGTTTAGAAGTTGCATTATTTTCGAAATAAAGAGATTTTTGGGACTCGTTGCAAGCCTTAGTTAGACGTGACAACAAGCGTAATAACAATAAATCTTTTAAAGGATGCATTTACCTGATCATGATGAATAATTTTAGAGTCACCTTCTTCGAAGGATTCCTGCTCCTTCTCATTGCCTTGCTCTTCAAGCTGTTTCAAAAGTTCTTCAATAGACTTAATATCCTCTTCCTTGCCCTCCTGGGCCAAAATATTTTTATAACGAATTATTCGCATCTTCTAAAAGTATATTTTTATATACGTTTTTATCTTTATATATTTATTTATCTTATTTTTTTAAATCAAAAAGATATTTTGTTTTCGTTTTGTTTGTTGTTGTTGTGCGACGAACTTTGTCTTGGCTTTAGTTCGTCTATACAACGTTTGGCTCCTGATGGTCGTCCATACCTTGGAATTGACCGGAATCGGAATGTCGCGTGCTATCTCTAAACGATGATTTACTTTCGATGGCGTAGGATGCTGGACAGACATTTTCTTTGTTCACCGGAACGTTTTTATATTTAATTAAAATACAATCACACAAGAATACGGAAGCTCTCTGAAGAAAAACTAACGGTTCTATGTGACGTTTTAATTCTATCAAAGTCTAGTTATAATGAGCAATCAGCGATCATTTGACAGAACGCTTTGTTACGCCGCGTTTGCACGGCTCGTGCTCAATTACTTTCAATAACTATATATTGGGTCAATACTATCGGACTATAAAAAAAAAATTTTTTTTTAATATTTGGCGAATATATTGCGAATGTAATCAGCAGACGAATGAAAACTTTTTTTTAATTCTTTTTTAATCTAAAACATTTCAATAGTAGTATTTTGTACAATTTTCGTGCTACGGAATACGAAGATACAACATATCAAAGCGGGCGGCCCAACCGCATGTGCTCGAGAAAAAAAAATTTTTAATCAATTTTCTGAAAAAGAACATTTTTAAAGTCGCTGAACAGATGAAAAAACTGTAAATATTTTTCCACAAAATCGTATTAATAAAATCTATAAAAATAGCTTAGAGCTAAATGTAAAATTTTCGCCCTGTGGGCCTCTGGAAAGGGCTATATCAAGGCCGAAAAGCGCTAAGCTGGCATTACTGGAAAATATCAACAGTCAAAATCGGGTATTCCCCGTAACTCGAGAGTCAGAGTAATGTGAACAGGCCATGAAGTGAGTTACCATATAGTTAAGTTTCTGTAAGACACTGACAAAAATTTGTTAAAATAATGTTTTTTAAGGGATCATAAAATCAAAAATTTGTGTACAAAACATACATGTTTTTCGGCTTTAAGGCCCTATCCTTCCCTCAACACCAAAATAGCAAATACTGATGAATTGGAGAAGATCGTTTCCATAGTCTAAAAATATAAATACAGTAGAGTACGGATAAATGCAACACGTTTTTTACTCGAATGCTTTTGCACTTATGTGTTCTTTGAATTAATCCGTGCATATTTTCATGAGATCGCATAAAAAAGGCTTCAAAGCACCTTGCACTTATGAGGTTTTTGCATTTATTCGTGTCGAATTTATCCGTAGTTCACTGTAATGACCCACGGAAGAGAAACAACTTAACTTCGATGGAATCAAAAAACGTTCAATAATTTAATAACACATATGTAAAAGGTTCGTGTACTTGTATAATCCTTAGATGCTTAAATGTAAATTTTAAATGAAAGTTTTTCAGTCACTTTTGTGGAACTCTTAAAAACTATCCTCATTAATGAACCAATAACGGTTTTTTTTTTTACTGAAAGCTTTTTCTTATCGATGGCACACTGTTAAGCAAGGAACTTCCGTTTGAAATTCGAAATATTTCACCATCTTTCGTGAGCTTTCACCACACTTTCCCCTTCCAAACCTATTGCTTTTAAAACGATTTTGTCACCCTTAAGGGATGTAGGCTCAATGGTCTAGCTGGTATGATTCTCGCTTCGGGTGCGAGAGGTCCCGGGTTCAATTCCCGGTTGAGCCCGGCTTTTTTATACGTCCTAGCTCTTATAAGAACATCAACAGTCAATATATTTTTTCCTAACTTCTAAAAACGACTTCATTAAATACATAAAAAATAAAAAAAAAAGTGTTAGAAAAGAAAGCTTTTAGTTTCATGTTCAAGCGTAATAGAAATTTCTTTCAGATATTCTCCTTGAAGGGACTATCTCCAGTTCTGTTAGAAATGAAACAGAAATGAAAAACTTCATATAAAAAATATTAAAAAAAACACTTGAGGAAATTTCTGATTCATTTCTGAAGCGTATTTTTATATGATGTTTTTAAATATCTGACAGAGCTGGAGCTAGTTCCTAAGAGAGAAATAGTTTGTTTCTACTCTATTCTCGTCTAAGCATTCTGAATGCCATCGTTAGGGCAACAGAAAATATTTAGATACAAAGTGTAAAATTGAAATCGAATCATTTGGATTCTTAAAATTTTTCAAATTTGTATCGAACAATTTTAGCAGATAAATTTCGATTATTTCGCTTACATTTATCGATCTTGGAAAAACATATTTAGGAGAAAATGGTGCAAATCTAACCCTTGTCTAAATATGAATTCTATATGTGTATCAGTGAACATATGGGTATGCTTCTCACAATGAGGGAAACAATTCAGTAATAAAAATCTAAATCGTTTTAATTTTGCGTACTGAATGGCTGAATTCAGTAACATGTCGGCGCAAACATACTGAGCACGTACATATTTTGTATGAATATAACTACAGACCTATGCGAATTAGGAACTAGCAGAATACTCTGGAAGTGTTCTAGATTCAATAATGAAAAAAAAAAAAAAAAAAATTAAAACAAGTAAAGGAGAACCTGACAATACAATGCCCGACACAGAAAAACAGTTAACTGGGAAATTCAACGCAAAACGGTCCTAAAGGTCACACCCGTCATAGTCATTCTAAGAAATTAGGTTATTTCATTTCTAAATTGAATCATCGCCTCGAATAACGTTGTAAGCGACACATGTCGAAATTCATAATAGACCGTATTACTGGAGGTACCCTTAAAAATGGTCTGATCCGTTCGATTCTCGAACTTGTTCTAACTTATGAACCCTGACTTATTTCACATACCAAATTTCGTTAAGATAGTTCTGCTTCTTCGATAAGAAAACTGTATACAAACAGACGGACAGACGGATAGACGGAGACGGACGGACATGGCTAAATTGAATCTCCTGGTGGCTCTGATCATTTCTATATACATTTGATATGGTCTATCTCGAATGGTTCTGGGTGTTACACACAACCGCACAAATGCAATATACCCTGGAGACAGTGTGTCGGGTATAAAACAGACCTGTTAAATAATGATTATTTAATTAATGATTAATTAATCAGATTATTTTTTTCTAATGAGTGAAATAGTGATTATTTAATGATTATTTTTGTATGACCTATATTAATCAATGATTGCGATTACCAAATAATCATGAAATAATCATGATTATTTTAGATTAATGAAAAAAATCAGAAAAACAAAAATAATCAAAAAAATAATCCCGATTAATTTTAGATTATTTTTGAATATTTTTGATTTTTTTTTTTATTTTTGATTTTTCCTGATATTTTTGGGTTTTTTGATTTTTTTTGATTAATTTTGAATTTGTTCTGATTTTATTATAATTTTAATTATTATTAATTTAGTAATTGAAATAAATTAATGGGGTACCTACAGTAAGGGCCCACAGAAAACCTATAACATCGCAATGTAAAATTCGCCTCTCGAAAGTATTGCCGTGGTTTACGAGGGGTGGTCCTAACCAAGTGTGGTTGAATTCACTTGTCCGTTGCGGTCCCACGAATAGTGAAACTTTAAAAACGATGTTATTTAATTAAAATTAAAAATTAAAATTAATAAAAAAACTCAGAACAAATCAAAAATAATCAAAAACGTCAAATAATCAGGAAAATCAAAAATAATCTAAAAAAAATCAAAAATATTCAAACAATAATCTAATATTAATCGGGATTTTTTTTTGATTATATTTTTGATTTTTCTGCATTTTTCATTAATCTGAAATAGTCCTGATTATTTCACGATTATTTGGTAATCGCAATCATGTAATAATCAAAATTTCAAGAAGTTAAATTAATAATGATTATGGTTTAAAAGGTTAACAATAATTCATGATTATTAATCTTAATCGGGATTTAACAGGTCTGGTATAAAAAGGTGCAACATATTTTTTTCTAAAGTTAATCTTAAAGGCCATAATAAAAACTAATAAAAAAAACGATTTAAACTTTGATGAAACCTGAATTAACATTAGAATTTCAACAAGCTTCTTCTAAAAAAATTCTATCACCACGCTATAAATACAAAAAATTCCATATTCGCATTCGCGGATATTAACGTAGCGAGTGGCAAAAATTGACATTCGTTGCAACATTATTACATATAAAGGGTCTCTCATAAGTCTCCATCTCCGATTCGGGTACCCGTCTATGGGAGCTTCCACTGTATTAATGGCCCCAAACCATGGAAATTGTTTAAAAGAATATTTAAATAATATCAGCTTTAAAATTATATTTTTTTAAATAAAACGTCATTTATTAATTAAAAAAAAAAATTATGTTCACAAATTATTGTTTACAATTATATATAGTATAGTTTTTTCTTTCTTTTCGTTATAAAAAACGTGTAATATAAACTCTTAATATTTTTTGTCAATAGTTTTTTTTCGTTGTTTTTGTTTGATTTTTTTTTTTTTTTAAATATTTGCTATAATTAAATAATTGTTTTATTTGGACAATTGTTTTTAGGAAGTTTTTATGCATTTGCTTTTTGTTATCGTTTGTTAAGCGTTATTTTTTTTTATAAAATGTAAAATACTTATATTAAATTTTTGTATTAATAAATAAGTTTGTTGCTGTGGCCACTTCAATTGCTTTTGTTGCTGTTTATTTGTTTATCCTATTATATTAAAGTTATATAGGATATTATAACTAGATATAATTTGTTGCTTGTTATACGTGGAATAGGTCTCCTTGAAAAGGCTTGGCGTTATACCGTAATATTTAATATAAACGGTTGCTATTTTTTTTTTCTATATATATATATATATGATTTATATATAAGATTTATATATTTATATATTTTTAAGGTATCATGCATATAACAGTCTATTCGTACTCTAAAATGTTTTTGTGGTAGAAAAGCAAATATCTGAAAAGAGAGAAAGAAGGCAAAGTAGTAGTATTTAAGTACGTACATATTTCAACGTTTATTGAGTATTTCACATTAAGATGACCAACTAGTGAGCAGATTGGAAAAAATATATCAAAGAATATATATTTCTTATATATGGAAATTTCCATATATTTCGCACGGGACAGTCAGTCGCACGCATTTAAAGTGTAAAACAAGACATAATTAAACGAATTTTTATTTAGACAATTGGTTTCCCAAGTAGCAAAACAGGTCGAAAATTGGTAAATTCTTACCTATATTAGGTCAGAATATTTACTTGACTAACCTAAATAGGTCGAAATTACGTCGATTCGACGTCGAGTCGACGTAAGTGGGGAATAGATTGGAAGTCGATTGGCGGTAATAATAGGTCATAATTAGGGCATTTCGACTTCAAAGTCAGAGCGAAAAGAAGTCCGTTTACCTAATTATTAGTCGAAAAGAAGTCGCATGACCAATTTTCGACCTAATTGGACTTATGAGTAAAACGAAAGAGAACGTAAAATGGAAACGTAAAAAGTGAGAGAGAGAGTAACAAAGAAAGATTATAAAATTACCAAATATCTTACTCAGTATTCGTATTACTCGAAAGCAGAAATGAACGAGAAGATTTTCTTTTCGTGTGTCTTAAGAATAAATAATAAATAAAAATTATTGGACTTCATTAAAATTTATTTTGACGCTCAATAAGTCCCAAAAACATATGCCCGCTGAGATTTTTCGTGAAAGTGTTCCTTCTACATTCTTCATTTTTAAGGGGCTTTCTCATTGATGGAAATTAAATAAATATTGCTTTAAAAAAAATTGTTTTTCTTAAAGAAAAAACATATGCAGAAGAATAATTCTCAATTTGCCATTCGAAAAACATGGCGGAGCTCGACCTATTTTGACCTATTTCGACTTATAAAGTCAATACCGACTTATGAAGTCCAAAAATCAAGTCTCCGCTCGACATTTGAAGTCGAAGCATGCAACAAAATAAGTCAACTTTTGACCCATATTTCGCCCTATAAGTCAAACGGACTTTAAAGTCGAATTTAAGTCGAAAATTTGGTCCGTTTGCCTTGAAAAATTAACCTAATTTTGGAATTCAAAGTTAAGTCAATTTTAAGTCACTCAATAGGGAATTTTTTACTTATTTTCGACCAAAACATCGACTTGGAAGTCGAAGCAGACTTTGAAGTCATGAAATAGGTACAATAGAGGTAATTTGGACCTTCGAAACGGACTTTTAAGTTAGGTCATATTTAAGGCCGGAAAATAGGTCAGAAATAGGGTATTTTCAACCAAAATAGGTCGATTCGACTTGCTGCTGGTCGAATCGCTCTATTTTGCTGCTTGGGTTAGCATGTGGATGCTAATAAGCAAAATTATTGGTACAAATTTGGAATTTGAGCAATTTTTCGTTTTCCAAGTTAATTGCAAAAAACCAAGCAATTCGCATACTTTTTATACGCGACACAATGTGTGTCGAGGGTCTGTTGCCGTTGTGTGGTTGTGTATAACACGCAGTACCAGTCGATATTGACCATAGAAAATAAGTATGGGAATGATCAGCGTGACCAGGATATTTGATTTAGCCATGTCGTCCTTCCGTCCGTCCGTCTGTCTGCATACAGTTTTCTTATCGAAGGAGCTGAGCTATCTTCACGAAATTTGGTAAGCGTGAGCAAGAACAAGTTCGATACCATTGGACCATTTTTAAGGTACCTCCCGTACTAGGGTCTGTTATGAATATCATAAAAACTGCTCTTGGAACCTGAATTTTTCAAGATATATTGTGATTAAATTTGATATTTGAACATACTTACAGGCGTTAAACTTAATTTCCAAAAATTGGAAGTGGAAATAGGACTTTAACGAAAGTTGGCTGTATGCTTCCTCTATGGCTATAAAACTTCCTATCCAAAAATTGTCTTGATCGGTCCATTATTAAGGGTACCTCCAGTACTGAGGCCTGTCACAAAAATCATAAAACTACCCCAAAATCAGACTTTTTCGAAATATTTCAATGAAACTTAGAATTTGAGCGTATATTTAAGCCTCTGATTAGAATTCTGAAAATTTTGAAAATTGGGCGTGGCAAAGGGGCGGTTTTCATAAAGAAATTGAACAAAAGTCGGTATATGCGGCCCTTTGGCCTTAAAAATCTCCTGAATATTCTTTCTTAATGGTGCTGTTTTTTGGGGCGTGTTTTAAAAATTATTTCAACATGTGTCTGTGTGAAGTATTGTATTTTCAGACTCGCCTGTCTATAACACCCTTACTTGTTTTTATTTGACCTGTTTAAGTTTTTAATTTTCAATTTTTATTTGGTCACTCATCTTCCACTTTTATTGTGAAAAATGATAGTTGTTGGCAATAAAAAAAAAATGTATTCTTTATCCTTTTAAAATACGGCCAAAAACACGCCAGTAAGAAATTTCAACAACCAAATCAGTTTAGAGATGAAACGTCTATTAGACTCCAGGTCAGATTAATTTTTTAAATTAGACCACGTCATCTGGAGAGGGTTAATGAAGACAAAAAGCGCATTTCTCGAAATGGATCATAAATAAACAAAAAAAAAAAAAAAAATTGTAACTAATTAAATTCCCTTTCAAAATATGGTAAAATAAAGTGTCTTTAATTTGTGTCGGTGTGCTCTGCGGCGGAAATACCCATATGGCTTTTTTCTCTATTATGACGGTTTTCGTTTCATTTTAATAATAGATCAAGAACTTAATGCGACTTTATTGTTGGAGTCGTGCTCCGCAACTGACAAATTCAGCCCATCATATGAGCGGAGCTTGTTGTTTGCATATTTTTTCTACCTTTTCTCAATTTTTTTGTTTAAATTCAAAAACGAATGCACTTTCAGAGCAACATACATATTTGTGTTTGCCTTTTAGGCTCATAGTCTCCAACCTAGTTTAAACTATTTGAAGGTTTAAACTTTCAAATGATAGTCTTCAGGAGAGTTTAAACTAGGTTTATTAATTTTATATGAAAATTTTTTAAAATTTCAAAGATAGCCAAAGTATTTTTTTGACTTAAACTGGCATGAAGACTAAGGGAATATATTAGAGAATTTAAACATTCGAAGCGCTTAAACTGAGTCGAAGACTACGACCCTTAGAGAATTTTTGTCCGGTTAACTTATTGATATATATTTTGTTTTTAATCTGCGATGTTAAAAGATATTCGCTAAAAATTGGTCACCTTAGTCTTCGACAGGGATAATTTTGAAATTTTTTGTTAATTCAATTGGAATGGAAGACCGCGACAGGAGTTATTAATTGATGTTTCTAGATTACCTCACTTACCCCTCACTATCGAGCACCTGCTTCAGTGTTGCTGACGTAATAATATGATCATCACATTTAACCCATGTATCCTTATGATGTCGTACAAACGCTGTATAATGGCCGGAATCGATAGTGCCCACATGATTAACGACAGCATAGAGCGAATAACGAAAATCACCATACGCATTATTCTTATCCGACATAAAAGGCGTCATGTCGAATTCAAGCGGGAATGATATAAAAGTCGAAATCTTCTTATCGATTAGAGATGAATGCTCAAAGCGTTTCAAATGGAAGCTAGCTACGCTAGGCAGTGTTCGTAAACTAAATTGCTTAGTCGATTCCTGATAAGATTTGCATGTTGAGCATTTAATTTTCGCACTCGAGCCCAAATGTTCAGCGCGCGTATAACGTTCAAGGCAATCTATTAGTGTTTTGGGCATTTGAGGACAATTGTTGTTATTGTTGCCGTTGCCGTTTCCGGTACCGGTACCGTTACCACCATTGCTACTGTTGGAACTATTCGAATTCGAATTGGAATTAATGGTGGTGCTGCTGCAATTGCTACTGTTGCTGCCACCGTTACCATTGCCTGCACCAGTGCTGTTGCAATTCATGTTGCTGCTACTGACTGTTTCACCCAGATCGAGTGATATATCCCAAAACGGATCGATTGTCGTCGAGACATTTTTGCAGGCCTGGCAAACCACATCACTCTGCAGCATTCCGGTAAATATTTGGTCGATAATACAGTTGCATTGTGCTTGCAACGTGCTCGTTGACGTATTACTACAATTACTACTATTTGAATTCGAGTTACTCGAAGCAATGCTACTGTTGGTGTTGTTATTATGATTCATGGCAAACGTATCACTCCCAATGGAGCTACCGTTACTGCTATTTCCATTTCCACCGACAGTCGCTGTTGTCGAGATGCTGCTTAAAGTACTACTATTACTACTGTTACTACTGTTGCTACTGTTACTACTGTTACTTCCACCACCATTTCCCGTAGGGAAACAGCTATTACTATTACTGCCGCAGCCGCCACTGCCGTTGCCATCCATTGTAATGCTATGCATCGACGATGGTGATAACGATAGCTCGGATATTGGAGACATCACCGAACTTATCGTCGTACACGTCGAATTTTCTACTTTATTATTGGTACATTGTTCCAGCAGCTGCTGTTGTGGTTGCTGTTGTGTTTGCTGTTGTTGTTGTTGTTGTTGTTGTTGTTGTTGCTTGTTGTTGTTGCTTGTTGCTTGCTGTTGTTGTGTTGTTGTTGTGCTGTTGCTGCTGCTGCAGTTGTTGCTCGCTTTCAGTTTTAGCTTTAAGGCAGTGTCGATGGAGAACATCTAGTGTCGCTATAAAGAATTCATGCGCATCCTGTTGCTCATAGCCGGCCAAATGCTTCGCATGATTCCATATTAAATGCAATAATCGATGCAACGACAGTGGCGTGCGTGAACCTGAGTAAAATTCCTGAAACAAACGCGATACCTCGCATACAAGGCACTTGAGGGAGGTTTTATTGCTGCACTCATGTCGCTCCGAAAGAAAATAATCGCTTAGAAGCGGCGTATGTATTAGTGTCTGAAGCGTTAAGAACGTTTAAACGCATATTGTGGCAAATTGACATAGAATTGTAATAGCAAGATCTCACCTGCACTATGCAGTTCATGAAACATGTCGAGCCAAGATTGATCAGACCACGAAGACCAATAGTTTCATTCGCTCTAACATACCGACGCCGCGGATTAGCGATCATTAGATTCGTCTCCTTTGGCGTCGGTATCCAAGGCTGCCAACTGAGACTCTTCTGTAAATCCTTAGCTTCTAAACGTCGATGCACCGCCGAAATTTCCCAGCAACGAGTATCATAAATAAAATCACGACATGAGTAACAATATAGTGTACTATGAGACAAATCTAAGGCAATTGGGTGTTTTTTAGAACGTAAATGTGATCCTATATGCGAACCGCGACATCCGAAATAGACACATTGGAGGCAAGCGTATAATTGTATTCCATAACTTCCGCATTCGAAGCAGCAAGTTACGGCCTAAAAGTTCAAATTTGAATTTATTAAATACATGTATTTGAGGTTAGAAATGTTAAAGTTTACCTTTCTCTCGCGCGCCTCTCTATTAATGCAGGACGCGAAGACGGCATCTATTATCCGAAATGCCTCTAATCCTTGCTCTTTGACATAGGTTTGAAAATGCCGGCAGCATTCGGACATTTTTGAATGAGTAATTGCCGTTCTTCTGGCAAAACCTCGATTTGTTTATACCTACGCCGTAATGTCAAAGATTAAACGCAACTCTAAAGCCCAAAATCCAACATTTCGAGAGCCCGATGCGATAGTGCGCGACGTCACGAAAATGTTTTGCGTTCGCATTTCAATCTCCAATTAGAGTTTTGCGTCACGCAGATGATAGCATAATTTCGCTTCTAGCAATGCAATATTTGAACCAAGTACCAAACTAACGAGTACCGAGTACTCATAAAAATTATACGCTTTCACTTGAGTTTAAATTTTAATTCAAAATTTCAAAAATTTTCAAAAAATTTTCAAAATGAACCAAAGCTTGCGAAATATTTTAAAAGCTCTTTTTCACGGAACAGTGAACAGTTTTTGTTTTACTATTTTAAACGAGTACCCAATAGCGAGTACTCAAAAAATAGCTACATCATTAACCTGTAAAATTGCCTCGCAACGAGAAATATTCAATTTTTCAAAATTTTCTCGCTACGAGGTCTCGTAGTGCGATACATTGGAGCTTGAACCATATGATTGAATGTACTGAAATTTGTGTGCGTCTCGTCTCGCGCTGTCGCATCGGGGTCTCGCAATATTGGATTTTGGGCTTAACGTACAGATTTGCATTGTCTAGACGTTTTAAATTTGAAATCAGCTGTACGTGCGTATATATATATATATATGTACATATATGTATGTATGTATGTATAATATATATATAAATACCACTATGTACTAAATACTGGGTAGATATTTTTGGTCCGCCAGAAATCTAAGTTATAATCTAAGTCTATGTTATAAGGGAGCCCAAAAGCTAAATCTAGATTATAGAATCGCAGAAAGCTCTGCCACTAAAATGTTCCCATGAAAAATTCTCTGCCGCAAATTTTATCCTATGAAAAGTTGCTCTGCCGCCAATAGTTTGTGGGTGCCTTCCACTCCCCGCAACTAGGTTTGTTAGAGGATTTCACCTCCCCGCGGCGATTTCAGAGTTGCATTTGGTGGGCGGTATGGGCGAGCTAATGAGTGGACTAGGAATCGAAGGTCGTTTCGAGATCTGTGGGTTCGAACCCCGCCACCTCCGCTCCAGCGAACTTTTTTTTCAAATCAGAATAATTTTTAATAATAAAAAAAACCGACTTCAATGCGGTGGTTGAGCCGTCCACAGTCTTAGTGCGGGAAAGGGACATGAGATCAGTAGATAGAAGTTCGATATTAGCAACCTGGCAAAATAGCTGGAACATCTCTGAAAAAGGACGCTTCTACTTCTTAATTTGCCAAAAAACTAATATTCCGCCTTGGTTTAAAAACACCTCTCTCCCTAGACAGGCTATTATTACTATAAACAGGCTTATGTGCAACCATACTAGGTGCAACAACCATATGCACAGGCTGAATCTAGCCCCATCCCATCTATGTTCCTGCGGCGAGCCGCAATCTACAGATCACATAATTTTCTTTTGGCAGGGATGTTAATGACGCTGCTCTCAGATCCGCAGGCCACACCACTTTCGACATCGTGAGTATTCTTAAATCGAACAATTTAACTTTATCGGTTATTCAACCATACAGTGCAAACGCACAGTGTTAGCAATCCCATTATGCACTTCGCACGCAATGCGTACAATCAAAATTTTTTTGCAGGGATGTTCAATACCTGCTCTACATGCAGAACCCTTTGCATCGTGTTTCTTAAATCGAACAATTTAACTTTGTTTCTCGCGGTGTATAACTTTCTTAAGTCTATCGACTTTAACATTTAAGCAATTCGCCTTTATTGCTTATATCAATTTAATGACAATTTTATGCGCGGCACTCTCAATCTCCCCTCGTAATATAAGTATTTTCGCTTAAAATACAATGTTATACTTATAATCTATTTTACCCGCCTATACTTTTTTTACAATTAAAAAAAAAAAAAAAAAAAAAAAAAGAAACCGAAAAAGGAAAAATATTTAAAATTTAAAAGAAAAAAATATAAAAAAAGAAGAAAAAATAAAGAAGAAAAAATAAAGAAAAAAAATAAAGAAGAAAAAACCAAAAAGAGAAAAAAATCAACATAAGTTCATACATACAAATATTTAGCTTCAAAATTTAAAAAACAAAAATTAATAAAGAAAAAAGTAAAAAAAAATTTTTTTTTTAATTAACCATTCTGTGATATTTCTTTTGTATAAAATCATGTGTCTGTTTAAATGTATATAAATTCATGTAAAATCTTACTCAATTAGATATTTTCTGACGTAGCGCACCAGCTACCGGTCGCAAGATTGCCGCATAAACTTCGAGTTTCTGGCAACCTTTCCCAAACAAAACTGTCACTTTATACAAGTGACAGCACGAAGAAGAAGAAGTAGAGGAAGTAGAAGAAGAAGAAGAAAAGTTAACTGAGAAGAAGAAAAATATATATTTTATAAATTTCAAAATGCCACTGTTTGGTAAATCGCAAAAGACTCCAGCAGAATTGGTGAAATCACTAAAAGAAGCTATCAATGCTCTGGAAAGCGGCGGTGATCGAAAAGCTGAGAAAGCACAGGAAGACGTCAGCAAGAATTTGGTTTCTATAAAGAATATGTTATATGGGAGTAGTGATTCAGAACCCCCAGCTGATTACGTTGTGGCACAATTGTCCCAAGAGCTGTATAATAGTAATTTGCTTTTACTACTCATACAGAACCTGCATCGTATCGATTTCGAGGGGAAGAAGCACGTTGCACTCATTTTTAATAATGTCCTGCGGCGGCAAATCGGAACACGTTCTCCTACCGTGGAGTATATCTGTACGAAATCGGAGATCCTGTTTACTCTAATGGTTGGATATGAGGATGCACATCCTGAGATCGCTTTAAATTCTGGCACGATGCTACGTGAGTGTGCGCGATATGAGGCGCTCGCGAAAATAATGCTGAATTCGGAGGAGTTTTTTAAATTCTTTCGATATGTGGAGGTTTCAACGTTCGATATCGCTTCAGATGCATTCTCCACGTTTAAAGAGCTTTTAACGCGTCATAAATTATTGTGCGCCGAATTTCTAGAGGTCAACTATGATAAATTCTTTACTCAGCATTACCAGCGACTACTCAATTCCGAGAATTATGTGACACGTCGTCAGAGCTTAAAACTGTTGGGTGAACTTCTATTGGATAGACATAATTTTACGGTTATGACGCGATATATCTCTGAGCCAGAGAATCTGAAGCTGATGATGAACATGCTCAAGGAGAAGTCTCGCAATATACAATTCGAAGCTTTTCATGTCTTCAAAGTGTTCGTCGCGAATCCGAATAAGCCGAAACCAATACTGGACATTCTATTGCGCAACCAGTCCAAGTTGGTTGAATTCCTTACCAACTTCCATACAGATCGCTCCGAGGATGAGCAATTCAACGATGAAAAGGCGTATCTTATTAAGCAGATAAAAGAGCTGAAACCACTTCCCGAGGCTTAGTTGGAATAGTCTCTCTAATCTATAGCTCACAGCAGCAGCAGCCACATATAACTATAGAAAATGTGTTGTTATAAGACACAGAAAACAAAAACATAAAAAAAATTAAAAATAAATATAAATAAAAATATAAAACATAACGTAGACATGGAAAAGAAAACCTTCAAAATAAAAAGTAAATAAAATAATATACAAAAAGAATTGCATAACTTACGCCAACTATCCATACATACATACATACTCCACCCATATTCCACAATCCCAATCTATATTCGGGTTTTTGAAAGCGAACCAAAATCTACTCTACATCCGGATCCTGTTTTTATATATATGTATACATGCGTATATACATATTAATGTACGTATGTGTGTTCAATATTGATATATGTATGTATATGTATGGCCGTATTATTATGTGACTCCTCCGGGAAAGCAAACGAAATGTTCGAAGATGTATAAACCTTTCTAAAGCATAAAATTCGATTAACACGGAGTTTAAAATAAAAATTAAAAAAAAAAAATATAAACAAATTTGAAAATTCCAACAAATTCTACGAAATTTCAGTTAAACTGTGCGCCGAAAGATTCCTCACTATTCTTCCTCTATGCTTGTTTCACTCGAATTCTTTGGCAGCCAATATGCTAGATGCTAATAACTCCAGCTATAACACCACTGCGATCTTGGAAATAATATTGTTACGAACAGAAATACTCTTATCCAATTTAATTGAGCACAGAGTTGAGCAACAAAGAGAAAAACCCTCTAACTTGTTGGTTTGAAAGTGAAAATCTTCTAGCAACCATGATGAAGTAAAAACGCTACATAATTTCATCGGACTCGATAAGGAAATAGTAGTGAAGCGGCGAGAATACACAAGACAAAAAACAATGAAACATTACGACTTAAACGACATTAAATGCGATCTTTTGGTTTTTGTTTTGTTTTTCTTTGGTTTTTTATGTGCTTGAGTGATGTGGGGGAAACGAACACTCAAAATTTGTATTGAGTATAGGACTTTAATGAAATTAATAATAAAAATACTATCATTATATTGTATATATATATATATATATATATATATATATATATATAGAAAAAACAAGGAAAATTAAGTAAAATCAAGCAGAGATAATGTAATACCTTCAGTCTATAACACTTAAACCTAAATAGATGGTAATTTTAAAATTGTATTTAAATACTGAACAAACGAAAGAAGAAGGTGCATGAGTATAAATGACGGAGCTTTTTACCAATCCACGGAGTTCACCAAATATGGAACCGAACCGAAACTCCATTATGCTTCGCTAGATAGTCGTTGTGGATAAATTGCATATATACTTATATATATATATATATATATATATATATATATATATATATATATATATATATATATATTATATATATATATATAATATATAATTATATATAATATAATATAATATATACCTATTATATTAATATATAATGAGATCATAAAACTAAAAAAAAAAAACTATTTATATTATTATGCAAAAATAAAACGAAAAGCCCAACAAACGAGTGCAATGTTTATTTCTAAAGATAAAATACGATCATTCGAGTCGACAGGAAATATTTTCATTCTTACGTTAAAGGAAGAAATATCTATCACACCTTCTATCGTTAGAAATAGAAGATGGGACGGCAAAGAAAGTGCCCGAACACAAGATTAGAGCAGGTAGGTAGGTAGGTAGGTTGCAGTGGCAGCTGTTGCTCACGTAGGCACTGTAGGTAGGTCCATTGTGATACCACAAGAATGACACGACTTACCCCTTGGTATTTAGTGAGGCAGCCAATTAGACCTCCGAATGAACCGAGCGATGTCTCCGACTCTGATTTCAGAGAGCCCGGTGAGGCTGGTGAAGAAGGAGTACCCTAATGAGGACAATCTACTTCTAGACAGGGCCGGGCATTGACACATGAGGTGAAGGATAGATTCTTCCTCCTCCTCTGAGCGGCAGCTTCGGCAAAAATCATTGCATGGAACACAAGATTAGAGCAGAAATAGGGTAAATATGTTGCTTATTTTTTCAAATTTTATAAATTTTAAGTTTCAAGAGTATATACGAGATTGTCCTTTATCCTTCTTTATCGATTTATTCTCTTATCAGAGGCAACGATCGAATTTTATTACGGGAACATGGCCAAGTGGACACAAAAAAAGAAGATTTAGCTAATGCTCGTCGAAGTGAATTTGACGCCCTAGATGTCGACCCCTTTTCGCGAAATTATCGTATGTTACAAAAACTAAAATTTACAGGAGATCGTTTTTTGTACTATTCTTTGCATATGCGACTGTGTATAAGCCAAAACTGATTCCGCATTATCTATTATATTTAAAACAAATTTGAATCAAAAAGTCAATTTCGGAAATAATGTAACATACGATGAATTCGCGAAAATGGGTCGATGTATTAAACAAATAACGAAAAACGTATCCTGACATTGAAAAAGCAAACCAAGAAAATTCACACAAATAGTTCCGATGGTTTTAACGTTACGTTTATATTTATTTCACCAAGTTTGCCAAAACAATTTTCAAATGACGGCATATATTATTTAAAAAAAAAAAAAAATGATTTAAGAGTACTACAACGCACATAAGCTATTCCTTAATCCTTGCGCAGAGGCACATTTCTGGTTTCGATGCCGTTCTTGGTAATTATATTGATATAAACGGAATCGCCCGTGTAAATATCGCGTTCGGCTGCTGAAATGAATGTGTCCACGGCAACAGAAACGGCACGGTTTTTTGTTAGAGTCGGTTTAATGCCACCTTCTAGTACCATATTCTTGTAACCAATTAGATTATCGAGAACAGGCTGCAATAATGCACCAGCCGAGCCGCCAGCACGGTATTTCGTTGCTTCGTAATGTCCTACAGGATCATAAGAATATACCACACCATGGCCATCGCTGTCTAGACCGGCCAAAACGTTTGAAACGTAATACGGGAAGAAGCGCTTATTGTACATAAGTATGGAGAGCATTTGGGCAACAGCATTACTGGACATCGTCTTCAAGTGCAAGTGCTCATACATGGTCATACGGATTTTTACCAAGCTAGTTAAGGCCAATGTATCACACCAACTGCCAGTTGAGCCGAGAACAGTTGACTTCGATAGCTGAAAGAGCTTATTCTGGTCACGTGTATGAATGGTGTATCCGCTACTCAAACGACTGTCGGCAGCAATAACAGCAAAGTCATCACCCGCAATAGCTACGATTGAGCTAGAAAAAAAAATCCTCTACAGTTATCTGATTTTAATAAATGCATATATCGGTGGCAATCAAGAAGAACAGCTCTAGTCCAGTTAAAAATAAAAATGTTTGGTAAAACTATAGGTTTTCTACGGTTTTGTTAAACAGTTCTTTATTTGCCCAGTGAAGATCCTTTCTTCCGGAACAAGTTCAAGCAAAACCTATAGCAATATAAAAAAAAAAAAAAAAAAACAGTACGGATCATAGAAGAACTGAAGAAAGAAGTTTCCTACAACAGATTCGGAAGAAAATTGGTAAGAAGACGTCGAACTGATTAGTAGAAATTGATTGAATTCAAAGATAAAATCGTTCTGGATGTCGGTGCAGGCACTGGTATTCTATCGGCATTTTGTGCCAAAGCTGGTGCTCGGCTTGTTTATGCAGTGGAAGCTTCAAATCTGGCTAAAATTGCCATGGAGATAATGGAAGATAATGGCTTAACACCAATTGTAAAAATTGTGAGACTGAAAATTGAAGAATTTCGTTTACCAAGGTACGTAGTATGGGAGGTACGTTTTATGGGAGTACGTAGTATGGGAGTACATTGTATGGGAGTACGTTCTATGGGAGTATGTTGTATGTTCCGAGCGAGACATCCTGAATTGTGAGACTGAAAATTGTGAGACTGAAAATTGTGAGACTGAAAATTGTGACTACTCGTCTTCCTTTTTTTATTGCCACATATATTGCAGTTTTCACTTACCCGCCATTGGATTCGTATGGTGAGAAGTCATAGTGTTGTGCCCCAGGCACTTTGTAGTCAGGAAATTGCTCAACTCCAAGTGAATTCATTTTCGGCAATTTATAAATTCAGAATAATACGAAATTTAACTTATGATGATATTTCTTCGACAGTGAGTCTGCAACTTGTGCTTGCCAGGCAGTGTTGCCAGTAGTTTTTTTCAGAGCCCTCTAAATTTCATTCAATTTTCCTCTGATATATAATTTTTCCCTCTAAGGCTAGGCGCCGACTACTCAATTTTTAGTTGGAAAAGTGCTCTTGGGCGCCGAATATACAATTTAAAATTGGGAACTTTCAATTCAATTAATTTATTATTGATTAACTACATAATAATTTGTTAATTACTCGGTACCATGTGTTTATAGAACACTACCAACTAAAAACTGAGTAGTGTGCGGCGCCCCATAAGAACGTATGTAACACAACACACTTGGCCAATTTAAAATTTGTGGCAAAACACAAATTTTTTATTGGGTCAACTAAAAATTGGAATGTCGGCGCGCTCTCATATAGTTCTGTGTGCCACAAACACCCAACTTAAAATTGGCCAACTGAAAATTGAGTTGTCGGCGCCTAGCCTAAGGCCCATTTGCTACTGTTCCGGTTAAAGTTTATCATCACGATATCTTCTCAAAATGTCAACATTTTCATGGAATTTTTTTGGTTTTGCGGAAAGACAACTTTAATCAGAACAGTAGCAAACGGGCCTAAGAGATTTTAAAAACTTATATTGGCGAAAATCGTCTTTTTGCTTTCGAAAGTTAAGAAAAATAAAAAATTAAAGAAAAATATTAAAATACATGACTCAATTAGTAGTCTTAATTGTTTAATGGCATCGGCATTTGGAACTAATTGTTCTGAAAATTATATTTTAAAACCTATATATCCTAATTTAAGGGACTCTCTCCAGCTCTGTCAGAAATGAAAAACTTCATTTAAAAAAAAAAAGCTTAAGAAATGGAATATTTGTGTCAGAAATTTTCTATTAACAGTCTCCAGTTCGCTAAAAAGTAGTTTCTGTTTTCGCTCCCTTTTATGCTGTAAATAAAACACGGTAACACAGAATTTTCTGTTAGAAAAATTTAATTTTCCGTTCTTTCTGAAAGGATTTTTGACAGCAGAGGCAAGTTCGAAAAAAATTAAATGTATTTAACAAGGTTCACTTCTAAGAAATTCAAATGAATGAGCGTATTGGTAAACATTAATTGTTTCTAATTAGTTCTCACTATGGCATTCGGACAATTATTCCGGTGAACATTCATGCAAATCGTTCAACGTATTGCTAACTAAAAACATTTTGTATCTCTCTTTGAAAGAAAGGAATGTTGAAAGTTTTCATATAAGAAATGTTTTTACGTGTGACCGCGAACAAAACCACTAAGCGAACGAACCAGTAAGCGCATTTAATGTGTAAAATAAATCTAGACCATGCCCTTTTTCTTATAAAAATGTATCAATTAAATCTTTAATAGAATCCCTCTAAAAATGTTGTTCCTCTAACTTAAGGTCTCGACGTGCGATGGTTCATAGCATGCGATTGAAAGTATGCGATAGATCGCAAGTGGAGACCGCTCACAGCTGATCGCATGCGAGATATAGCTTGCGATATCGCATGCAATCTATCGCTTGCGATGGGCAGTCATTTTTGAGTTTTTTATGTTGTTCTCTTTTCTGCAAGAACGGATTTACCCAGAATGTCGGGTTTTTTTTTTTTCTTTTTTGCTCTTGATTTAACAAATCTTGCATCCCTTTCAATGTTTTAGCGCTTCTTTGCAGTGAATTTTCTCGCTGAATGCCATCTTAAAATCTCACTGAGTCACACTGTTACAGTACAGTGTATGAAAATTAGACAAAATTGGGTAGTTTCGTGCAGCACGAGAACAAACCTAAAGCGGCCCGCACATATCGCATCATGCAGCGCTGCATGCCCGTGTACGTGTGCAGCGCTGTGCCCGCACACGGCGCACTGCTATTTCATTTTTCGTTTGCCCGTTTTGAGTGCGGACGACAATTTCAACCGCGGATGAAATTTTCTTTGGACGTTATATATCTATTTACTAATTATTTTACTCATATTTGCTAAATATATTAATTAATCCCTTGAACGGGTACAAGTAGTTGTACCTGCAAACTGCATATGCCAAAAATTCGACTCAATTTGCGGTAAATACGGTAAGAATATATGCAATTTTTAATCATATAAAAAATATTCCACAACGCCGGTAAATTACGGTAAAATTCAATTAATTCGATAATAAACACTTTGTCTTCTTTCTCCGCCATGACGACGGGCCGCTATGAAATTCGGTTTAAAATGAATGCAGCGCTATTTTGCGCGCAAACGTGGAGCGCTGAATAGAATTTGCAGCGCTGAAACGACGAAAAATCTAATCAATTTTGTAATCAGCGCTGCATCGTAGGTGTGACACATACCCTTCCGTTTCACTCATACACCCTTACGTGCAGCGCTGCATGATGCGCTATGTGCGGGCCGCTTAATAATAAACATTAAATTTAGAGCGAAAACCTCTAAACAGGCAGCACTGTTGCCAGGGATGGACTGAGAATATCTATGCATCGAAATATCGATGTTTTTGAAAATGCGATAGCTTAACGGATTTTCTATCGAAATTGAGATGCATCAAAAATTCCCAATTTCGGATACGTCAGAACATGAGATTTTTTGAAAAATCAATTGATTCCAAAATGTAAACGACAATGAGATTGTATGAAAATAAGGCACCCATTATTTTTATATAAAACGTAACCAAAAAATTATATAACCTTATCGATGTCTTAAAAATCAATTATGGCGTTCATTAAGGGGCATTTCTACATTTGACAAATTTCATTAAAAAATTGACGCCAAAATTGGGCAGTTTCGTGCAGTATGGGAACAGACCTCTTCTAAGGATTCAATGCAGCTTTGAAAATGCCTTTGTAACTTTTTCCCATCGAATATTTTGATTCAAAAAACGATTTTGATGTCAAAAGTTCTTACGTTTAAACTTGTTGACAATTATTTTAGGAAGATCTTGACAAAATCGTCAAATACCTCCTCATTTAGACTAAAAAAAAATTTTATATGGAAGAAAAACTTGATTAAAGAACGTTTTCAACAAAAAATTTTAATTTGGAAAAAATATTAACCCTAAAACTCCACAAGATCTCGAAAAGAGTTGCATTTGGATTTGACATTATACAGAAAATAAATTACTAATCATTTGACTAACTGAAAATACCTTCAAAAATGAAGAATTCAAGCAGCTTCACTTAGCACACGTGGCGCACCTTCAATACGTTCATGAACAAGTTTGCCTCTATTCTTCTGTACCAGTGCCTTAACGTTGTAGAACCATTCACCTGCGCGAAAATAGAACGAGGACTTTACATGCTCTTCTGAAAAGTAAAAAAAAAAAAAAAAAAACCTTTCCTCACCAATATTTGTGTTTTGAAGACAATCCTTAAACGCTGTACATCCCTCCATGCTGCTAAGAACACCAAACACAGAAAGATCTGCTAAATTTGGCTCTTTTCCACCAAAGAATTTCGTCTTGCGTTTCTTTAGCTCGTTCGTCCACTTGTTAAGTGCATCGTACATATGTGACCGAACATCATCGGATAGTCCATGACGCCTCTTGAGTATTTTACCAATAGCCCACATCGCTACTGCGCCCACATAGACCATCATGTCACGTTCCCATTTTGGAAAATGAACATCCCATTCACCGGCCTGCGAAAACCATTCGAAGGTTTCCAATGATTCGTTGAAGCTTTGATAGCAATTCGGTGATATCAGATGCACTAAATGACTGTCTGCCCATGTGCGCCATTTCCGCTCACTCCTGCCAATACAGAATTTATTACGTTCGTTCGTTCGTTTTATTATGGATTAGAGATAATTGAATATTTCAAATGGCAATGACTCACTCCTGTTCATCTTTGGAGAAGTTCTTTGGTACATTCTCCTGGAACATTAAGAAATATTTGTTCATAATATCGTATTTCTTCTTTCCAAAGTCATCAAAGAATGAGATTTGTGGATAAAATTGCGCCAGTTCACCCACGTCGGTGCGCTTGTCATTCAAATAAGAAGCCAATAGGGAAATAATAGCACTTGAGTCTGACACTTGCACCCATTTTCCATCATGCTGCCTCACTAACAACATTGGTACTTTTTTACTTTCGGACCAGCGAATATCCTGCCGTAATACTGCATCGACTTCCACTACCGAATAGTTAATCCCATAAAAATCAAGAAAAGCGCGCACTTTGCAGCAGAACGGACACGTTTGGAACTGGAACAGCACCAACTCCAGACCGCTTTTGTCGTCAGAATTAACAAAGCGCTTGGATATTTTCACTCCATCCGGAAAGGCACCAATAACTTTCGGTGGAATGCGCTCATGTTCTAAGTGTGCGGTTTTGTCTTTCCAATTATTGAAAATAGAAAACGCTGCGCCAGAAACTGCACCAAGCGTTGCACCCATAAGAGCAAGCTTCATTGTACTGCCATTTCTTTTGCCACCAACTGCTGGCTGTTGCTTGGATGGTGCTTTACAGTATTCACGATAGATCCAGGTACTTGGACGCAATAGATTCGATTGCTGACACAATCTTGTTGCTACTCGTAATGAGGACATATTTTCTTTCTTCACGATCGGAAACTGCAAAATTTTCGCACACTTGCAAATGTTAACAGCTGATATCTCAATTTGAGTTGGCAACACTTAAACCACATACAAACGATCAATACAAAAATCTTAAACTACGCTTATAAACTAAAATAAAGTTTTTTTGCAAAAATCTTAGTCCATAACAAAAAACAAAACAAAAACAAAATTTAAAAAAATCCTTTAAAATCTTTTCATGCGAGAAATGGACTCATTTCTGGTGAAAGGTAAACAAAAATTGATTACTTTTACCTTGCTTACTTTGTCACGCAATTTTTTTTTTTTTATAGTTTTGCATCAAATCGTAAGTCCCCGGCCAGACGAGCGAGTGAAATTTTCTTTAAATTGCGCAATTTTGATGCTGACTCAGTTTTACCCGAAAATGGAAATGAAAATGCCCAATTTCGCCGCACAAAGAATTGCCATAGAAAATTAAGCCGCATATCATTTTCATTGAAATGAAGCACGATAGTGAGATAGATAAAATCAAATTGCATAAATTTGCTTTCAATCTGCGAAGCAATACATTTAACATCCCTTTTTTCTATTCCATATTTTCTTTTGTTTTCACAAAATTTTCACAAAGTGCCGGGTTTTTTTTTTTTTTTTGTCGGTTTTTGGCAATCGAAATGCAATAATAATGAATTTTCGGAAAGTTTTGAAATTTCAGATTTTGCAAGAACATGCTATTACGTCCTAATATTTCTATTACGATGTCTACTAAAACCTTTTAAATATAATACATATATCTGTTGCATTTGAAAGACACATTTAAGGCTGGGCACTCACCTGAACAGGGAAGTAAACTCCCATTTAAAATGTATAGCGACAAACTGCAGCATACATACTCAGATCAACAGAACGAATGCTACATTCAGGAGCCGATAATGGCCAATAAAAATGGCTTCCGATCAACCGAACTTGACAGAAATAATCAACATGTCCATTATTTCATTTTATTTGTTTGTTAAAACAATACAATTTCACAGTCAAAAATTTTAAGATTCGCAAATACAGTCAAACCTGGATAAGCGAGAGTTCAAGGGAGCACAATCTCATTCTCGCTTATAGAGGTTTCTCACTAACCCAAGTTTCTCGCTAATGCAGGTACATGGTACAAAGAATGCGATAAAATAACAACAATAAAGTTATTTAGTTCCACGAATTAGAATAGGAACAATATTGACGAGAATACAAAAACAATGGTAGGAAGTTCCACGAAAGTTAAGAATGAGTCATAAAATAGCACATGTTAAATTTGTAAATAAAGCTCGACTGTCGCTTATAGAGGTATAGATGAGTAGCAGTCTCACTTACGGAGGTCTATGAGGGAAAAACGACTCTATCTTACAGAGGTTTCTGTTTCTTGCTAATAGAGGTTTTGGGAGCTTAAAATGACGGGTCCTGGCTATTACTCTCACTTATAGAGTTTTCTCACTTATCCAGTTCTCACTTATCCAGGTTTGACTGTATCTCGGTTAATCAAACCATATATTACTATTATTATATGTCACTCTCATGGATTTTGGGCGGGACATTTCGCGCCAGTTAGAAAGAGATGTTACTCGGCAGGCAAAAAAAGAGCGAGAGAGAAATACTTTTGGTGAGTACCTAAGTGAAAAATGCTCATTTTGGTGGGTACCCAAGACCGTGGTGAAAAGAGCCAAATGGAAACGGCTCCTGAGTGACATATATAGTTATATATGATCAAACAAACGGAGCACGTGCTTACCTGCTAGTGCTCTTGAAAGTACAAAATATTAATTGTGCATTCTTTCTGTTACTCTTACCTGTTCAGTTGAGTACCCAGCCAAAAGAATAAATCGCCCATATGTCGTCGTTCATACTATGAGACAAGACAAGCGAGAGACACGGTGGTTGTTGGCAAGGGACGTTCGGGGTAGAGAGAGGGGTACGTGTCTTACGTACTCGGCGACACGCTTTGTGCTTGTCCTTCTCATCATAAAAATAGTGCTGCCATATTTGGGTAAATATTCTCTTCTTATGAAGAAGCATATCTACAGATTTCGGAAATAATTTAAAAAGCTAGCTTTGAAGTATTAAATACGAAAAATTGTGGAGAATAGCTTACACTTTTTCTAAAAAAGATCTTTGGACCAACTTATTTTGTCGAAAACCGTGATAATAATTTATTTATCTTATTTCAAGAGCGTAGGGGATTTTTAATTCAGATTGTAGGTATTTCAAAATATTTTTTCTGGCAGCACTGTATAAAACCAGTTTCTTCTTCTATTTCAAATGTCGCAGAGACAATTTTTACTAGTATGAACACGAATAAGACACCAAAAGAGAATTCACCGTGTCTCTCGCTTGTCTTGTCTCATAGTATGAACGACGACAAACATGTTTCGAAAACATCCCATTTAAATACATGAGAAAGAAAGAGAAACAAAGATTGTTTCGGAACATTCAACAAACAACCGTCTCTTTACTTCGCACGTCTTTCTCTACTTGCAAGCTGTTTCAAAACATGTTTTCATACGTGTGACCAGCGAGTTTCAGAAGTGTGACCGGCGAGCAACCTTTATGTGCATTCCTCAGATGTTTTTAGGCCCAAACAGCTGTTTTGTTGCACATCATGTTTAGATTGTCGAATATCCCATGAATAAATATATGAATTTATCTTAGAATGGTTCGAATAAAAAACCGGTATGTCTGGAATCTTCAAAATTGATTTTTTAAGGTTCAAACCAAACTTTCGTTTAGTTACATTGTAGTAAAAATTGTGCCGGAATATCCAACCAAAAATCTTTACATTAAAGATTACTTGCTGGCGAAATGCGTTCTTGAGGCTGTGGAAAAGTATTACGGTCATTACGGTCTCGGAGTTGTGGAACATGGCTTCCGAGTCAAGTATTGCAATGAGAGCACAAAAGTGGCAATTATCAGATGTCTGCATAGATCTTATCGATATGTTACCAGCATTTTGCCACTCATAACATTGGTAATTGTAATTAATACAACACGGAGCATGAGACGGAATTAATTTTTTTTTTTTTTGTATACTTATTTAGATTTGTAACGTGCGTGCCAAGTTTCTAACTATATATGTTGGAGCTACAATTATCCATTGCAATAAATTCATAATTAAACACCAACAGGAGTTCCTCGACCGATTTGTTGGGTCTATAGCATCTGCGAAGGAGCGGAAAGATATGATCAAACGAGTTATGGAATTCGACTTGGACAAATAATTGAGTTTCGAGTGCTTTTTCGATAAATTTAATTAATTTTTTTTACACGTGACACATATTACTTTGACATAAATTTTTTCCCAGATAAATACATAAGTATGTATATAGTTATATAAAAGTAAATATGCCGCCAACTAAAAAAAAAAAAAAAAAAAAATACGTCATGGCTTAACAAGTGCTACTTGAATTCATATTGGCATTTTGCGTAACTTCGGAAATTGAGACGTATTGTCAAGTTTAAAATACAATAGTTTCACTTTAACCAAATTAAATTTGAATTACTTCGGTCGATTGGGCCCTATGCTCCTTTTAAGAATCAAAGGTTTAAATTTAATTGGGCGGAGATTTTAAGCTTGTAAGAGATATGCCTGCATTTAATTTCCCGCTTAATTGAACTTTTTCTTTCATATTTTATAGTCCATTCTTATTTGACTTTTGACTACAAGCAAAAAAAAAAAAAAAAACACTTCTCTGTACCATATTCACTGTTAGATCTACACTTTTTGGTTCATTCACAAATACTTCAATAGTGGGAAAAATTTTCTACTTAAATTAAAATTGAAATTCTATGCATTTAAAAGGGAATGCTGGCTTTTTAAACATCCAACAGTAATTTGCGCCCTGAGGTTTTGTGCGTTATTATTCGCTCTAACCAACGCCAAGCATTTTTACATTTGAGCTCTACATCACTGAAAGAGAGCTTTCGACGTTTACTTAATACATTTAGATAAATTCCGAAAACCACAACAAATCCAGCCCATAAATACCTATAAATAAAAAAAAGTTGAATCAAAGGACAAGATTTTTTTTTTTTTTTTCTCATTTAAGAACTTACTGCACTGTGAAGGGTTTTGCGAAGAAAACAAACGATAGTGCGATTGTAACTGCTTTTCGTGCCGTCGTAACTGTTGCAGCTATGGGAGCACCACTACTACGTACCAATGCTAAAACGAACTGAATACCCAGATACCCAGAAAGGCTGAATAGATAACCATAGCCGAATGTTTCCAAAGGATGCTAGAAAAGATTTATTGGCTTTTTGCTCATAAAGTTAAGTCTTTAGATGAGAAATCACTTACCGCTAGACAAAAGCGAAGTCCACTTAAAAAATTATTTGTTACGACCATAATTAATAAGAGATAAATGAATCCCAAGCCATATGAATATAAAACGACTTCACTACTTGGGGCGTGATGCTCACGCATGGCTTTCTCTTGCACATTGCCAATGGCCGCATCGCATAATAATGCTCCAGAGATCATGGCCACGCCAACCAAATTGAAATTTGGAGAAGTCTGTGAATCGGCTAACGTAAACCAAGTCAAACCAACGCACATAGCAATGGCTGCCGCAAAATCCAAAGGCCCATAGCGTTTACCTTGTATGAGTATGCTTCCAATGAGCACGGGTATAAGTTTACAACATTTGAAAATAACTTGTGTTGGATAGTTGAGATATCCTAAGCTTGAATTAGATAAGCCCATTGTTCCGAGAGTTAATACAGCCAAAATAAAATATGTCCGCATGGGAATACAACGTTCCATTTTACTTAATCCACGGCTCATTTCCAATCGACGTTCGACCACACCAAAACATACATAATAGCCAAATTGAACGAGCGTAAGAAACCATCCAAAGGGCTTGAAGCCTTCAACGGTAAATATCAACTCCTGCAGATAGCCATATAGCAAGTAAAGAACAAAGACCCCGATACAGCAGCATAAGAATTGAGTTCCGCTGTTGTAATAAGTCAAATCAAAACATAATATGCGAACTTCCGTTTTTTGATATGATAACGATGATTTGCCCTTGATAACAACATTTTCGCGTTCAATCTGCACATATTCTGAGTCCTTTCGGTCGGTAGCATTGCTCATCTCAATTGTATCAAAATTGTGTATATCTTTAATGGTGATGACTAGTTATATGCCATCCAAAAGCTGAAAGCATTTGAAAAATCGGCTTTCGTGGCGTTCGAAAGATTATATATTGAATGAGCGTTCTTACAACTTAGTCTTGGGTTAGACGTAAGAACAATGTTTGCACAATATCGTGCAATATATGTTCGTTTTTGTGGTAATGAGAGAAAATCACAAATGCAGAAACATATAATTAAATAGTGAAATATCGTCCTTTACCATCTCACGTCTTTCTATACAAATTTAATTGGTACCGCAAATTTTGTTTTCACCTCTAAAGCTGGGTACTCACCTTAACAGGTAAGAGGAACAGAAAGAATTCAAACAATGTATATAATTTTGTACTTATCAAGTACACTACAGGAAGCACGAATTCTTTGTTTGACATTAATGCCACACGGATTTCAAGTAATGTCAAATGCAATCAGCTGTTTGATTAACCGAGATTTTTGCGAATCCCAAAATTTTTGATTAATTGTGCAATTGGATTGTTTTAACAAATAAAAGTGAAATAATGGACATGTTGATTATGTCTGTCAAGTTCGTTTGATCAGGAGCCATTTTATTGGCCATTATCGGCTCCTGAATGTAGCATTCGTTCTGTTGATCTGAGTATGGCAGCAAGAAACACTTTTTTAACAACAGGAAAAACAATCGATTGTGGCCGAAAACATCTATACAATCATAAGAGGCCATTTACACGTTAAGACATTTGAAGATAATGAAACACACTTTTTGTTGGCTAAGGACACGCGTGGATGTGGTATGGGAGCGTTTTTCTCTCTTCTGCCTGCGTCTCCTCCCGTTGTTTCATTATTGAAATTTTTTAGCGTGTAAATAGCGTATAAAGGCTCAAATAGACCCTACAAGCATTTGCACAAATCCATAAAATTTATCGATGAATCCTCCGACACACACTGTACAAGCCTATTGTGTGCAAATATAGATTGTAATTGTACCTTTTTCGGCCCTTTTTCACTTCAAAGGTACATTAGGTACAATTTATCCATTTTAGGTACAATTTCGGGGCACTCTACCCCGAAAGTCCCTCGCCTACAACCTCCGTGTCGCTCGCTTGTCTTGTCGCATAATATGAACGACGCCTAGAGACGGCTGTTTGTTAAATGCTCTGTGCTTCTCTTTCTTTCTCATGCAATCAAATGGAATCGTTCCGCAACATACTTGTGAGTCTGACTCGGTACTTGGCAGTGCCTCCTTAAAAATAAGAAAATTTCAAATGTGAAACGTATTTGTGAAGTCCTTTCGTCGCAATTTTGTTTTAATATCGCAGTCAAACTAGAGGTTTGATGCAATGGATAAGTAAGATAAGTAAGAATAGCATCTCCTTTAAATGACCATGTCATCAAATTTTCCCCTTGATGTCTTCGGTGAAAACAATAATGATTTGGCCACTTATGAGGAAAATTCCGGCTGGGTATATTATTTGTCATTTATGAAAAAAATTTCGGCTGGGTATATTAGGTACACTTTACTATATTTAGGTACAATTTACGGACCATTTTAGGTACACACTGAAATTTCCATTTTCCAACACTGATACACACCACACAATATGCTTGTACAAACATAGATTTGTGCAAATGATTGTATGGTGTATTTGAGCCTTAAGTGACATCGATTGTTTTTCAATTCTGGTACCTTTGTCCCGTAAACAGCACAAGTATTTAACTGGTAAAAATAACACCGATTGCTTATAAAAGTACTACAATAATTCTGGTGCATACTGCTCTGTTGCTTTCCTGTACAGATGTTACACTGATTTTCTACAGAATTTTATATGGGCGAGGGTATAGAAAAGAACTAGCACTGGTGGATTTTGCACTAGTAAAATACTAGTACAGCAATAGTTGAAATTACTGCAGGGGTGAGACTGTAAATAC
This sequence comes from Chlorops oryzae, assembly GCA_020466095.1. Lineage (NCBI taxonomy): Eukaryota > Metazoa > Arthropoda > Insecta > Diptera > Chloropidae > Chlorops > Chlorops oryzae. Next base: position 156,684,877 of record CM035806.1, on the reverse strand, counting down.
GCTGCAACTACGCTGCGCACGCGCTCTCGATGCCTTGAAACAACTTTGCGATGAGTGTGACAAAGAAGAAACTCTCTTATTTTTTCTTCTCTGCGATATAGGCAGTTCGCAAATTATTAATTTTTTTTTTTTTTATTCAACTTAGTCCATTTTAATTTCCTTCGCCATTTGAAGCCACGCATTATTTTTTCATATCAGTACATTATATGATGAGGTTTTATAGCCCAAAGACATTCGAACTGTCGGTAAAGAATGATTATCTTATAAATATCGGCGACGCACCAATCCATTTTGACGATATACACACTTTGAAAAATGCATAGAAATTAAATTCGGCTGTCAAATAGCAAAATGACAGCTCATTGCCAATCTCAAAGTTGGCAATCGCAGCGAAGCAATATTGCTTGCCATATATTGCCATCTTTTCAAAATGAGCGGTCTCCATTGGCAATATTGCTCAAGTTGACAGATTGCTAGCAATAATTGAGCCGTTTATTTTGAAAGTGGCATAAGTCACTTTTTTTTTAAGTCGAGATATTTAAGGGTTTGCGTTTTAACACGTTTAAAAATATGGATGCTAACTTTCGAGAAGATTTACTTGTATTTGTTATCTAATGATACTGACATTTTTGAGTGCAAATTTTTTAAAAATGAAAAGATACCGTTCAATTGTATTTAGTGTTGCCATTAACTCGAGATTTTTTTGAAAAAGTGACTAATGCCACTTTCAAAATAAACGGCTCAATTATTGCCTGTCGAGGCGCCATGTAAAGCAAATATCGATTAAAGGGATTTTCTGAAGACTACCGAGCAAAAAGTTACCCAAAATTATTGGCAGCACTGATTCGCCATTACTGTCGCCATATTTGAGATCAGCCAAAAGTGCTGGTTTTTCTTTTCGAAAAAGTATTGGGAATTCCTTCGAGTTAGAGAAAGATTTTCGGTTCTTCGTATTTTCCGATATTCCTTTTGAGTGAATTTCACATTAACAAGTGAATAAGAAAAGTCATTTGGGCAATAAACGTGCTGCTTTTGCGACCGACGTCACTCGTCTTTTCTATATATCCGTCTAAATCGAGAGAAACTTACTCGTTTTAAAGGAAATTTAATAAATCGAAATATTTTTCTTTTTTCAATCACTTTTAAAATCATGGCTCAGTAAAAATGTCTCCAATAAAATTCAAAAACGTAAAACGCGCTTCTAGGAGCAAAAATAAAGTCCATCTGACAAAGTACTTGAATTTGCAATTTAATTTCCCCCCTCAATTCCCCGTTACCGAGGAAATTTTCAACGAGCAGTTCTCGTCCATTGTATTTGTATCAAGCAAAAAAACACATTTAAGAATCAAAAATGGAAAACAACAAAAAACAACAACATTTTTCTCGACCAATCAATTCGAAGAGCATTCAGACTGCTGATTCAAAGCGAAAAACAGGTAATTTCCTCAAAATTTCCTTAAAATTTTATGCAGAATTGTATATGCCAAGAAATAAAAATTATTTTGGCAGATTTACAAACTTCAAAGCCAGCATTTCCACGAGGCGCTCGTCGCCGTGATCAACAGCCGACAGGACCCCGTAACGATCAATTGCGCAATTCGAAACAACTTCCGGCGAAACAGCGCGCCTATGTGGATAAACGACCACGCGCCCGTGTGGGCGGCGGCGGCGGCAGTGGTAGCGGAAATAGCGGAAACTCGTACAATTGCTATATTGCTGAACATGGAATTGCGTGTCTCGAGGACGAAGACCCTTCTACTGCCGGCTCCGGATTAGTTGATGGGGGTTCCGCCGATGTAGTTACTGGTGCCAATAGCCCCAGAACCATCGGCGAGTTTGATGATCTTTACAGGAATAATTTGCAAATGAGCAATGTAGCCGGCAAGCGGAAGAACTTGAATCATTTGCTTAACTTTCAGTATGCTCCGCGTGAAAATGCCGACTATGCAAGTGGTGGCGGACTACATGGAGTATTTGGAAGCTATGGCAACGGTGCAACTGGAAAACGTCAGCAGCAGCAGCCACATAAATACAATAAGGAACAGTTCTTGCAGGCCAAGTACGTAAAAAAAAATTTTAATCAATCATCATTATAATGTACAGCAATAAAAAAAAAAAAAAAACGAAATCATATGGTCTAAACAAAATTTCCTCTTAATTTTCTAGCTTCCAATTTGTCATTAAAGCGAGTGCAAAGCCTCATTTAATAACTTCGCCGGATACGATTATCGACTGGTCTCTCATTGAACAAATAAATATACAAACCACTGAAGAGCCACGTTGTCCGATTTGTTTGTATCCGCCAGTGGCTGCGAAATTGACCCGCTGTGGTCATGCCTACTGCTGGCCATGTATTTTGCATTATTTGGCACTTAATGACAAGAGCTGGCGCAAGTGTCCAATTTGCTACGACGCCATCCACATTGCGGACTTGAAGAGCACAGCCATTTTCCAGCAATGCCAGTTCAATGTTGCTGATGAAATCACTTTTCAATTAATGCGCCGCAAGAAGGGCTCATTTTTCATTGAGAAATTTTCTCCATTAAACACTGTCGCAACCGCAGAACGATATCCACAATATTCTGGTAGCAGTGACTTAAAATCATTTTCGAAATTCTTGCTCGCTAAACGTTCCGACATATTAACCATAATTGAACGTGAACGAGACGAATTAATGGCTGATGAGGATACGACATGCCCAGAATATGTTTTCGTTCAGCAGGCTTTAAACTTATTGAACGAACGTCGCGAACATTTGGGCGAAGTCCAATTAAACTCAAAGGACGATGAGGAACATAACGTCGGAATAGAAAACGAGAATTCGCCTGACGCTTTAACAACAGACCCTAACGAATGGAAAGGGAACTCGCATAGCTCACCTGTGCAAGAGTTCGATACAAAAGATGATTTGGAGATGCCGCCTAAACATCTTCTGGAGCCAATAATGGATGAAGTTGAATTTGATTCTAATGCTTTGAATGCAGTACAACCGAAGCATCATTATTTTTTCTATCAATCTGTGGATGGTCAAAATATTTTTCTACATCCATTAAATGTCAAAATGCTGCAAGCATGCTATGGATCATTGGAAAATGCGCCACTCACAATTAAATCGCGCATATTACAAAAGGAATGTCATACTATGGATGAGGATATGCGACGAAAGTTCACGTGTCTTGGTCATTTACCGTTGACCTGTCAATTTGCGGTTATTGAAGTCGATTTACAGGAACCGATAGTTACTCCAGAGACTATTATTCAATTTAAAGGTAAGTTCATGTTGTAATGCATTCACTGATTGAGTATCTAATGCAAATGCAATCGAAAGATGACGTCAAGCAACGACGAATGGATCGCGAACGTCGTGAGAGAGAAGAGAAGAAACGTGAAAAGAAAATTGCTGCCATAAATGACAGACAAATGGGCAAACTTATATCGAAGACGGCAAATATTAATTTATCATCGGCATTGGAATTTCCTGTGGTATGTTTGTGTTCCCCATTCTGTGGTTGTGCAATCATAATCATACATCTGTTTGTTGTACGTAATAGTGCGGCTTCGATTACGATCTTATGCCAGCATTGGGAGCTCCGAACAATTCCGTTCCATCAGCAGCAAAAAATATCGATGCCAAACCGATAGAAAATCCTTCCGCCGTTCATTTATCTGGAACACCACCGGGTCCATCTTATTCAGCGGTTATATTATCGAATGACACTTCGAAGGTGGAAAACACTGCTGACCTGTTTCCAGAGCTATCAATCAGGGCTAAAGCCAAAAAACCGAATGTAAATTGTACAATCGTTACAAAGGCCCCGGTTGCAACCTCGCCTGTAGCTACTTCACCAAATGAACATGATACTGAGGATCATCTCAAAAGCATGGGTACAACCTTCGGGGATGTTATGGCGCAGGCAATTGTACGCAAGAAGTCTACCAATGCCAATCAAGAACCGGCAATGACAACGGTCATCGGTAAAAAGCACAAACGCGAAAAAAAGAAAATGATACCATTGTTTCCTTAAAATACTGGCAGTTCAGTGAACAACTAGTATGTTGAAAAAATTTTGCGAAATTTCAAGTTCTTTTTTTTATTTATTTCATATTTCGTATGCTTATCGTTTGAGGATTTTTCGATACGATCGATGAATATGTTGGTTCTTTATTTCATGCCTAAAAGGTTTTTCGTGATAGGAAATAAACGTAAAATAAAAATTAATTTCAAATGATCTGTAACCAAGTTGAATGTCCATATGAAATGATTATTCTATAGTAGAATAACAATGGAGAGATAACGTTTTCGCAAGAGTTTCGTTTCCAAAACCGTCTCACAAGAGTCATCGAGCAACGTCAAATTTATTTGTTGAAATAAAGCGCCCCACACATCTACTCGGATTGCAATTGTAAAGGAAGGCGCGTAGTCTTATGCGAAGGAAATATTCATATATACATATATATATATACATATTCAAGGAAATTTATGTAACCCAACTCATGTAATGAATAAACACATGTTTAGCTTTTTCTTTTGCAAGTGCATTGTTCTTTTTTTTTCGCCCAACAAGCTAATTGAGTTCTTTGGCAATGTCATTAGTTCAGAGCTTTTTTGCATCAGATTTTTAAAAGAATAATTCAAACGGTGTATATGCATTAAAGAATTAATAAAGATCAGAAGAGCAAGGGAAATTGTATTGAGGGGTTTTCTCGAAAGAAATTCAAAAAAAAAAAAAAAAAGTGTTTTTAAATTTTACCTAGTGTATAAAGTTCAAAGATTTTCCATTCCATCTCTCAATGTCGTTGGACATCAATAAAGAAAAACAGTGTGATGACTAGGGTGATGACTTTTTTTGAAACTCTTTTCCTGTATCATATTACGGTGAACTTTTATTAAAGACTTCATAAAATACTAATTTTAAGGTTATTTAGTAAAAAAAAAAAATGTCACGCACCAAGTCATTTGAAAAATTCAATTTTTTATTTTTTTCCAAATTTTTGAAGTTACTGTAAGCAGAGTCGCTCCTAGAGGGGTAAAATGTAAGACCAACTCCCATTATTTTTTTATTCCCAACAATTTCTCCAAACAAACCTTCCCCCTATCTCCACTCCTTAATGGGGCTCCCATACAAAAGTAATTTTTTTTATGAATTTTCCCCCCACTGTCCTAACTAGCCCCAGAGTAACCCTAGAGGAGTCAAATGTTTGACCGACCTCCATTAACTTTGTCTCCCTAACATTTTTTCGCAACATACTGACCCCCTATCTCCCCTCCTTAGGGGGTCACCCATACAAAATTACCTTAATTTTATCACAATTTCATACAAAATGGCTGTCACTACAGTCAAACCCTTCCTAGGGGGATGATATATATGACCGACCCCCATTATTTTTTTACCCCAAATATTTTCTTCAAACATACCTACCCTCTATCTCCCCTGCTTAGGGGGGTCCCCATACAAAAATAGGCTTAAATTAAAGAAAAATGCCTCACGAACTTCAATCTATAATATAGATGCCGTAGGAACAAGACCGAGCATGTTCAGTATGCATATTCGAAAAATTTACAAAATTACCTTTTAAACAAGCCTAATATGAAGAATATTGGATTAGTGTTTGGTATGTTTTAATAATATGTTATAATTATTACCTTTTTTTAAAACTGCATTTTGGGTTCCATCCCCTAACTGGCCAAAAAATGACCCCAGTAGAAAAAAATAAATTTTCGAGTCAAATGCCGCAAACCTCAATCTATGACGAGTTTTTAGAGACTATAACCATTAAAATCGGATAGTGGTTTCTATTCCTAAAAAATTATTCAAAAGGAATATTTTTTGAAACGCATTATTCACTGTTTTCACGTTCGTGTCTTAAGTCTTTGCATGTCTCTGTCGGTCTGTATGCATGCAAAGACTCAAGAAAGGAAGAAATTAATTTGTCTTCTTTTCCCGACATTTTTTTTTTATCAAATAACCTTAAAACTAGTGTTTTATGGCATCTTTAATAAAAGTTCATCGTACTATAATGCAGGAAATTTTTTTGGAGAAAAAAACACTAAAAGTCATCACCCTAGTGATGACCTCTGCTTAAAAATGTTCGAAATTCTTGCCCCTATTAAATTCCCTTTGCAGTGTGCTTAGAATGACAAAATTTTTGTCCAATTCGCACGGAAAAGTTAACCGGGAATATTACGAGAGAAGAATATTTGGGAGGCCCACAATTAGAGAGTGATATAATTGTTTGGTTTCGTCTTTATCTTAATATGATTCTTGAAATGAACAATAACCTCTGAATGAACACTAGCGTTGAACTCATCGTGTGCAAACATCATAGCAGTTGAACCAGAAATCGTTGATTGCCAAATCTATTGAATAAACTAATTAAGGAAGAATCGTTGTAATAACCTACCCAGTTGAAATTTTATGCTCTCCGATTATCATTGAAATGATCAAGCGAGGCGGATATTCCATGACTTAACTGTCCATGCATTTATACACATCTATTTTCGAGCATGCCGTTTTGGGTAGCATTCTCGTACTTCATGCAAAGTGGCATGAAAGTGGTTTCAAAAATTTTGGACTTTGATTAATGCTTATACAACTTTAGTTCATACTGAAAAGTGCTACTATTTCTTGTATTGCAATCAAAAAACGCTATTCTGGATCTTGGATAACATTCATAGTACAAAGTCATCGACTGCGACAGAAAGGCTAATGCTTGCATCAGTGCATTTGGATTACAATATGAAATCCCAGACATTAATTAGACAAGGAATTCACCTTAATTGCAAGCCTGGGCATTGCACTTGCAATTAAAATTCAGCAAGTAAACATTTGAAAGGCAGCAAACGAGCTTTGTAAACCTCTACCCTAACAGCGTCAGAAAATTATACCGATTTCTTAAAATGCAAGTAAAATGCGCGTCAAGATAATTATTAAAAGTTCAATGGTGCTGAGTCATAAACATAAATTCTTAAAGAAGCCATACTCTGGAAATCCTCAGAGGTATTAATCCAAAGTTTGGTCATTGAAATATGCGTCATAGATTGTCATCGACGGTGATAAAAGCTGTAAATATCACCTTCATTCAATGAAATACGGCGTGCAACTATAAAATAATAAATTCAATATTGATATTAGACTTGAAGATGATTCATAAAAATGTGCTTGTTTGATCTAGGTATCTTGCGATATGAGGAGATTTTCGATAGTAACGAAACCTCAATCTTCGACCAGAAATACCTGGTAGTACTAAACAAAGGTTGGACAATTCATTGCATCTGAGCCCAACTTTGGATTATCAAATTGTGAAATCCACAAACTAATTAATTAGGACTAAGGAATTGAAACTAGATTGTACGCCTGGGCCATTGCAGCAGGCAATAAGAACTCAGGCAGACTAAACAATTTAAATGGCATGCCTACAACGAGGCGGGAAAACTTCTCAGTCTAAATAAGAATGATCTGGGTATTTTAACCGGATTTCTTAAAAATGCCAAGCTCCTGTAAAATACAATCTTAAAAATATGGCACTTATAAACACGGTCACATAGGTTTTTTGAGCTGCAGGCTGAAGGTTATACTCACCTCATCTGTACCAGACCTGTTAAATCCCGATTAAGATTAATAATCATGAATTATTGTTCTTTTTTTAATCCATAATCATTATTAATTTAACTTCTTGAAATTTTTGATTATTAATGATTGCGATTACCAAATAATCGTGAAATAATCAGGGACTATTTCAGACTAATGAAAAAAATCAGAAAAAATCAAAAAATATCAAAAAAATAATTCCGATTAATTTTAGATTATTTTTGAATAGTTTTGATTTTTTTTTGATTATTTTTAGATTTTTCCTGAATTTTTTTTGGGATTTTTTGATTTTTTTTTGATTAATTTTGATTTGTCTGATTTTTATTTATAATTTAATTTTACCATTTGCTAATAAATAACTCGCTTCAAATTTCCTATAGTCGGCGGCCGGCAAACTGCCATTGAATTCAACTGTGCTAGGACATCGTCAAACACATAATACTTTTAAAGAAGCCAATTTTACATTGCGATGTCATAGGCAAGGACAATGCCTCGACGGTATCATTTATGATCAATACAAAGTTAATGGTCAAAATTGAAATAATCGACAAATCATAGATTAATCAAAAAATCGAAAAACCGGATAAAATCTGAAATATCACAAATATCAATTCAATGCAAATAGGGTGCACTAAAATAATTCCTTAAGTAGCTTGCAAGTCGGGATTAAAATTGCTTTTTGATCTGGATCTCTGGATATGAGGGATTCGATAGTAACGAAAAGTCGACCGAACTGTATTACAAAAAGTGCAATTCATTGGTAATCTGAGCCCAATCTTTGGATTATAATTGTGAATCCACAAACTAATTAATTAGACTAAGGAATTGAATCACTAGATTGTACGCCTGGGCCATTGCAGCAGGCAATAAGAAACTCTGGCAGATTAAACAATAATTAAATGCTGCCTTATTTAACGAGGTCTGGAAAACTGTACTCAGTTTCTAAATAAGAATGTATCTGAATTATAAATATGAACGAAATTTCCCAAGGCTGTACATAGATACATATCTTCAACCTATAACTATGAAGGTTAACTTATCAAATGACGAGTCTTCATAGTGTTTTGAGACTGCAGGTTATTAGTTTTATACTCACATCATCTGTACCAGTAATTTCAATATAGCAAGAATTTTTTTGACTAAACTTGCAATAAGACTAAGCAATATATTAGAGAATTTAAACATCGAAGGCTTCAAACCGAGTCGAACACTACGACCCTAGGGGTCTCTCAATAACACTGAGCTGGGGAATCAGTTTAAGTAAGCTCTTGCCGGGCCGTAGCTGATACTGATGGTAGACCTGAAGTGGTTAAATAAATTTGAATGAATGAATTCGAATTCATTTTGAAAATAGAACTAGAATTGATTTATAAAACCTTTGACGGGATGATTTCGCCCTAGGAATTGGTTTGCGCACTAAGTATAACAGTAATCGTCAAATATTAAAACGATCGAACGCCATCCAAATTTTTAATCGAATAATACGAAAGCAGAAAGCCATCTGGATATCCTGCATCTTGATTATAGGTACATCTATCTCATTCCTACGTAAAATCTCATCGAAATGAATTCGAGGTTAGTCAATTTGAAGTTCGGTTCGAAATGAAAAGACAATGAATCGAATTAGTTGACGATTTTGGTATTTTTCCAGCGAACAAGAGATATTGTACATTGTAACTAAATTTTTTAACAATTCGTGTAATTGAAAAATAAAACTAGTGAGCACATACATAGTAGTAATAAAAGTTTGAAGTTCAGAGTTCAGGGATGGAGTCAATCCATTACACCTAAGCTCTATTCTGATCGGATCATTCATAAATTAATATTCTAGGAATTCTTTTTGGCGCAATTTGCACAACAATAAATTATTTATATTTACTTTCAAGAAACCACTTAAATATATTAACGTATTATGTGGTCTATGTATATATGCATGTATATACAAACGCTTTGTTTGTGCTTCTGTTTCCCACTCTTATATTTTGAGAAATATCTTCTAAGAACAATCAAGTCCACTATGGGACTTATAACGTCGAGAGCAGATAACATGCGATGTTTTGTGCTTTTTTTTTTTATGTGCCGGACACAAAATTTTTCCCATTGCTTTTTATTGCTTTAATTTCTCCTGCTTTTTATTGCTTTAATTGCTCCTGCGCTCATATTCGGCACCATATTCATAATATTCATCATCGTCATCATCGTTCTCGTTCTCGAAGGATGATGATTGCGTATGGTTGCCATTGCGTGCGAGCTCGTAAGAAGATTTTAATTTTCTACTGATGCTGCTGCTGCTGCTGCTGCCGCTAGGTTTAAGTGAACTACGTGGGCGTTTTGTCTGCTGAAGGCTTATGTCTGGTGACAGGTCCTGATACACACTGTCTTCATTATCATCATTATCATCATCATCATCATCATCGTCGTCGTCATCGTTTTGGTCGTCTTCGTCGTTGCCGCTTACTGAACCAGTTGGACTGCCAGGTGGACTTAATGCTTGAATTAGCATGCCCTTCGATTCATTCCATAAATGATTCAATCGATCGCGTCCAAAGAGCAACAAGAACGCATCAATGAATTCCCTTGATTTCTCCTCCCATTTTGTGATGATGTCACCTTTAACTTTTGTCAATTCTCGACGACCACGATCCTTAAGTTCGTCCATTTTATTTTGAAAACGAAATTTCTTTTCGACAAGAAATGAAACATTTAGTTCTTTGGCTGAATATCCCCGGGCCAAATTGCGGCGAACGTAAACGTCATAGTCCTTTACGATACGTGCTACAATATCCGATGTTGACACACCTAAAATTTATATTAATTTTTTTTTTTGTAATTACTAAACTCAATTAAGAAGATAGTATTTCATCATTCACCTTCGGTTCGTTCCGTTGCGACAAACATGCCTCTCGCTTTGAGTGGTGCGTAAATATCTTCGACACCGTCAACGGTATATGGAATGTCGTCGTGCGCAACGAAATCGATTTTGTTTTGTGCAATGAACTCATCACTTAGGGTCCAGGGCGCATCGGGTATAATCTGGAACAAAGAAAAATATACGTTTAAAAAAAAAAAAAAAAAAAAAACAAAATCAATAGGGACAATAATCTCTAAATTAGAATAAACAAAATTTATTTAAAAATGTTCTAATAGTGCGTTTCCATATAGTGTTTAACTCTGAGATGTTTAGCTAAACACTTCGAGCGTTTCCACTTATGCGAGGTGTTTAAGTTTGACAGCTGTTTGATTTATTTATAATTGCAAGCAGTGTTGCCATTTGTAGGAATAATTCATTTGAAGGTGAAAAGGAACAGATATATTGAAATGAGCAAATTTTAGGAATTTGGGTATATTCTATATTAAGATATATTTTGAATATAAGTTTCTTGTCCATCAATTAAAAACGACAAAATAAACGTCTCGATCTCGTGGAGTTGAAAGTGCAAAACTCCAGAAAAAACTATATCTGAATGAATTTAGGAAGATTTTTATGATTTTACACGGTTTTGAAATCGATTTCTGTGACATGACCGATTATCTTAATTTTATTATTTTGGTAAAAATCTATCGTTGAACATCGATCCTCTACCCAGAATCATACAATACAAGATTATGCCTTGTGAAAATTCTACATTTTTTAGAATTTTCTTCTTTAAAGAATTTCGGGAAAATTTTTTAGTTTGTAGGGAGTTTGAATTATTGTTTGCTTGTCATTGGCAACATTGCCATCGTTTACCTTTAGATAATTTGATAAATTCCTTCTTGACTAGTTAGATATGCATGAAATTCCGATACGATAAATCCGATTTTTCCTATCGATGAAAGTGATTATGAGTGCTTCAAAGAGATAAACACTTCGTTTTCACTTTAACTTTTGCTATGCACAAAACACGAGTTAAAACCTCGTTTAGGCCTAAACGCTTAAACTCGAGTTAAAAACCATATGGAAACGCGCCATAAGATTCTGCAATTTTTGCAATTGTTGCTTGCATCCGTTTATCATGCATAATAAACTAGAATTTTGTAACATATGGAATCTAGTTCGACTATCAATCGTAGTATTTGATTCATTTTGCCTTTGCGGAACTAATTCCACTCCCAAATTGATTGTGATTTATTTCCCTTTACCAAGATAGATGGATAATTTCAATTACCTCGACATTACACTTGGGAAACGAAATTTCTGAATTGATTAATTAAAATTTCCCTTCAATCTTGGTAGAGGGAAAAAAATAAATCACATCAATTTTGGAGTGGAATTCATTTCCCCGGCAAAGGGAAAACAATCACATACCCGAATGCTTTGTCTTAAAGCAAAAGATCAATCGAGTTCGTTTCTCCAGTTTTTTTTTTTTTCTCTCATGCCCATTTTAGCATACATAAGAGAAATCCACGAATAATGAGCCTCTATGAAAGGGAATCCTTTTCGACTTACCTCATCAACGTAGCGGCAATGGCGAACGCCTTCATATCGCTCGGCATCATTCATGACAGTTCTGCCTTTCATCAGATGTGTCAAGTCATCGTTGCACACACCAACGATGAGATAAACATTCGGAAATATATTCTTCGCCTGAATGTCAAAATGGGAATAAAAGAAAACGAATGAAAAAATAAAGAAATCAAATGAAAAACTAAAGGAGCTCTATGTACGTACTTGCATCAGCTGCCTGGCATGACCTTGATGGAATAAATCGTAAATGCCGTCAGAGTAGACGCGCACGCGACGTGAAACGGCACCAGAACGTGCCATCTGATAAGTGATGCGTTGCGTATAATCGCATCGTTGACGCTCCAGTATAGCCTCTTCATCAGTGGAGAACGGCGCCGGCTTACAAATGGTCTAAAAAAAAAAAAAAAAAATTTGAAGAGCAAAGGTAAATGTCTTTAATCCGGACTTTTTGGAGAAAATACAAATTGCATAAGTATTATTTATGTTTATGGAATATTTGGTTTTTATACAGCTTTCTTTTCAATGTCATCCATTGTGCCCCACTACTGCGCGCGCTTGAATTTTTTATTTCTATATTTATTTGAATTTATTTTCTTATTTCCTTTTTGACTTTCTCAAATGCCCGGCGCAGACTTCCCTCGCATATGAGTTTATCCGAACGACAGCTCTTCCCGATTGATTGAAGAAATTCAGCCAACGAGTTTTCAGACGTGCATACGAGAAATGCAAGCCTTTCTCTAAAGTTTTCTGGAACGAATTAACTGGAGCAGGGCTTCCCAAACCTAGAATTTTTTTCAAACTTCTCTCATTAATTTTTTAGTTTTTTTATTTATATATATATATATTTTTTTTTTTTAAATCCAAAAACGATCTCAATTGTTTTTCCAGGCGATAAGACGTCATAATTTCGTTACATAAAACGTTCATACATATTTTTGACCAAATCTGTCCTTCGAAACAGACAGCATATGGGTATTTCCAAAAAAGAAGTAAGCATTTTGTCACGTCATATTATTGTTAAATGGGCCAAAATTCTTTTTAATGCCTTAACTTCTGTCCCTGTCAACGAAATTCATTTTTTAAAAGGAGCAAACCAAAATATTCAAAATTAGTTTAAAAAAAATTTATGAATAACGAAATAAAATACTCTAGTCGAATTGAAAAAATCAATTATTACCAAAATTCAATTTTTTTGCCTTCGCAAACTAGGTAACATTGTTGTCTTATCTTCTCTTGTCTTGCCAAACAAGATCAACAATGTTATGTAATTTGCGAGTAAACAAGATGGAAGTTTGGTAACATTCGATTTTTTCCAATTGAACTAGAGTATTTTATTTCGTTATTAATAAATTTTTTGGTAAAACTAATTTTTTATTATTTTGGTTTGCTCCTTTTAAAAAACTGAATTTCGTTGACAGGGACAGAAGTTAAGGCATTAAAAAGAATTTTGGCCCAAATGCCTTTCTGATCTGCCCAAAAATTTTGATAAGTATAAAAGTCCGGAATCGCTGCGCGATAATATGTACATAGCTCGAAACAAAATTACCATTTTCCACATTCTTCAATTCGGGACTTAAAATTGCTAAAGTAACTGTCACGTCCGTTTGGAAATACCCATACATGGTTATTTCTCTATTATTTCCTGTACTTGTAGTTGGGTGAAAATCGTAGAAATATATTTTTTTTTTTTTTTTAGTTTTTTAAACGATATGTCCATGTATTCGGACAACTTGGCATCATCGCTGTGCGCCCCACAAGGTTTGTAACTTCTGCATTAGAATCATAGGGATTAAATTGAATTGAAATGTAAAAAGAAATTCCGAATGGAAAAAATACAACGCCAATGCGCACCGTCAGCTGACGTGTTCTCACGCAAATTGGAATTTCCGCATTTGCTGCAACGGATTCGGATTCCGAATACATATGTGTACATACATACAACATACATAAATGACGCGTTGCGAGGAGAATTTATTTTTAGAATTGCTTTCATAATAACGTTCGGTCTAGAGATTCAATATTTTATTGTCTGCCATCCGTCAATCAAAATATGGGCAACTCAAGACGTTAGGGACGCAGCTCCTGTAAAATTTCAGTTAAGTTTTCAATAAGAATGGATGGTGATAATTAAGATTTACTTGAACTAAAAGTTGGGTAAGAGGCACACAGTGTCGCGAGTGCAACCAAAAAGACCAGAATTTAAAATTTTTAACTTGTATTTCAATTCAATATTTATTTTGCTTCTGCTTCTAAACTCTAGGTTATAGCAGAAGGAGGTTTGGTTATATTACAAGATTTTTCTTACAGTTATCGAATAGGGAATCCAAACCCGCAACAAAATTTCAATCCCGCAGGATTGATCATTTAAGGCTCAATCTTACCAAGCATATTTAAAAAAATTTTAAAATAAAATCTGATTTTCATTTTCACCAACGAAATTTTTAAAATATTTTTTTAAAAATTTTAAACTACCTCAGCAGGTCGTTTAAGTTTTTTTTAAGATATGGTAACAGCCCTGTTTTGGGCGGTAGAAAAACAGCTGATTACATTCATTCTAAAATTTTACGGAAAAAATCTGCGCAAAACGAAACAAGCAAAGCTTTAAATTTATGGATTCGGATTACAGCGATATGAAACTGATGAAAAATCGCGCGCACGCGGCTCCATGCTCTAAAATAATATTTCAATCATTTATGAATTTGACTGAGTACCCTGACAGTGGAGCGTGCTGCCACATTTTGCTATAAGTACTTAAAAAAGTTGCATATTGAAAATGAAATTTAAAATAAAAAAATTTTTAATTTAATTTTAAAATTTTTTAAAATATGTTTGGTAATATTGGCCCTAAATCCATTAAAAAAATTAAATACGGCATTTAAAAATTAATATAAAATTTTTAGTTTTTTAAATTTTATGCTATATACATATATAAAAAGATGTGACCAGTTGTAAATATTTTGCAATTTGCAAGGTTAATTTTCCAAAAAATCTGACCAGCCGAAAGAAAATATCTTCACTGAAGATTTTTTTTTTTTTTTGTTTCATGGAAAAGAAAAATCCGTTTCTCAATTCGAAAATCTTATTCGAAGATAAAAAAAACATTTTTGTTTTTAGCTCCTCTATTCCTAGGATATTTTTTGGGGTATTTTATATCACAAATATTGTTATATCGTCATGAAATCGACTGAACTCTATACGCCTTAATTTTTCATGTGTTTCAGAAAATAGCAGAGAAAAATATTGAATCGATTCAATGCCACTTGTATGAGGCATTTTCCAATTGCAAGAGACTTCTTGAATTTTATTGAGAAACTGAAAAGCTACGCTTGAATAATTTGGCGGAAAACTTTCTTTGTTTTGAAGAATAATCTTCACTTCTGGCTATAGTGCGGTGTTTTTTCGATCCCGCAAATCCTGCGGATCCCGCGTAAATAATCCCGCATGGATTCTCTAGTTTTTTTTATTCGTTCATTAAAAAAGCTCTTATTCTAAGGGCCAATATAACTATGCACATTAAAAAAAAAAATTTTAATTTAAATAAAATTTTTAATTTCATTTTCAATATGCAACTTTTTTAAGTACTTATAGCAAAATGTGGCAGCACGCTCCACTGTCAGGGTAGTCAGTCAAATTCACAGCTGCTTGAAATATTATTTTTGAGCATGGAGCCGCGTGCGTGCGATTTTTCATCACTTTCATATCGCTGTAGTCCGAATCCATAAATTTAAAGCTTTGCTTCTTTCGTATTGCACAGATTTTTTCCGTAAAATTTTAGAATGAATGTAATCAGCTGCTCTTTTTGCCGCCTAAAACAGGGATGTTACCGTATTTAACAAAAAAAAAAAAAACTTTAACGATCTGCTGAGGTAGTTTAAATTAAAAAAAAAATATTTTTAAAACTTCATTGGTGAAAATGAAAATCAGATTTTATTTAAAATTTTTTTTTAAATATACTTGGTAATATTGGCCCTAAGGCTATTTATTATAAAAAGATAAAGTTGATTTAATTACGTATGGATCGGTACAGTTTATAATCATAACTCGATTATCTTCAAAAAGGTTCAAAAGCAGACCCAAGTAATGAGTTCGAACTGATATTAATAGGCAAAACTTAAAGTACTAAGAGAAATTAAAAAAAAAAAAATCTTTATATGTTAAGCCGTTTAAGCGCACCAAGCTTTGAAAGTTGCGCTTTTCAAAAGTTTTTCCTTTTTTCTTTTTTAGGAAACTTCATAAAATCGTCAATATATAAGATGAGATATTTTCGCTGATTATGCTCTAAACTAAATGATTTATATTGCACACAGGCAACTAAAGTGGCACAACTCAAAATTTGTTACTTTTTCAGAGAACGCGAAAAACAAAATGGATCACAGTGTCGATCAAAGCAAGAAGAAATTCAAAAGCATTACGGCTTTTGTTCGGCATTTTATGATAAGAGGCCATTTACACGTTAAGCCATTTCGATAATGAAACACACTTTTTGTGGGCTAGGGACGCGCGGGGATGTGTGGTATGGAAGAGTTTTTCTCTCTTCCCCCTGCCTCCCTTGCCATCGAAAATTTGTTTCATTATCGAAATGTCTTAACGTGTAAATAGCGTATAAGAAAAACTGAATGGAATTTTTCCTGAAGGTAGACAGGTGACTTAGGAACAAGATTCATAGCATAACTCGAAATTCACAAATTTTGAGTTGTGTCACTTTAGTTGCCTGAGTGCGATATGTCCAATTTTAACATAAAGTCTATATTTTAAGGTTTGTTTTTACCGTTTGTTCATGTTTATATAAGATGACATTTCGTCCCCTCAGAAAACGACTGTCGTATGTCCCATAAGAAATATATGCGACATACGACAGTCGTTTTCTGAGGGGACGATTTGCCACTCACGTAAAGCAAGCAACTTGAAAATGTAAGTAAAAAAAATAAGTCATTTTCAAAATTAAATGAAAAAAAGTATTTTTATAATTTAAGAGTACTTAACCCTTTACATAACTCTTTATAGAAAGGGCCATTTTTTTTTTCTATCTTAAGGGGGTCTTCTCATTGAAAACCCGTTTTTTGGACCCTTTTTAAAAAAATTCTTATTTGAAAACGCAAAGAATAATTGAAAACTTTTTTTATTTATTGTATTACAAAAGGTTCAAAGTAAATAAAAAAAAATTTTTTTTGCCTCGATACGTGGGCTGTTCAAAAAGTAATGAGACTTCAAAGTTGGTGGTGAAAAAAAAAGGTGTCGTCACGGCGGCCACGATTCCGGGTCTCCGGAGCGTCCGAAATGGAAAAAAAAACGGGGTTATAATCAGTATAGATGTAATTCTCGGGTGAACCTCAAGCTTAATTTTGTGATTTTTTTTGACAAAATGGCAGCCATTCAAAAAAAAATTTCAATTTCGGGCTTTTTTTTTTGTAGTTTAGTGTAAAAAAAAAATAGTAAAAAATTTTTTAAAATTATGGTCGAGGTTCACCCGAGAATGGTGACAATTCTGCGTCGATTCCACTTTGTTTCATGAAAATCGGTTCAGTTGAACTGGAGATATCATGGCCGCCAGTTCGAAAAACGTGGTTTCGAGATAAACGCGTTTAAAGTTTGAAGCAACGCAAAAATTACTCGTTTTAGCGCAGATCTTGCTCGACAAAGAAGGCTATATCCTCTAAACTATTTCGAATTTCAAAAAATCCTTTTAGGGGCATATTCACAACTACCCAAGCTATAAATAAATGCAAAAAAAAAAAAGTCGAAAAAAAAAGTTGCTCAATGAGAAGACCCCCTTAAAGTTCGATATTTATGACCTGTGAAAAAACTTCTTATTTTAGAAGAAAAAATGAAAATACGAAGTAGGTGCAGATTAAGCCCTGCCGCTCTCGAATGGATCATCCAAAAACATGACGCTTCATGTATTTCGAAGGTTGAATATATAGCCTATTAACTCATACACATATTTATTCAGTTTGGATAACTTGAAAATTTGGTGTTTGGTATCCATTTTCTGGGATTTTCCCATACATACATATGTATGTATAATTCATATCGAAATGTAAACAGTTCTAATGAAAGTTGGTTATGGCCGCGATATGTATCAATTTCACATATGCATTGTTTTGCTTAAAATTTCGGTGCCGACCAGTGTAATTATTGAAGAATTGGTCAATGGTTTTGAATATTTACCATAAATTCGGACGCACTGCTGCCAATGATATTTCCACTGCTGCCGCTCGGTATATTTGGTGGCGGAACGTATTTTTTCTTAACTGGACTTGTTCCGTTTCCTTCAGTCCTTGAACTCGGACTCGAACTTGAACTTCTGGCCGCGAATTCGTTTGCCCGTTGGGCTAAAGTGCTGTCCGCTGTTGGTATACCGCAATCTTCGTCGGGCTCGCTCTGTGAAATTGTGCGTGTGAAGTCCTTGAGTGTTGTGGTCGCCGTTATGGCAGCATCTAGCTTAGAGCAATGCAAATCGGCATCGGCATCGGTATCGGCATCGGAATTGTTATTAGCTGCAGTAGTTGCGCGTAAAGAAGCTTTCATTGCATTTGTTGATATTAGATTATTGGAAGCGGCGGTTGGCATCGTTAAAGCCGATTCATAAGTGCGTTTTCGTGTGGTAATTGTCGATGAAGCAGACGTTGGATTTCCCCCTGTTGCTGTTGAAGACGAGGAGAGAGACGCAGTTGGAGAAGGAGAAGAAGAAGAATCAGTTGTCGTCGACTGGAGAGACGAATGTGTTCTAATTAGATTATTAGAAAGTACTGATGAAGATGCCATATCAATCGCACGATCACAGCAATTAACTGTCACGTTTGCAATGCTTCTTTTTTTTGTTGATTTTTATTTTGCTTATTTATTTGTTTCGTTTTTCTGCTTCTTCGGTTTGTCTCCAATTGTTTTTCAATTAATTGGTTTTATTAGAAAGAAATCAATGTGCCTTATAAATCGTCGAAATAACAAACTCGAATGAATGTGAATTGATATTTTGATTTAATGGCGATGGATCGATTATATTCGATTGAATGGCAGTTTCACTTTGTTTGTGGATTTTCTCTCGCCGCTCATGCATGGGCTAACACAAAACTAAAAAAAATGCCTAATGCTTTTCCAAGGGATTTTCTTCTCCTTTTTTTTTTTTTTAGAATTCGTTGAATCCAATTCCGTAAATTTTTCGCATAAAGGTCACTAAAAATAAAAGAAAGAAAAGATTTAATTAAACTTTTTTTCCCCATAAAATATTTAATCTGGGTAGGTATCTAATAGATACTATCTATACACAACGCTATAGCTTGCAACAAGATTGTGCGTCAAACAAGTATGACGCGCTAGGCACGGATGCCATGTAGATTTAAATCAGTGAACGAGTCTTGCATAAATGGTACTTAAGTAATTTTGCCTCTGCTGCGTAGCTACTAAACTTATTTGCCAGACTCAATTTTCGACACTTTTTTATATAAAATTATAGGAAACTAGTTTTTTGTCGTACAAGGCCAATACCGATGAAATATTGGGGTGAAGACACAATGCCGCACAAAACGAACGAACGAACGAACTCCGTTTTCCTTTCGTCTGTTGCTCATGTTTATCAAAAAAGATGTTGAAATGCCACAACAAACTTCCCACAATAGTTGTAGTTAAGAGCAAAGAAACAGAAATGAAGAGAAGAGAAGGAATACATATTTTTGATTATTAAGTCTAGGTTAGACGATATGGCAGCGAACCAAAATTTGGCTGTTTTTTGTTTGATAAATATTTTGTTTCAATTTATACCATATTATAACCATTTGAAAGTTTTAAATTTAAAACAAGTAAGGGTGTTACAGTCAGGCGAGCCTGACAATAAAATACCCGACACAGACACACATGTTTTAATAGTGTTTGAACAACGCCCAAAAAAAACAGGACCACTAAGTAAGAAAATTCAAGAGGTTTTATAAAGGCCCCATATACCGTTTTTTGTTAAATTTCTTTATGAAAACCGCCCTTTGCCACGCCCACTTTTCCATTTTTTTTTTTTTTTTTTTTTTTGCTATTCTGATCGGAGGCTTAAATATACGGTCAAATTTTAAGTTTCATTGAAATATTTTGAAAAAGTCCGATTTTGAGGCAGTTTTGGGATTTTTGTGACAGACCCTAGTACTGGAGGTACCCTTAATAATGGACCGATCAAGAAAATTGTTTGGGAGGATGTTTATGGCTACAAAGGAAGCATAAGTGCCAAATTTCATTCAAGTCCCATTTGAATTTCGGGTGTAAGGGACAATTTTCGAAAAAAGCCCTTCTGCCACGCCCACTTTTAAAATTTTTGGAAATCATATTACTTGCCTTTAAACATGTTCAAATATCAACTTTCATTAAAATATCTTGAAAAACCCAGGTTTTAGAGCAGTTTTTGTGATTTTCTTAACAGACCCTAGTACTGGAGGTACCCCTAAAAATGGTCCGATCGAGTCCATTCTTACTCATGTCCCCGTGAGCACGCATACCAAATTTTTTCAAGATAACTCAACTCCTTCGATAAGAAAACTGCATGCAGACAGACGGACGGACATGTCTAAATCGAATCTCCTGGTGACGCTGATCATTTCTATATACAATTTGTATGGTCTATCTTCGACTGGTTCTGGGTGTTACACACAACCACACAAACGCAATATACCCTCGACACAGAGTGTGTCGGGTATAAAAAGAAGATGATGTATTGGAGGTGGAAAGAGTGAAGGAATTTTACACTCAAGTGCCGGAAAAATCCTTTCGATAGTCGTCATTTATTTGAGTTTTGTAAATTTTACTTTAAGCAAAAAACCAAAAAACCCAAAATTACGTGATGTCTGCTCGAACGGAAAACGTTCTTAGGTTCTTATCACAATTACCAGTCGAGCCGCAAAACTAACCAGATTCATATGTATGTATATCGTATACACTCGTGTATATTGATGAAAATACAAGCATTCTTTAGAATTTCGACTTCGTGCCTTATCATCTAGAATTCAATGTCAAATATTAGGCAGCTTTGTAGCTATTTTTGTTCGCACAACCACTTATTACACTACACTCAAGCAAATGCACACAATAGGTACATACGAATTTTTGCTTAAAAATTTAATAAAAAATATTTCCTCCATTGTGCCACCATTGTGGCCTGGCGCCGATTTCAATCAAGAATGTTTGAGCTCTTTAACATTTAAATATCAACCATTTGAGAGTTTTATAAATTAAAAAAAAAAAAATAATGGTGGTCCTACTTATAACAATTTAATAAAATACAGTGCATAAGTATCCCTCATCATTTAATATCACGTGGTAATATAAGTCAAGAAGCCGAATTTCAAAACCGTTTCTTACTCAATTCTCCATACTTTGTAACCAGCACTGATGCTAGGCAGTATTTTGGTGACTCTTTTCCCTTGGATATTGAAAAAAATCTCTCTATTTCTGTTTTCTTTAGGAAAGTGATCAGTAAAAAATCTCTTGTAAACATTTGAAGTCATTTTTAGTTGAAGGTAAAATCGTAAAGTTCCATAAAAACGGAAAAAACCCCTCGTTCTGGCATCAGTGCATAGAATAAAATGTTAGCATGACGCTTAGAATTCTCATTGGTTTGTAAGTTAAAACTGAGTAAATTAACGTGATGACAGCAAGACGTCTGCAGTAATATTATAACAATTAGTCATCAGATGATATTGCGAGACGTTGGCATTAGAAGCAAGTAACGTGGTAAGTCATAATATATATAACAATAAAATATTGTCACTCTCATAGATTATTGGCGGGACATTTCGCGCCAGTTAGAAAGAGATGTTACTCGGCAGGCAAAAGAAATGCGAGAGGGAAATACTTTTGCTGCAGTACCTCGTGCAAAATGCTCATTTTGGTGGTACCCAAGACCATGGTGGGTACCCAAGACCGTGGTGAAAAGAGCCAAAATGGAAACGGCTCCTGAGTGACATATATAGTTATATATGGTCATAATCATCATCACCAGTGTTGCCAACTGCTCAGATGGAAAAAGCGCTGATTAATTTTGAAAACGCGCTAAAAAGCACCGGAAATCAATGATTCCCAATTTCTAATTTCAAAAAGCGCTAAATCAACCAAAAGAACGCGTTTTTGGAAGGGAACGTGTTGTTTTTCTAAAAAGATCATAGTATATTTTGATGTTTTTTTTTTTTTTCTTTGAATATTTATTATAAGTAAAACAAATGATTAAATATGCTTCTTACAAGTCTGCGTTTAGATTAGAAACGATGCGACTAAGGCACAGATCAACCATCTCTTTCTTCCCCATATGCCATTCTATATCACAAAATAGTCACGCACAATGTTTCTCTAGTCTAAACGCAATCACAAAATTAAAGCTGCCAGATTCATCATGGGTTCATCTTACAGCTGTTGTGTTAGGAAGCAATACCTGGCTTACGTTAACACAATGTTAAAAATTGAAGGAAAAAATACTTTGAAAACTTAAATGAACGCAACGAAAAAGCGTTAGATTTCGCACAAAAATAGCTTAGCGCTAAAAAGAAGTTTTCGCGCCGCGGGCCTTCCAAAAGCGCTAGATCTAGCGCGAAAAGCATAAAGTTGGCATCACTGCTTAAATCTATGTCCCGTTAAGTCCGAGGGCTGATTTAAAACAAGCCATGGTAGGGTTCGTGGGGACATGGAAGATACAGAAGAAGACTTCAGGGCGATGACAATATCACATCTTTTGTTCTCTTTGTTCGTCTTCGACCTAACTGTACTGTTGTCCTACTCGACTGACCTTATAGGAAAAACTAGCTAAGCTTACACACTCAAGCACACACACACACACAAATTTTTCACAGCAGGCACGCATTTTTTACGATGATGTATACTTAGGTGGAACATGTCCGATCGTGCAACGATTAAGGTCACGAAGACAATGTACACTTGAAAAAAACTCTTGAGGGAGATATTTCCAAAGCCGACGGAATGAGTCATTCAAATGAATTCTATCCTGGCCCACTTAAACTCCTCGATGCCTTGATGCAGCCCGCTGGAAAATTTGTATATTCGTATACCCTTCTTACATGGGACCCAAAATGGTAAAGAAATACAAGCTATCATGAAGTTTTAGTTGCCTTCCAAAACACACCGACGCAAAAAATTATTTCAGAAGTGGTTTAGGGCATAACAAGACTATCCACCGAGATCATTTTCTCATCCCCTTTGTGATTTCCCACATTTCGAGGGGGGCTTGAACCCCCAAAATCACCCTCCGAATACGCTCATAGTTCCCTTTGATAGTATTCGTCCTGAAAACAAATTTCCAATCATTATTTCCCTCCAAATGCAAAACTCCCCGAGAAATGGTACTTTTTTTTCAAAAAATTCCTACAATTCTCACTGAATTCATGATTTCGGAAACGTATATAAGGCAATGAATTGAAGAAATTCTCAGTCATCTCAGTAGAGCTGGAGAACTATCGGAAGGTATATTTTCAAATTGAAACACCATCATCAACATCATCAACACCATCAACACCATTATCACCATCAACACCATCATCAACATCATCACCACCATCAACACTCATCATCACCATCAACATCAACAACATCATCACCACCATCATCATCATCACCATCATCACCACCATCACCATCAACACCATTATCACCATCATCATCATCACCCAATCACCATCACTCACAACATCATCACCAACCATCAACACCATCAACATCATCACACCACCATCACATCACTCATCACCATCATCACACCATCATCACTTCATCACTCACCATCATCATCACAACTCACCACCATCATCATCACCATCATCATCACCATCACCAACATCATCATCCACCATCATCATCATGACCATCATCCCATCATCTCATCATCACCATCATCATCACCATCATCATCACCATCATCATCAACACCATAACCATCACCTCATCATCACTAACCTCACACCATCATCATCACCATCTCATCATCATCATCATCACCAACCTCACCATCATCACCAACTCACCATCATCAATCACCATCATCATCATCACCATCATCATCACTAACCTCACCATCATCATCACCAATCTCATCATCATCATCACCGATCTCATCATCATCATCACCATCATCGTCACAATCATCACCATCATCACATCTATCATCACATCATCACCATCATCACCATCATCACCATCATCACCAATCTCACCACATCATCATCACTACACCAACCATCACCATCATCATCACAATCTCACCATCATCATCATCACCAACCTCACCATCATCATCATCACCAATCTCACCATCACCACCAATCTCACCATCACCAACCTCACCATCATCATCATCACCATAATCATCTTCACCATCATCACCATTATCTCCATCATCATACACATCATCATCATCATCATGACCATCATCACCATCAATATCATCGTCATCACCATCATCAACACCATAATTATCACCACCATCATCACTAACCTCACCATCATCATCACACTCACCATCATCATCATCACCAACCTCATCATCATCATCACCAACACTCACCATCACACCATCATCACCAATCTCACACCATCATCACCATCTCTACCACCATCATCACCATCATCATGACATCATCACCATATCTCCATCATCACCATCAACACAATCACCATCTTCATCATCACCATCATTATCACCATCATCATCACCACCATCATCACTAACCTCACCATCATCATCACCGATCTCATCATCACCATCATCACCAACCTCACCAGCCTCGCCATCATCATCATCATCACCATCATCACCATTATCATCACCATCATCACCATGATCATCACCATCATCTCCATCAACACCATCGTCATCACCATATTATCACCATCATTATCACCATAATCATCACCAATCTCACCATCATCATCGCCATATTCATCACCAACCTCACCATCATCATCACCCATCATAATCATCATCACTATCATGATCACCATCACCATCATCATCATAGTTTCGATTATCGATAGTTTTGACAATTGATAATTTTGATAATCGAAAGATGAATTTTGCCCTAATCTAAATTAAGGCAGTTTTAGGAATCTGCTCATTTCAAAAGGAAAAAAGCCCTCTGTCACCGCCAGCACCACCTTTCCAATGCTAAAGTAAATGTCCATTACGCTATTTACACGTTAAGACATTTCGATAATGGAACGTCAACAATCCAAATGAACAATAAAAATGCAATCATATCTAAATACGTACATACTATTTAGTATGTACACATATGTGTATGCAGTGGCGTAGCTACCCAGTGGCAAGGCGGGGCAGTACCCCGCGGCCCTCAACCTCAGGGGGTCTTCAAATCCTTACCAGAAATCTTGGTCGAACTGAACTTTTTGATGTACGCACAAACACAAAAACATATATACACAACATGATCGTTCAAACATGGTTTTGTGCAAATGCTTGTTTGGTGTATTTGTGCATTAAACATCGAGTGTTGAAATTTAATTTCTTTTTAAACGATTTAAGGATCTAAAAGATATCTGAGTGCAACAATTCAGAATGAAATGATTGAGACTTTGAGAACCAAACTCGTACAATTGTATGCTCGCACAGTGCCAAATACCCACGTTTTAAAAAAATTAAAATGCAGTTTTCTGCTTATAACTTTCACATTTGTCATCCAATCATCGAGTTCTGTGGCTTAAAACGTTCGTTACGATTCTCGCAAAAACTGGTATGCCTAATATTGGGATAATTTGCTCTGATTGCTAAGATATGGCTCGATAAGTGAGTGAAAGTAGCGAAAAATATTAGCGAAAAATTGCCCTTCTGACCTTATAGGAGCGACAATTAGAGTCGTACGGTGGCGGTTTGGCACTTAAAATATGCGTAGGGGATCCACCTTTCCGAATTAGGTCTATCTGGTTGGCTATTTTATACGGTAATTGAGTTATGGCCCGAAATATGGGACAAAGTAGAGAAAATTGACTTTTTTCACATTTCACATTAATCTCGGAAACGCTACTAAAATCCATCAAACCATTGACCTTTTTGAAATGAGGGGCCCCTTTAGTAACAAAAAAATAACCAACAGAGAAAAATGGCAAAAACGCTGTAGCATTGTGTTATTTAAGAAATAGCATTGGCCAAACTCGTCTCCGACATTTATCGCTCTTAGAAATTGAAAAAAAAAATCCGCATCAAGGCTAGATTTAAACGAAATCATTCATACTTTTGCGAAAACTAAAGCTAGGAAAAGACTGTTAATATAATTATTTAGTCAATCGGTCTGTCCGACCTTTATATAATGAACCCTTGAATCTTTTCTGTTTCGTTTTATTTTTCAATACCTACATCAAGTATTCATTGTAATTTATGTTGTTACTGTTTAATGTTTTATAAAATACGCTGCAGTGCACCAAGGAATGAAAAAGACTATTAAAAAATAGCATATATTTGAATAAGACTTACAGAAATACTGTTCTCAAAATTTTCTTATCAGGTCCCCAGTTCGTCAATAAACAGTGTACATAATATTATAATACTATTTTTTGAATTAAATAAGTCTAAATATGCAACGTTGAACAAGACTCAGTAAAAATAAATTCATGATAGAAAGATTTGTCGTCTGAGAAATTTTGACAAAAAGGATAAGTCAATTTATTTATAAAATAGTGAAACATCCAGTTTCGGATTCGGAATTTTTTCGAAAAAACATGGAGAACGCAAAAAACGCAGAACTCCATTCTTTAGCTTAAAATATAGATAAAGAATATAGTGTTCACAGTTACAGTTGCAAACAAGCACTTCTTAAGCTTACAAATTGGTTATCATTTTCATTTAGGTTTTCCTTAAAATATTTTAACTATGAGCCTATTAAAGCAAATTCTGAAGTTTATAATGCGCCTTTTGTAATTTCTGTGAATTATCGTTTCACTTCAATTTTGACATGAACATGAGAATATGAACATTGCAACAGGTATTGCCAAGTACTGTTGCACAAAAATATTATACGGTTGATGAGTACTCAATTTCCTCGGAAGAAAATAAATTAAGAAATACATGTGTCATTGCTGACATTGCCTTACCGAATACGATTGTGAGATCCAACAACAATTTACTAGTTTGACAGTCTTTTTTATAAACAAGTACGTCATTTGCGTGCACAAAAAAGAGCTGAGACAAAAAGTAGCTTTACAGATTTTTGAATGCCCTATTTGCATATTTATTATGGTTTTATTGATGAAACCAATCAGTTGAGACTAGCAAGTGGGAGACCCCAATTTTCGATTTGCCCAGGGCCCTTGGCTACCTAGCTACGCCACTGTGTGTATGTCTAATTATTAAAATTATTTTATATATTATTGAAATCGTAATATGAACACGTTCCTTAATTATAACAGCCTTGGCGTAGAAAATTTTCCAAGAGATTAAATCGAAAATGAAAATTCGATTGAAACGTAGAAGGGCAATTTATTTGCCAGGTACACGCGTAATCATTAATTTTTAAAGATTGAGTCATTAACTGCTAAATTCGATCAACAAATAATCATGTAGGCAATAAGACTTAAAAAAAAAAAAAAAAAAAAAAAAAAAGGCAGAAAATAAATAAAATTTAATTTAATATATAACAAAGCACTGTGAGTTTGCGGCGTAATTATCGCGTCATAATATTTAATGGGATAAAATATCACAATGTGGAGGTTGGACGCAGCAAAGCCGGGAGCTCGAGGCTAGAGCTGTTACAATGTTGACCTGTTTCAGTTAGTGTGGCATGGATAACGTGGAAAGTGCCATTCTATTATATTGGATTTCGAGATACAAAAAAAAAGTCCTTCAAAGCTCATTGGTTTAACCATGAAGCAGTTTTTAATTGATTCCTGATTGATTCTATTCTAGTGACTTAAGAGGTTTTTGAAATGACCGATTCAAATTTTATTTAAAGTAATGCAAAACGGAAGGCCTTACATTTCCTATGACATCGCCGTATTAAAAATAATGTGTTATTCGATCAATATAAGGTACATTAAATATCATTTTTTGCCTTGTTATGTCTTGAGTTTTCCGGCTGGGATACTCAATTTTTCTATTTGTCGATATTTCGGCTCTCGTTGACAACCATCCTCATGAACTTAGATTTATAATGTAAAAATTAAATGTTCATAAATTGGATTTTATCTCATTACATCGTCAAAGTATACTTCTTCCGCATCCGTTGGCAAATTAGCACTTTTTTTTTAAGTTTTAGTTCATAATATTTAAAACATATAGTATACATAGTTATCAAGGAGACAGTAGACAGACACAATAGAACCTAACTAGTGGCATGGTAAACGAGGCGTCTACAGTTCACTTTTGCTCACACATTAATGTTATATATCTGCAGCGCGTGAGTCAGATAGGTTCCGTGGCATAGTGAAAGCGTATTCGCTTGGCAATCTGAAGGGCTCGATTTCGATTCCTGTCGCAGGCGAAGAAGGGTAATATTCGAAAAACTCAAAAAATTTGATTGAAAAACAAGTCTTCGGCAATGCTGTCTCAGAACTTTGCGCACAAATTTGCTCAAATTTTAACTACTTATTTAAAAAAAAAAAAAAAAAAAAAATAGGCGTTGGCCGGGGAATCGATCCTGGGCTGCACGCGCTACGCTGTGAGCTACGACAGCGCGGGCCGGTCCCCCATCTATCAACGTAGTATAGCAAAATTTACTGAATTGGCCCTGTTGCCTCTACTTCTGCACTAGTTAAAACGCGACTGTCGATTTTCGAATGGCACCTCCGGGTAAATGTTTACAGTTCAATGCATTCGCGGGGAAATTACAAGCGAGTAGTACTGTTGATTTAGGAAGTAGTCGAAGAATACTTCTGCACTAGTTCAATTTCCTACAGGGACCTAATTTCTGCTCAGAATGGCTGCGACGGGTGTGACCTTTAGGAACGTTTTGCGTAGAATTGCCCAGATGTGACAGTAGGGCATTTCAGACGTCAAAAAAGTATATAAGTATGTATATATAAAACAATGTTTTTAAACATTACCGATTAACTTAGGTAATGCTTTCCGTGTGTTTGCCCACTCAACTTTGGTATATAACTGTTTATGTCATTTAGAAAGCAATTCATAACACCCTTGGGTATTTTCATTTCGGCAAAAAAAAATTGCCTACTCAAATTACCGAATGAGTTCCAATACTTTTTCGTATTAAATATGCTCGAATGTGCGATGTCTATCTTGAGCCTCGTTATTTCAGCAAGTAACCGTGCCCAAAGGTTATCAAAAAGTTGCTGCTGCTGCGACTGACTGCATGAAAACAAAAAGTATATATAAATTCCCTGGCGGCAAAACACTAATATTACGAATGTAGAGATAAACATACATGTGATCCACATGCACGCTTGTCGCAAGTGTATTTGCTAGGTACCTTATATACCCGACGATTTAATGGCTTAGCTAAAGCGCTTATGATAAGAAAACAGGCAATCATACCCCGCTTAAAAGAACACAAAGTTTTTTCGTATGCCTTGAACGTAACGACCCAAAAAAAAAAAAAAAAAAAAAAATGAAAAATTAAATAAATAAACAAATAAATTTCGAAATCTGTCACTGTTGCCAGTTTAGGGGAATCGGCCCGAAGTTAAGAGAAGTTTCTGGTCTTTAAGAGAGATTTTGGGAAGAAAAGTCTTTCGGGAAAGTTTAATGGGACCAAGTTGTGGTTTTTAGAAAATTTAAAATCAGGCTTTAGGGCATTTTTCGCTTATAATGAGACATTCAAGGGATATGTCCGCAAAAAAAAAAAATTACTGGCAACAGTGAAATCTATGGAAATTCGAATACGATTCATCATAAACGCGTTTTCTTTAACAATCTGCTTCAAGTTAAAGCTCTTTTATGTTTGCACAGCCGTTTCAGGTAAACCCGTTTACCACATCACGACACATTCCCTGAAAGACACAGCTTTCTTAAGCCATCTTAAGTCCAGCCATTCCAATATCATTAACATGCAAACTTATACACATATATGAATTCTCTCCCGAGTCCATCTTCAATGACGTGGCACAGTAAAAACATACAATCTAAACCTCCCATATACGCAAATCAAAATTTTACTACACAAATCCTCGCAAAATTCAATGAAGAAACTGAATAGCATGATTTATGTCAGCTCCGTAGACAACAGTTATGGCAGTGATAAAAGAGTTAACGACAAAGTCATACGACACTTCGGATTCCAGACTTCAGCCGCAAGACGAGCTTCAATTTCAAAATTTTTTTTTTTTTTTTTGGTTTCTTTTTTCTTTTTTTTTTCTTTTTTCATTTATATCTTTCTTTATTTTCTGTTTTTTGCATTCTCTTCTTGAATCTCTTTTTGGTGACGTTGACCTGTATAAAGCAAGCCAGAGTTGTTTGAATTCCGGAGTGAGTGCTTTCGCCCACTTTTACACATATATATGTATGTATGAGAGAGACATCGATGATCGGGTGTTTCAATAATATTTTGAGCATACTGGAACAAAGTCCATTAGTCCATTTCAAAAGAGAAATGGATGAACTCTCTTCGAGACACAAACAAATACTTCTTTCGCGAAGGCATTGAAGTTGTAACGAATCGCAGTTGAGATGCAATGGCGAAGAATCTCTTCGATTAGCTTCGACTTATGACTGGCGAGAAGTATTCTTTCAACATCGTATGATTCAATCATGTGATATAGCACATAATTTTTTTTTTTTTCTCTTTAGTATATGTATGCTACAACGTAGTCATCCACATCGTATGATCGATATAAAGTCGCACACATCTATCAAATTATCTGTATGTAGCACTACCAATGCCTGGGGCAATAAATTGTTCAAAGAAACAAAAATTGTTGATGCCAGCAGCTGAGTCGCTGAAAAATGTTGAATGACGTCGCAAATGACGGGCAACAATAAAAAAAAAAATTTTTTTTTAAAGCACCATTAATAATATGAATATGCCTGCACTTGTGTATACTGTAATTGTGAACGTGTAGAAACCAAAATCAGGCCACCATTGAGAAGTGGAATTAGAGCAAAAGCACACGAGAGCGTACGCATAATAAGGTGTTCCAATTTAGAGCTTGGCAACATCGGACATTCTTGAACTAGGGCGAAAGCGGTTCTATAAATCATCGTCAGCGTCATCAACACTGCCATAACAATCACCCGATTGCAGCTTATAGTTTGGACACAAGGAAACTTCCACGTCGTCAGTCAAAAGAACAATAAAAAATAATAATAATTA
Source organism: Chlorops oryzae (assembly GCA_020466095.1). Lineage (NCBI taxonomy): Eukaryota > Metazoa > Arthropoda > Insecta > Diptera > Chloropidae > Chlorops > Chlorops oryzae. Next base: position 156,653,597 of record CM035806.1, on the reverse strand, counting down.
ACGATAGAGAGAGAGAGAGAGAGAGAGAGAGAGATAGAGACCAGAATTGCCTTTTACGAGAGAATTAGAAAGAGAAACTTTTAGTGGGATGTTTTTTTTTTTTTTTTTTTTTTTTTTTTTGACGGCCTGTTATCGTTTGGCGTCGCAGAGTCCATGAGGCGTGAGGAGAGTTACAGGCTATGATGCAAGAGACAATTTCTTTAAGCGAAATGAGTTTCTTTTCGGGTTTTGACATTCAAATGACGCGGCAAGGGCATTGATTAGTTACACTTCCCTTCATAAAAAAATATTCAATTAGTTTTTTATCTTTACTTACCAAATTGATTTTCCACGTTCTCTCAGAAGTCTTCGAAAATTGTAGCTTTTAATGACGAATTTTCTTCACGCTGTTCCCTGGTTTCAATTTCAATGTGCGCCCTTACTTAACACCCTTGAGTCACTCACTCCCGTCTTGCTTGCCCTATTAACGTAACGTATGTAATTCCAATTAATTTCTTCAGTTTTGCTCGGCTTTTCCAACATACGTTGTTTTCTTTTCTTTTCCTTTCCTTTCCTTTTGTTTTTTTTTTTTTCTTTTTTTGTTGTCACAGCTTTTGTTGTCTGATATTTATTTTTCGAAGTGCCGCGCTCTGCTGCTTGCGTTGCCTTTTAGTACGAAATTTCTTATCCCACAAAATTTTTCACTTATGTCTATTATTCATGCTTTTGCTTCAGTTTTTGTTTCTTCTTTTTCCACGACAAAAGCCTGCAAAACAGTCGACCGAGTCACTTTTGAAATTGCAGAGAAAACTTCTAATAAAAAATAGAGCAGGGATGCCGTTTAATGTATATAAGAAGTCGCCAGCCGAAACGAAAATGCCGCCAAAAAACCGCCAAATTTTTTCTTTAACTGGCGAATTAAGGTAGAAACACTCACGCACTGCGGCGCACTGCGTGGCATGGCATAGCATAGAGAAAAATTGTAGTAAGCAGTGAAGCACAGCAATCAGCCGTTTGTTTCATATTTGAATTTGCTCTATTTTATTTATGCTTTTGCAAAATTAATGTTTTTGCTATGAGAAACAAGTAATAATTGAAATGAACTTGAACTGGCAGCTTTGCGAGTAATTAATGCAATTTTCCAAACAATAGCAATACTACAGTTGTCAAATTAGCACAGAAATCTAATTTCTATAGAACGCTATGCTATGCTAATTTTTGAAAATACGCCATAAAACGAATAAGAACAACAAAAAAAAAATAGTTTTTTATTTATATACATATTAAAAAAATCTGCGGATCAATAGTAAAATTCCGCTAGATTTTCTGCTAGCCGCAATGAGGCCTTTTACACTAGTCATTTATTGACTGTCAATTCTTATTTTTATTCGCTTTTAGAGTTACTTTAGTGCTTGCACGTATTAAAGAGGGCTCGAACCGATCTAAGAAGTAAGTACAACAAAAAACACTCAACTTTGCTCTAAATTCATCACGTTTTTTCAATCCAAAAAGTGATAATTGACGTCATTAATTAACTAGTATAAAAATCCTCAATGGTGAATTTTTTTTCGCTGCCAAATTAAAAAATCTGCTAGATCTAGCAGGAAATCTGGCATCACTGGTCTCAAGCATACGAAACTTTGAGTGCGAAATTATTAATGAAAGAGTTATTAAGGCTCAGTTACTCTTGATTGAACGTAACTTAATTCATGTAGGAGCTTAACTTTACTTATTTAATCAGCTGACTTGATATGTTTAGTACTATTATGGTACATACTTGAATTATGTGAGAAGCACTGAAAATGAATACTGGAAAATTAGATTTGACTGCATATAAATGTATAAGTAATAACTATTGATTAGGAAGAACTGAGATTTGAATAAGTTAAGTTAAATTACGTTCAATCAAGAGTACTTCTTAGCCTCTAACCCTGCTGTGACCTTAAAAAAATTACACAATTAAGGGGCCATTTGGTCCACGGTGTATGTATTTCCCATGGAAAATATATAGTAAATATAAGAATTTGAGCTCTTTACGAAAAAATTTGTGTGCCTGAAATAATATTTATTTAACTATCTCCAGATTTAGGCCTCAAAAATATTGTATTTTGGAACAAATTGTCCTAAGGCACCAGCAGGGTTGATAAAAAATTATTGTATTAACTGAAATATTCTTCTATTTTCCTTCAAATATTTCTTTATACATCAATATAAAAATCGGTTATCTAAATTTGCAAATAAAAGCAAAATTCCCATCAAAAGATTAAAAGTTGGATTAACATGCAAAGCAACAACAACGATTTTCTCCATGTTAGGTTCTACGTCACAGCCCTGAATGAAGCTATGTTATTTTCTTGTATCATGAATAAAACCATTTATAGCAACAAAAAAATTGTTCCTAATTATTTAACATTTATTGCAGAAAACGGTTAACACAAAAAAAAAAAAAAATGTTCCCCTTATTTAATATATTATGCAATAGCGGGTTAATTGTGATGACCCAATTGGGAAACTTCGTAGACGATTTGAATACAGCCCAACAATTTAAAGGTTTAAATAAAGTATAAAAACCCAAACCAATGCAAGGAAAGATATGCTTATTTTTATTGTTTTCCATTTTAAGTATTCTTTCACAGCAGGTACATAAAAATTGTTTGGCCTTTTTTTTTCTGTCATGTACGAAAGAAAGGTACCGGTAGCAATAAGTTATTGATGTTTTCTTCAGGAACACAGGTCTTCAATAGACTCCCCTTGCAACAATAATCTCTGCTCAGATTTTTTCTTTGAAGAACCTTTATTTTTTGCACGGCGATTGACCACGCCGTCTTCTTCGTCCATCATTCGTAAAATAGTTGTCTACAAATAATGAAAATAATATGAAACCATGTTATTTGTAGCTTTTTTGATGATCGAAACCTGATCGGAGCAGTCCATTGGTGCAACAGAGATATCACGCACAGCACGAAAGTTTCCGCAATTGTTCAAATGCTCATTTTCCAAGCGAAAAAAATTCCATATGAAACGACGGAATACCTCGAGTGGACTCAGTATGAACACCATTACATCGCCGTCCATAAATCCAGCCTCAATAAGGCTTATTGAAACGGTCCAACCAAATCGTAAGATGAAATCTTCAACGATGCCAAAATAGTAGAACCACTGGAAACACAAGAAACACAACTGAAATCAATGGCAGATTTTCCTGAGCGTCTATATACAGGGTGTTTCGCATAAGCATGTATATCCGAAAGTAGGTGATAGGGGTGCTCAATATCGACCAAAAATCGTATGGGAGGGGGGAGTGGAAAATGCTCCCCTAAGGAGTTAGAGGGCCTTAAAGTTTTTAGGCAGTAAGTCGAGAAAAAAAATTCTATCACGATAACGGTTCATCGTAGAAAAAAAACTGTTAAGCGATTTGAAAGCCAATTCTATGGGCTTTTAGGCAAAATTAATTTCATGGTAAGAATTTAAGCCAATGATGGTTAATTAAGCGGTCAAAGTCAAAAATTCTATTTTTTTTTACTTTGAGAGCCATTTTGCTATGAAAAAGGTCCTATTAACACATACTTTTCTAATTTTTTTCAAAATCCTCGATTAATTTGCTTCAAATCTGTGGTACATTTGTCATACCTTATTAGCGGTTTAACCTCAGGAAAAATAAATTTAAAAATCAAATTAAATAATCTCAGCAAAAAATTACCAATTTTTCCAGTTAAAGTTCGTATAATTTTAAACCGAAATTTGTCTTAAATAAGAAATTGCTGGCTGGCCATTGTAAGCCAAAGATTGCTCTTTTAAGAATTTCATCACATAAAAAAAGTTCAAGTTTGTTTATAAATCCTATTTTTCCTGAGGTTAAACCGCTAATAAGGTATGACAAATGTACCACAGATTTGAAGTAAATTAATTAAGGATTTTGAAAAAAATTAGAAAAGTATGTGTTAATAGGACTTTTTTCATACCAAAATGGCTCTCAAAGTAAAAAAAATAGAATTTTTTTCAGAATTTTTGACTTTGACCGCTTAATTAACCATCATTGGCTTAAATTCTTACCATGAATTTAATTTTGCCTAAAAGCCCATAGAATTGGCTTTCAAATCGCTTAACAGTTTTTTTTCTACGATGAACCGTTATCGTGATAGAATTTTTTTTCTCGACTTACTGCCTAAAAACTTTAAGGCCCTCTAACTCCTAAGGGGAGCATTTTCCACTCCCCCCTCCCATACGATTTTTGGTCGATATTGAGCACCCCTATCACCTACTTTCGGATATACATGCTTATGCGAAACACCCTGTATATATATATATATACATATATACTTAAATATAAATTATTGGGCCTATTAAAATGTCTACACGTGTTTATGAATTCAGCATGTTTAAACTTGTAAGCTGCGATTGCGATTGCAATTGGGGAATGTTGCACAATAAAAAAAATTTAACGTAAATAAATGTACCGTTGAAGAGTAAACGATTTCTTCACGTAAAAATTTATTATCGCCTGCTTTCGCATCGAATAAACCCCAATCCATTTTGATATCCCATGTGTACGCATAGCAAGACGACGCGATGGCAGCACCGATCCAACAATAAAACCAAGGGTTATCCTTCGAAGAATTATAATTCTCTAAAAAAAATAATGAATTAAATTTAATTTTTATTTTTGGGACATTTTAAATCTAACCCATTTGACGTACCGTGCGTCAGTTGGAACATATATGAGAATATTACAACGAAAAATGATGTTGCATACTTAGCGGCATTGACTAAATGTGGAAAAGCTTCTCTGCTATCACGGAAACGACGTACACACTGCGCGAAACGGAAATACGCTGGCATAATCGCAACAATTGGACGCACAACTGACATGTCCTCGATGCAACGTCCACCGCCGTTTAATTTATGCCAACTGGGATTCGATCCAAAAAAGCAAATAACAAATGGAATATCGGCAAAGGCCGGTACAATGCTATTCAATTGATCCGCAAGCCAGAAGTCCGCAAAATTGACATAGAAGAATGGTGCCATAATGATACGACTCAAAACACGTAAGGCCCAGTAACGGGCCTCGTGGTGAAAAGTTTTTGTCGGATTAAAAAGAAACGCCGCCATCGTTGTATATAGAATTATCGGGGCAGAATACTGGGGTATTCCTAGCGGATCACAGTATATATAGCAAAGAACGGCAATAGCCCAAATCACGCCAAATACGGAAGCGATTTCCATTATATTCTGCTCGGAAAGATGATTGCGCGGATCCAGCTCAAATATGAGTACATGATTCACGCCAGACGAACGCCATCCATAGACGTTGATGCCCCACAAAAAGAGGCATTCAATAATTAAAAATGGACCGCGAAACATTCGCAATCCAATTCGCCATTCTTTGCCAAAGCCATGGAATATGGACGAGAGAATGACTGTAACAAAGAGAACGACAAAGGCACCCGAAAACAATCCAACTTTAAATGTCGTCCATGGGCTCTGTTGTTCGCCCAATGGTGGCACACGAAGTCTTTTCATCGCCTTTTGACGATCACCGCCCTCAATATCGTGCGTGAATGCAGTTTCAGTTTCCTGTATCAGACGATCGATATCCTTGTTAACATAAAAATGTGCTGCCTCCACATGCTCTGTACGCCATTTCGCTCCACAGTCCACATTCAATAGCTTATCATGTTTTTTCAATATCTTACGGAATCCAGTAAAATTGAGATTCTGATAGTTTTGCAGCAGAATTAAACCCAAATAAAATTCACTAAATGCTAATTTAAGATCTTGAATCTTTCGGGCCGGTACATTCTTTTTACCCAATGGCGTTTTCGATTTCCACGCTGGCTGTTTTTTCACATGACCCATTTCTAGCGCTTCGGTTAGCTCGCTTCGTAAATTTCCATATTTGCGCGTAGCTTCCGCCATTTTCTCCGAATAGAAGGTATTGATTTTTGCCAACTCTTTGTCGCAATAATGGAAGAACTGCTCATCGAATTTCGCAAAGTAACGAGTCAGAACGTCAGGTTCAACCAATTCCGCCGAAGGAGCCTGCTCTACGGCTGCGTAGAGCATCGCCTTCATTTCCTGATTTATAAATAAAATTCGATATTAGTTAGTAGATCAATGATCAACGATTTTTTTTTTTTATGTCTTTGAAAGGCGAAGATTATCTTCTGTCTCTGCTATGGGGATAAATATTCAAACGCACAAGCCAAAGTGTCAATTCGTTTGCCATCCTTAGCGCTGTTTTTTTTTTCCCCCCCTCCAACTTTTTGACTCAATGGCAGACCTGTTAAATCCCGATTAAGATTAATAATCATGAATTATTGTTCTTTTTTTAATCCATAATCATTATTAATTTAACTTCTTGAAATTTTTGATTATTAATGATTGCGATTACCAAATAATCGTGAAATAATCAGGACTATTTCAGATTAATGAAAAAAATAAAAAAAAAATCAAAAATAATCAAAAAAATAATCCCGATTAATTTTAGATTATTTTTGAAAAATTTTGAGTTTTTTTGATTATTTTTGATTTTTCCTGATTATTTTTGGGTTTTTTGATTTTTTTTGACTATTTTTGATTTGTTCTGATTTTTTTTTATTAATTTTAATTATTTTCAATTTGTAATTGAATAACATCGTTTTTCCAAAGTTTCCCTATAGTCCGTGGGACCGGCACCGGACAAGTGAATTCACCGGCCACCTGTGGTTAGGACCAATTACAAATTGAAAATAATTAAAATTAATAAAAAAAAATCAGAACAAATCAAAAATAGTCAAAAAAAATCAAAAAACCCAAAAATAATCAGGAAAAATCAAAAATAATCAAAAAAAAAATCAAAAATATTCAAAAGTAATCTAAAAATAATCGGGATTATTTTTTGGATTATTTTTTGATTTTTTCTGATTTTTTTCATTAATCTGAAATAATCCTGATTATTTCATGATTATTTGGTAATCGCAATCATTGATTAATATAGGTCATACAAAAATAATCATTAAATAATCACTATTTCACTCATAAGAAAAAAATAATCTGATTAATTAATCATTAATTAAATAATCATTATTTAACAGGTCTGCTCAATGGTCAAGAACAGAAATAGGGAATGAAATTACATCCTTCCTTTTTGCGCACAATGACCATTCTCTGAGACATCTCTTTTATAGCACATTTAAGTGATATTTTATCGTTAGAGGAAACATGGAGTCAAACCGTTAACAATAGCAGGCAAAAAAAAAAAAAAACAGATGAAAGCTTTTAGAGAAAAATTCTTTTATGTTAGGAAAATACTGAAAGCTTTTATGACGTCACGCAGCTTGGCGCCAGAGAATTTTTTTTTATGTATCTGATTAAGTATGCTTCTTTGCTATGAAATGAAATTCCCCGTTTTAGTTGACCAAAATAAAAGAAGCTCTACGAACCTCATAGTTTATGTACTGCTTCCTCCATTCCGGCGTTATATGTGCAGTTAAATGCTCGGCAAATTTCATTTTCGCCTTTTAATATGAATCCATTCGCAAAGATTCGTTGCGTTGTGTTTTTCACTCCCACTTTTCATCACAATCAAACATAAAAAAAAAAAATATTTAACTTAAAATCAGGCAAACCACCTTAAACAACAGCAACTCTCACATTGACACATTTGACAAGCAGAAAAAGCAATGCGCTATTTTGTTCTGCGTTAAATTTTTGTATTGGAAATTTAATTGCATAGGCTTGTGAAAGATTAAAAGCTTTTGCTAACATACTGCATTGCGCCTCATCATTTCTGTCATCAATATCGAATCGGAAATGCAATTATAAACGATTGGCGCTTTTCCAAAAACTGTTCATTTATTTTTCCGTCACAAGGAAACAAAATTGTTGAAATTTGAAATTCTAAGCATCAAAATAGCTTTAGATCGTTGAAGAGCGTAGCATTTTGCATAACAAAGTCAACGGACGTATTTTCGGCAGCTCCACGGTCTTCTCATTTTATTAATTGCAATTGAATTGAAAAATGTAATTATAAACGATTTCGGCCCCTTTGCTTCTACTGTTCCGATTAAATTTTTTCGTTCCGAAAAACGAAAACTTTGTATGAAAATTTTTGAAATTTTTAGAGGATATCGTAACGAAAAGCTTTAACCGGAACCGGAGGTGATGAATGGATGGCTGTAGAACATATTTGCATAAAAAAGTCAATTTTGAAAAATATGTCGCTTACGTTATTTTCGCGGTCAGGGCTCCATATGTTTTAGTAAAGGTATTTCTTCTAAAGAATGGATAATTTCTTAGAGGGTTAATAATTAACATGGAAACCATTTATTTCGTATTTGTAAATTGTTTGTAAATTTTAACGACGATGTAACGGCTAAACATAAACATGAAACAATTATGGAATCGAAAATTATTTATGAATAATTCAATGTGAAAATCTGATTGAAAAGTTTAATAAATAAAAGGGCGACATCCCTGCCAAAAAGAGTCATATATGGATTAACATAGAGGAATGAACTGTTATCACCACATCATTGGAAATAGTACAAGTCGGTCCGTTTACAATATAAATTAGTAAAAAAAAAAATTTTTGAAGCTTTTACGAATTTAATTACGTACAAAGAATTTCGTAACTACATATAAATTTAAAAATAAACAACCAGATTTACTGTATTGAAATGGCATGTATGTCTTACTTTGCTAAACGATTATCAGTACATTAATATTGTTTTTGAATTTTTTTTTATGAATAATTTGGACATTTTGAGTTGGTTTTTTTTTTTTTTTTTTTTTTAACAAGACTAAAGGCTAGTACACAAAGGCAAAGGAATTTATTGGCGGAATTGAGGCTGAATAAATTTTATTTCCGCGAAGGAATGTCAGATTGACAGATACCACAAGGCGGTAAATTTGAATACAAATACATTAGCTGTTTGAAGCTCAATAATATTTATATTCGAACTCAGTATAACCATTCTCCATATTTTTCCGATGGAATGAGATGCTTATGTCAAAATTCCTTCGCAATTTATTCAACTCGGCCAATAAATGGCAAAGAAATTCTCTTCAGCGCCATCATGTTGACAATTTTCGAAAGTAACGCAACGTCAAATTCTCGCTTTTTTAAACTAAATTTGTGTACTAGGTAAGGAATTAATTTAGTTTAATTTCTTTCATTCCGAAAATTTCCCATACATTTTTAGAAATTAGAATCGATTTCCTTCTACTTTAAATTTGAAAAATTAATGAAAACATTTTTATAAATAATTTTAAAACTAATCTAAACTATTATTTTTGGCTAAAAAAGCCTCTGGTAAAGAAGTTTCAAAAGCATCGCGTCCAAAAAAATTTTAAAACCATATTATTTACTAATAATATCTCCTTATTTACATAATTTATCTATGACGTCAACCCATATATATATATATATATTATATATATCAATTTAATATAAACCACCACCAGCCGGAGTTGATTGCACCTCAAACCGCCTTTTCTTGCAGATATTGCTTCGCATCGTCAAACTTTAATATTTTTTAAGAAACATTTTATAAACAACATTCGAATGCATCGAAGTAAATTTATAAAGCTTACCGTTTTGAACCAAAGACTATGTGGTCGGAAAACCAAACGGCTCATGAAGGTCATTGATGACTGAGGAGCTATCCCATGCATATGCAAATGTTTGACACTTGTAAACGGCGGCATATGGAATCCAAAGAGAGTATCATGTTCATCAATTTGCTTTTCACTGAGCACCTGCTTCAAGCCACTTTGCATGATATCGACTAACAATAAAATGTGAATATGAATGTGAGCTGTTTCTTTCAATCCAAATATACCCACTTAAGTGTTCATCAGCCGCTGAAAGAGATTTCAGACTTTCAATGTGTCGTTTTGGTACTGCCAAATAGTGGAACTTTGATTCCGGCTTTATGTCGGCAAACACAACGAAATCGTCGGTTTCCATTTCAACTTTCGTTTCTGGGATTTTCCCTTCAATTATTTTGCAGAATATACACTCGGCTAGCATCGTTGGCTTTATGTAAGGAATAAGCGGAAGAGAAACAACTAGCGCGATAAGACACACCACTACGTACTTTTTGCGAATGATTATCGGAGCCATTCGCGTATTTGACAGTAACTACTGTAAATATTCGTCCAAATATTCGATATTAGTTCTAAAAAAAAGTGAAATAATCTGACAATCGAATATAAAAATGTGACGTGAAACAATTAGTCGATTGAAACGTAGTTTTGTAAAATTGCAAGATTACTTAGACGATTAGAAATACGTACTGGCTTTTTTGTAAAAAAGAGAAACGAAAACAAAAACGATACCTGACAGTAGTTTATAGCTGCCTACGTGCCAACCATATAGCATATAGTACTATAGGTCTAACTCTTCTTCTTCCTAATCCCTGCAATGTGTTAGAGCTACGCTGCTTCAACATAGGCATATAGCATGAGGAAAAGAGAAGCACGCTATGGCAGCGAAATCTGTAGCTCTGCTGTGGTGAAATGCATTGCCACTTTTATTTTTAATTTTGGAAGATTTTCGAGTTCATTACATATAAAATATCTACCAAAATCATAAAATGATATGAAAAGCTTGAAAAACATAAAACTAATCAAGGAAACTCAATATCAAGGAGAAAAATAAAATGTTTTTTTTTAGTTCTCTACCCTGTCCACTTAACTTTTTGATCACACTTTTTCAGCAAAAATACTAAATTCTATATACAATCAAATTCGTAGTAGTAGTCAAAAATGTGTGTCAATTTATTACAAAATGAAAACATTCGTGCACATTAAGCAAAAGTATATCGTAATATATTTATTAAAGCTTCAATTATAACTTTTAAAGCTATATAAAAACCCGAGCCGACGCCGTGATTCTTTGATAATTTTCTTGCAAGTGGCATCATTGTGCCACTTTGTGTCCACCCGTATTGTTGTTGGTAGCTTTCTGGTGAATTTCTCGAATTTGTTGAATTTCCTATTCCTGCCTAAGGTTTTTGTTGGTAGCTTTTTGGTGAATATCCCCAATTTGTTGAATTTCCTATGCCTGCCTAATGGTGTATATCCCCATCGCGGCAGAGGCTTTTCGACGTCGACAGTTAGACCTACAGTCCTACATGGTGCCAACATGTTTGTCAACCAATCGTCGCGTCAGACACAAGAGCAAATGTTTTGGAACAATTAAGTGCATAGTCCTGTTCCATACTAGGCGACAGTCACCGGAGACACATTTTGTTTTGGTGAAGAGAGAGGGGTGCTGTTCTCTCTCTTCTCCGACCGTCCCTCGCCTTCAAAACAAAATGTGTCTCCGGCGACTGTCGCCTAGTATGGAACAGGACATACAAATCTCACCCAGGAAATAAAAGTGGCACAACTCAAAATCGATCTGTAACTAAATAGGAGGACAGTTTATATCATATTACATATTATGATTCTTAAGAGGTTGATTACATATGCAATTCAATTCAATTCAATTTTTTTTTTATTCTTTTTTTTTTTTTTTTTTTTTGTTTATATAATTCAATTCAAACGAGATGGAAAATATTTTAGTTGACAATGCCTGTCAGCACATTGCCGAAAATGGTGAGCTGTCCAAGCGGCCGACCATATTGGCCTTCGAGCAGTCCTGGCCGCATAATTTTTGGATATACATCCGCCCCCAGAATTAAGTTAATTTCCGCCGATTTATAAAAATGCGGATCAGCCAATATTATTCCTGTGAATAACGACGTAATTCGTTCGTTATCATCTTGATGAGGGGTAATTAGCTTCAAGTGCTCGTGAATCTGAGCTTTTATAGTGATCTCAATGTTGAGATCCATCCTGGCCCGCAGACTAAAGGTGCACACTTTGTGGTCATTGACCCGATCACAGGCGAGCCGAAGCTGATGCGCACATCTGCCGGTCAGGATAGATCCAGCCGCGTTGGGATCGAGCAATGCTCGCAAATAATGGATTCTTCCATTGGCGACTATTTTCACAAGGTCGGTGGGCCTCAACGGCGTTCCCGACGTCATTCCAGCAGAGGCTACGGACGGACGAGGTTCACCATCTTTCCATGGCCAAGTCTTAAACTGCTTTAGAGGGGGTTAATTGGCCGTCCACATTAGCACCCGGTTTGATGGCTTTCAAAAATTTGTGATATTTTGTGTTTTACCATGCTGTTCGACATGCAGCGCCTGATAATGTAATAGCAAACCTCTCTCTCTCTCTCTCTCTCATCAAACCTAGCTCACATGCCGCGTTCGTTAATCTAATAGGCGCTTTACAATGAACAATTTCATTAGTCGTCGTTCATATTATGCGACAAGACAACCACCGTGTCGCTCGCTTGTCTTGTCGCATAATGAGGCCTTCTACACTAGGCAATTTTAGTTGCGCAACTCGCGAGTTTGTAGGAAAGACGCGGTACGGGGAAGGTAAGGGGAAAATTGCTGTCGCGAGTTGCTCGTACAGGCAATTTTGTGCGATACGCTTTGTGCATCTCTTTCTTACTTTCAAACGTGAAAATGCCATCTCTTTCTTACTTTCAAACGTGTAGTAAGTGGCGTTGGGGTTGTTTTTGACGATCGGCAACTCGAGTTGCTGACCCAATGTAGACAAAAAAGCAACTCCAAAAGAGAATTCGATATGAGAAGGCCTCAATATGAACCACGACTTATGCGCGGTATAGACACGTCAAATGTTGTATCAACTTTGAGCGTGTGTTAGTAGGTACCAACTTGAATTTGACTATAAACAAGTCGTACGATATTCATTTTTTTTTTGCGAATTTCGAGTGCAAAGGACATGCGCTACTGTTTCGGCTACCTCGTTGCTTTTAACAAAGCGTATTTTCCCGTCGGCGAAACATCAAAAAAAAATTATGAGTAATGACTATATCCAGCTCCACTTCTTTCTAATGCCGAAATCCTTTTTAATTCCCTCCTTTAACAGGTTCGAAGATTATTAATTGTTTGCGTTAACTTTTTTTGTGGTCTCTAGATATTTTTCTATGAATTTAATTCAAAGCGTTTCGTAGCTAGCGTTTTTTAAATTCCAGTCACTATAATCTTTTGACTTAAAGTTCCAAAAAGCCGACAAACTACGATAAACTTCTATTAGTTCCAAAATGAAATTGTTTTTTTTCCATTTTTTAAATTAAATTTTCCGCTCGCTTTTAAAAAATTTTCCTCTCCGTTCGATGTTCACTCGTTGAATATTGCGCACAAATGAGGGTTGAACCAACATAGGTATAGACCTTCAGACACACCGTCTAACATCGTTACCTGCTTGACCAAAAACTCAAAGATTTTGATTTTCCGTCAGACATCGTAGGTGTACTCTTTCTCACTACACACGTCAAAATTTGATACACATTTGACGTGTCTTACCCCCTAAAGAACTGATTGATCGAAATTGAGGCAAGTTAGAGGACGATGTTAGACTAAAGATCGTGATAGCATGTCAATTATATGAACGTAGAATTGCTTCCGAAGTCGAGATGAAACAGTTTCATAGAAAATGACATAATTTTTTATAACAGTGTACTGAACCATTCATAATTAATTAATTCGTCAATTTTCAGGAAATATATGTTCACTAGCATTAGTTATGACTATTTAAATATCGCATTATATCATAATAAGAATGTCATAGAAAGACACAACAAATTTACAACGGATTGATGACAACTTGTAATCGTGACAACCCGACATGAAGAAATTTCAAGAATTTTAATAAAATGTGTGAAAACCGCGACATATGTTATGTAGAACATTCATTCTTTAAAGTTGATAACAACAATTGACTATTCAATACCCCAAGTAAAACATCTTATCGAACATTAGAGAGTTATGTGACATTTTAGACCTAAACGGGAACGCGGGGACAATTATTTGAAATCAGGGACATGTCCCCGAAAACGGGGATGAATGGTATCCCTAGTTTCATGATTGACTTTCATGATTCTCAGTAATTTCGTTTTCATTGCCGCAGGTAACCTTATTCCTTCTCAAGTAGATACGAAATCAGCTGTTGTAGCGTATTTAAATATGATGGTCGGTGACGGTATTTTAATCCACTACATAAGATGTTATTATATATAAAAGCCATAGAACTAGAGGCAATTGAATAGAGGTATTTAATTTTTATATTCTTAGAACGAAATTTATTCGTGTGAATTTTCCTAGGAAATATTAATAATAAAGTGTTTATAAACACACATGAACAAATATTTTTTGGGTATCTGAACAACAATAATGCCATTTTTTCAATGTAGCATAAGTCCACTTTCCTAGAGTGGGTGGGTGCGCGAATTTAATTGATAAGAACGTATTTCGTTGATCTTATGTTTTTTAGAAAAACTTTCTTTGCTACCGCTTGAGTTTATCCGGAATGGACCATTTAAGAGCTCCATCTCTGCAATCGTTGCTAGAGTCAGAGCGTGGTTCGACAGATAGCTTATTGGCAGATTCATTGCAACTTGAAGTAGAAGACGTAAGAGAGCAGCATATTTGGTGTTTTCTCTCTCTCTCTTCAATTTCATTTCAAATGCCAATAAATTTCAGTTGGACGATATCGAATATGCAATACCACCGACAATAGCGGTTCCATCACTTGAAACGGTGCTTAGTGAATTTGAAGCCGATTCGGATATTGTGTCGGAATTGGGTGTACCAACGTTAACGCCAACTCCCTCGATAGCTGATGATAATGCCGGTTATCGTAGCGGTGGAGCTGGCGGCAGTGGATCAATTATGCGATACACAACATTACAAGGCGTATCGGCACAAATTGCTTCAGCCGCAGTAAGTCGGAATCGGGAACATTACGAATCTCTTTGATTGAATTGAGTTTCTTGTAGGAACGAGTCAATTCGGGGCTAGCATCGGCTTGTGCTATTGCCGCATTCATAGCGGTGGGTACTTCTCACGGCCATATACTGAACTTTGACGTAACGCAAACATTACGATGGGCGTTCCAAGACAAGCATTCAAATGGAGCAGTGAGTACATTGGCTTACAATGGCGACTGTACTCGCCTATTGGCTGGCTATGCTCGCGGCCTCATTGCAATGCTAGATACACAATCTGGCGATGTATTGCGTACATTGTTTGATGCCGTAACGCCTAACACTGGCGTTTTGCACGTGAAATGGACTTCTAGAGCAGCGCTGGCACTGTGCTCGGACTCAGGCGGGTCGGTGTGGTCGCTGAGCTTTACAAGAAAGCTAGGTATAAGAAGTTTTGCATCGCGATGTCTTTTTAGCGGAGCACGCGGCGAAGTTTGTGCAGTTGAACCGCTCGTTATGGACACGCAGGGACACCACGAATTGGATCAGTATTGTATTGCTGCACTGGCAACGCTTTCCAAATACTTTATCGTAACGATCCGGCCACGTTTAAAGGTTATCAAATATCATACGCTACAAGGTCCTTCTGACTGCTTACCGATGCTAGCTTGGCAAATGGTTCTTATTCAGGCCGTAGACACGTCGCGATCTATTGATCCAGTTATCGTTGTAGGACGTGGCAATCAGCTTTTTTTCCATCAGCTTTTCATGTCGAATGGACGCATAACGTTGTTGTACTTGCGGCATGTCACAATACAGGAAAATCTCCTTTCGGCTCATTGGTTGGGTCCCAAATGTGTCGGTTGCCTTGACACATCAGAAATTTTGCATTTGATCGATGTACGATCAAGCAAGGAATTGGAGTGCATCGATTTGGCAAACGCCGGACTTGTTTATGGATCAGCACATTTTAAGGGCCTTGCAACGGGTGGCAATGTTTCACCGGCGCTAGCCCTAGCTGGGACGCATGCATGCTACAATTCTATTGCGGCCCAAGGTACACAATTGTACATTTTAGGTGCTCGATCTTTGCATATGATTGGAGTGCGATCATGGTCAGAGCGTATAACGTTTCTTATCAAAAATCAACGTTGGCAAGAGGCCTGTGATATTGCTTTGGAGGGATATCGCGTTGCAACTGAACGACCGAAACGTCGTTCTCAAGCAAAGGAGCGTATAATTGTTCTATTTAAGGAGTATCTTGCCGCATCTTCTCATGCACCGGATTATTGTCTGGGTGCTATTATCAGGTGCCTTATAGCTGTCGAAGAATTTGATTTATTGTGGACACAGTTATGGGAGCGCGTCCAACATTCTGCCGAGCTTTTCCTACAGCACATAACCAATCATATTGAAAACGAAACTATCCATCAAGTTAGCCCTGCCATATCGCAAGCACTCGTTGACTATTGGCTTAAAATATCACCCGCAAAACTGGAAGAGTTGGTACTCAAATTGGATTGGACATGCCTGGACTTGAATCAAGTTCTACGAGCTGCCAAACGTCATAAACTCTATCGCGCGCAAATCTATCTCAACACTCGAGCACTAAACGATTACACAATATCCTTGGCTGAACTCATTCCATTAGTCGAGACGGAGAGCGAAAATTCCGCCGATCTTGGGAATTGCCTTTTAGTTTACATATCTAGCTGTCTAGCTGGCCGTGGATATCCTAATGGTGACATACCGACAGAGTGGATACAAACCGTAAAGCATGATGTACTACGTTGTCTGACCTCACTACACTCAATCAATTACAATGGTGGTGGGGGTTCGGGCTCAGGTTCCGATGAGTCTCCATATCCGTATCTGCGAGCGCTATTAAAATTCGATACACGCGAAACATTAAACGTTATATCATTAGCTTTCCAGGAAAGGGAGTTCGGCGGGGAGACGGGATTCACTCATCGCAAACGTATTATTAACATTCTGCTTGAAATCATGACACCAGATAACGCAACGGTAAGTTCCAATAAGATTAATAATTTTCATATCCCAGATAGGTTCATTAACGAATATACAGTACACTCGGGATAACGTCAACACCCCAAATCGTCATTTACATTGACTATTCTTAAACGTTAACAAAACCTAAAAGCTCTAAAAGGTAAACTCTGCGTAATAGAAAATTTTATCTAGAATTACGTATAGAATGCGAATTCTCAGAATGCCGCGAATCACCTTTTGTGTGTACAATGTAATTTTTGCTCTCTTTGTTCAGTTGTGTTTTCGATCTTGTTGATGTTGCGCGATAAAATGAGCTCTAAAAAACAAAAAGTGCCATGATTCCATATAAAATATTTTTCCAATTTTTCCAAATACATAAACATTTGTTTGAATCAGATTATTGGTTGGTTTTAGTTTGAATACTAAAAAAAAAAAAAAAAAAAACGTTTAAGACTATAGTTCCGACTATATTTTGGTCTAAAATGATGACAATCATAAACGTCAACAATCTGGTAAACGCCAACACTCGCGGTTTTAATTAGTTGACGTTATCCCGAGTGTACTGTATCATCAAAACTTGGGCATCATTGGAGTTTCATTAATTTTAAAAATAGTTACATAATTTGCAACTTTTGCAAATCAGAAATTATTTTAATTTAATGTTTCATGAATTGTTATAAAAAATGCCTAAGATTCTGAGGACATTTCCGGATAACTAGCGATATAATAGAGGATATAGTTTGTTTGATTTAAAATTGTACACTTTCATTAATGAAATCGTTTAACAGTATACCAGTTTAAATCAGAGAAATTCCATTAAGGGGGTCTTCTCATTGAAAACCCGTTTTTTGGACCCTTTTTAAAAAAATTCTTATTTGAAAACGCAAAGAATAATTGAAAACTTTTTTTATTTATTGTATTACAAAAGGTTCAAAGTAAATAAAAAAATGTTTTTTGCCTCGATACGTGGGCTGTTCAAAAAGTAATGAGACTTCAAAGTTGGTGGTGAAAAAAAGGTGCCATCACGGCGGCCACGATTCCGGGTCTCCGGAGCGTCCGAAATGGAAAAAAAAAACGGGGTTATAATCAGTATGGATGTAATTCTCGGGTGAACCTCAAGCTTAATTTTGTGATTTTTTTTGACAAAATGGCGGCCATTCAAAAAAAATTTAAATTTCGGGCTTTTTTTTTTTTGTAGTTTAGTGTAAAAAAAAAAATAGTAAAAAAATTTTTTTAAATTATGGTCGAGGTTCACCCGAGAATGGTGACAATTCTGCGTCGATTCCACTTTGTTTCATGAAAATCGGTTCAGTTGAACTGGAGATATCATGGCCGCCAGTTCGAAAAACGTGGTTTCGAGATAAACGCGTTTAAAGTTTGAAGCAACGCAAAAATTACTAATTTTAGGGCAGATCTTGCTCGACAAAGAAGGCTATATCCTCTAAACTATTTCGAATTTCAAAAAATCCTTTTAGGGGCATATTCACAACTACCCAAGCTATAAATAAATGCAAAAAAAAAAAAAAGTCGAAAAAAAAAGTTGCTCATTGAGAAGACCCCCTTAAGTTTACAATTAAATAATGATTTTTTATTACCGATTAAGCAATGAGTTTATATAATTAATATGTATTTGTATTTTATGCAGTGGGCAGAAATCGGCTGTTTGTTGAACTTCATTGCTCAACAGATATCGCTTGGATGCCTGCCACGCGATGCACAATTACTTCAAACGGTATTGAACTACCTGGCCGAAGAAGACATTGCGAATGAAAGTGCACGTCAGCACTCAGAGCGTGAAAGCGCCTGGCACGAATTGCTAGTGAACAACTGTCTCGAGCAAATAAGTAGCGATGAGGAACAACTACATTTAGCGCATAAAGCGCATTGTCATTACGTTGCGGAGTATCTGCTCGAGAAGCTACAACGCTATGAAACAATTCTCGAATGTTATTTAAACAACAAATCGCGCCACGATACAATGTTTGTGTACATGGAACGGCATGTAGCCAATCCAGAGCGAAAAATCTTTAAGCAAGTGAAATCCCATCTCAAAGAACTTCTCTCAATCAATCCCAGTGAGATTACACGAATCATTGATTTCCATTACACATCGAAAATAGATGAATTGCTGGAAAGTTTACGTGACAATGAGGAGCTATTTTACATATTTCTCTTCAATTTGCACAAACGTCGTGCAAATTTAAAGCCGGAACAACAAGAGGAACTTTTGGAATTGCTGTGTAAAAGAACACCCAAATCGGTTGTTGAATTTTTGAAAGGAAACACAAATTGTCGTGTGGATCGAGCATTAGCCATAGTGCAGCGATACAAATTAACGGATGCTATTATATATCTCTATGAGAAAAAGGAAGACTACCAAAAAGCATTTGATTTAGCATTAGAAGAACTTAAGAAGCAAAATTCCACAGAGGATGCTGAAGCGTATGCAAAGGAAGTTAGTGCCCTATGCTTGCGTGCATCGACAAAACTATCGGCCATAAAGGAACGTGAACCACTTTGGTTTGAGCTTATAAAATTCGTCCTGCAACGTGATGATTTAAAATCGATCACAAAATCTTTGCTGCACGATGCATCGCAATACGTGGACTTGGCTAATCTTGTGCAACTTATCATGAGTATGGGTAATGTTTCAGGCAACTTTGGTGATATAAAAGATCTACTCATGAGCATGTTATCTCAATCCCGTTTCGAGACTCAAGCATTAGAAACAACTGAAAAAAGGCAAGCTGAAGAACTGCACGATCGGTTTGCAAAACATCAACGCGAAGCATGCCGTGGTCTTTGGGTAACAACTATGCGTTGTGTCGTCTGCCAGAATCGGCTTTATAATCAGGATAGCATTTTGATATTGGGCGTTTGCGGTCATGCTATGCATAATAAATGCGCGCAATCATACGAAGCAGCCTTTAAAGAGGCTTGTCTTGACATTTCCCCTGACAATCTTCGAGGCTTGGAACAACAAAACGAAAACGAAAATGAAAATGAAAAACAAACTTTTCCTCAACAAAAGAAGAATTCCAATCACAAAATTAATGGAAAACAGATTGTGTTTAACGAATTGGATGAAGGAGAGAATTGTGATATCGTAAACGATGATGAAAGCGAAATACTTATTACGTGTCCGCAATGTCAAGAAGAACTCCCCAATGGTTACTTTGATAATCCAATGGAACTATCGCAACCGCAAAACAAAGTTATAACGACAAATTTCGATAGTTTCAGTCCTACACAAAATGGTGGCTTGGGCATGCTGCGCCTAAAAGCGCCACCTAGAAAAATATAAATAAAAAAAAAGCTTGAACTCATTAGGTAAAGCAAAGCACCATTGAATCAATAATTAATAGTTGTACATCATTATAAATTTATTGAATAATTCAATAAATATACAGCTAGATAGATAGGAATACCACTGCATATACATATGTATATTTAATATAAGTTATTAAGGAAAACGCCCCCCTTAAGTGTATCAATTGTTTTATGTGACAGCATATTAAGAAGAGTATATATACATGGTATTAAAGATATTGTGAACCATAGCTATTAAATAATGATTGCTGATCGTGATCGTTACTTAATAAATTACTTTTAATTAAAAGGTTAAGTAATTCATTAAGTACGATTCTTTTCGATTTCGTAGATTTGGTTATGATTTCAAATAATCAAAAAGTAATGGGAATTATTTGAGATTACCAAAAGAGGAATTTAAAAACTCAAAATAATCCGAATACTTACAAAGGTCGCTTTTTTATTCTTTTTGATTATTTGTAGTGAAATTAAAAGAAATCTTTTAAAAGTCAAAAAAAAAAAAATTAAAAACTATGACAGACAAGTAAGGGTGACATATTCGGGCGAGCCTATACCCGAGACACATGAATGAATTAGCTTTGTTTGAATCGTGCCTATGAAAAAGAGTTTTTTCATTCATTAAAATGTGAAAATCCGAACGGATTCGATCCGGCGGAATACATAAAAGGCACGAATATTTTCTGTAAAACAGGCTCGAAGACCACGGTGACTTTTCGAATTTGTGAAAACTACATTAAAGCCTTCAAATATGTTCATATTTCATTAAAATACCTCAACAAGTTCAGGTTTTATAACAGTTTTTGTGATTTTTATAACAGTTTTTGTGATTTTTATAACAGTACTTGAGGTCCCCTAAAAATCCATACTTGCAATAGGTCTTGCTCATGTCTTTTTAGAGCACAAAATACTCGTTTTAGCAGGAGATAAATTTAAAAATAATTTTAGAAGACTTTGTGAATTGCCTAATTGTTAATATGTTTTTTTTTTTTTTTAGTCAAAGTATACAGTAAAAAAAAGTAGGTCGTTGGCAACATGGTAGAGACTTCTCAGGTTGTCTGAAATAAACAAATCAAATTGATTATTGTCTGTTGTTATCGTCCGTACCAGAATTATTAAAATTTATTTTTTTAAATGTGTCAAAAAAATAAAAATAAAAAAAAGAACAATTCTGCTACCTGCGGGAATATTAAAAAGTGGAAGAATATATCAAAGTTTCAAAGCCATCGGTTGGATAGTTTGGTTGTAAGTAATTTAAAGTTTCAAGAGCAGAAAAAGTTGTTTAGAACGCGTCGTCGATTAAGAGCCGTAACTTTTTTAATACTTGAAATGTCGGTTTCGTTTTTTTCACACATATTCTCAATACGTTTTAACCGAAATATGAAAGAAAAAATAAATCGATTTTTAAAATTGGTTACATCAGAATAACATGTTAACATGTTTCGAAATCTACACACAGTCTCAAACGACCTCATATCGTAGGCGTTCTCGTGTATAAATGCTTGTAATGTTGCACAAATTCAAGGCACTGTTCAGCTATAAATAAAAACAGGAAGAATTAGCTTATGATAGAGAAAATTTGTAATTTCGTAATAACTTTTGATTCTCGTACTTTTTAGGAAGTCCATTGAGCCACGTTGACGTAAATTGCGCATTTGGAAGAACTTGAAAACGCTATGGAAGACTAGTTCGTCATTTGTTTTGCGTGCAGCTTCTAGAAATTTACGCGCCGAAATCGTTTCCCCTTCGGGCGAGTTCTTAGCAAGACGAAGCGCATCTATAACTTTTCCTTGACCCAGCAACACTTCAATTGTTATCTTTAATATTAGAACATTTAATTTTAATACATTTTTTTAAGGAAATATCCATCGCTATGCGCATCTACTTGCCTCGTTTGCTTTAATTTTACTCAGCATATCGAGAGCGATCTGCGTTACCGCATTCTCGGAATTCGAATGGGATAATAGAAAGCAAGCAATCGCCTTCGATTCAAAGAGCAAAGAATAACTGACTAAACGTCGAAGTGTCTCTAAACTGCCGCTTCGTATGAGTTCGGTAATAATGATTTTGGTAAGATCTTCTTGTGCTGCGATATCGTTTTTACTTAACGATGCCATATACAACAGAAGAATCACCTCGGAATGTGGTCGTTCGGCTATTACTTGAAACACATTCGTGTACATATCTGACTGCTCGATTAGGACCTTCGGTGGCGATGCTGCTTTTGGTATGCTTTTCACACTTGATGGTTGAGCCGTTTGGGTTTGCAATTCTGTATGTACCCAGGTGCTTTTTTTTTTTTTTGAAAGAAAACAAGAATTAATTCTTTGAATATGAAAAATATTCAATGAAACTTCTTTAAATATGATTAAAGAAGATCCATTTGAATAAATTTAAATAAAAGCACTAACGCATAAACCTTGTTGATCTTATCGAACATGGCAGCAAGTACTGGCAACAATTTTCCATTGTATTGTTCGTCAACCAGTTGTCTAATTATTTTGAGTAGCATCTGCTTTCCATTAGTACGCTGCAATAGGAATTCAGTAAGTCGTATTCGATCTTCCAGCAATTCGCATAGCGTCGTCAAATTAAGATTCAAATACCACATACAACCAAGCTTCGCATCTATCACTATATTCGGTTGGAAGAGTACCCAATGTATAGAATCTAAAAAAAAAAAAAAAAAAAACCAACTGAAATAAATGAGAATTAAAAGGTCGATGATAGAAGAAAAGCTCACATAAGTCGCATTGCAACAGTTGACCTTCAGGTGATAAGCTTGGAAGTTTAAGACTAAAGGGACGCATGGATCTTCCGGGAATTAATGGTGAATGGTAAGTTACATTGCTTATCACTTCACCAGGTAATGCAATGTCAAATAACAACGAAGTAGCCGATGCTTGATGGTGAACCACAATAAGATTATCGACCGTATTGATTGCAAAGCATCCCGTATGTTCCAAACGCAAGACATGGCATTTTCGCGGTGCTAGTCCAGGCCCATTTAGAAGGTAAACTTCCACTTCCATTGTCCCCGATGGTCCATTCTCTAGAATTAATACACCTAAAGCACCATATATTTGACCCAACGTTACTTTACATTCCTGAACTTCACGGTTTGGATTTCCCACTGCGAGAATTGGAGTTAATTTTTGAGAAAATATCAAGTGCATTGCATGGCCATCATATATATATCTTTACTACTCACAATCCAGTTTAGGTAATTT
This sequence comes from Chlorops oryzae, assembly GCA_020466095.1. Classification (NCBI taxonomy): domain Eukaryota; kingdom Metazoa; phylum Arthropoda; class Insecta; order Diptera; family Chloropidae; genus Chlorops; species Chlorops oryzae. Next base: position 156,630,275 of record CM035806.1, on the reverse strand, counting down.
TGTTATTGTTTTCTGTTTTATTATAACTGGCACCAAAGTATTTGAGTCAAAAAGAGAAAGCAACGCAATATTCGCTTCGGAGCACCATGCAAACCATTTCACATTTATGCACAAAGATTTCGTGGAACGCATTTGTCTTTTCTCTTGTATGATCGAAAGTATTTCTATACCGGAATTCGATATTACAGCGCATTCACGATTGTGTACCCAAACAAAACCAAAAACGATTGCTTTTGTGCTATGCGTTATAATGTCCTGCAATTGTGGTTGATTATTTTGGAAGACTATGAAATCGACGGCCTTCTCGCATCGTTGTACAGCCAGCACCTGATTATCAGGTGAAAATTTTATAAAACGTATCGCTCCACGATCGTTCATGCAAAACGAGATAACACTGTCTTCAGTGGGGCCCTTGACTACAACGCCAGTAGCGCCATTGGATCGGACGGCAAATATCTGTTCATATGTGGAACGATTAAAAAACATGAGTAAAGTGAATAAATAAATTTTATTTTTACCTGTTTATTGGAATCATCAAAGAAAACGTTTGTTAATTGGCTGACTGCATCAAATCGAATTGGATTTTTGTCCAATTCGAGATAATATAGCTCATCATCCGCAATTATTACGGCGGTTGATTATCTTTACAAGGTAATCAAATAACAATGAATTCAGGACATAGCAGTTGCCAATTTTAGGTAGTGGTATAAGAATTTTTTCGAATAAGTCAGCAAATGGACTAACCTAACGGGAAAAGTACGGAAAAAATTTTATTTTAGCATAAAAAGGAATTAACATTAGGTCTTTGCAACGCATTACACGTGTAAGTGAGTTAAGTTCATAAAACTGTCAAATTTGATGCAATTTAAGTTTTACTTATTACTCAGTTTACAGTGTAAATGCTTGAGAGGACCATATGTTTATATTGCAAATAGCATGCAATAAAATCATTTTAGTTGGTATATAATATTTTATTTGAAGCGTTTACATAGTTGAAAATCAGCGATATGAATGGGACTAAACTTATCAACAGTCTTTTAAATCATGATAGTGAACTCAAAATTTTAATTCATTCGAATTTTAAAAGCATGAATTCAACATATTTAAGTTCTCAAGTGAACCAAATTTAATCGTTGTAAGCTGATTGTCTCTAATGAATCATGTCAAATTTTTCATCAATAATGCACAGTTTTAACTCACTCGAGTCTTCGTGTTGAAATAAATCATTCATTATGATTCATTATGTGAATGTTTATATTGAAATAGCATGAATAAAATCTAACAATTGGTAGATTCAGATAAAATTTCCAATATGGCAGCACTGCCTAGTTTGTGTCAAAGAGTTTATGGGCAAATTCAAACAAACTTTAAACCGCCTATTTTCTAAAAAAAAAAAAAAGCGTCTCAACAAAGTTCTAATTTCAGACTTGAAGCAAAGACCGAACGAAATCTCAGTTACTGAAAATATCGTTTGAAGATGCCGCAAGAGATCCGCGTAGTTCAATGCTATCAATGCAAAATGTTTCAAGTAAGGATTCATTGTCAATGTCCCCGTTTAAGCAGGGAAGGAAACACATGATAGTGACGGAGATGGAATGTCTTTCGTCTCCGTCACTCTCATGGGTTTCCTTCCAGTATCTCTCTTAATATAAACAGGGACATTCACTTATCGATGCTCGCAAATCTTTACTTCTTTTTTTTATATATATATATAATATCAGGTGGACATTGTTAAGAAAATCAATAAATGGCAATGTAAAATGTGCAATGCAAAGCAGAGTCTACGCAGAGAACTCTTTCGAGGATCGGGAGCCGATTGTAGACAAAAAGTTCAAGAGCTTAACATGAAGAAAGGAGAAAGTGAGGAAGAGAAGAGAGATGCACTTTTGGATCAGTTGTATGAAGGTGACGATGTCTTTTTGGATGCAGCCGGTATGTGCGAAGAAAATTTTAGAAGCGCCTCCGAACAAACCAACTCCAACAAGTACCCCGTCGAGAATAAGAGAAAAGAAAAAGACGAAATATTTAACCAGAATCCGAAACGAACTTTACGTGATTTCAATTGATTAAACTAATAGAAAAATTTCAGAATTGTTCTAAATTCGCCTTAAGCCTTAAGTAAGAGCATTGTTATTATTTGCCGATTGTAAGCTGAAATATACAGCCCGATTCTGAATATTCCCGGGGAATTTACTTTGCTCGAGAGTAAACTTCCTATTTTTCAAATATTTGGGGGAATAAATTTTATGGATAATGGGTATTTGACCCATACCCATAATTTTCCTTTCGCTATCTATTTAGAAAAAGGAGAATTTTAGTCTCAAGAAAATTAAATTCCCCCGGGAATATTCAGAATCGGGCTGATAAAGTACTTAATTGAAATACATCAAAAAAACCGCTTTCAAATGTCCTTTTGCAATGTATTGGGTCATGATACAAGAAAACAAGATAGCGCCACTTCAGCCCGATGATGTCACAAATACAAAATTAGAGCTTCCTTGTTGTTGTTTTGCATGTTAAGCCCAACGTCACAACTATACTTTAGCATTGGAAACAACAACAATGCGAATGCTACAAAATAGCGGTACCCGAAGTGGCGCTATCTTGCTCTCTTTGTATCATGGTATTGGGTCATTTACACAGTTATTTTGTTTAGTTATGCTTCTTAAGTAGCGGAATATTTGAGCAAAATAGACACGTCTGATTTGCATTGGAAAAGAACTATAAGTCTCATTTTTATGGGTACTGTGGAGTCTAGCGCACGTTATTTTCAGATTTAGCAAAAAACTAAGATGAACCTTTTATAGCATTTTCAATAAATTTCAAAACAAATAGGATTTCTGAAGTTACTCAAATTGAAATTTGTAAATCGAATTTATACAAAGATTATTGGATAGTTAGAATATCTTAGTTTTGCCATTAAAAGTAAAAAAATTTTTGCCTGTTTAATACATTCTAATAGTTGACCAGAAGGATTAGCTGAGTTTAAGACACCTATGACTTTTGGGTTCATCCCTGCTGTGAAATAATTTTTTTTTTTTTTCATGTTTTTTATTTATTAATTCATTTATTTAAATATTTTGAAAAAGTTTCGCTAAATTTTTAGATTTATTCATACTTTTTTTTTAATAGTTTCAATAAAATTTTGAGTAAAATTACTCGTGCTTCAAAACTTCAAAAAAATCATGAGCATTTGATAAACTTAAATTTGCTTTTTAGCGTAATGTTAAACGCTGACTTACAACGAGATATGTTGAGCTCGTAAGCGAAATTAAAAAGAGTGAAAAACGATTTAAAAAAATAGATTCAAAAATAAACAAACGTAGAAAAAAAAAAAACAAAGAGTAGAATAATTTTTTTTTTATTAAAATTAAAAACAATTAAATTGCCACGTAATATACTCCAGGTCAGTCATTGAGCAAATTGACTAGTTATTCAATGACAGCTCAATTAAAAAAGACAGTTAAGATGTTGGCAATTATGAGGGATATCATTATTTGGAATTGGGAGTATTGGAGTAGTTGATTATGCAGGTTAGATTAGCTTCACTAAATTGCGGCTAAGTTCATTTTATGGGCTGTGATTCATGCCAGGTTATTTTACAATTTGAGCAAAAGCTTCTCCGAGTCCCTTTTAATAATTTTTAATAAATTTATATATTTGTGAGTTTCTGAATTCATCAATTGATTTTATAGATTCGACATTCATAACGTTGTATCTAAAATAAATCCAAAATATCCTTCTGACGTATTATAACAATTCATAATAAATCTAATAGTTGATCGATTTTTTTCTATTTAATTGCGTAGCATTTTATTAAATTTCGAATACATTTTTATTGTGTTGAAATTTGAATCCTCATTCAACGTATCATCATTCCTCGCCAAATAATCGGCAGATTTATAAGATGTTGTCTGTCAGAGCGTTCATTTCATTTTAAATTGCGAAAGTGGGTCATATATAAAGTGTGTGTAGATATATATTGTTTTTACTGTAAAAAAGAACTTTTGGAAGTGAATTGCCACTATTTATCGAGGGCTGCTTTCACTTCAAATCTAAAAAAATTATTATTTCTGTATCTTATAATTATAATTTCTTTTTGTTCGTTTCTATAATTGTTTTTTTTTGTTTTTTTTTTTTTTTAAGCAACAACACCGTCCTTCTTGGCAATCTTTTCATCAGATGCACTTTCTTCTCCATCGGCGGACTCACCAGCTGGACCACCACCAGACTTGCCACCAGAACGGCGGCGTTTACGATTGACACGCCATGGGCGCATAGGAAATTTGATAGCTGGCAACGGATCCATGCCGAGTACTTCATGTATTTGACGAAAAGCAATGTACCGCAAGAAAAGTTGTGCAGCGAAAGTTAAATCTTCACGTTGCTGCTTTGAAAGATCCTGCAGAACGTCACGAGCTTCTTTCTCGCACGGATCCAGAAGACCAGGACCATTTATGAGGAAGCCCGATGCAAGAGCCTCCATAATACGACGTAAGCAATCGCCTGGTGAAATTGGGAAGCCAGCTGATGAGATCACTTTCTCAACAAGCAACTCAAGAGCCCATTGTGACAATGCCTGCCAAGACTGCACACGCTGGCAAACATCACGCAATATGCGAATGACCATTACGCATGACTGCAAACCAGTTGCACGTGCTTGGAACCATTTGGCATGGCGCAGTTCGGCAAGTGCCTACAAAGAAAGAAATCCATTAGTATTTGGGAGTTTTTCTGTATAACATTCATTCAATAGTTACATTCAGACACGGTTCCTTTGGTAACAAGACGGCATCTTCCGTATCTGACCCATTTGTGTTTGGTTTCACATCATCGGTAATCATTTTGCTTCCGTCAGCAGAAGTTTCGCGTAATAATGGCGATGTGAGGAATATCTTCACCGAAACGGTCTCATCGCGTACAAGCACAGCTGAATCATTGATGAATGTATCAACGTGGTATTCAATCGGAGTCTCTCCTGTAATGAGAGCAGTTTATAAAAATAAAAGAGAAAATTTCAAAGCAGTCATATTTCATAATAACGTTTCCTTTTTCCATTTTTGTTTTACAAAAACGTAAAACATTTGTAGAATCATTTTTTTTTTTTTTTTTTGAGATTGGTGGGTGAAAAGTGACAACTACATTCTAATGCAACGCAAGAAAAAAAACCTCAATGCCATTCATTACCAGAGCAAAAATAAGTGTGTGAAAAAGTTTTTGTTTCATACGAAATACAAAAGGGGGGTTCATCAAGAGGCGCGGACTGTTGTCACTTTTTTCTCACTTTCCTTTATTTTTAATATTTTTTCTTCGGTATTTCTTTCTTTTGTCGAAAGCGTTACTTTATAAGCAGAGATGCAAAACATTGTCTCAAGAACATTACGCCGTTTAAAAGGCAAAGAACAGCGTCCACTGAGCAGCTTTGCTTGCGCGCACATTTAATTCAATAAATTGAAATTATCTTGGGCGCGTTGTCGTTATTCTTCTCGTCTCTTCTCAAATTAATCCATCCGATACAAGTAGTCCCAAAGGATTGAAAGGAAAAAAAAAAAAAAAACTTCAGTTTCTTGGCTAATAAATGAATGGAATGGTCGTTCTCTTTTGTCAATAAGTTTTGCAGCTCTGTTTACGCCTCCTACACACTTCATGCTATCGTAAAAACTTTGACCGAAACCTAGTGCAATATGGGCGGCGCGCTAGTTCGTAATCAGAGAATATAAACCCCATTTTATAGTTGGCTATATAATACATACTAGTTGCTTATAGGGCTATAAACACATGTATGTTTGGATAAAAAATAAATATAATTGAGAGAAAAAAAAAATTCGCCAAAGTTTGTATGAAGTTAAGTAAGCTGAAAACCGCTTCCCGTTTTTATTGCAGTAGCCTACAATTGCAATTGGCACTTCGGTCACAATTTTTCATAAGTATTTTGAAAAAAAAAAAAAAAAAAATTTTTTTTTTTTCTTCTTTTGATGCACACAAAATGACTTCTTGAAGCGCGAATTGTTAACAAGGACACATACACATGTACTCAGTGATATCAAAATCGTAAAATTTCTAAAATTCCTTTGTGGTCGCAAAACAGGGAGGAAAAAAGGGCATTATAAACAAATCGCATTAAAATACGTAAAAGGTCAAGAATAAAAAATTCTGAAGTTGTATTATTTCCCCCAAGTTTCCAATTAAATATTTTTAGTGGGAGATGTTTGGCGAGCCCAATCTTGACATCGCCATCCGAGCAAAATGAAATGCAACGAACAAAAGTAAAATCATCAAATGTTGCTTCAAATGCTCGCAAAAAATAACCACAAATATCATTAAAATATTAATTGGTATTTGATTAACAGGAAATTTTTATAAAGAATCGGAATACAGTGGGGTCTCGTTATAAGTCGCCTCGTTATACGTCGATTCGCACTTACGTCACGTATTAATTAACACCCTGGTTCGCTATACGTCGCAAATGATTCGCAATTACGTCTAAAAGTTTGGGGGAACATTTTTTTTTTTTGTCTTTTGCGCCCCTAAGTGCCATCTCCAATGACGCGTCAGGTGCGTTCCGTCAATTGAGGCAAACACATGCAAGCATACAGAAGCAGCTCAAATCAATTGCGTTGTTGTGGACGCAGCGTAAAACGTTCTGCATCCGACGAATAATTGGATATCAGACATTAGAGCAGTGATGCCAGTTGTAGGGAAATTTCATTTTATTGACTTTAATAAAATTTGTGTATCAATTTTTGAGCTTTGAGGAACCAATTAGAAATTATTTCATACAATCATATGAAGAAAACTGATTCGTTATAAGTCGATTCGCTATACGTCGATTTTTTAGGAACGAGAAACGACTTATAACGAGACCCCACTGTAATGTAAAGAATAGTTGTGCTTGATAGCTTGGTAATTGCACGAAAACTGCACCTTTGGCAACAAAAAAAATCCAAGGGCGGAGACTGCCAGGTAACGTTTTTGCAGCAAACCACTCAGTCCCAATCCACATCAACACAGACGAAGTGACTGACTCCCTAAGAGAAAAGAGCTAGTTGCTACTAGCTATTTTCTGCTACGTTTGCTTTAACTTTTCAATTTTTTAAAATTCTTTTACTGCCATCTTAAGAGCTGATGAACATTTTGGCTTTTGCCTTAATAGTATTTGGCAGTTTTTATACAAGGAAACAATTCCAGACACTGCTTGATTGAGACTGGGTTAGAAAATTTGCTGATGACATGGAAAATTTTAGAAAAAATTGGTTCAAAATTTTTTACTTGATTCACTGGTATATTATCATGTGTGCAAAATGTATGTATAAAATGCAATTTCAAACGTTCTTGGTCAAACAAATGAGTTGTTTTTTTTTTTCAAGCTGTCGTTTTGCTTCGCTTTGCTTCGCCGATCAATATATTTGTGTGATCACTGTTAAAAGAAAATTCTTCTGTTGAATTGAAGATACGTTTTCTATCTTCGAGAAAAAGAAACCCTCGTTCAAAGGACTTTATTTACACAAAGTTCTTAAATTGGGAAAAAGCTTCGAGTTTCAAAAGAGGTAAGAGGAGAGAAAGTGCAAAAGAAATATTCAGTGGATCCAGCAAGTTATCGAAGAAACTTTGTATAAATATATTCCTTTGGTGCTTGTGTCTCTCTCCACACACGCTCAAACGCTTATCAGTGGCGAATGAGTCATCGTCGTTCGTTTACCGTTTAAATCCTCACATACACCAGAGTCCAGTACGATACGTTATGATACGATACGATAAACGGGAGATTATACAGAATCTAGAGAGAGAGCAAGATCTGGCGTTGAATATACGGAGGAATAGGAACGTTCGTTCAATATGTCACAAGGCATATCCTGTGAAAAAGATCTGAAAACATCAAATATTGTTTTTATTTTTGTTGTTTCATCATATTCGGAGATTTGAGAGATTTTTCTGAATCTGAGATTCTGTTTTCTGTTATTTGCACCATATTAAAGGTTTTACTTTGACTTTTTCCATACAAATTGCCTTCGTGAGTGTTTTTTTTTTTTTCTTCATAGTTTCAGTAATATTCTTTAAAAAAAAAAAAAAAAAATGCATTCAAAATTTCAATTTCTTTTCACTTTTAAAATCAATATTTCGATAGAATGGAATAAATCCAAGAAAATCTTTCATTTATGCACCATCTTCCATGTATTCGGTCTATCAATGTCATTTGTGAAATGCGAAATATCGATTGACCGCTTTTGATCTCTGAAATGGGCTTCAATAAATTCGAAATAATCAAGTATTTAAATCAGTGGTCGGCACACCATTACTCCTTTGAGCTCTCCCACCACCACTTCGCATATACCTATTCGTAGTTGTACATTCTTTTGCTTAAGCCATTGGTCTTAGCGCCGTTGAATCAGTATCGCAAAATGATATTCAAGTTATTCAGATATTTGGACGAATCAGTTTTTGGTCAATATACCACCATATTCTTGCTTTAAATTTTGCCGACCCCTGATTTAAATGCATATTCAGCTATTTCTTTGGAAAAAGTTTCAGAATTGTGAAAAAGGCACACATAAATATTAATATATATATATATATAAAAAAAAAAAAAAATCACTAAGTCAAATTTATAAATCTTGGCATTGACAAAGTGCTTTGCTAATTTATTTGGAATATACATTGTTTTTTTTTTTTTTTTCGGGAGAATTTTGTACTCACCTGAAACTTCCTTAAGCTTTGCTGGCAATTCTGTAGCTACCTTCTTTAACAAGCCAACAGTTGGCTTTTCAGCGCATAATACTACTAATTCAACATCTTGATCTCCTTGCAACAGAAGACCCTTTGCCAAGAAACCCACTCGCATGACTCCCTTCAATATGCGAACGTTTCCAGAGTCAGCATCTTTTTGGAACGATAGCATCTGGTTGTCCCGACCGTCTTTTATTTGAGCATTATCGGGTTTCTCCTTTTTAACTGAAAGCCCATTTTCTTCGCTGCGCTGTGCTAATGAGTCCGAAACTAGTTTCAATGCACGCTCGGTATGGGAGACGATACGCTGTATCATCTGAAGTTCTTCTTCTTTTGGATAAATATCAGCATGACGTGCAATGGCATGACGATCGTCAGAGCTCTCGGGTCGGCGCATATTTGCACCAGCTGGCATCATGCCGAAGAACGGCGGCGGACCATTACCCATTCGTCCACCAAATCCACGTTGAGGACCTAGATTCATTGAAGAGATGATTACTATGGATGTTCCAAATGTGATTTCTCTATTATTTTTTTTTTTTTTTTTTTTTTTGCTACCTCCAAAGCTACGAGCAAGCCAGTTGTTGTAATCGTATTCATCATCGTATTGCGAACGGCGTCTCTGTTCATCCCAATGCATTGGCCCTGAACCACCTTCATATTCGTCACCAAAACCTTGGTTGCCAGCACGATGGGACTGCATTAAAGCTCGCTGAGCACGTGCTTCAGCGATGCGCCTTTGACGTGGTGTCGGCTTCAAGTCAACCACAAGATCCGGTTGGACCTTACGTTTATACTGCAAACGATGGCGACGGCCCTTCATATGCATTTCTTTTGCATTTGGATCGTTGAACTTACAATCGCATAGTTTACAATTGAAGCTAAGTATTTTGCCTTCATCATCTTTGATTTCTTCGATGTATTCGCCTCCAACGGGCTTTATATTTTCCATATTTTCTCCGCAAATATTTCCATCTTCTGAAATGCCCATAAAAAAAAAATCCAAATTAAAAACTTACCAAACGACACTGCGACTTTTCAACGGCGAAAAAGCCTACCTTCAACTGATTCGTTTGCTTCAACATTTTCAGCATCTTGTTCTTCTCCCTCTTTCGGGGCGTTTGGTCCAACACTGGTTCCACCAGCGGGTACGAAATTAATTTTCGAAAGCTTCTTTGGTTCATCCGGCGGAATAGGCTTTCCAAGTTTCTGATGGAGTTTAACAACTTTCTGGTGTTTCGCACCACGAACGTGAGCCGCATAGGCATCCGTTCCGGTACAAGTCACGTCGCATAGCTCGCAGTGATAGTTGTTACCGCGGTTTTGGGTGGTTGTCTGTGCACTGGCCTGCATCTTCAGCGATGCTTCTCGTTTTTTATGTTTCTGCCCTTCCAAGTGCTCACGGTATGTTTGTGGCCCAGCACAAGAGATCTTGCATACCTCGCAGTAATGCAACTGCTGGGGTCGGGGTGGCGGCTTGGGGCGCCCTCTCATTGCATTTCCTGGCCCGCCACCAGGTACATTCTTCTTATAGGGCCAACCACCGCCGGCCATATTACCATTCGGTTTCGGGCCTTGTTGTTGTTGCTGAGCAACATACATGGATGCGGCACTATAGAGTGCAGCATCATAGTTACTATATGCATTTACCGCAGCAGCGGCAGCAGCAGCAGTGGTGGCAACAGGATTCGATGCTACCGTCTGCTTACCGGCTGCGCCATTTGCTTTATCCTTGCCAATGCCGCCAGGCTTGACGCCAGTATTCTTTACGGGCGGCGCCGAATAGTGCGTCTTGCTCACGGTGGCTGCCGGCGAGGCATTGTAGCTGGTCGGAGCTTGTTGATAAAATGTCTTCGAAGCGTCGTAGGGCGGTACAGCGCGACCGTAGTCACCGTAACCACCATATCCGCCAGCTCCAGCAGCACCGGCCGCTGCATAGCCCCCTTGTCCGGCAGCAACTGCGGCCGACTGGTAAGCCGCGGCATTCGCATAAGTAGCATTGGTCACAGCCGGATAGGACACCTGTCCTGCATTGTAACCAGCACCACCAGCAGTATTATACTGCGTTCCACCGTAACTAAAACCGGCGTAATTATTGTTAGCCATTTTGAATTCTAAAACACAAAAAAAACCAAACATCAAAAATCGATATTGCGGTGTAGACATTCATCACACACCTCTGCAGTCTCTATCGAGTTTTTCGGAGAAGGCAACCAAGTTTCCAAACCTTCCACCAAAAGGCACGTTTTTATGTAATATATATATATTCAGTTCTGAGTAATCGAATTTGATCCTGACGAATATCGAGCCTCTTTGTTTTATTCTAGAATCTTAAATAGTAGGAAAAAAGACTTACCCCAGTTTCCCCCAAGCACAATCGTTTGTGGCGTGTTTCTGATAGAGGTGTTGAGCTTTCGATACTATCAAAGGCACTATCGATGGTAACCCTATCGATAACACCATCGAGAGTCCTCAAACACTATCGAGAGTTTTTCGATAGCTTATGCCACATAAGCATTTATAGCATTGACAGATATATGGTGTAAAGTCTATAGACTTCACACTACAATGGAAAAAGTCTATGTTGGGGTGACACACTACAATTGAATGTGGATTTCTATTGTGGACTTCTTTAAAACAGCTGATAATTGAAAATTAAAACAACAACAAAAACAATAAAAACATTTTAGTAGCATTTAGCCTCGATTTTATCTCAAAAGAAAATATCGTTTGTTTGTTATATAAATCCATACAATGGAATTAATTTCATGCATTTCGCATAAATTACTTGAAATTAGAAATTTTAACATCTGGTTTCCGATAAAATAATCGATATTTCGTTTAATTTTGTGCAGCGTTGCCATATCAATCTAAGAAGTCCACAATAAATCCTCCCTTTCAATGTAGTGTGAAGTCTATAAAAAGTCTATGTTGGCTAAGGTAGACTTTTGAGAAATGCCTATGTGTGTCACCTAGACTTCACACCATCATGGTGTAAAATACCTATGTCTGTCAGTGCTATTAGTCTGACTCAATCAGTCAGTTAATTTTATTAGGGAAAAGAGCATATCATACACCCTCTTCTAAGGAGACATAGCTCAAAATTTCTAATTTTTCAGAAAACGCAAAAAATAAAATGCGTCGCAGTGTCAATCAAAGCAAGAAGAAATGCATTTTTGAGTTTATGTCACCTTAGAAGAGGTTGTGCGATATGTGCGATACACCATCGCACTCATCAATTGGTGCAACAGCGGACCAAAATATCAAAATGAGCTTGATATTTCACCATGACGTTTCACTAAAATTCACGTATTGTGTTTAGCGTAATCATTAGAATTCATCGGTGGAAGTGAAATGATGTGCGCACACAAACATGCAAAAGATGAAGAAAAGGCACACAAGGAATACCTGACTGATCTAAAATGACGTTAAATAAATGGGCAAGAGTACAATAACACGTACACCGATAACTGCTTAGTCGAGAGTCAGACACACGAACAAATGTTCTGAAACAATGAAGTAAGTAGAGAAAGACGAGCGAAGAAAAAAGACGGTTGTTTGTTAAATGTTCTGCGCTTCTCTTTCTTTCTCATGCAATCAAATGGAATTGTTCCGAAACATGTTCGTGTGTCTGACTCTCGAGTTAGATTAAAATTACGCTATTTACACGTTAAGAGGCCATTTACACGTTAAGACATTTCGATAATGAAACACACTTTTTGTTGGCTAGGGACGCACGGGGATGTGGTGTGGTAGCGTTTTCCTCTCTCCCTCCTGCCTCCCTGGCCACCGAAAATTTGTTTCATTATCGAAATGTCTTAACGTGTAAATAGCGTATAAGACATTTCGATAATGAAACACAGTTTTTATGGGCTAGGGACACACGGGGATGTGGTATGTATGTATGTCTTTATTTAGCTAATTTTTTGCTATAAAATTTTCTATTTTATTTACACTCTTTTCGCCATTATTCGTATGTCTCTTTAATATATTTGATTAATTTAACCTTAAATCTAACTATAATGATTGATGTGGTATGTTACCGTTTTTCTCTCTCTTTCCCCTGCCTCCCTTGCCAACGAAAATTTGTTTCATTATCGAAATGTCTTAACGTGTAAATAGCGTAAAAAAAATTCATTTCAGGGCGAAAAATCGATTTTTATTCGATTTTCGAAATTTCTAATATTGAATTTACCCATCCTTAATTCGCTCCCATTTTTCGGCAGAATAAAACTCTCCTTAAAAAAAAAAAGAAAAAAAAAGAGAAACATGCTAAATTGTTTGAAGTTTGTGTAAATTTTTTAGTTAACATTTTATAAATTCAATATATTCAAAGAGTAAAAAATCCAGGTAAGAAAACTTCCTAAAGCGATTTCCTTAGATGGGCATATACATATATGTGTACATTGTAAAATATATAAAAAAAATCAAAAATTTGCCGAAGATCTCACGCTCCGTAAATCTTATATTTAAATCGTTTTCCAATATTAATTATTGCGAAACGCACATTAATGTATTTATTCATAGATTTGCTCATTGGTAAGACGAAAATAAGGTTATGCGGCAAATTGTAGAAGAACATAGCTTGTTAAATTGAAAGATTGAATATACCTAAGAGTTAGTGCAACATTGCTGATACGCTACGACCATACATTTAGCGCTTCTTACTTTGTCCTGGATATGCTAGCCATGGAAGATTTTCCATGACGAAATGCTGATAGAAGGATTTCAATTTATTGAGGCATTTGCCAATCACTGAACCTAAAATTTAAATAAAAAATCAATGCGAAATTGTGAATGGCCGCGAGAATGAACAGAAATTCATAAGGGAATCATGAAACTTGACCTTCTTCTTTCACATCGCTTTAACGCTTCCAACGCCACTTTCCACTTTGGTTTTATTATTTTCTTATATCTATAAGGCCTTTTTCAAAGATATATTAGTTTTTTTTTTTTTTTGGGGTTTTGCCTACCTTTTTTGCTCTTCTTTAGTTTTGTTTTCTACTGAATGGTCCGATTGCATGTTTATGAAAAGATCAATTTAACTCAATGAAAATCCCATACAATTGGTTTTCATTACAGCAAAATGTCAAAGCGCCAAGCGGAAGATGGAAGTGTGGTTGCGACCGCATCTGGCGGTGGAATTCATATTGGCCAGCCGCCAATAAAGAAGGTTCATTTTGAGCCGCATTTAATTGGGCCGGTCTCAACGTTAGAGGAGATGGACATTAAGGTCCTAGAGTTTCAGAATAAAAAGCTTGCTCAGCGTATTGAGCAACGAATGCGCTTAGAATCTGAATTGCGCCATCGCATTGAGCAATTGGAGAAGCGTCAAACTCAAGACGATGCCGTTTTGAATGTGGTAAATAGATATTGGAATCAATTGAATGAAGATATTCGTGTGCTCTTGCAACGATTCGATGCTGAGACCGCTGATGAATCAGAGAATAAGAATGAGAATGAAGTGACAACGTCATTTTTGACACAGCTCTCGACATGGGATAAAGAAGAACTCGATGAGAAATTGGCGAACCGAGTACAGGTCTCGAAGAGAGCTGTAGCAAAAATTGTTCAAGTTATTGATCGTATTATGCAGCGTAATGAGAAGATAACAATGGCTTTAAGAGATGGTAATTCTAGTACCAATGCGAATTCAACATCAGGTGGAGCAGGAACAAGCGCGTCATCGAATAGCAGCAATGAAGGTGACGACACTACAAATGGCAATTCGAATGCCTCGGATACGAATGTTATGATCGCAAGCATCGATGAGACATTAAAGCAAACGCATATAGAGATTATGACTGAAAATCGTAATTTACAAAATTTGAATACATCTCTGCATGAACGTTTCCATACGATGTCATTGAAAATGAAAGAATACCAAGATGCGTTAACAGCTAAAGAAACGGAAAATGCCGAATTAAAGAATCAAATCGATGAGCTGCAATACGATTTGGAAAAGGTACATTGTCGCAATGATAAATTGGAAAATCATTTAGCTGAAGCGATTGAGAAACTTAAAGCATACCATCAAATGCATGGAGATCCAAGTAAAAGTTCTGCATCTGGTCGTGGTGCTGGCGGCTCTACAACGAATGTGAATAGCCAGCATTTTGAAGATTTGCAAAAAGAACTCGAAGAATATCGTGAATTGGCAAATAATCGTTTACAAGAGCTTGATAAATTGCATGCAACACATCGTGAAACGCTTAAGGAGGTGGAGAAATTAAAAATGGATGTATGTTAAATGAAAAATTCGTTTGTTTCGAATCGGAATCGCAACGGTTTAATTTATTTATGATTTCCAATCTATTTTTCAGATACGTCAACTGCCGGAATCAGTCATTGTCGAAACAACGGAATTCAAATGCTTGCAGTCGCAATTTTCGGTGCTCTATAACGAATCGATGCAAATCAAAACGATGCTTGATGAAACGCGCAGTCAATTGCAAACTAGCAAGAACCAACATCTTCGACAGATCGAAGTTATGGAAAGTGAGGAATTGATTGCACAGAAAAAAGTACGCAGCGAAATGATCCAAATGGAAGATGTACTCGCACAAATACGCAAAGAGTATGAGACATTGCGTATTGAATTTGAACAGAATATGGCTGCCAATGAACAGACTGCCCCCATAAATCGTGAAATGAGACATTTAATCACATCTCTGCAGAATCACAATGGACAACTGAAAGGTGAAGTACAACGATATAAAAGGAAGTATAAGGACGCGTCGACGGACAATGTTAAGGTTAGAAATTAATTTAAAAGAAATCTTATAAAATAAAGGGAAGCTTTTGTAATACATTGCCATTTCGCACTCATAGAACTACATATCGCACCTCCTCTTCTAAAGTGACACAACTCAAAATTTTTGAATTTTGAGTTATGATGTGGATCTTGTTCCTAAGTCACCTGTCTACCTGCAGGAAAAATTCCATTCCGTTTTTCCTATTATAAAAGGCCGAAAAAAAGCCGTAATGCCTTTCGTCTTGCTTTGATTGACACTGCGATGCATTTTGTTTTTTGCGTTTTCTGAAAAATGAGAAATTTTGAGTTGTGTCACCTTAGAAGAGGAGGTGCGATATGTATTAAGATTAAGATTAATGGGGCTCCATATAGGAGGGAAGTATAGAAAGGTATTGAAGAAACTAGTTCGTTTAATGTCAGTTGAGAATCTACTGTCGAGGGATTATGGCTACTAAATTATACGATTCTCATAAACCAAGTAATCTTCCCGATTCGCAGAAGTAATTGCATTTAAAAAATAGAAAATCAAAGGGCCTTTTATATAAACAAGTTAAGAAAAATGCAAAACATAGATTTATTTCTAACACTTTTTATTATTGTCCCATTTTAGCTAAGAAAAGAGCTAGACGAAGCTATCGCAAAGCTGGAGGGAACAAAAACGCAGGGAGGAACTGTCGAAGATATACTGAAATCTGAAATTAAAGAAGAAAACAGTGGAGATAGTATCGGCTCGAGTTTGAATGATGATGGTTCGAATATGATTAAGGAGGAGACCGGTGGAATGTGTGCTAAGATGGAAGATGATGACGACGATGCCATGAAAGAACAAAAAGACATACTGAAGTCTGAGAAACATTCGCCTGGAGGAAGCGAGAAAAAAGATATTGCCGGCAGCATGGGAGGGAATTTATGTGCAACAGGAGCAAACAATTCCATAATGAATACCAATACAATCGTAAAGACCGAGAAAGATACTAAAGATTCGATACAAAAACAAAATCAAGTGAAAATGGCGGAATCGGAGCTCGTGCGTGACTTGAAAGCGCAATTAAAGTAGGATGCATTTTTTTTTTTTTTTTTTACTGATATGAAATGTTTTTGAAATTTAATTGCTTTTTTTCTTCTCTTTTCTGTTTTCTTATTGATGATTATATATCCCATTAGGAAAGCTTTGAATGATCAAAAGGAAATGAAATTACTGCTGGACATGTACAAAGGTGTTTCGAAAGAGCAACGCGATAAAGTACAGTTAATGGCAACAGAGAAAAAATTGCGTTCCGAAATTGAAGAATTACGTTTGCAATTGAAAAAAATACAAGAGAGCAAACGTGAGGAGCGTAAGAAATTAGCGGATGAAGAAGCCTTACGCAAGATAAAGCAATTAGAAGAACAAAAATATGAGCTGCAAAAACAAGTGGCAAATCAAAAACAACCACCCGATCATAGCTGGACTGGTGGTGGTGGTGGTGGTGGTGGTGGCGGTGGTCCAACTGGGTCAGTGGTTGGTGGACTTGGTGTTAATGCAGGTGGGATACCTAACCCAAATTATGCACGTCCCTTTGTCGGTTCACACGAAGAGGAAGCGCTACTCAATGAAATGGAAGTGACGGGACAAGCCTTTGAAGATATGCAGGAACAAAATTCACGTTTAATACAACAGTTACGTGAAAAGGATGATGCAAATTTTAAGCTAATGTCCGAGCGTATCAAAGCAAATCAAATGCATAAATTATTACGTGAAGAGAAGCAAATTCTAGAAGATCAAATGGCAACACGTGATACACAAATTGAAGCAATGCATATTGTACTGCGTAAGCTTGAAGAGAAGGAACGTAATTTACAGGCCACCGTAGCGACAATCGAAAAGGAACTTGTACTACGACAACAAGCAATGGAAATGCATAAACGTAAAGCAATCGAATCGGCACAGTCAGCGGCCGATCTTAAATTACATCTTGAAAAGTATCATGCGCAAATGAAGGAAGCCCAACAAGTTGTAGCAGAGAAAACAAGTTCATTGGAAGCGGAAGCATATAAAACGAAGAGGCTTCAAGAAGAGCTTGCACAATTTAAACGTAAAGCGGAACGTATGAAGAAAATTGAAATGGCTGGTACAACAATCGATGAGGTTATGTTAGAAGAAATAAGAGAGTATAAGGAAACATTGACATGTCCATCGTGTAAAGTTAAGCGTAAAGATGCAGTACTTTCAAAATGTTTTCATGTTTTTTGCTACGATTGTCTACGTACACGCTATGAGACACGTCAAAGGAAATGTCCAAAATGCAATTGTGCATTTGGTGCGAATGATTATCATCGTTTATATTTGACATAGAGCCAAGCTCACGTGCTACTTGCTACTTGGAAAATAATGCCTCTTCCTTTTGATATACGCTGTATATGTATTACTTGCAACTTTATCCAATTTTTATTTGGATTCAAGGCAAGTTTATACGGCGTTAACTACTGCATTGAAAGCATATACATATTTATATAAATATATACAATATATATTTGCTTTTAAGGCAAGTAAGCCAGCCGACAATTATAATTATAATTACAATTTTTTTTTTTTTTATAGTTAATATTAAGTCAATCTCTCTCAATATTTTTAAGTATTGTGGGAAAAATGTCTGCTAGAACGTTGAAGCGCCCGTATGTTTTAATACAATACTTTATCTAATCATAAGTTAAAAGTAAATAAATTTGCTACAGTACGTAAAAGTCCCAATTTTATTCAATTTCTATTATTTTTGGGAAATCGATTCCTGGGAAGTTTACGTACTCGAGAAATAAATTAGGGTATTCCCTTAAAAGTGAAAAGATTGAAAAATCGTAAAAGTGTAAAATTTTTCATACAAAATTTCGTTCATTAATTTCTAAGCCTTCTTGATTTACGATTTTTCGAAGTTTTCGAGGCAAATACACGTTTAAGGGAAGACCCCTAATGTTTTTTTTTCTTCTTTTTTTTTAAAGAATTATGAAAGACTTGAGCTTATCCGCCTGAGGCATCCACGATTGGCGATTGTGATTCATCATCGCCTTTGGAGCAGGGCTTTCGTTGAAATGGTAGTTTTTATAAACTAAACGGAGTACATTAACAAAAAAAATTTTATTGAGCAATAGGAAAACTAGTTCTTTTGATGTATGCCAAAAAAAAAAAAAGAAACGTATGCGAATAAAAAAGTTTTCTCAGGCTTGCCAAACAGCTAATTTCTATCGTGCAAAGAAGCGTATAATAAAATTTATTCACAACCAAACAATAGTATGATATTGAACGTAGTAGTATAGTAGAAGGACGAGACAAAAAAAAAAAAAAAACCACAGCAACGTTTCGACTGCACTGTCTTGCAGGGCACCTTTATATGCAACAAATTTTTGGAGAATATAAACGAAAAGCAGTGAAAGCTAATGGCATATTCAGGTAACGCTACCTCTCTTTCGGACTTGTACCATATTTCTGTGACAAATACCAAATGACAATATCAAATCCAGATTCGTTATCATATGTGATTTCCATAAATTGGTTCTCGGTGTTTTCAAAAATTCCGCTCATTTTATGTTGAAAATCGATATTTTCAATTGAAATTGTATTACGAGACACTAAAATAACCGTTAAATGTACGAAGATAGAAACAGATCCTTTTTATACCCGACACACTCTGTGTCGAGGGTATATTGCGTTTGTTGGGTTGTGTGTAACACCCAGAACCAGTCGAGATAGACCATACAAAATGTATATAGAAATGATCAGCGTTACCAGGAGATTCGATTTAGACATGTCCGTCTGTCCGTCTGTCTGTATACAGTTATCTTATCAAAGGAGTTGAGCTACCTTGACAAAATTTGGTATGCGTGCTCACGGGGACATGAGTAAGAACAAGTTCGAGAATGGACCCGATCGGACCATTTTTAGGGGTACCTCCAGTACTAGGGTCTGTTATGAAAATCACAAAAACTGCTCTAAAACCTGAGTTTTTCAAGATATTTTGATGAAACTTGGTATTTGAACATGTTTAAAGGCAAGTAGTATGATTTCAAAAAATTTGAAAAGTGGGCGTGGCATAAGGGCGTTTTTCGAAAATTGTCTCCTATACCCGAAATACAAATGGGACTTGAACGAAAGTTGACACGTATGCTTCCTTGATAGCCAGTAACGTCCTCCCCAAAAATTTTATCGATAGAACCATTATTAAGGGTACCTCTAGTACTAGGGTCTGTCACAAAAATCCCAAAAATGCCTCAAAAGCGGACTTTATTGAAATATTTCAATGCAACTTAGAATTTAAGCGTATATATAAGGGTCCGGTTAGAATCCCAAAAAAAATTGAAAAATTGGGCGTGGCAAATGGGCGGTTTTTATAAAAAATTTAAAAATGGTATATGGGGCCCTATCCTTAAACACCTCTTGATATAAAAATTTGAACAAAGTTCTGTGTGGATTATCAGGCTTAACACTCTTGTCTTTTTTTATTTCTTTCAATGTTATTTCATTGTGTATCCTTAAGCGATTTATGGACATTTAAAGTGAATTGGACAAACATGTAGACACATCTGCTCGCCACTTCATATGCTAGGCAAGAACGTCAGACACAGCTATTTTAGTAGTCAGAAAAACCCTATATGACTATGTCGGTGTCTTTTTCGATTTCTGAAATGGGCTTAGGAGTTAACTGTTCTATGAAAGCAACTTTCTTTCACAGCCATAAATTTATAAATTAGAATGGAAAACAGCGTTTATAATTGGATTTTTTTTTTATTTATGTAGTTCAATTTCTTATACCCTTATCGATAGTAAACCAATATACGCGGCCTAATAGTCGATATGCGTTTTCATTGCATAAATAGAACAATCTATTCAAAACTATAAATCACAATGACCCGGAAGGTCCACGATCAGAGAGGAGGAATACCTCCACTGTTTAATTGTGCATAAAACAATTTACATAAGGCAGCGATGAGCGTTTTGAAAATATTTCACATAGCATTCAAGGTATTCCCTTCAAAACGAAAAGATTGAAACCCCGAAATTTCATAAAAAAAATTTCTTTCATTCATTTTCAACGCTTCTTGATTTACGAGTTTTATGCTGCCCATTAACTATACCATATATCGTACGATTTGCACTGATTGTACTACAAATCGTTCTATTAGTGGACTTGTAGTATAAGTGCCTAGCTGTTGGACGGCTTCTTTGACGAAGTTTAAAATTATTTAATTTTTTTCGCTTATAGTTCGACAGATTTTTTTACTTTTCCCTATTTCTTGAACTGGCAGTATCACGCGAATGAAATCTTTTTCTTAAAGATGACTAAAGACATGTATATAAAATTGATATTTGATGCAAAATGGGGAGGCGCTGCTTGAAAGTTAGTGGCGAAGCATACTATCTGCAGCACAATCGCAATCGTACGATGTATTGTATAGTTAATGGGCAGCATAAGGAAAAACCCCCCAAATGTTTTAAATCTACGTCCTTCCATTTAGTACTTATGTATATCTATTAGATTTTCGAAAATTACATGAAGGAATAAAAAAGAAGAGCCTGATGCTGATTTTTTTTTTTTTTAGGTGGAACAGCATAATAGGACATTGGATCTCATTCAAAAACGATAAGTAAATTGTGTAGCCGTTGAACAAGATGAATCTTTTTATACGAGATTTATTTAAGAAAATTACAAACAAACTTAGCGATAATTTTTGTTTTTTTGTTTTTTTGTTTTTTCAAAAGAACTCACACCTTGAAGGCAGTAAAGTAATGTACTCTGCTGAATTTCAAGGTAAGGAAGCTCATATTTCATTTTTTACAATTTTATTGCTTTCGTTTTACCAAAAAAAAAAAAAAATAATAATAATAAAAACATTTCTTTTTACGAATTTAATAACTATGTACGCATACTAAACATAAAGAGGTTTTATATATATATATATATATATATATATATATATATATATATATATATATTATTTTATTTATTTATACATGTACGTAAAAAACTATTTCGAAGTAGCTGATTTGACGAGAACGCAAAATTAAAACAAAATATTTGCGTTCAGGCTTGTTTTATTTTAAGGCTTATCTCAAGAAATATTTAGTAGAAAGAAAAGCAAAATTAAAAAAAAAACGTAACAGAAGAAAGAAAATTGGGAGCTGAACGCCATAAGAATTTTTAGCAGTGCTTTAGGCTCTTTCCAATTCATAGTAGCTTCCTCCATTTATCTATTTTCCCCCAAAACCGCCCATTAAATTTCCTAAGCCACCCATGCCACCAGCGGCACCCTGTTGCAATTGACGCATCATATTTTGTAGACCACCGACTCCGCCCATTTGCTGCAGCATACGTGGATCGATCATTTTTGCCATTTGCTGATTTAGTTTGGCCATTTGTGTTGGATTAACATTCTTGGTCATATCACCCTGCTTGAAAAGGCCCTTAACACCGCCCATTTTCTTCACAACTGCCGCAAATTTCGTATAATGTGATATTAGCTCTTTCACATCACGTTCCATAACACCCGAACCCTGAGCGACACGAACACAACGTGTTGGTTGTTTGCTAAACAATTTCGCACCATCCCGATTATCTAATTCACCATCGGACATGCTATCCATCATGGTCATCATACGTTTAATGCGCGCCATTGACTCCTGTTCGCCACCTTTTGTCATAAAATCTTGAGAGAAGCCCGGAATCATACCCATGATTTGTGAAAATGGTCCCATTTTCATAATATTCTGAAATTGTTCATACATATCTCGTATTGTAAACTGACCATGTTTAATTTTTTCTAGCAGCTCCTCATTGCTGTCCAGTTTGAGTTCATTAACCTTTATTATCAAAGAAAAAAGAAAGAAAAGTTTTAGTCCTTTAGTTCCGATTTCAACTCATTCGGAGGAAGGATTTTTACTTTAATTCCAGTTAAAAAAATTACCAAATTTACGACTTAACTCACCTTATCGATTAGACCCTCAATGTCGCCCATACCGAGTAGTTTACTAACAAATGGTTTCGTCTTAAAAGGTTCTAGATCATCAATATGTTCGCCAGTACCAATGAATATGATCGGAGAATTAGTCGCTGCAACAGCCGAAAGTGCACCACCACCTTTTGCATGTCCATCTAATTTTGTAATTATAACCGAACCGATATCAACTTTATCCTTAAAGGCTCTAGCTTGAGCCTCGCAAGCTTGACCAATTGTAGCATCCATAACGAAAATTATATTATCCGGATTAACAGCATTCGCAACAGCCAACATCTCTTCGAAAAGTGACTCTTCTTGCTTATGACGTCCCGACGTATCGACAATTATCATTTCGAAACCCTCACGTTTAAACATTTCAACACCCTCCTGCGCTATAACCACAGGATCGATTTCAGTATAGCTACCATAGAATGGTATTCTTGCTTTTGTTGCATTCTGTTTGATCTGATCGTATGCACCAGCTCGGAAAGTATCAGCACAAACAAGGCACGATTTCCAATTTCGTTTCTGATAATGATAGGCCAATTTGGTACATGTTGTCGTTTTGCCAGATCCCTGGAGACCAACAAACATGATAACATTCGCCCGACCCTTAAGAGGCTGATAGGGTTTAACGCCCGGATCAACTAGTTTAATAAGTTCTTTGAACACAGCCGATTGTATCATCCGACGTTTATTCAATCCTCCAGCCATTTCATCGAAATCTATAACGGCACGAACATTCTCACGCAATTGCTTAACCAAACGTATATTAACATCCGCCTCGAGAAGGGCCGCACATATTTCCTTTAGCATGGAATTCAACGCATCTTCGTTGATGACCGTCGCTTTACTCAGCGAATGTAGAGCTGTTGTAATTTTTCGGCCCAAGTCCGCCAAAACCATTTTGTTTAGCTTATGTTTTTACCCTTCGTTACAGCTCGTTAACTATAAACAAAATATTTTGCTGCAATATTAATTTGAACAAGTTTCGGAGAAAGTACAAATTTCTTTAACGTCTCTTCTTCTTCCTTGTTTAACACGTCGTTATTAGGACAAACGTCACGAAATGTCAAATTGACAGTAGAGATGGAAGAATTCGATATCGAATGTTCCGAAACCAAAAAAAAAAAAAAAAAATCGACTGATTGTAGCAAAATGGCGAAATTTCACAGTCAAATTTTTGAATGCTTATATAACCCAGCAAATCACGTTTCTAGTAAATTTTCCAAATTTTCTCGGAATTTTTCCAGGAATGTCTCTTGGTAAAGCTAAATGGGCATCGGGAACTTTATTCGAAATCATTTTGTGTACATGTAGCAACTGTCCCTCTCTTGCACGTTGGAAATTGCATATGGGTGAGTGAACTTCAAAATACTTGCATTTGTGTTGGTAACATTTCGAAACAGATTTTGCTGGGACGCTTTGTGCTTGCTTTGAGCTATTATACACGAGGCGTTTTTTTAGAGCGATGGCGGTGTAGGCAAACATTCAAGGGCAGCTCTACCCCGTCGTCCTACTAACTCGACACGCGAGTGACGAAACGCGGGTTAAAAAACGTTAAATGTTAAATAAAGCAAAAACCAATGGGAAAGTTTGTCGCGCTTCACGATTTATTCCATACAAATTTTTCTCATTCCGCAAAGTTTCCCATTTCATAAAATTTGCGAACCTGCATGAGGACCACTATTGAAAGAGAATTCACCGTGGCGTTCGTTTGAATGTCGCCTAATACGAACAGCGACTTACACTTTAAATCATTTCGATAATGAAACAAATTTTAGATGGCAAGGGACGCAGGGGGGAAGAGAGAAAAACGCTCCCATACCACATCCTCGCGCTTCTCTGGCCATCAAAACGAGTGTTTCATTATCGAAGTGTCTTAACGTGTAAATGGGTATTGAAACTTCAAAACTATCGATAGCCATTGTTTGCTCTATTGTGTTTGCCGATTTATTAATCGACTCGGTACAGGCGTGAATTTTGACTATCATTTACTCGTATTTGTAATTGTAGTATGGTGTTTGTTGAATGAGCGCAAACTTTAATTTTGAATTTTTTTTTTATTTTCCGATTTCTAGTGTATTTAATTTTTGATGGCTTTTTCTGCTTCTGGTGCTCAACAAGGTAAGAGTGTATAAGCATTTCAAAATGCACATAAGACATAACTTCAGACCGTTGAAGATTACACTACGAAACGATAAAATCTCACTTGCAGCTTCCACATTTTTCAATCTTAAATCACACATTTTAATTAATATAAACAGAAACCACACGGAAAATCCTTGAAGACCTTCAAGTTAAGAAACAATTGCTTCAAAAAGGCGTCGCAACGACTGTGTTACCGAATTCTATGAATCAGGTATGCTGCTTCCTTTTCAAATATTGCTTCATGACTTTTGTTTTGGTTTTGTTTTGTTTTGTTTTGAACTGAGGAGATTTTGTCTTTAACAATAGACTACTCCGGTTGTTGAGCTATCGCAGAACTTACCAACGGCTGCTTCGACGCGAACAGTATTTAATCCTAACAATACGTCAACTTTAGGATTTTTCATACAACAAGATTCCCATTACGGTAATACATTTATTCCTGTATTACCTCGATTTGATACAACGCAGCCGCAAAAGTGACTCCAAAAGATGTCACGTATAAAGCTGAAGCGACTTGAAGAATACCTACAAGGTATCGATGGATTTGAGAAACCTAAAATAACCTTGGAACAATATATAACACCACCGCATATTGCGAGTTGTATTTTATATAATATCCAGGTGAGTGCTATTGGATATATTCATTCAGAAATGATGCAACAATCGATATATACCTTATTTTATAATACATAGTCACAATATGAAGATCTGGATGGAAAAGTAGTTGCTGACTTGGGTTGCGGTTGTGGCATGCTTAGCATTGGTGCAGTTTTGCTTGGTTCACAATTAACAATTGGATTCGAAATAGATTGGGATGCGCTTGAGATATTTCGCTCGAATATATCGGAAATGGAGCTACCTCATATCGATGGAATTCAAGCAAATGTTTTACAAATGTTAAACGAGAGTTGGATGAACCGTTTTGATACAGTTATTACAAATCCACCCTTCGGTACAAAAAATAATGCGGGTATAGATATGCAATTCGTGAAATGTGCGATCAACATGGCATCCAGAGTCGTGTATTCGTTGCATAAGAGCTCAACAAGGTATGAAGTGATTTCGTTTAAAAGTTATCAATAGAATATTTAACTGTTTATTTATATTTTTCTTCGTCCTCTCTTAAAGGGAATTCATTATGAAAAAGACAAGAGACTGGAATGTAAAGGGCAGTGTTATGGCTGAATTAAGATATAATCTAGATGCTAGCTATGGATTTCATAAAACCAAATCCATTGATGTTGAAGTGGATCTTTGGAGATTCGATGTTTCAGAAAAGCAAAGTTAAATAAATACAAGGGTTCTCTTGGGACCTAAAATTTGTATTTATTAATTTCCACCGATGAAGCTAAATTTGGTTATAAAAAGCTTTTGCCGTTCGGAGTCGGCGTTTAACTGTAGGTTCCACTCTTCCTACTAGAGTGATACAGACAGCGACAGGTCGGCTGTAAGAAAAATTTTGTCGCATCATTAAGACCACAAAGCGTACCCCGTTGTAAATGGGATTAATAATCGCTAAGAAAAAAAGAAGGTTCGTATCACTATAATAAATATTTATATACATATGTATGTAAATAGTTAACACCTAGAAGAAAAATTCGAAAAAAAAAACTATCGTTTGTGGTTTAAAAAAGATGATCTTTTTCCCCGAAAGTCATATCAATATATATATATATAAAAACATAGGAGAAGGTTATCGAAAGATACCCAAGACGAAATTTCTAAAACTCGAACGATACGATCGTAAAAATATCCTTTCAGACACCAGAAGACGTCTTTAGACATTTGAAATAAAAAAATGGAAATTATATCGGGCTGTTATGAAATGGTCAGAATCAGATTTGAAATCAAGACATTTTCGGCTGGTTTTTATAGTAGAAATCAGAATTTCATTGAAACTATTTCATTTGAATATATTTCAATTGTTTGGATATTTAATATTGTTTGACTAATAGTAACCTAAGTATGACTATAGAGTTTAACTAGTTAGGTTATTGAAATAAACCGATGGCCAAGTTAGTTACGTGCAAACCCTTATTACTTTTTTGCAACGATGAAATTCGTGTGTCTGTTTAAATTTTGAGAAATGCATCATTCTGTTGTCATTTACAATTAAGAGTAAAAATCATCACGATTCTTAAGTTGACAGTTTGTTGATTCAAGTTCAGCAACAGTTTGGCATTGCATTATTGTCTATTAAACCAGCACTTAGTGACAGAATGGTCGCAGATTGTGTAGGACTTTTTCCCGGCGGTTTAGTAAATAAAAATAAATACTTTATTGAATATAATTTCAATTTATTGATATTTAAGTTGCTGGGAACGCATTAAACACCAGCCTATCTAGATTGAAGATTTGACATCGGCATGGCCAAGACTTATTAGCGCAAACGGGGCTGCCAAGTTGTGTTTTTAGACACAAAACGTAATCTCACCCGATTTCTTATGTTTTTTTAATGTTCTTTGACTAGCACATAAAGTTCGACTTAGGCGTATCGGTTCAGTTGTGATACCACGAAATGGAAATCAAAAAAAAAACATTGTGTGAATTAATCCGCGAGCGTTCATCGCATTAAAATTTGACATCTAGAAATAACAGGGGAAGATTACCTAGATTTTAACATATGTAGTTTTTTTTCTTTAAACATTTCAATTCAGTTCCCTCTACGAAAATCGATTTTGAGAAAATAAACTTGCTATTCATATCTGATCAATTCTGTGTCAGTTTCCATAACAGCCCGGTATATATATATATTATATATAATAAATTTGAAAAGAAATTCCATATTTATTAAATCGAAAAATTTAAAAATTAAATAATTTTTCGAATAAAATAACGAAAAAATAAAGACGCACTCGAATCCAACTCCAGAAAATTCTTCGGGAACATTGTACTTTTGGATATTTCAAGGATTTATACCGGAGTTGCAACGGATATCCGGCCACTATCCGGTATCCGACCGGATACTAAATTTAATACCATCTTTATCCGGCCACCGGATACCTCTCGTTAATCACTTGCTATATTATATTTTTACTATAAATGTAGATTTGACAATGAAGCGATTGGAGGAACCCGATGCAGGTCCGCTAAAACTTTCACAGAAAACTTCCATTTTCAGAGTGTTTTAATTACAGTTCGGTGCAACCACTCGAAACAAGCACTACTAAAAAGTGTTCTGTGCCAAAAAATAATGTTCGAAATTTTTTCTACTAAACGACAACGCTCAGGATCATTGCTACGCCGTTCAATATTGCTTTGAAAGTGGAAAATATGTATATATAAAAAAAAAAAGTTGACTTGATATCCAGAGTAGGGCCCCAGCTATCCGGGTACACTATCCGTTGCAAAACTAAGGGCCAAGGTACAACACTCTCTGTTTCGCTCTCCCTCTCTCTCACTGCATCTGACTCTCCCTTTCTGTCTCGCACGCACGCATTACTCTCGGAATATTGTACGTTGGCCCTCATTTATACATTCCAGTCAATTATGCGTGCCACTGGGGTGGTAAGGAAAACTTGACATTAGAGGTTTAATCATTAGAATTTGTTTTTATTTGAAAAAAAGTCCGTTTTTCACAAACCCTTATGAAAACATATCGTCTTTGAAGTAGTAAAATTCTTGCAAATGACATATCAATACATGATAGATTTTTTTTTTTTTTACGATAAAAACAAGGCTAATTAGAGTTGTTGTTTATTCCGTTTTTATGTCATACATCATGATTTTTATTCGCATGTCTTTGAAAATTATAAAGTCCTATGAAAATTAACAAGCCTTTTTACATTTTTCGATTTATTTTCAGAATTCTTAATGACGTTTTTGTTGTTGTTGTTTTAATTTCTTCTGTTTTTGAAGATTTGTGCGAGACTTGTATGAAAAACATACCAAAAAAAAAAATTTTCATTTGAAACGGAAAGAGTGGGGTTTAATTTCTGTTTCTCTTATTCTTGTTTTTTCCTTTTTCATTTTTTATTGTTTTTTTTTTTTTTTGTTTGTTTTTTTGTTACTTTGAAATCTTAAATCTTCTTCCTTTAAACTTCGTATTCAGGCACGCAATAAGCAACAAAAAAAAAAATACCGAATACCAAAAGGGCATATTATTCACCGGGG
This sequence comes from Chlorops oryzae, assembly GCA_020466095.1. Taxonomy (NCBI): domain Eukaryota; kingdom Metazoa; phylum Arthropoda; class Insecta; order Diptera; family Chloropidae; genus Chlorops; species Chlorops oryzae. The sequence goes on along the minus strand of CM035806.1, from coordinate 156,601,567 downwards.
GAAAAAAGCTGATTAAGATTATATTTCAATGAAAGCAACTGCAGCGTTAGCATTAACGCTTAGCTTAAGCGTTATTCACTATATTTTTTTTCTTTTTCTTTTCATTAAGGAATGTATGTATACGTGTTTTAACATTTTTCCTGCCTTCTCCATTTATTTTTTTCTCTTCCTTACAACAATTTTAGAGAAAAGGCCAAAGCATTTTATAATAATAAAAATAAAAAAAACAATAAGAATTAAAATTTTCCACAACTTTCGAAAAATTAAATAAAGCTGGCCTTAAACTGGTTGATAATTACATAATGCCATCCTTACACGGATAAATGAATTTAAAGCAAGTCTTTATGGAGCCGTTTGGGCATTGGCATATACAAGTCTATCGTGGGTCGTTCGCAACGAAAGAGATTTTTTGTGTGTGTGTTAAGGGAAATTATTCGATTTCTAATTGTTTCTTATTTTTTCCCTTTCGAAAAAGTACATAAGCATATCGTTACCTTAATGTAGAAAGGCCCCAACTAACATTTTTTCCAAAATTCACTTTATTGCATATTTCGATATACCGCCCCCAAATAGACCATGATAAAAAAAAATTAAGGTTCTGAGAACAAAAATAACGGATTTACAATCATTTAAAAAAGAAGCCCCAACTGACTTAAAGCACTTCTTTAAACAAAAAGCCCTAACTGACATCTATTGTGGTAGCTAATCTCACAATTTCGGACCCACTGAGTTGAACTTTCGAATAGAGCTTACTGCTGTGGCCCAAAATTGTAATATTTTTTGGTTTTTTTATTTGGTTTTAATTCAATTTTTTCTCTCTCCTGTAAAATTCTAAATTTGTTAGTTAGGGCCTTTCTACATTAAGGTAACGATATATTTTTTTTTTTTTTTTGCTACGATTAGAAAAGAATGTAAGGATGAGCATAGCTTTTGAAAAACTTATTATTGCTTTAAATATCGAGGGATAAAGAAAGCCCTGTCGAAAAATTATTTAAAAAAATTTTTTTTTTTTATTTGACAGCGTTGCTTTATCCCGGTGGTCTAAGGACGGCTGTAAAGTTTTGAAAAACATTTTCGAACATTTTTAAAAATTTCGTATATAAGCTATCATCTCTTTCTTTCTTCTTTCATTTTGCGTTGTTTATTTTGTCATTTGGGTAAATAAGATTTGCAATTTGGTTCCTTTTGCTAATTGATTTAGTAAAAAAAAAAAAAAAAAAAAAAAAATAAAAATAAATAAAATATTGAAAATCAAAAACCATCGATACAAAGCCTTTGCCTTTTCGAATAAAAGGTGGATAAAATAAATTAAATATAAAACTGTTAATGCATATTTTCGTAAGCAAAGATAACAGAAAGAACAGGTTTCACTTAAATGTAGACAATACTTATAGACTAAAGCTTACTTCTTGTTGATTTTTTTTTTTTTTTTGTTTTTAATTAATTACATTAGTTTTCTTAAACGTTATTTTTTTTTCTATAATTAGACTTTTAAGCTTCACTTTTTCTTCTATCTCTTTTCTTTGCCTTTGAATGCAATGCATCATATTCCAATTTCTCTCTTTCTCCTAGCAAAATAATCAGGACCTTAAATGTATCTTTTTTTTTAAATTACTTTCTTCCCACAATTACACATTTAACGAGCTTAAAAAAATAATAGGTTTTTTTTGTAGATTTATTTTATTTTTTCTTATCGTTGGAAAGCCAGTTTGAAGATTTGGCGTTCATTTTTGCTTTTAATTTTATTTATAAATTTTTTTTTTTTTTTTTTTTGGTAAAACAAATTTTTTTTTAAATGTGGATAGAGAGGAACTTGAAACCAGTATTCGAAGAAGAAAACTTAGAAGTTTGTAATTTAATCTAAAAATTTTACTCTAAATAAAAATTAATCTCTATTGCAGTAATCAACTTTGAGAAATTCGTAGAAATATTTTGCTGCTGTCCTGTCCTCTCCCGTTTCACATTTTATGGGAAATTCTAGACTTGGGTTACCAATTGAAATGTTCATTTATTGGCAAGACGACAGAATGGTTCTTCACAAAAGTGGTGTAAATCTACTTACGGATGTTTAAAAAGTGTTCGGACTAAAGATTAACAAATTTAGAGGCAGTACTTTTCCTGACAATTGTGATCAAATTGCTCTAATCTGTATACGGAAATATTTGGTTCTATTGAAAAACAGACTACCGAAGTTTTCCATTGATTACCATAATAGAAACTCTGTAAACATGAAAACTGAAAACCCTAACTGAGAGTTCTTTCAATATCTACTATGAAAAAGAATTTCCAAAAATTTTTTATAGTAAAAAGTTTTGACTTAATAATTTCTTTTTTTTTTTTTTAATTTTTTAAAGTCTTAAGATGGAAAATCTCATAAGCATAAAATACAGATACAAATAAATAGCTAAAAGAAATATTTTCTAAATTTTATTCTATTTTTTTTGTTTTTTTTTTGTTTGTTTTTTCATTAACACCAAAGCACACATATTTTTAAAACGAAAAGGAATTTGTATGTGAACGCTGCAAAAAGCGTTTATTACTTAACATACCACATATTGAACGACTGAACGACTGAACGAGCATCTAGATATGGCAACAGTTCATTTAGCATTGTGTTACCATTTTGTTGACATATGAAAGCGCCTTGAGGACACTCCCGCGCTCTCATAAAAAAAATTTTTTTTCCAGCTTTCCAGCGATACTCACTTTCCTATTATTTTCTATCAACAGCTCACGATCACGCTCACTACTGCATTTTGACTTTTTTCTTTTTGAATTTTAATTTAATTTAAATTTTATTTTGCTTTTTACTCTTATTAATATTTTCTATGGACAATTAATAACTAAAATTTTAAATTAAAACTGAACTACAAAGAATTTTCATTATAAATAAGTTACATTCCAATTTAATGTTTCATTCAATTTTACCAGACTCATTTATCAATCCTAGTCATCAAAGACTTAGCAAAAAAAAAAAAAAACAAAAAAATTGCTAAAACAAGCTTAATGCACATCCCGTACTTGATAACTTTCATCTTTTAACTTATTTTATTTTAACTTTTTTTTTTTTTTTTTTTTTTTTGCTTTTTTGTGGTTGTAGTTCATAGATTTCAATTTATGTATGATTGGATAATCCTAGCAGAACTTAAGATTAGAACGGCTCCCTCCATTGATCTATAATTTTATTTAAACTTTAATTTTTTTTCGCTTTCGCTATTTTTTAAATTATTTTTTTCTTCTTCTTATTAATCAAAGCTTATTATATAACTTCCTTATTTACACAAAATGAAAAAACAAGCAGCAGAGATATATAATTTATAAAATCAAAACATACAACAAACACAAAATTCAAAGAGGGTATTAAATTTTTTTTTTTTTTTTAGTTAAATAAAATACTGAAACATATTATAGCAGAAAAAGAAAGCTTACTTATGCTGGCATTGAACTTGTTGCTAATTGCAAAAATCACAGTCACAAGTTACGGCGGCCTTACAACATCCGTTGACAATCGAATTTGAACGTTATAGGCATGATGTTAGGGGGATGTGTACACGTTTTCCATCACTTGCCAATCCTTAGCACGGAGCTACTTTTTATTCTTTGTAAGTAGCATTTTTTTTTTTTTTGAGTAGAGTTTCGCACACAATTCTAAGACCACCGGACGTTACTGATCACTGATCATCAGTCAAGAGATTTTATGGATTGAGTGAGTACCGTGAGCAAACGCTCTTGCCTACGAATTACCACCAGGTGGTGCGCTTCGTTGCCTTATACGATTGACCAGCAACTAATAAAGCCAACATTAATTTGTGTGTTTATATAGCATTTAAAGGTAGCAATTTAACGGCAAGTTTAGCGCCAGCATAAAATAAGATATTTATGTTTTTATTTCAATTATAAATATTTATAATAGAAAAATTATTTAACAAAAACATTAAATAAAAACAAATACATTATTTTAGTTTTTCTATATCATTTATAAAATGAAAATCTGCAGAAGAATAATACGTTTCATTAAATTTTTTTTTCTTTACATTTTTCTGCGCTAAGCTTTCGAAAGAACCTTAAATATCAATAATGCAAATAAATCTTTTACTTGCACATAACTAATCGATCGATCCATCGATCAATCAAGCAATCAATTACGATGGTGTTGACGACGCTATGATGACAACTTATTTTAATTTTTTTTTTTTTGTTTTTTTGTTTCTTATTTGTTGTTTTTTTTCTTGTTTTTTGTTTTTGTTGTTTTTGTTTTTGTTTTCTTTTTATTTTTGCATTTTCATTTTCTATTAGATACGGTTTGCATGTGCTTACACAACCCTTCCTCAACCAGAAGAATTGATCATTTTATTTTGGATCTTGTTTTATTCTTTTCGAATGGCTAGTAGTTATTATTTACACGATCGCAGAGCATTGGTTGCGCAAGGGTTAAGCATGAAAATTACATACATACACACATAAAAATATATATATTTATATTGCTTTTAATAGCAAGGGAAGACTTTTATAATTTTCATTATACAGATTTTATAGCATGTTCTCATAGGTAGGCGTAGGATAGGCTTAGGCTTAGGCTTGGCTGCATGTGTATTCACATTCGAAAAAACCAAGCAAACAGGTTTGCAGCGAATCGATTGAATATGAGTGGCGAGAGGGTACACGGATGATTTTTGTTTTTGTTTTTTTTTTTTTTTTTTTTTCGAAGGAAAAAGCATACAAATTGAAGTTCCGAAAAGATCAGCGGGGATCGAATACAGGGAAGTAAATTCCTTCGAATCGAAGACATTTCTGATGCGGGGGAAGTTTATGTTGATCACAGATCTGTTTAAATGCTGAACGCTCGATGTTGTGATGTTATTTGGGTATTGTTTTTTCTTCTTCTTTTTTCTTTTCTTTAGGATGTGGAAAATGGCGCCCTTAAGCTTTTTTTTATTGATGTTGACATGAAAACCGTATCTAACATTAATTCTTTCTTTGTCGTTTGATGGCTACTTTGGGAACTGACTAAATGAACAAGTGGTAATTCTATGTTGCTCGAATTAAGAAGACATACTCATTTGTTGTTTGCCGATTTTTTTTTTTTTTTTTTTTGTCTGTCGGTCTGGTCTCTGTCTAAAGGCGTTCTTTGTGTGTGTGTGTGTGTGTGTTGTTTGGTTGTTTTTTGTGTTTGTTGTTTTGTGTTTGTTGGTTCGCTTGTGTGTGGTTTGTGTTTGTGTGTGTGTGTGCTAATTTCCTTTTTCCTTTTGTGGTTTAAAAATAGTATGTTATTTTACAAAAACAAAAATTATTCTCTAAAAAAAAATATTACAAGATTATCCTTGAATTCCCATAATTTCTTTCGCATTTTCTTCATAGAAGTGATAATTTCTACATGATTACTTCACTTGTCAATCTTGTTTTTCCTTGCTTGGATTTTCTCAACGACTGTATTTTTGCTCAAAGCAAAAAAGCAGTAGTTTATTAGACAAAACTACCCTACAATTTCTTAATTTTTTATATTATTTTACTTTTTTGTTTTTTTTTTTTGTTTTAGCTTTCTGGATATAATTTTCGCAATGATAAACGCCCTTTTCAAACAAGCGTTTTCTCATATCTTGATTCTCTTCTTTTCTTCTCATCTCTTTCGTTCATTACTGTTTTTCGAACGAAAGCATTTTGAATTGTTTTCTCTTTTGTATTAGTATTATTTATATTTATGTTAATGTCTGAATTTTTTTTTTTTTTTTTTCATTTTTCCTTCATCTACGTTTTTAATATTATTCTCTCTTCCTTTGCTGTCTACTTTTTTTTCTCTCAGAAGATTTTAGTCTTTTGTATTCCTTGTCGACTCAAGAATTGAGCAACTTTTTTTCTTTTTGTTTTGTTTTGTTTTGTTTTTGTTATCCTGCATCAATAGCTATCAACGCTTATTATAAAAATCATAAATATGTTTGTAAATTATTTAAGCTTTTTATGTTTGTGTGTGTGTGTGTTTTTTTTTTTTTTTTTTTGTAATTTTCCAGCAAATGTAGTTTCATTTTCTCCTTGCGTCTTTCTTTTTGCCCTCATTTATTAAGATGATGATGCACTATTATTTCTGCCTCTTTTGTTTTTTTTTTTTTTTTTTTTTTGTTTGGCTGCAAGATTGTTGCTGTTGCTCTTAAGTCTCAACTATGTTTCCTTGGATCAGTTTTTTGATTTTTCTTCTTTCTTCTAAGCTTAGGGGGTTTTCTTTTCTTAGAAATGATGTCGGAAAGTTTGCGTTTTTTTTTTTACTGTTGTTGTTGTGTTAAATAATCATTGCTACATACTATAATATTCCGTAATCCTTGATCACCAGTCCAGTTAAAAGTCCGATTGAAATGTCATTGGAGTAAATGTGACATTTGCGCTGAAACAAAAACAAAACAAAAAATTAAGTCTCAGAATTAAAAACCTGTTGGAGCTAAGTTTTGCTCTTGATGTTTCTGTACCATTCAAAATTTTCTTTGAGTTTTATTTAAAAAAAAAAAAAAAAAAAAAAAAAGGAATGGGACTTGCAGATGTTTGTGTTTGGTTGTCTTTACTCACTTTCTGTAGACTTATTTGGGAGCAGCTGGATGTGCATACTGCGTGTACGCCTCATCAGGTGATGCAGCTGTACTAGCCTGGTCAGAGTCAGCCATTTGCATTGTTGGTATGATGGTTGGTGGAGCATAGTATGGATAAGTTGGACTAATATACTGTAATGACGGGGAAAAATTCTAGAAAAAAAGAACAACGTAATAAATTAAGAGGAGAATATGAGAAATGAATTGTTATTTACAAAGTTTTGATATTTCAAAAGAGGCAAGTCGAGATCACATTGCTTTTGATGTATCTATGTATGTATTAGATTTATCTATTTCATCATATCTTATATCTAACTGTTTTCTTATCGAAGGAGTTCAGCTATCTTGACGAAATTTGGTGTGTGTTCACGCGGGCATACTCGTAAGTAAGAACAATTTCCAGAATGGACCCGATCGGATCATTTCTAAGGGTACCTCCAGTAATAGGGTCTGTTATGAATTTCAAAATATTTTCATGAAATTTGACGTTTGAGCAGCATATTTAAAGGCAATTAATATGATTTCTGAAAATTTGAAAAGTGGGCGTGACAGAAGTGCGTTTTTTCGAAAATTGTCTCCTGCACCCGAAATTCAAATGGGACTTGAAGGGGGTCTTCTCATTGAGCAACTTTTTTTTTCGACTTTTTTTTTTTTTTGCATTTATTTATAGCTTGGGTAGTTGTGAATATGCCCCTAAAAGGATTTTTTGAAATTCGAAATAGTTTAGAGGATATAGCCTTCTTTGTCGAGCAAGATCTGCGCTAAAACGAGTAAATTTTGCGTTGCTTCAAACTTTAAACGCGTTTATCTCGAAACCACGTTTTTCGAACTGGCGGCCATGATATCTCCAGTTCAACTGAACCGATTTTCATGAAACAAAGTGGAATCGACGCAGAATTGTCACCATTCTCGGGTGAACCTCGACCATAATTTTAAAAAATTTTTTACTATTTTTTTTTTACACTAAACTACAAAAAAAAAAGCCCGAAATTGAAATTTTTTTTTTTGAATGGCCGCCATTTTGTCAAAAAAAAATCACAAAATTAAGCTTGAGGTTCACCCGAGAATTACATCTATACTGATTATAACCCCGTTTTTTTTTTTCCATTTCGGACGCTCCGGAGACCCGGAATCGTGGCCGCCGTGACGACACCTTTTTTTTCACCACCAACTTTGAAGTCTCATTACTTTTTGAACAGCCCACGTATCGAGGCAAAAAAAATTTTTTTATTTACTTTGAACCTTTTGTAATACAATAAATAAAAAAAGTTTTCAATTATTCTTTGCGTTTTCAAATAAGAATTTTTTTAAAAAGGGTCCAAAAAACGGGTTTTCAATGAGAAGACCCCCTGAACGAAAGTTGGCACGTATGGTTCCTTTGTAGCCATAAACATCCCCTCCAGAAATTTTCTTGATCGGTCTATTATTAAGGGTACCTCCTCCAGTATTAGGGTCTGTCACAAAAATCGAACTTTTTCGAAATATTTCAATGTAATTTAGAATTTGAGAGTATATTTAATCCTCCTATAAGAATTCAAAAATGTTGGAAAAGTGGGAGTGTGACAAAGGGGCAGTTTTCATAAAGAAATTGAACAAAAGTCGGTATATTAGGCGCTTAAAAATCTCTTGAACATTCTTTCTTATAGGTCCTGTTTTTTGGGCGTGTTTTAAAAATGATTTAAACATGTGTGTCTGTATCGGGTATTTTATTGTCAGGATCGTCTGACTGTAACACCCATACTTGTTTGTTTTTAGATAGGATTTTTCTCAAAAAATATGTGAAGGTTTACTACATATATATATGGACAATATTCTAATTTATTTTTTATATATAAGTACATATGTATAAGAAATTGGACTTACAGAATTTCCAATCTGTAATGTAGCCAATTGTGGCATCATTGTCCCATATGGCACTCCTGTTTCGCCACTGACCATCATAGATATGCCACGAGGCTGAACTTGATTAACCGCATCCGGCTTGTATGAGGTGACACCCAGTTGGGGCGCTGCAGCCATTTGCATATACTACAACAACAACAACCACAATAAAAATAAATGAGAAAATTATTATCGATTCTATAAAATTGTGGGGAAAATGCGAAAAGTTCAAAAATCCATTCTAATATACCTGATCCTCAACTTGAGTTATGGGTTGTGTCATCATATAACCTGGAATCCATTGTGATCCTGCCATTGGATATCCACTAACAGGTGGAGCACCAAAACGCGAGTATGGCACACCGATCGGGGTGCCAACGTTGACGCTAACACCATTCTGTTGTATACCAGTCGGATCATAGCTGACTGGAATACCCTCAGCTGAAACATCTCGCCACGTACGTGAATTTTGATCGGGTGCTTTAAAGAGATTCTTTTTCTTTGGACCACCATCGGCGAACTTGACCAAGAGAGGATCCTTAGCACCCTGTATTAAGGTTCCATTAAAAATCTGAATAATTTGTTCGCACTTCTCCCGGCTTTCCATGCGTGCAAATCCAACGCCTGAAATGATAACGTCCGAATATCAAATTAATGATTAATGAAGAACAGAGACAGACAGACAGCGAGAGGGAAAGAGTAGTGAAAATTAAAAAACAATAAAGACATTATTTACCTTTGGAATTCATTTGCTGATCCCGCAATATTCTAGTCGATACAACTTGTCCATATTTTGACAGCATATTTTCCAAATCGGTTTCTTTGAAATGGGGTGGAAGATTTGCAATGTACAAATTGGTGGGATCCTGTTCTTGTTGCTGTTTCATTAATCCGCATTTTATTTCGAGTTGTATTAATTTTTATTTATATTTTGAGTTGTTTCGTTTGGTTTCAATTGTTTCATTGAGAATATTGAGAGTAGGGAGGGAATCAAGAAGATGTTCCAATTATTTTTTATTTCAGTTTTTATGAGGATCGGAAGTACACAGAGAAAAAGTAGTTTTTAAAATGTTTTAATTGCATTCGCAAGTGCAAATTAGACGATTTTTTATGCATGTGATTTTTAGTGAGTGGGTGTTTGAGCGGAATTGAGTGTGTGTGTGTGTGTGTGTGTGTGTGTTTGAATTTTTTGTGTCGTATGGTATTTGGATTTGTTGTGCGCCACGAAGATTTTATATATACGCATATATTTATACATATGTATATACACATATGCAAATATGTTTTTGTTTGGAGTAGAGAAGCATCAAAAATGAGAAGAGAAAAACTTATGTTAGTAAATCTTTTTAAACATTTTAGCCATTTGGTAATCGTTTGTGTATGTGTATGTGTGTGTGTGTGTGTGTGTGTGACTCTCCATATTATGCGTGGTAATGTTGTATGAATGAGTTAATATGTAACTTAGTGTACCTAAAATGCGTGTGTGCCTTCTTTTACTAGTTTCTTCAGAAGTCCCTAGCAATATTTCTTTCGCTAGCTGTATTTTTAGGATGTATCCCCTCTCTCTTTTGTCAATTTTTTTTATTGTTAAATGCCTTTCGTTTCAGCTAAAGAGATTACATTAAATGGTTTATATAATATTCTGGCAGAGAGAAGAATCTAACAGGGATAGAAGAAAAGTTCAAAATCAAGATATTTCAGATTGTGATTTTAATTTGGAAGTTTTTTTTTTTTTTTTTTTTTTTTTTCAAAAAGTTTCTAAAGTAAATTCGACCTTCAGGGAGCCATCTTTGAAAAATCGAAATTCCAGACGGTCGCTGGAGAAACCCTTTTAAAATATACAAAACTAAAAAATATATCAGTAAGAAAATCCGAAATAATTCCTGACGACAAATAACATGATCATATTAAAAAAAAAAAAAAGTGTCCGTGTTTTTGTGCTTGTCAACCCTCTTCTCTTTCCTATCAAAATGTTCATCTATTAAGCTTATGATTAGCGGAGAAACGGAAATAAAAAGAATTCTGTGTTCTTTCATTTGAATAGAGTAATAGAGTTAAGATAGGCCGGCGTTGTATTCGATCGCTAGTTTAAATTTAATTTCATATTAAAAATCGGGATTCCTGTACTGAGAGAGTAAACAGAGGATCCATTATCGCTTGCATGTATTGGATTAAAAAGAATTCTAACTAAACGTATATACACTACACAATCGTAAGTGTTTTTTCTTTGCTTTTTTTTTAATTTTTTTTTTTTTTTTTGTAACTACACTAAACTAAATGCTTTAGAACGAAACACATGTAGAGTCCAGATAAAAGGACATTTAAAAAAGAAAACATTTTTCTTTCAGTTTAGTTTTGAAAATTAACAGAATTTTCATCATTAAATCGTTTCAAAATTTTGACATCTATCTTCAAAGATTTTAACATTTGCAATTTGTCATTAAATTATGCAAAATCAATGTTAACAAACAAGTGGTAGCTAACATAATTTTATTTTTAACAAAATCGTTTTTTGCAGTCGAAAAAATGCGATTCTTAAAAATTTAATAAATTTTTTTTGATTTTCAAACGTTTTAACAAAAAATTTGATATTATTTTGACCCTAAGTTTGCTGTCAAAATTTTTTGAAAGTGCCAACTGCGTACTGGGGGTTTAAAAAAAATCCATTCCGATTAAGTAAATAATCGGGCATGCTCTAGAAATCGAATCCCCCCCATAAAAAAAATCCGAAATAGCTGAAATTTCTATCGAAATCACAATGATTTTGAATTTTTTTTTTATTCGGATTCGATTTCTAGAGCATAACTGAAAATAAACCAGTTTAGCTCTCTCCAACGTTTATGTGCTATTTAGAAGTATGTCATTATATCCGGACTCTGCTATTATAAATTTGAATTTGGAGTTCCCCAAATCGGGTTTTCTTTAAGCCTGTATAATTACTTCAAGAACAAAATACTTCATATCTCAATAATAAATAATAATAATAATAATAATAATAATAATAATAATAATAAAATAATAATAATAATAATAATAATAATAATATAATAATAATAATAATAATAATAATATAATAATTATTGAATTTCGTACAGATTTTCTATATAAAAATGACTACGTTCCTACCGTAGAGGATACTGTCTGTATTCAACAGAGATGGGCCATTTGCACTGCCACTAGATTTGCACTATGGTACTATATAATTGATAAGTTACGTAAATAATAAACTGATTATTAATATTAATGTTCGTAAATGTAATTTCAACTTCTATATAAAAATTTATTGTTACTTATTATCACCACCTATTCGGGATACGTGGATCTGAAAATTCAACAGAATGGCAACGACAATCTCTGTACTTCAATGTAAATTTGATCAAACTTGTACTATATTGTAATATCTACGTTGTTAAAAAATATTGATTGTTGATATCTTTATAAAGTGTTCTGAAATGAATTCCATAAAATAACATTATCTTGAAAAAATTTTTATTGCGTATTTGATTTACTATTTTTGATTCTTACAAACATTGAAAAGTCTAAATAATCGGAAAGTTGAATTCTCTGGGACTAAATGTTATTTGCGGAATTTACATTATTGTAATTGCTTAGTGTAAAAATAAATGATCATTTTCATACAATTTTTAGTGTGCTCGTGAAAGTAATTCCAACTACATATCACTAAAAAGATTATTGATTGAACATTTTGATCACCACAACTAAACAAATAGTGGTTGAATTTCTCAGCGCACTTAATATTTGGGGCAAAGTACCCATATCTCTGGTATTCAATGTAAATTTGGATCTAAACTCCTTTTTTCGATAACTATATTCGTTTATTAAATTATATATTCTACAGTTTTTCATTTAGGTAAATTATTATGTGTTGGGATATACTTTAAATAAATTGTGTTCTGCAACATGGAATTGCCATAAAATAAAACTTGAACTTGACAATAAATTTTTCAAGTTGCGATAATTTGGATTTAGATTTAATGAGGATATTCCTTACAAAATGAAAAGATTCTAAAAAATCGGAAGTGTAAAATTTTTCATATAAATGTTCATTTGTTCATTTTCTTGAATTAAGCAGTTTCGATTTGATACGTAATTGCTTAAATTTAATCACTGACTTGATGTGTTAAGGTACATTTATATCAGTTACTAATGTATTTGACTAAAAAACTGAATCTGAATTGAAATAATTTTTTTCTTTGAATATATTTCTCAACAATCGATTTCGAATTTTAAGCAAATACCTAAGATAACAATGATTCATAGAATAACTCGATAAATAATTTTTTTTAAATTGATTTAAATCGATTACGAATTTTCAGAAATAACAATTGATAACAAAATATTAATAAAAAAAAAAAAAAATAAAGAAAATCTGGCCATATTTTATTTTCGGCTTTTTTTCTAATTCCGATTTTTACGCGATTTTTTAAATACCTCGAATAAGTCTATGATCATACACGGTACTTCGTTGCACTGGGATTTCTCCACGTGTGACAATGTTGTGAAAATGTGCTTCTTTCTTAGATGTGATTGCGGACTTATTCCACGGTATTCCGCTTAAGCCCATTATCGCATTTTCCCCATTATGGCGCTGCGTGAAAATTATTGGCCGAATCAGTTTTTCTGAATTTTCAAACGATCTTGATCAGCCCTATACTGAATAATATTTCACGTGAGATTTTCCATCCGTTTCAATACAAATTTCTATTGAAACTGGCGGAAAATTTCACGTGAAATATTATTCAGAATAGGAGTGGATATGTTTTGGGATTATGTATGTTTTGACTTTAAATGGGTTAAGGGAAAATTCAGAACGGGTCCGAATCCCACACGTATAAATTCCTGTTATGGCAACTAAAATTCTCCTTCGTTATTTCGAAATCTGTACAGACAACAAAAGCTCTCCTCCTCTTTTCACACCACATCTCTTTTCACTTAAGGGGGTCTTCTCATTGAAAACCCGTTTTTTGGACCCTTTTTAAAAAAATTCTTATTTGAAAACGCAAAGAATAATTGAAAACTTTTTTTATTTATTGTATTACAAAAGGTTCAAAGTAAATAAAAAATTTTTTTTGCCTCGATACGTGGGCTGTTCAAAAAGTAATGAGACTTCAAAGTTGGTGGTGAAAAAAAAAAGGTGCCGTCACGGCGGCCACGATTCCGGGTTTCCGGAGCGTCCAAATGAAAAAAACGTTTTAATCATTTTAATTTTGAATAAGTTTTATTTTGATGCCTTAAAAAAAAAATTTAAGTTTTTTATTAGGAAAATATAAAAAATTTTTTAAAATTATGGTCGAGGTTCACCCGAGAATGGTGACAATTCTGCGTCGATTCCACTTTGTTTCATGAAAATCGGTTCAGTTGAACTGGAGATATCATGGCCGCCAGTTCGAAAAACGTGGTTTCGAGATAAACGCGTTTAAAGTTTGAAGCAACGCAAAAATTACTCGTTTTAGCGCAGATCTTGCTCGACAAAGAAGGCTATATCCTCTAAACTATTTCGAATTTCAAAAAATCCTTTTAGGGGCATATTCACAACTACCCAAGCTATAAATAAATGCAAAAAAAAAAGTCGAAAAAAAAAAGTTGCTCAATGAGAAGACCCCCTCTTAAATTAAGTGTTAATAGCAATGTATTTTCGTAGGTGAGCACCCAGACTTACAGACATATCTTTCATATCACTGCATGATTTTATGATCGTACTATAAACCCGAAATTTTTTTTAAAGCTTTTTTTTCATTGGGACAGTAACACTGCTTATATTTGCAACCATAACCAATGTAAAAAAATTTGAATAAGCATTGGAACAAAGGCACTGAGCAACTCATTCGGATTCACTAGGTACCGTACACGTACCGTACGAGGGTAAAAATATAAAAAACCACAAGCCCTTAGGATAACGAAATGGTTTACGAATGTTTAAAAGTTTCGAAGCCGCAGACATATTCCAGGAAAAAAAAAAGACAAATAAGGAAAAAAGAAGGAGCATGTGGTTCAAAATTTATGACCGTGGAATAACGAACAATTTTTGTATCGTTAAAAAAAAAAAAAAGACTGCCAAAACGATTTTGATGTAGATACATAATATATAATGTCAAATTTTATATTTATTTATAATCTGACCCTAACACTCAGTTCAAAGGATTCATTAAAGCAGGGACTGAAAATAACAGTTTCAATGTCTTTCAAAATTGGAAAAAGCAAGGACAAAAAATTGTCGCACAGAAATCTTTTCGATGTCATTGTGATCTTCAGGGCATTCTCTCTATATGAATCCGGGATGCATTTTATTTTCCTAACTTTTTTTAGAAAAAGTCCAATATTAACTGGTAAATACTGACTTTTATTTTTTCAGTTAAACAATAACAGTTAAACTGGGCCAAATATTTTTTTTTGGCAAAAATAAAAGGCTTTGCCAAATAACAAATAAACCGTTACTCGAATTTAAATAAATTTGATACCAATTGATAGGTCTCAGTTTCAAGAATCCAAAAATACATCTGTGGTCTTATAGAAGAGTAGCTTAATTCGACTTAAGCTTAAAATGAGTTATTAATACCACTAATTCCTTCAAAGAGACGCATCATTAAGTAAAACCCTTGTCTCCGTAACATTCTTCTAGGAAAAGTGGTTAACACAGAAACGGCCAATGATTCTCGAATTATGTATTTGTGGATTCTAGAAACTGAGACCTATCAATTGGTATCAAATTTATTTAAATTGGAGTAACGGTTTATTTTTATTTGCAAAGCCTTTTATTTTTGCCAAAAAAAAAATATTTGGCCCAGTTTAAACTGTTATTGTTTAACTGAAAAAATAAAAGTTAATATTTTACAGTAATTTTTTTTCAAATAAAATACAAGTCAAAAAATAACTTTTTTTTTTGTAACTACTTTTACTATAAAAGTCATAACTGGTTCGGTCCCTGCATTAAAGGATTCAGAAAAAAAAAAAAAACATAGGTAAATTAAAAATAAAGCATACTTTAAAGTAAAAAAACACAAAATTCTCAAGTCATTAACTTCATAAAATGTGAAATAAGACAACGTGAATTCAATTCGTAAACTTGAAAATGTTAGAAATTTGCAAGTATTCCAAATAAAAGTACAAATTCCGATGGTATAGTTATAAATAATTCAGTGTATGCGGAGTTTGAAGTTTCGCAAATCAATTTGAGATTTTAAAGAAAGCATGAATTCTGCGTCAAAGAATAAGTCCGTTGTCAAATGTAATGAATCGGATATGGATAGACGAGAGAAGAAAAAATACCGCTTTTGGGCAGCGTGTTTCAATAACAAGCTATAAATTTCTTTCTTTCCAATACGATCAAAAACAAGATTTAGTTGAAATATTTTCTTCTACGTCGTCTGATCAGTCAATTAAGGATTAGTAATGCAACGAATTTCCATTATCGGCCTTCGCAAATGCGAATATATTTTAATATTCGCGAATGCGAATATGGAGTTTTTGAATCTATAGCGGGATCTAGACTCTAATCTTGAAGCACTACGCAGTGCCAGTGAACTATCGAAGCGATTTTTTCCACTGCGGCAGTTCTGCAGATTTTGGTGATATATTCGCAAAATATTCGGCAAATTTAACTAATGGGAATGTCAAAAAAAAAAACAAGCGAATAACTTGATACAGTCCCGATGATCTCAATCCTTAAAAAAAATCCCCTAAAACTATGCTAAATATTTCACTTTTATGCCAAATATTAAACTTATACGCATGTTTTTTTTTACGTGTATGTATGTGAAGAAGCTTACTTTATTTGTCGAAATTTTCTCTCTGTACTGAGAAGTTTTCAAAGCCACAAAAATACTTCTGTTCAAATGCAATTTGATGCACTTTACACACAAAACATTCTGCGGGAAAATATGCATGCACAGAGAAATCAATTTCAAAGTCACTAAACCCTTCAGTCAATGTTAGACATAAACGCGCTGGTGCATTTCCAATTGAATTCGTAAACAAGACATCATAACATAACTTATGAAAATAAAACTATGTCTTTACAAATGATTTTCAAAACACAATCCAAAAGATAGTTCCTAGCGAAAATAACCTGCATGAAGAATATTTTGATTGGTAAAATTAAGAGCTTAGTAGGATCTCATAAACAGAATACTTATAATAAATCATACACAACACCAAGAAACTTTAGAGTACCGTGGGAAACGATCAGCATTAAAAAATTTTCTATTATTCAGATACGCTTTTTCATATTCATATATTCTATATATAATGGTTCTTAGATAATATATCGAATTACATATAAATTTTTCTTTAATTTTATACGATCGTAATCAGTAACGAAATCTGATTCGACTTTGCTGCAGAGCGCATTAGTATAAGTCCTATCTATAATATCAGATCAAGTTAAGTAATTTGACATTACAATACAGCACAAGTTTTTGGCACAATGTAGTCTTAACAGACGCAGTGCCACGGACGGATGACGCTCGAACCTATCTACAGTACAAGTCTCGGAATTCATTGAACGCTGAAGTATGCAAACTTGAATGGCCATTTGAATCCGCCATCGAATCTAATGGGTCGTTCTTATTTTGTGAAATGCTAGATTCCGTAATAAATGACCCTGCTGCTCTATAAGTAAATACCCCACCAGTAACCGCCTCTGCCCTGACGAAAACTCTGGCTTCGACCACGCTACGACCATGCTTTAAAAAAAAAAATCCACAAGCCTATACAAATATACTTATAAGCCCTTGATTATGAAAATGGAATAAGTCAAATATTTTAAAAATCTAGTTCTACTTCAGATTATCTTATTTAATAAGAATTTTATACGAAATAGCTGATAAACTAGATTTATAAAATTTTTGACTTATACCACTTTCAAAATCAAGGGGGCTCATCATGTGTCGATAGATTTCTTCTCCCAGTTGCCACATCTCTAAATATTAAAAGTAAAAAAAAAAAAAAATTCATGGATCCAAAATAATAATTATTTTTGAATTTCAAATTTTCAAAATTGAAATGAAATAAGTTATTATTTAAAAAATTACAAGTTAAGTGTTATTCTTGGAGTTTTATTTTTTTACTCAGAAGATAAAAATTAAATTTCGAGTTTTACTTTTTTATCAGAAAATAATCGGGGACATGTCACAGAAATCGAATACGATAGAAAACGTTCGATTTCGCTTAAATTTGTATCAGTGATGCCAGATTGTGGGTTTTTCCCCATATTGTGGGTTTTTTCACTCAAAAAACGTGACATGAGGAAAAGTATTTTTAGTATTTTAAAGTACATTTAAGGTATATTTACTACTACAATTTTAAGTTACTTTTATTTTTTTTGTTATTTTCTTGATACTTTTATTAAAATATTAAAATATTGCGTTTAAATCCAATGTTCAATTTTGAAATCGGTACGCCCATATTTTCAAAAAATCATTCTGGGTTTTTTCATGGGTTTTTATTTTTTGAAAATGGGGAAAAATGGGTTTTTTTTCCAATATATGAGGGTTTTTTTATCGATAAAATCTGGCATCACTGATTTGTATGGAAATTTCATTGACTTCGAACGCTTTCAATCGTAATCGATTTCTGTGACATGTCCGAATACTTAATTCTTCGATTTGTAGTTATTACTCAGAAAATGAAACTGAATAATTTGACAAATTTGACCTCATATGTGTGAAAACTAGTCTTTAAGCAGAATATGCTCTCTCCACGGAAACGTGGGTAGTAGGCATAGTATGCAAATCTTTTTTAAATCCATAAATAAATCATTTTTTTTTTTTTTTCGGAATAAAAAATAAAAATCGAAAAATTTTTATTTTCTAAGTAGAAAATAAAACTCGAAAAATATTTTTATTTTCTGATCAAAAAATAATGTTTAAATTGTAATTTTTAAAATATAACTTATAACTGTTATGGTCTCTAAAAGAATTATAAATTTTTATCCTGAATAAAAAAAAAAAAAAAAGAGAAAAAACCTCTAATTTAAGCTCAGCTAAATACGAGTATATTGCTCAACTGCGCTTTGTTTTTTACATTTCAAAACTGGAAGCGAAGAAACGCGATAATGAAAGCAAATGATTTTTCTACGGATGGCTATTCGTTCTAAAATTTACAGAAAAAACTATTATGAATTACGTGATATATGTATCTCTCTATATAGAAGAATCTTGTCTTTTAAATGTAACAAAATTATATGAATTTATTATTTACTCAAACTAGTCCTACAGAAGGAAATTTTCAAACAAAACTCAGGAAAAGAAAAACACTCTTATATGTATGTATCTCAAAAATTATGACAATATAGCTAAGGAAATTCTAATTGTGTAGGAAGTACTTATTATGTAGGAAGAAGTATATATTAAATATATTGATCATTAACATTATGAAGGGGAGGAACGCATTACGAAAAGGAAAAGAAAAATAACACATATCAAAAAAAATATTTAATTGAAAGAACAAAAGTTTTAACAGATATTTATAAAGACACTAAATCCGATCCGAAATCCGCCCCGAAACAAAACAATGAATAAAGTGACTCTCTCTCTCTCTCTCTCTCTGTTTTCACTATACCCGCAGCATTTAGGATTCGAATTTTTTTAAATGCAACTCCCGTTTCGACTCTGCTTTCATATTTAACATTTTCAAAATCAGCTAATGTGTGTCAAGGAAACAATTTTATTCCAAATAGGATCGGAGATTTTCAAATTAAAAGACGACATGGACTCGGCAAAATATTTAGAATGCTATTCGTTTTCGTGGAACATAAGCAAAGTATGCTAATAGAGTTTATCGAGTAATAGCATTGACAGACATATGGTGTAAGGTCTATAGACTTCACACTACAATGAAAAAGTCTATGTTGGGGTGACACACTACAATTGATTGTGGATTTCTATTGTGGACTTCTTTAAAACAGCTGATAATTGAAAATTAAAACAACAACAAAAACAATAAACACATTTTGGCAGCATTTAGCCTCGATTTTATCTCAAAAGAGTCTATGGAAATATCGTTTGTTTGTTATATAAATCCATACGATGGAATTAATTTCATGCATTTCGCATAAATTACTTGAAATTAGAAATTTAAACATCTGGTTTCCGATAAAATAATCGATATTTCGTTTAATTTTGTGCAGCGTTGCCATATCAATCTAAGAAGTCCACAATGAAATCCTCCCTTTCAATGTAGTGTGAAGTCTATAAAAAGTCTATGGTGGCTAAGGTAGACTTTTGAGAAATACTATGTGTGTCACCTAGACTTCACACCATCATGGTGTAAAATACCTATGTCTGTCAGTGCTATAAGAAGAGGACATGATGGAAGATGTACGAATAATGTTAATCATTTTTTTATGTATTCCATTCGTCATGCTTTTGAATAAAATGGCTGAATTTTATTAATGGACATTCTTTCTTAGATGCATGATGGAAATTATCGATAATAAAAACCCTCATTATTGAAAAAATCGCATTTTTTCGCATCCTTATGAAAAAAATAAAAATCGAAAAAATCGATTTTTTGACAATTCGACAATTTCAAAATGTGAATCCATTGATTAACCACATTTTTCAGCACATCGTCAAAACGCTGAAAAATATTAAATGCGGGTATAGTGGAAACAGCTCTCAAGTCTCTCTTTTAAGCAGTATTGATGGATCTGACTTGAAGCTTTCCTCTTGGAAAAGCAAAATGATTTATAACCAAGGATATGCCTCCTCAAACATAGAATACTATTGATTATCAAGAGATAATCATATCAAAAACCTCCCCTTGATTATCTTTCAGAATTCTTTAGGAACCCGTATAAGCCGTGAAAAAAAAATTTTTCGAAGAGAATTCCGACAGTTAAAGCTTTTTGTATACCCTATTGGAAGAATTACTCGGTACATGAAGAGGTCCATATTAATAATAGTAGATTTTGGTGATCTATTTTAATAACAGAAGAAATTTTTTCTAGAATAAGTTCATCACTTATCATCAATATTATTTTAGTAGGCAATTCATTAGTGCTCCTTGATTTGCTCATTATAATCTACATGAATCTTGCGAATGATTCTTTGAAAGCAAATGGCAGGTGGCACACCCCGTATTAATCACAGTTTCTTAAGAACATCTATCCTCTATTTATCACACTGTAAAGGCTAACTTCATGCATTTTCCTTCGCAATTTCAATTTAAAAGAAAAGAAAATAAAATGGCAAAATAAAAAATAATAAAGTAGAACTTAAAAAAAAAAAAAAAAAAAAGTAACAAAAGAAATAATTAAATGAACACGAAAAACAATTAAATACAATCATAAATAGGGTGGGGGTGGGGGGTGAGTATTACTTGCATGCAAACAAACGTACAATGGCCGGCCTATGAAGCACCCAGATACCCACTTTGGCCATCTGGGCTTGAACGCCCTTCGCTTGCAGGCCCTTGACTGCACCCTCGGCATAAGCTGGTAACTCGAAGTCGACAAAGCCATAGCCTGAAAATAAAATAATATTCACGTTTTTGTTGTTTTCGTTGTTTTGGTTATTTTTCGTTGGTGGATTTTTGTTTATTTTATTCATTGTTTTATCCAAAAATCATCAAAAATCATTCCATTATATAAACAAAAACGTATATATAAAAATGTATGTGGTTAATTGTTTGTATGCCGAAGTGAAACAAAAACGCAAATATTTTTTTTTGTTCGTTTTTTAAGAAAAGAGAAATAAATAAAAAAGTGAATTAGATGCAATCGGGAATGTGCTCTTTTAATAAAGGAAAAAAAAAAAAAAAATAAAAAAAATAAATAAAATAAAATTGCATTTCTTTAATTTGATTTTATCTTCAAATCAAGTATGCCGCTAGACAATATGGAATTTTTAATGCTCATGTGGAAAATATTTATTTTAAAGCTGCTGAATTTGCTCCGTTGGAGGATCGTTGTTCATTCAAGAATGCACAGCAACCAGATCATGATGAATGATATAGTCGCTTGCGTTCCAGATAGAATTGACGTTTTCCAATTGAAGAATTATATTAAAAAAAAAAAAAAAAAAATTATAATAATAATAACAATAAATAAAAAAATAATAGATAAAAAGTATTCCTCTTGCAGCAGTAAAAATTCCATTGTTTTTTGGAATTGTCTTCTTATTTAAATTGAATAAGGAAAAACAAGAAGAAAAAATACCTTTACATTTATTTGTTGTTTTATCTAATATAGCTTTCGTGGAGATGATAGTTCCATATCTGAAAAATAAAAATAGATAAAATAAATAAACTTATTCCAAAAGGCTAAAAGACAGGCAGACTTCACGAAAGAGAACGATAATTCAATCCCGATAATTATGCCACTGTAGATATATTTAAATCTATTATCTAGTATACTCACTGAGCGCACATTGATACAAGGTCCTTATCAGTTGTCCCTTGTTGCAGTCCTCTTATATACAGATTTGTTTTTGACAATTGTTCGCCTTGTTGCTGCTGTTGAGAACCGTTGTTGGGACCCATTGTTGTATTTGTATTAGTGTTGCTTAAACTGGTACTTATCGTTCCACTTTGGGATCCGGTATTGGAAGAACTGCTGGAATTTGTATTACTGGGTGATGCTGCAGTCGGGACACGTCCGTACTGGAAATATAAAATAAAAAGCAAAACTTTAAATTCTTTGATCAAGTAACAATGTATATACATATATAAATCGTCGCAGATATTACTATTTGCGCAGATAGTGGGATGATCCCAGCTTAATAATTTGCAGAATGATTCACACAAGAAAATATTTCTGTATTTTTTTTTTTAAATTTTTAAATGACATTTAGGGGTCGCTACCAGCGGTCAAAGTTTTCCAAATAAACTCAATATATGAAATTGTTAGTTTCATAAAATATATTATAAAATTATAGCAGTACAAAAAGCCAAGGGCTTTTTTTTTTGCATTTTCTATAGATTTCAGCTTGGTAAATAATTAAAAAATATCAAAAAAATTACATCACGTCAGAGTTACAAGTTAATCGCGTATTACATTTTTAAATACCATTGATGTTTTGAAACTCATATGGTTTGAGCTATCTTTTAAACCGGATAGGATTAATAATTTATTATTCGAAATATTTTTTTGCGGTCTCGTAAACCACGTCTCTCTTTTACAATAGTATTTGTAGTAGTATTTGTCGCAGCCAACTTTAGCTGTCTCTTTGACATCGGTTACTTACTATCTAGCTACACTAAAAATATTTGGTAGTTAATACAATTAATTGGTAGTATTTTTGCTTACAATCTTAAAATTTTTGTATGGAAAATTTTGAACGCTGGTAGCGACCCCTAAATATCATTTAAAAAATTTAAAAAAAAAATACAGAAATATTTTCTCGTGGTACATATGTATAAAATGACGGGGTGTCGCGCGAAAAAAGGAAAAATTTTTAAATAAGGACCACCCTAATATATTATATATATATGTATCTTTTCATGCATAGAGTTGCCATCCGTTGCGAAATATAATACCCTTGAGATACTTCCGACCCAATTTAGTTATGTATTAGGTTCGTTCCCGTACTGCCCAAAATTTCCCAAAATTGTTTCCATACTGCACGATTTTAGAAATGAGAAAGATTTTGAGAGAGCAATTTTTTCTTCGGACAGATTGAGTAAAATGTAAAACAAATAAAACAATAAGCTGTTTGAAAAGTTCAATAAGTCCGGTTCCATACTAGGCGACAGTCGCTGGAGACACATTTTGTTCTTAGGAAGAGAGAGGGGTGCTGTTCTCTCTCTTCTCCGGCAGTCCCCCGCCATCAAAACAATATGTGTCTCCGGCGACTGTCGCCTAGTATGGAACAGGACTATAAGTTTCAATTTTACTAACTTCAATAAAAAGGGTTTAGAAAAAAGTATTCGATCTCTAAAATATTTTGAATAACCTAAGCACATATGATTTTTGCGTGCTTTGAAATTTAAAATTACTTTGATAAATTGCTTTCGGAGAGAAATTTAGTTTTTCGTGTTCCCGTACTTTTGGGAACTTTACTCTCTCATTGAGAATAATTTCTGCTCGCTCCCTTTTTACAGAGCTTTCCCGTTGAGTAGAGGAACGGACCGGACCTTATTATCTCATTTATTGGTGAGATTTTTATAGTCCCGGAAAGTTACATCTATTGATTTAATACTTTCGCAATTATTTTTAGATGCTTTTATATCCACATTTTGGATTTATATCCAGTGGATACTAAGAAATTATTTGATCTAGAGTACAGATGTGACAGCAATTATAGAAAAACCTATATCGAACAGACGAAGAAAATTATCTGATTAGATAGAACATACAACATCATCTGTGCTATGTTCATTATCCGAATGGAACTAAAAATTTCTCTGAGGAAATCAATTTGTCTGGAGAAGTCTTCGGCAATCTATTATCGTATATTCGCCATGAAACCACCGTGACGAACAGCCATGCATACTAGTGTATATGTCCATATGTACCTACAAGTATATAAGTAATGCAAGTTATATACATACATATGTACATAAAAACGCACATACTTCTTATCAGACCCGCATGAAAAAAAGAGTCAAAATGGCTTTTCAGTAGCACTTCCTTATGCTCTTTTTTATTGTTGTTTTTCTTGGTCTCCGGTGGTATTGTCGGGTTTTCTTTCTCTCCATTTTTTTTTTTTTTCCAAGAAGAGCAATGAGAGCTCTAATTATGATTGAGAGAAGCGCAGAAGAAAAAAAAATCGAAAAGTTTTCTTTATCAAACGCGTTATCTCGTGTTCTACACAACTTGTCCAACTGGATACTTTTGTGCACAGAAAAATTGCGATATGGCAACTTAGAGAAAAGATTTTCCGGCTTCTTCCTTAGACATTTTTATGATACATCATTCGATATTTTGGGAAGTTTTCGAACCTTGAAGAAAATTTGTTCGTCGTATTCCAGGTCCCACATCCTAGCCTACCTCCCCAAGATGGTTAGCTAATACAGACGGACCTCAAAATTCCATTGCAAATGAATGGAATATATTCCTGATGAATCACTGATGATAGGATATGCTTTTTCATAATTTCTTTGTATAGTAGAAATCTTTTGCATTTGGTGAGTCAAGCTAAGTAGTAAGTGAGCCATTTGACGCATGTGGCAACTGTTGTTTCCATGGAAAATATGTTCGTATCACAAAAGCAAGACGGTTTGTTGAGAATTTGGAAACGTATTAAGCGAGATTGACAGGGAAACACCATTGGGTGGTCGTACACGACCAACCCAAGATGTCCATCACACAAACAAAAACTTAGAAGACATTAGTCCCTATGGGGGACTCGGACTCAATGCTTCCTTTATGAATTCCCATCGACTCACAAATCAATTATGTGAACAAAAATATTCCAACATTCCCGATCATATGTGTGCGATTAAAAAAACGAAATAAAACATTTGAAAGTGATAGATATATCAAAATAAGCAGAGCTTATGGTGATGAGCACGAAAAACACATTAAAAAGAAAAAATTAAACGAAAAAAAAAAAGCAAAAACTTCAAGTCTAGGAGTGACGAGAAAAGCAGCAACCGCAAATTCGTATCTTCGGCATTTTTCTTCCAGATCGAGAGAGAGAGAGAGAGAGAGAGAGAGTAACGAGCCAGGCAGCAAAGAGGCAACTCGAAATGCCAGGCGAAACGCAGTGGAATAAAAACAAATACATATACATTCATTCATACGTATAGTAAGTAATACACACACGTACCTATATTAAACAAAGAAAAAAAAAAAAATCGCAATGAGCATTCTCATTGCCGAAAATGTAAAAATCCACGTCGTCGCAAAACCAAGAGATTGCAGAACAGAGCAGTTATCTCACGACAAACACACACGCACACACATCCACACAAAGAAAACGTTAATACAACACAATAACAACACACCGTAATAGTGGCAGCACGACGAAAAAAAAAAAAAACAATAACTGGCAGCAGCAAGTGCTCTCTTGCTTTGTTTCATTCTCTTCCACTCCTCATGTTTGCTCTTCGCTGCCTCTCACCTACGCGACAACTTTCTCAAATTATATTTTGTCTATGAACGAAGTTGTTGCTAAAAATTTTCCAATTTTGCGAGAAAGTTTCGAACTGAAAAGCCGAAAGCGAAGGAAAAAAGAAAAAGAAAAGCAAATAGATGAAGAAAGAAAAGATGAAAAATTGCAATGCACGAAATACACAAATTTTTACAGCTGAACCAACCGGTGAAAAAAGTGGAAAAAGAGGAAAAGAAACACTGTCGAAAAAGAGGGAGTACGATTGATTAATGAATCCAACTTATTGTGAGATTTGGAATTTTTCTCAGCTCAGCCTGCTATCGAATCGTCGTATTGATGAAGACGATGATGACGACGATGACTGTGGCGATGATGAAGATGATGATTTCCCCGACACATCAAAGATCAGACTCATGCAAATATCATTACACAGCGTTAATTATTCGTTCGTTCTTCACTTTCTTTGCTTTCTTTTTTGCCTTCCTTCTTTAAATCTGCCTTTATTTTTCCCATTGGGTGTTGCCAATAAAGTTTTTGTTGAATTGATTCAATGCAAAATTTACGGATTTACAAACAAAAAGAAAATTTAACAAAGCCTCTGGATAGGATATACATATGTGTAAATATATAATTTTTTCTTTTTGTTGAGTAAATGCCTGAGAATGCCGGACGAAGTCCGCAAGAATGGATTTCCGGAATTTCAACGTACAATATATCAGCAGTAGTAGCAGCGGCAGCAGCAGCAACAGCAACAGCAATAAGGCAGCACAGCACGGAACAACACTTGAGCAACTACAAAACGACTATACGATACGACACGATGGGGCGGTGGTACCGAGTACAATGACTAACAATTGGAAATATTGCACCCGACGCATTGGTGTTTCACGAAAATGCGACAATCTGTTTATATTATGAATTTAACAATTCCAATCATAATTTTCGCATTTATTATATACATTCGTGTATATATAAATATGTAAATATGCGAAATTTTTCTTTTGTTAATCACACGGCCTGTTTTCTTATAATTTTTTTTTTTTATTAATTGGCGAACGAGAATAATTCAATCACGCGAACACGGCAACCCACACGTCCACACAACATGAAAATCCAGTGATAACTGACAGTTTTCACAGCTTCTACCACTCTGAGTCTAAAATCTACCACGGTTTGTTATAATTCTACCACGTTCAAATATTTTCAAGTCGGAGCACTGCCTATTCCAGAGGCAGACGTATGAAACATGTTTCAAAAACATCCCATTTGGCCGCATGAGAAAGAAAGAGAAGCACAGATTGTTCCGGAACATTTAACAAACAACCGTCTCTTTTCTTCGCACGTCTTTCTCTACCTACCTAATTGTTTCGAAACATTTGTTCGTGTGTTGACTCTGACTCTGCAGCTATAACCCAGCAAGCATTTTCAAATACTTTTTACGATGGTTCTCGTACTATTTATTTGTTTCCAAGTAGGTTTCCAAATTCTTTTCAAGCATATTTGTATGTGTTATATAAAATTGGCAAACATTTTCCAAACGCTTTCCAAATGACTTTGGGAAACGTTGAATTTCTCAAGTAGGTCGCAAATTCAATCAAATTAATAGTGGCATTCAAGCAACAGTGCAAATCGCAGTGTGCAATATTTGCACTGCTTTTTTTGTACGCAATTTGACAAGTGCAAATATTGCACACTGCGTTTGCACTTGTCAAATTGCGTACAAAAAAAGCAGTGCAAATATTGCACACTGCGATTTGCACTGTTGCTTGAGTACCACTAATATGTAAATCTAGTAGGCGCGAATTGGATCTTTCCGTGGCATTGTGGATAGCGTGTGCGCTCAGCAAATCTGAAGGGCTCGAGTTCGATTCCGCGCTAAGGCGAAAAAAGGATGGCAAAATTGGGACTTGATAGAGGCAAGTAAATTTTAAAGAAAAAATTGTTCAACTCAGGGAGGAGAAAACAAGCTGCCAGCCACAAAGTGAAGTTTCCATCCTACCGTCAAAAACCTCATGAACAAGCTCTTTCAAGAATTCCTATGAGTTCTACTTGGAACCTCTTTTGTGTTTTTTGCATACAAGTTTGGTTGAAAGCATGTTATTCCTGTAAGTTTTAAAATATGTAAATGTTGTTACTATCTACTTTTTCGTAAAAAAAAAGAACGCACGCCTCGGTTGGGATTTGAACTCGCCGACATCGGATTATTAATATGATAATCCAAAACAAATTCCAACAATTGGAATTCAGTTCCTCCAAATCTTTTTAGCAAGGGTAAATGCTAGCTGGGAAGAAAATTCAAAACAATTTGAGAGTGTCGGTTGTAGTATTTCCAGCCGAAAATTCTAAAAATTGACAAGCAAGGCTTGTTTTTGTCGTTTGCCGCAATTACTGTTTCAGAATTTCGCGAACAAGATTTTTCAAATATTCCTGTGAATATATGAAACCTTTTATTTGCTTTATATTCCACCTAGGATTTAAACTTGACCTTCAAATTTTGAACTACTTATTCAAAATATTAAAAAAATTGATGTTCGCCGGAGAATTGAACCCGGGACCTCCGGACTGTGGGGCGAAAGCGCTGCCACTGTACTTCAGCCCGAGCCGCTGCCTTTGATATTAAGGTAGTAATATTAAATGTACTGAAATAACGTATAAAATGACGACCCGTCCCCGGCAATGACATCAACATGTGTAAAGTGACAGCATTGTGGATAGTAAATGGACCGGACTCCGCCACCAGTGGCTAGTGAAATCGCTAGTTTGGGGTTAGCTCGACTGACTACAGGGCAGTTCCTTTAAATTTAATTTCACACACCAGTTCCAGACGAGCATTGCCAAAGTCTCTTTTGGAAGAGGTTCACACCAGCGCTCCCACTTTGCTCCGATCGGAGTAGATTTACTCGCTTTTTTGAAAAAATTTGAAATCTACTCCGTCACTACTTTTTTATCCGAATCTAATCCGTTTTTAAATTTCCAAATCTTTCAACTTTAGTTTGCAAAATGTAAGAATTTGGTAAGGCCTTCAATCTGTTTGACATTTCTGTTGATATGAAAAGATAACATTTGACATTTTTCCAAACGAGTTTTTGTTTTAATCAAGAGAATGGAAGCAATGTGTGTGAAAACTTTATTTTGCACCTTCTTAATCTGATGCAAACTCTTTTTTTTAACCTACTCCGATATTTCCACTTTTACTTAGTATTTTTATGATTGTTTACCACGGTTTTGTTGGTCAGAGGTGGAAACGCTGGTTCACACGATGTTTTTCTAAAATTTGCAGAGAAAACTTAATACCAGCCTGGCGACGGCAGAGAAACCAGCCGGCAGCAGCGGAATCGGTACTTACTCTCACGGCTTACTCTCTGCAGTTTCTCTTTCAGACAAATAGACGTCAGTGCTTTCGAAATGCTACTATAGTAGTATTTATTGCTCCTTTTTGTCTTGCCGTACTACTTTACTACTGCTTTCATTAACGTACTACTATTTGTTTGTAAATAAATTTTGTTATAGCTTTTTGTGAGGTGAAAATTAACTGTCTGGAAAGCCTACGAAAACTTTTTGATTCGCATACGTTAATGTTTCTTCATTCAATAAAAACAACTAGGACATTCCATTAAGGGTCGTTGTCTTCAACTCGGCTTGCGAGCTTCGAAAGTTTAAATTTACGAATAGGTATATTCTTTTAGTCTTCATGCCAGTTTAACTCAATGAAATGCCTTTGATTTATCCGAATTTTTCAAAAATTTCCATATAAAATAATAAAAAAAAATCTCCCACAGGAGAAGCAGATAGCAAACGTCAGTCAGCGCACATAGACTCAATAGAACGGCAGAAGCCTAATATAGCTCTTCAAGAGAGTCTTGAAGGACGAAAAAGGACCCAATGCTACAGTGGTCTACTTCGATTAATCCTTCAATTCAGTGGGGCCACTTGATGAGAGCTGAGGCTCTCAAACGTCCCACATTTTATTATTACTAAGCAGGCGCGGCAACTATGGGGAGGCAAGGCACTTTTTGCCCCTCCAAAAATTTTATTGGAGGGGCCATCATGCCCCCCAATATTTCGGCAACTGAAAAAAATATTTGAAAATTTTGTAAAGATATTCTAGAATATCACACTTTTATTCTGCAGTCCCCATAATTCATCTGAGATTAATCATCTTTCATATTTCTTAACTAATTTACTACAAATTTGAAGTTCCGGTAGTTCGAATTTACCCGCCTGTGCCACCCTACTTTTCACATTCGTGCAGAATTCTCCGAACACTGGTTCCAACCTCCTCCAACCAAAATATGTGTCAAAGATTGTCTATAAGTATCGATATCTTTTCCATTCCGAGAAGGGTTAGAACTTTATTCCAATTGCAGTAGATATACTGCACTTTTTCAATATTTGACATCTACTAAACACTGCGTATTGTTCCCTGCGAAAAATATTCCCGACTGAATGAGTCATTCAAATGAATTCTATCCTGGCCCACTTAAACTCCTCGATGCCTTGATGCAGCCCGCTGGAAAATTTGTATATTCGTATACCCTTCTTACATGGGACCGAAAATGGTAAAGAAATACAAGCTATCATGAAGTTTTAGTTGCCTTCCAAAACGCACCGACGCAGAAAATTATTTCAGAAGTGGTTTAGGGCATAACAAAACTATCCACCGAGATCATTTTCTCATCCCCTTTGTGATTTCCCACATTTCGAGGGGGGCTTGAACCCCCAAAATCACCCTCCGATTACGCTCATAGTTCCCTTTGATAGTATTCGTCCTGAAAACAAATTTCCAATCATTATTTCCCTCCAAATGCAAAACTACCCCGCAGAAATGGTACTTTTTTTCCAAAAAATTCCTACAATTCTCACTGAATTCATGCTTTCGGAAACGTATATAAAGCAATGAATTGAAGAAATTCTCAGTCATCTCAGTAGAGCTGGAGAACTATCGGGAGGTATATTTTCAAATTGAAACACCATCATCATCACCATCAACACCATCATCATCATCAACACCATCATCATCACCATCAACACCATCATCACCATAATCACCACCATCATCACCATCGTCAACACTATCATGATCACCATCTTCAACACCCTAATCGTCGCCATCACCATCATCATCATCATCACCAACATCATCACCAAAATCATCACCATCAACAACATCAACAACATCAACACCACCATCAACAACATCATCATCACCATCATCACCATCATCACCATCATCACCATCATCACCATCAACACCATCATCACCATCAACACCATCAACACCATCACACCATCAACACCATCAACACCATCACCACCATCATCACCATCATCACCATCAACACCATCAACAACATCAACACCATCATCACCACCATCACCATCATCACCATCATCACCATCATCATCACCAACATCATCACCATTATCATCACCATACATCACCATCAACCACTCACCATCAACACCATCAACACCATCAACACCATCATCACCATCAACACCATCAACAACATAAACAACATCAACACCATCATCACCACATCACCATCAACACCATCAACACCATCAACACCATCATCACCATCATCACCATCATCATCACCATCATCAATCACCATCATCACCATCAACACCATCATCACCATCAACACCATCAACACCACATCAACACCATCATCACCATCATCACCATCATCACCATCAACACCACCATCACCATCAAAACATCATCATCACCATCATCACCATCATCACCATCATCAACACCATCACCATCAACACCATCATCACCTTCACTAACCTCACCATCATCATCACCCTCATTATCACTATTACCATCATCACCACCACCATCATCATCATCATCACCATCATCACCAACATCATCACCATTATCATCACCATCATCACCAACCTCACCATCATCATCACCAACCTCACCATCATCATCACCAACCTCACCATCACCATCGCCAACCTCACCATCATCATCGATAATTTCTATTATCGATAATTCAATCGATAATTTTGATAATCGAAAGATGAATTTTCGAGCGGCTCTCGCCCTTATCTAAATAAAGCATTTTTAGGAATCTGTCCATTTCAAAAAGAAGAAAGCCTTCTGTCACCGCCAGCACCACCTTTCCAATGCTAAAGTAAATGTCCATGAATAAAAACTATCGATAGTCTTCAAAATCCATCGATAGTATCGATAGTGCTATCGATTGTGTCTCCAGCTCTAATTTGCGAAGCTGCATGAGTACCACTAATGTTAGAAAATTTGCGATCTAAAAATTTACGAAGTCGATTTGCGAAGCTGCATGAGAAAGACTAGATGAGCTTTAAGAAAAAATCATGCAGCCGAACATCGCAATTTACTTAAAAAGTGTGCTGTGTCAAAAAATAACGTTCGAATTTTTTTCTAACGGGAACGCTCAGGATCATTGCAACGCCGTTCAATATCGCTTTAAAACCTACAAATATATAAAAAAAAAAACAATTAACTATCCGGCTATCTGGTAGAGATAGTTGCGACTATCGATAGTATCGATAGTACCGAAATCAAAGCTTGTCCGATTATAAGCATGTTAAACATCTTAATATACACTTTTTTTTAATGCATGATGTTCTTATAAGAAATAATTCAATATTTAATAATCGCCTCAAATAACGTTGTAAGCGACAAATTTCACATTTTTGGGAATTTTTCATGCCAGACAGTACGAACAAAGTCATTTCACTTTTTTGATGTTCTGAAATGTTGAAAAATATCCAAGAATTGACCAAATAAAAACAAATTGAAAGTGAAAGTAAAAAAATAGCATAAAGTTTGTCGTTTACAACGTTATTCGAGGCGATGATTCATATATTGAACAAACGTATTCGTCCTCAATTTATAGCAAATGGGAATATACAGAGGCGGATTTTAAAACCTTTCTCTCTTAATTTTCAGGAACCTATCCATACTTTTTAGCCATAGCATGCACAGTTTAGCATGACGCCAATAATTCCCATTTGGTTTATAAAATGGGACACATAAGAGTCGCGGAATTTCAGTATATTTTTTACGAAGTGAAGTAACAAGATGTACAGGTTTGTCTTATGGATTTTATCTCGTTGGAGCTGGAAATCTATCGATAGCTTCGATAATCGGTAAGTTCGATAATGTTTAAATTAAATAATATACTAAATAATTAATAATTAAATTATCCATAAATTAATAACAGATTATTTGAACAATCGATAACTTTAATTATCGATGATTTGAATAATCGATATTTTTAATTGTCGTTTATTTAAAGCATCGACAGTTTGAATGATCAAGTGGACATTTTAGGCATCAGTCCATTTCAGAAAACCACTCTCTGTCACCGCCAGCACCATTTTTCCAAAGCTGAAGTCAATCAACCAAAACTACAGATATTCGTCAAAACCATCGATGTTTTCGATAGTTGGAAACCATCGACAGTATCGATAGTGATATCGATTGTCTCTTCAGCTCTAATATCTGGCCTCGCAGGCAGCCGGATATCCGGCTATCTGGCCTCGCAGGCTGCCGTTGCAACCCTTCTCGAATATTTCAGCCTGTTATTATGCTTTCACACTTCACGGAAGTTCATTGCGAATAGAAAAAAGTTGCGGTTTTACATTCAAAAACGATAAATTGATTGAAATTGAATCGAATCAAAAGCTTACATGCATAACCTTAAATATCATTTATCAAAATGAACTTTTTTTTTTTTTTTTTACTATAATCTTTAAATATACTAGCAGGGATCAGTTAGTCGCATTAATTTTTCGCAAATATTTGCAATTTAAAAGACGGCTCAGTTAATCTGTTAATGTTTGACAAATCGCCATGCTTCTTGCTCTTTAATTTAGATTTTATCTTTAAGGACAATATTATCAAGCACATTTAAAAAAAATTTTTAAATTAAAATAATTTCTCTTTTTTTTAATTTCATTTTCAATATGCAACTTTTTTAAGTACTTATAGCAAAATGTGGCAGCACGCTCCACTGTCAGGGTAGTCAGTCAAATTCACAGCTGCTTGAAATATTATTTTTGAGCATGGAGCCGCGTGCGTCAGCGATTTTCATCACGTTTCATATTTGCTGTAGTCCGAATCCATAAATTTAAAGCTTTGCTTCTTTCGTATTCCACAGATTTTTTCCGTAAAATTTTAGAATGAATGTAATCATCTGCTTTTTTGCCGCCTATAACAGGGCTGTTACCGTATTTAAAAAAAAAAAAAAAAACTTAAACGACCTACTGAGGTAGTTAAAATTTTTTTTAAAAGTTCATTGGTGAAAATGAAAATTTTTCAATTGAAGAAAATTTTAAGAGAATTGATTCAATGTTGATATGCATAATGGCTGCCGAATGTATTTGAAACTGAGAAATGTAACCGATATTGGTAGTTTTTCAGATTCGTTATAACACAATGCTACAGCGTTTCGACACTTTTTTCTATTGATTATTTTATGTTAGCTTAGGGCTCCTTCAATCCAAAAAGGTCAATGGTTTGATGAATTCAAGTAGCGTTTCCGAGATATGGCCAAAATGTGAAAAAAGCCAATTTTCTCTACTTTGGCCCCATATTTCGGGTCATAACTCAATTACCGTATAAAATAGCCAAGCAGATAGACCTAATTCGGAAAGATGGAGACCCTACGCATATTTTAAGTGCCTAAACGACCCCCGACGACTCTAATTGTCGCTCCTATAAGGTCAGAAGGGCCATTTTTCGCTCATATTTTTCGCTACTTTCACTCACTTATCGAAGCCATTCTTAGCAACCAGTGCAAATTATCCCAATATTAGGCATACCAGTTTTTGCGAGAATCAGTAACGAACATTTAAAGCCACAGAACTCGATGATTGGATGACAAATGTGAAAGTTATAAGCAGAAAACTGCATTTTTATTTTTTAAAACGTGGGTATTTGGTACTGTGCGAGCATACATTACGTATACGCACTGAGGACCTACATACCTACCTGCTGTATTTTTGATTTTTTTTTTTTCCACCCTGTATAAATGGACCCGCCCTAATGCAAATATATATGTATATATATTAGTGCTGCAACGGATAGTGTATCCGGCCGAATGCCAGATACCGGATATCCGGCTGGTTGCCAGGCCGGATTACCGAGCATACGATTGTACGTTACGTATACGACAGGTAGGTATGTAGGTTCTCAGGGCGTATACGTAATGTATGATAATTTGCACTGGTTGCTAAGATATGGCTTGATAAGTGAGTGAAAGTAGCGAAAAATATGAGCAAAAAATTGCCCTTCTGACCTGATAGGAGCGACAATTAGAGTCGTCGGGTGTCGTTTAGGCACTTGAAATTTGCGTACGGTCTCCACTTTTCTGATTTAGGTCTATCTGCTTGGCTATTTTATACGGTAATTGAGTTATGGCTCTAAGTAGAGAAAATTGGCTTTTTTCACATTTTGGGCCATATCTCGGAAACGCTACTTAAATCCATCAAACCAATGACCTTTTTGGAATGAGGGTGCCCCTAAGCTAATATAAAATAACCAATATAAAAAAGTGTATGAAAAAAAATTTTTTTTATAGCATTGTGTAAGTAATTGAACGAAATGATTAGCTATAGCTAAGAAAAAACGCTATTATTATTATTATTATTTAATTTCATTTGTACTTTAAAAAGGACTTACGTCTCCTACAGTACATGCATTGAGGGCAGTTCTTTTAATACATATTTGACTTAATGCTAAATATTATCCTAATAACCCTAATACGAATGGTAAGAATAGTGAAGTTAATGAAACAATACAAAGTAATTATGAATCTTCCTAAAAAAAAATTACAAATAGATTGAGTAAATGCTTCACGCAAATAACTTTTTATGACTACTATTGGAATAGGAATGAAAGGAGGGGCTGCGGCACTAGGACGTTTCAGACGTGAAGAAAGAATTGTATAAATATAGCAGAATATTCCTGGGTAAAAAATTTCGGCTTAATCTAAACGAAGAAACAAAAAAATTAGGTAGAGGAATGCGGAGCGGGAAAGAAGAATGAGATTCCGACCCCTCATCACAATTAATAAAATATTTTGTACTAAAATTCAATTCAATGCCTTTAAAATGATAGGCTCTTGAAATCATCCAATGTGAGTGCACTTCAAAATCGAACTGATCCAAGATAAGGGAGACTCGAAGAGAACTGAATTTTCACAGAAATTTTGCACGATTCAATGACGACATTCTGAAAATATTCTTCTGTATACCCAATATTGGGAATATAAAGAAAAAACATGGTTTGTTTGAATTTGAATCACCAGATACGGTTAAACACGCTACTTCGAACTTCGTTATCAGCATTTTTGCTATCATTACCAATATGTGTGTGCATCTATGCGTACATACGCATTTACATATAAACGCATATGGTAGATACAAGCATTTATATGAATTATGTATGATTATATAAATGTTCTCAATATTCGGATTGTAAAGTTTAATGCAAATTTTTCAATTCTTTAATTAATAGAATATTTTTACCAACTCTATCCACCACACTTTCCACAAATTTTAAACAATTATTATTATACCCGAAACATTCTGTGTCGAGGGTATATTGCGTTTGTGTGGTTGTGTGTAACACCCAAAACCAGTAGAAATGATCAAAGTCACTGATAGATTCGATTTAGAGATGCCCGTCTGTCTGTCTGTCTGTATACAGTTTTCTTATCGAAGGAGTTGAGCTATCTTGACAAAATTTGGTATGCGTGCTCACGGAGACATGAGTAAGAACAAGTTCAAGAATGGACCCGATCGGACCATTTTAGAGGTCCTTCCAGCACTAGGGTCTGTTACGAAAATCACAAAAACTGCACTAAAATTGAAGTTTTTCAAGATATTTTGATGAAATTTGATATTTGAACATGTTTAAAGGCAAGTAATATGATTTCCAAAAATTGTAAGTGGGCGTGGCAGAAGGGCGTTTTTCGAAAATTGTCCCCTACACCCGAAATTCAAATGGGACTTGAACGAAATTTGGCACTTATGCTTCCTTTGTAGCCATAAACATTTTCCCAAAAAAATTTCCTTGATCGGTCCATTATTAAGGGTACCTCCGTACTAGGGTCTGTCACAAAAATCCCAAAACTGCCTAAAAATTTCACTTTTTCGAAATATTTGAATGAAGTTTAGATTTTGAGCATGTATATTTTCATAAAGAAATTGAACAAAAGTCAAAATATAGGGCCCCTCTTATGGCCTTAAAAACCTCTAGAATATTCTTTCTTAATGGTCCTGTTTTTTTTAGGCGCGTTTTAACAATTATTTAAACATGTGTGTCTGTGTCGGGTTTTTAAGCGTCAATAAACGAACAAATGTGATGAACTTTTCTTAAAAATGTTCATAATAAATACTTGGTTCCTTAGTATTCGCTTCCCCAGTGTGCTTAGAAAGGCAGATTTTTTTTTTTTCCAAATCTGCACGGAAAAACTCCCGGCGAAAATTTAGAACCGGGCTATTTATCTCAAATTGATTTTTTTTTTTTTTTAATGTCTAAAGATAACAGACACAGAAAGTGTCTTAACGGTAATCTCGGACAATATGGACAAATCAAAATTTTCAATCAACAATTCGATTTCAAAATTATTCCGATGCCTCACAAGCAATACACAAAAAAATAGTACTGGTAGATCAAACTAAATAAGTAAAATAAATAAAATCAGCTGTTAACTTAAGTTAAGTCACCTGTATTTTCGCTCAAATCGTTTATGTATCTTCTTATTTACATACATACTGAAAAATCGAATTTTTAATATTTTTATACTTTATCTACGCATATACACATATGTATGTACGTATGTATATGTATTTATGTACATAAATATGAATGTCAATGAAAATAGATACACACCATAATTGGAGAATTAACAAATAAGAAAAAACAAAAAAAATAATTCGCCGGTTTTTGGCTTATCTGAAGTTCGGATTCAGTTCACGGGCGCAGACGCATGTCAATAAAGAAGATAGTCGTAGAGTTTAGTGTTGTTGTAGTTATTGGATAGTTTCTTTCTCATATTGGGACGTACCTACATATGTATCTCGATGTATGTGGATGCAACACTGAACAGCAGGAACTAAGAAACTTCTTACCCGTTCCTTCCTTCCTTCCTCCCTGTCATCACTCCTTCCGCCTCATTCCATCCATCGGTCCTTACATTCCAGCATGCTTTCTTTCATCTCATTTCTGGTCTTTTTGGGTTTTTCGTCTTTTTATCACTAATAACTTTTTATTAAACTTCTATACATATTTCGTTATTTTTTAATGGGTGGTGCTTTACTGAGTCATTTCCTTCCCATGGATTTGCAAAGAGAGTGAACAACGATAGAGAGAGAGAGAGAGAGAGAGAGTTTTTTTTTGCGATTCTCCGCACACACTTCGCAAATAAGAAGAAAAACCAAACCAGTGCACGAGTTGTTCTCTTTGAGAAAAGCGATTCTGTTTCTCCAGTTAACCGTTAAGTTGCCTTTTGGCATTTGATGACTTTATTGTATATGTATTTTAGTTTTTGTTGGCAATATTACAGTGGTAAGGCCGACCCTTCTCTCCCCCTCTCTCACTCTCTCACACGCTCTCATGCCGAAACGTGGGCGGGCAGTGCTGTCGTTTTCGTATCTTAGAAAGTAGCAAAATGCTTTAAAAATGGTAGGTTTTTATAAAATAAACGGAGTATATTAAAAAATAAATAGTTCTTAAGTTATAGCAGAAAAAGAAAATCTAGTTAGCGGGTTAACTTCGAAAACTCGTGAATCAAGAAAGTTAGAAAATGAATTGCATTTTGTGTGAAAACATTTATTTTTTTTGTTTATGCAATTTTTTCACTTCTAATGGAATGCCCAATTTTTTTTTTTTAAGTGAATGAAGAAATAGATGCACGTATGCGAAAAAAAATTTCGTAGGCCTTCCAGACAGTTAGGGACTTTGTAACCGATTTAAGAATGTTTTTTTTTTTATGAGGGCCTATGCTCCAGCCGGAGTTAAGGAAATAGAAGAAGAAGAAGCTATAACAAAATTTATTTACAAAATAGTTTGTACGCTTTTAAGTGGAAAGGAGCGCTAGTAAGGCAAGTGAAGGCGTTAGACAAAACATTTTTACGGTAATAAAAAGAAAAACCTAACCTATTAGTAGCAATTTTTCGACAGTATTCTGAACGTAAGGGCAGCACGATTAAATGAATATTCACTTAAGAGAATACATTTTTCCGTAAAAACTGTATAAAAAGGCAGTTTTGAAGTTGAAAAAATTGCTTTTCGCATTAAAGAAATTTTTTTTATTTTCCGCCCGTTTAAACAATTTTTTTTTTTTTTCAAGCAATTCGGTTTAAGGCACTCAAGCTTTTAAACAAAAAAAAAAAATAAATTTTTTTTATAAATAAAGCGTGAATTTTATTTGCTATCAAAAAAAATATGAAACCTAATTTCCGACCAGAGCCTAATTTACTTAGAAGCATGTCCGATTAGAATAAAATTACAATTTTACAATTACTAAAGAATAATAGAAAATGAAAAGAAAAATTAATTGGTAATAATGGAACTTAATTATTCATTAGAGAATTCCGTCTTAACATTAATTAATGTTCGTGAAAATTTGCCAATTAAGTTTCCAGTTAGCGGATTCTTGCATGAGAGAATTTTGAAGTTTTTCTTCTCATGGTAATATTACATATTAGTGCATTTTTGCATGGAATTCTTTCAGGGGCTCAAAAGTTTGGTATTTATCAAAAACTTACGTGTGAAAAATTTGATAAAGTTTAAGCAAAGTTTAGAGCTGGCGCAATGGCCTCAAAGCTAGAAATTGAGTACTTTTCATTTTTCGAATAGCCATAGAACTGCTTTTCCTAGGTATGTGCAATGTTCGAAGGACCTTATTAATTTAAAAAAAAAAACCGCATCTTTCTTGCAAAGGTCACAAAACTCTATCTCTACACATAAAAAGTTTCTCAAACAAAAATTGCACTCTAAAGCAGCAAGTAAATTTCCTATACCAAACGCGCGAAACGCGAATGCGAACATCACTAATACATATATATATATATATATATATATATATATATATATAAACAACTACGTCAATATTTTCCATTGCTTGGCAACATTTTGTATTATTCTGTCAGATTTAGTAAAATTTTTCTCTCTCTCTCTCTCGCTCTCTATGTCTCAATCTCTTAAATGCGCGGGCGAAAGAGAAAATATACTTTTTTATTCATAATTTCGCGAGAGTAAAATGCCGGTTTAATGTGTGGGCGTGAGAAAAAAGTAATTGAAGTAAAAGCAGTGCTGTCAGACTTTTTTGAAGCAAAATCTCCCAATTTCGGAAAAAAATCCCACTTATCCCTTTTTCAAAATCATTTTTCCCACAAAATTCCCTCCCATATATTTTTTTCTCTTTTAAGTAGAGTTTTTTCATTTTATTCAATAAATGAAACGACATTTAATTATGTACAAAACTTATAAGTACATTCCGTACAGAAAGTATAAAAACATTTCGGTTATGAGAATTGTAAGCCGTTTATTTTGAAAGTGGCATAAGTCACTTTTTCAAAAAAATCGAGTTAATGGCAACACTAAATACAATTGAACGGTATCTTTTCATTTTTAAAAAATTTGCACTCAAAAATGTCAGTATCATTAGATAACAAATACAAGTAAATCTTCTCGAAAGTTAGCATCCATATTTTTAAACGTGTTAAAACGCCAACCCTTAAATATCTCGACTTAAAAAAAAAGTGACTTATGCCACTTTCAAAATAAACGGCTCATATAAGCTCTATCGTGTAAACGTTAGAATTTTTGACATCAAAATCTTTGATTTTTTTCTCCGGGACACGTATTTAGATTTCTTACATATTGAAGAAATTTCACCTTTTTAGGGTGGTTTGATAAGGGATGTGGAGGGGCGTTGAGGGAAAATTAGGGATCGTAGCTTAATTTCGACTTTAAATTCTTCTTCAGGACACCAAAAAATTTAAGTTGGGATATTTAATTTTTATTTTATGGCTCTAGAAAATGAACCGTTTGGGGGGCGCTGGGGCGAAAGCTGAGGGTGTTGGAGAAAACCTGACCCCGGATTCGTGATCAGCACCCCAAAAAACATAGGGTAGGGTATGTGATCCTTCTGTAACAGGACTTTTTTTTTGTGTGTGCCTTCGGCCAAAAAAGGAAATTTTTCGTGCAGCTCTTTATAGATGTGAAGTAAAAGGTGGAACGACTCCCCCTGAGGAGTTTACTTCTAAGAAGCTTTAAGGGGCACAAATCTTCTTCTAGGGACCCCGAGTGTATTTCTCAGACTGCTCTTTTTGTTTTGTTGTATTCAAAGGGGCCCCGAAGGAAAAGTTCCTCTCGAATGTCCCCTGCTAGCGAGAGCAGCTATTTATTTATTCCAATCTATGGGTTTTAAGTTTCTCAAGGAGTGATAGTACAGGGTGAAACTACAGCTACTCGCCTTTCCCGACCCATATAATAACGACATTGATAAATAAAAGCATTCCTCGGATATATGCACCACAGATATGGGCTCATGTCACTGTCGTTCCTCAATCTACTGAAATCATTAGGATATAAAATTTACCCCCCCTTAAAATAAAAAGCTTGGTTGCATTATTGGCGGGCCTAATATCCAGGGGAATACTGTATATGAATTCAAAGAATTAAACCATAATGAGAAATGAACTGAATTATTTTGAAGGGACTGAAAAAAATTGCCTGCGTCGAATTGGCCTAAAACGATTCGAGGGGTTTTGTGGAAAGAATTGTTCAAACAGTTCATATTGGGCCCGATGATAATTCTTTTTTGTCCTAACGTCTTTTTATTTTTGTGAAATATTGTGCCATCGGAAAGTCCCTTTAATATCAACGTTGCTGCTTTCAATGTTTCTTATTCCACGAAAATTTTGACATTTTACCCGATATCTCTCACTTAATCTCTCACTTAACTCTCACTTAACTCTCACTTAACACTCCCACTCACTCTCGCAATCACTCTCCCACTCTTTCTATCACTTTCTCCCTCTCTCTCTCTCTCTCTCTCTCCCACTCTTGCTATCTTTTCTCTCTCTATCACTTTCTCTCTCATCACTCTTTTTTATCACTTTCTCTCTCTCTCTCTCTCTCTCTCTCTCTCTCTCTCTCCCACTCTCTCCACTGTCTCACCCATTTTCTCAACGACCCACTCCCTCCCACCCCTAGTCCACCCATCCAATTTCCTTCTCACCCATTCACCCCAGCGCCTCCTCACCACATCATCACCTCAACCTCTCTGCCTCTCACCTACTCGCCCACGGTCTCTCCTTCGGTCTCACCCCCTCTTGAACTTTCTGGCTGACCTTCTCGCTCTCACCGGCTTACCCTCTTGCTCTCCCCCTCTCTCACCGGCTTACCCTCTTCCTCTCCCCGTCCTCTCGCTCACCTCATCTCACTCCCACCTCTCGCTCCCCCATCTCTCGCCCCCTCTCTTCGCTCGCTTCTCCCATTCTCTCGCTCCTCACCCTCTCGCACTAACCCCCTCACGCGCTCTACCCTTTTAACGCTCTCCCCCTCTCTAGCCCACCCATCCTCTCTCGCTCTTTCACTCTTCAATTTTCTTGCTATCTCTGTCTCTCGCTATCTCAATATCTCGCTCTCTCGCTCAGACGCTCTCTCCTCTCTCTCAGGCTTTGACTCGTAACAAAGAAACTGATCTATTCAAGTGAATAGTTATATTAAGGAACACTATTTAAGACGGTATATACCTCAAGTAATAAATCATGACAGTGCCATTTTTACAGTATCATTCATAAAATAACTGACTTCGTTATAGAGGACAAATTTTCTTGTTGGGAACTTTTCATCTTTTGTGAGTTTTTAAAAGAATGGGAAAATCGAAATGAATGTCTTATATACGTGCCATTTCATTAAAAAATTTTGGACTTTTTTCCAAAATCATTTATCATAGTTAGTTTCATTTAATGAAATATATGGCATAAGTTCATATTTTACTTATTGCATCCTAGTAGGAAATGTAATGGAATTTAAGAATTTTCCGTTATTGAAATGACATTGGAGATATATCTATGTATGTATATCCGAGAGTGTCTTAAATTTCTGACTTCGATTATGATTTTTCCACAACATGTCGATTAACTGTGCTCAGCTACTTCAATTTAATATGAATTAAAAAAAAAATATATATATAGTATATTCCTACGCAACTTTAATAATTAAGATGCATAAAATAATCTTTAGCCAGCCAAAGTGTCTGTTCGCGTTGATACTTTAAAGCATTTATAAATCTTCTCTGAACGACACTTCTTTATCTTCGGCGTCTGGCGTCTTTGTAACACATCAAATCCGCAGCACTTCAGATTTAAGCAGAAAATTCGCTTGAATTTTAGTTAGTATCTTAATTTTCATATACCTACTTATACATATTACCTTATAAGTTATAACCTTAGTTTTAATAGAAAACTATTATTTAATTGTACTGTATTATTAGGTAAAAGCTTGCTGTTATCATTTCTGTTTTCTATCTTTTGTGACTTACTTATGTATGTGCGATTAAGGTCTGGAACTTTGTCTTTATTAGGAATCCATGTGCAATAATAATATTTATAATGATAATTATAACGCTTCACTGTAATTGAAGTCCAGTACACCGAGAGAAATAACAACAGTTAAATCAACTACTTAGAACAGTTAAAGTAAGAGTGGTCAAATAAACTGTATTCCGCGTTAAATGCCCTGAAAAAGGCAGTCAAATGAACAGTTGAAAAACAGTTACTTTTTATGTTCAAAATCGCTTTCGTTCACTTAGACGTATAAGTTCGCATTCTGATCAACCGTCTCCGGAGGTTTCGATAGCTCAGTGCTTTAAACTGTGACTCGACAGTCGTGAGCTTCGGGGTTCTATACCTGCTGGCGGCGGGACTTTTTCTGAATTTTTTTTTTTTATTACAGTGTTTTTTTTTTTGTTCAGAGTGTAGTTGTTTTGGAAGACAAAAATTTCTCCTAAATTTTTAAGGTTTTATTTTATTTAATTTTTTTTTTAATGGTTCATTTTCAAGCAAAAAATTTTGGGAGTGAAACAATTCCTTAAGCACGTTCCCCAAAACTTGAGCAACCATAAACTCAAGTGAGCATTTTGACCAACAAATTAAATTCGTTCGTTTAGCGTAATGGTTAAGACGTTCGCTCAGCGAAGTGTGGAGGTCAGCGGTTCAAGGCTCGGCCGAGGCGAGAAAATTTAAAGAGACGAAAGAGAAAAAGATTTAAATAGAAACAAATAAATAAAAAATAAAATAATTTAATAAAAAAAAAAATATTAATAAAAGAAGATAAAAAAAAAAGTCAAAACAAAAAATAAATTATTTCTTCCCAGTCGCTGGTGACAGTTGATTTAACCGCGAGACAGTTAAATATATCAACCATCAGGTAGTTATATCCTTATTGAGTGTGTTTGTACTGTTAAATTGACCGCTACTACACATAAGCTAACAATTAACGGTGAACTCGGTTATTTTAACCTGCTTTTTCAGTTAATATAACTACCTTTTTCTCTCGGTGTATGTTAAATTTAGATTTCCTGGTGGGTAGCATAAAGCGATTGTCATTTTGCCGGTCGTTAATGCCCTGCCAATGCCACCGGTTGAAGAGGCGAAGTAGTTCGGAACACAAAATGTATTGTTTTGTGTTCTTGTAATTCCCATAGTTGTGCGCACTGCAGTGTGTGTGTGTGTGTGTGTGTGTGTGGTGTGTGTGTGTGTGTGGTGTGCGCGTGTGTAGTTGGGAGCTAAAAGGCTCAAATCCTTCTATCGCATTGTGAAAGCACGAAACGAGATGCTGTTAGGTATATATGCTTGATGCGGGAATGCTCTCAGCAGAAAGAAGGAATAATTGTGAAAAGACATGCCGTTTAAATGACCGTGCAAACACACAGGGGCTATGGGAGTGCGAGAGTCCCGAAGAGCGAGCGTGAATCGCCTTGTGTGTGTGTGTGTGTGTGTATGAGTGCGGGGGAGTTTGATTGAGTGAGCGAGCGAATGAGCGAACGAGCAAAAAGAATTGCTGAAAAATGGAAACGCGTTGAAATACCTCGCGAGGGAAAAATAATAAAAGTTTTTAAGTCAAATTTTGCATTTTTGTCACGTTCGTGACACGCAAACCAAGTACACACATAATAGCATCTGACTACTTTTGTTATAATAGAGCAGGAAGTAG
Source organism: Chlorops oryzae (assembly GCA_020466095.1). NCBI lineage: Eukaryota > Metazoa > Arthropoda > Insecta > Diptera > Chloropidae > Chlorops > Chlorops oryzae. The sequence goes on along the minus strand of CM035806.1, from coordinate 156,556,856 downwards.
AGACGGAATGGCAAGGTATTCTATGTTCTTTAAAGGGCGTACGCATACATACATACGTTATTTCGATGCATATGCTCAGAGACGTAAGTACTTATGTAGGTGGAAAGGATATTTGATTTTTCAAAACGAAAACTGTGAGACACCCGCTCAGAAATCGACACAGAGTCCTTTCATAGTCGATACACATAAAACCACCGAAATAATGCTAGTTTTTATTCTGTCTATCTGTCTCTCTGTCTGTGTCAGTCTGCATACCTATCTGTCTGTCGATCTGTCTATCTGTCTGTCGATCTGTCGATCTGTCTTCGATCTGTCGATCTGTCTGTCGATCTGTCTGTCGATCTGTCTGTCGATCTGTCGATCTGTCTATCTGTCTGTCAGTCTACCTATCTATCTATCTATCTATCTTCTATCTATCTATCTATCTGTCGATCTATCTATCTATCTATCTGTCGATCTATCTATCTGTCTGTCAGTCTATCTATCTATCTATCTATATATCTGTCTGTCAGTCTATTTATCTATCTATCTATCTGTCTGTCAGTCTATCTATCTATCTATCTATCTATCTATCTGTCTGTCAGTCTATCTATCTGTCTGTCAGTCTATCTATCTATCTATCTATCTATCTGTCTGTCAGTCTATCTATCTATCTATCTATCTATCTATCTGTCTGTCTATCTATCTATCTATCTATCTATCTGTCTATCTATCTATCTATCTGTCTATCTATCTATCTATCTGTCTGTCTAGTCTATCTATCTATCTATCTATCTAGTCTATCTGTCTATCTATCTATCTGTCTGTCAGTCTATCTATCTATCTATCTATCTATCTATCTGTCTGTCTAGTCTATCTATCTTGTCTATTCTATCTATCTATCTATCTTCTATCTATCTATCTATCTATCTTCTATCTATCTATCTATCTAGTCTTCTATCTATCTATCTATCTGTCTATCTATCTATCTATCTATCTTCTGATCGTCTATTCTATCTATCTGTATCTATCTATCTATCTCTATCTTCTTAGTCTATCTATCTATCTATCTATCTAGTCTATCTTCATCTTATCTATCTATCTATCTATCTATCTATCTTATCTATCTATCTATCTATCTATTATCTATCTATCTATCTATCTATCTTATCTACTTCTATCTATTCTATCTATCTATCATCTATCTATCTATCTATCTATCTATCTATCTATCTATCTATCTATCTTCTACTACTATCTATCTATCTATCTCATCTATCTATCTATCTATCTATCTATCTATCTATTATCTATCTATTATCTATTATCTATATATCTATCTATCTATCTATCTATTATCTATCTATTATCTATCTATCTATTATCTATATATCTATTATCTATCATATCTATATATCTATCTATCTATTATTATCTATCTATTTATCTATCTAGTTTATCTATTATTGTCATTAAGTCTATTATATTTATCTATCTATTTATTTATATATCATATATTTATATATCTCTCTATTTATCTTCTAGCTGTCTATCTATATTGTCGCTTAAATGTAAATCTGTAAATAACAATCTTCAAAACTTTACAGGGTGACACAAAGACAGATTTTTTTGCCTGATGATGCATGTGTCCTTTTTTCTTTCTGAATGATCTATCTGAAAAGTCAAAATGTGTTAGTGACTTGAGCAGTTTTACACTTTAAGCCGACGATATGTCTATTTATATGTCTGTCTACCTGAATCTGTCTGTCTGTTTGATTTCTGTCTAACATTGTTTCTAGCCTTTGGCTAGTTTTAAAATTATTCAAAATATTTTATCACAATATCGCCTCGAAATTTCCTACTGGCTGGCATCAGCAATTAAATGAAAAAAAAAAAAAGTGGGTGGCTGGGGAGTTGTACACGGGAATAGGTGCCTACCTGAAACAAATTACGACGTCAAAGCCGCATGAATCTGCAGCCCTCTAGAATGCGTGCGTTGGCGAATGTGTGGGCGAAGCTATGGGCATAAGTAGGTATGACTGTGGATAGGTGAGCGCGCGTAGGTGCATTTTCAGAGGGCATAAAATATGAGTTCTAAGCAATTTAAAGCAATGATGTACAAAATTGTTGGAAAAAAAAAAATTCTTGATTCTTATCTGATTTTTCCCTTGATTGGACTAACTTTATATCGTAGGTGCAGTATGAATGCATGTGGGAGTTGTTGTGTGCGCGCGCGCGCGCGTTTGTGTGTGTGCGTGCGTGAATAGCATGCAAATTTTCCTGGTAAACGGCAACGAAGTTCGTTAAAGTGTTATTCAATTGAAATTCTTCGATGAATGGAAAATATGTCGAGATGGAATTTGTGTGCAAATGGTGAGAGAATTTTTCCGTACAGGAAATAAGAAAGAAAAGTTTTTCCTTCTATTTTATCCCTCCCCTCTATCTTTTGAAAGCTTGTAACTCCGTGTGTGGATGCGTATGTATGTATGTGTATGTCCAAACGTAGTTGCGGATACATACGCGCTCAGAATTTCATTATTTGAAGTCTGATGGCTCTTGGGTATTTTTTGAGGATAAGAAAAAATATTTTGCACGGAACATACACATATGTACACATACATAATACATTCATATAGAGTACCCAATTGGAAAAATCTTCAAATATGCGGAAGTCATTTGTTGGTCTTGCTGTTCTGGATAATCATGCGATCAAAATGACAGCCCATAGCACATAGATAAACATAGATATTTAGAATGTACATACAGTATGTTCCATATGTCCGAATATAGGCACCCACGATTTATTCGACTGGATTTTTTTTTTGTTGCTTTTTTTGTTGTTCATGTCCGGTCTTTTCCAAAAAAACTTTTCTCAGAAAGTGCCAAATGCTGGGCAATAATTTTCGTTGAAATTTGTGATTTCAGACATTGCCAAAAATAATAAAAAAAAAAAAAAAACCAAAATCATCATTGGTAAATAAATGATGGCTCCAATTTGTATGCGGCATATGGTAGGAATTTTGTCTCGTTTTGCTCAGTCACAATAAAGCGGAACCAATGCGGACAAGCTTATTGGAAATGAACAGAAGACTTTCATCATTTGGTGTGTGTGTGTGTGTGTGTGTGTGTGTGTGTGTGATCTTGCGTTCTCTCTTTACTTCACTGTAAAAAAAAAACTATTTCCCCCTTCAAATTAACAAATCCCCTTTTCAATAACAATTACCTTCGGCCCATCACTTAAAAGCTTAAAGTTTTTTTATTATTATTTTTATTATTATTATTATTATTTTTTTTTTTTTGCTGATTGATTGACGTCAATTTCGCCCGTCGAAAGTTATGGGAAAAATTATTTTCTTATAATTAAACAATGGGTGTGGCGGCCATGGTATTGAAATCTATATAAAAAAATATAATTTTCACTATCAGCCTTATTCTAAATGAATATTCCGCGGGAGTTATAGTTTCTAAAAAACCGTCATAGATTGAGGTTTGCGGCATTTGACTCGAAAATTTATTTTTTTCTACTAGGGTCATTATTTGGCCAGTTAGGGGATGGAACCCAAAATTCAGTTTTAAAAAAAAAGTAATAATTATAACATATTATTAAAACATACCAAAAACGAATCCAATATTCTTCATATTAGGCTCGTTTAAAAGGTAATTTTGTAAATTTTTCGAATATGCATACTGAACATGCTCGTTCTTGTTCCTACGGCATCTATATTATAGATTGAAGTTCGTGAGGCATTTTTCTTTAATTTAAGCCTATTTTTGTATGGGGACCCCCCTAAGGAGAGGAGATAGAGGGTAGGTATGTTTGAAGAAAATACTTGGGTTAAAAAAATAATGGGGGTCGGTCATATATATCATCCCCCTAGGAGGGGTTTGACTGTGGTGACAGCCATTTTGTATGAAATTGGGATAAAATTAAGGTAATTTTGTATGGGTGACCCCCTAAGGAGGGGAGATAGGGGTTCAGTATGTTGCGAAAAAATGTTAGGGAGACAAAGTTAATGGGGGTCAAGTAAAACATTTGACTCCTCTAGGGGCACTCTGGGGCTAGTTAGGACAGTGGGGGGAAAATTCATAAAAAAAATTACTTTTGTATGGGAGCCCCATTAAGGAGTGGAGATAGGGGGAAAGTTTGTTTTGAGAAATTATTGGGAGTAAAAAAATAATGGGAGTTGGTCTTACATTTGACCCCTCTAGGAGCGACTCTGCTTACAGTAACTTCAAAAATTTGGAAAAAAATAAAAAATTAAATTTTTCAAATGACTTGGTGCGTGACATTTTTTTTACCAAATAACCTTAAAATTAGTATTTTATGAAGTCTTTAATAAAAGTTCATCGTACTATGATACAGGAAAAGAGTTTCACAAAAATTCATCACCCTAGTGTTTATAGCACAAAGTTGATGTCTCATATGCCAAAAACTATAAAAGATTGGAGTAAACTTTTTACACAGATCGAAAAATCTCGAAAAAAATTAAGCCCAAGACTCGATATTATCTCAACTTTTTTCCATTTTGCGGTATAGACCACAATATCTTACGAACGGACGCGTCGCTACGCCTTTCTTAAAAAAAATTCAAAATACTTGGTTCCTTTCTATTGAATTCTCCAGTGTACTTATAACGGCAGTTTTTTTTTTTCCAATCCGCACGGAAAAATTCCCCGGGAATATTTAGAATCGGGCTATTAATTTTTGTGCCAAAGAAAAAGTCGCCCGGACACTCCCAGCACTTGATTGAATTCCCTTTTGATTTGTAGGTATATTCCAATTCCAGTAATTTGGTTAAAACAGTACAGTGAAACCCCCGTTATAACAAAAAGTTCGATATAATACGGGAGCTTACAATAAATTTGCTACATTGTTAAGAGATTTCCGCTCACGCATATGGGAAAATTCATGGAATTGAGGGTTTCACTCTTCATAACTCAAATGTGCGTATCCGAATGTATCTCATCCTTGTGAGAATTTTGCGTTGTCCGAAGGGGGCGCATTTTGAATTGACCTCGAGGAGTTAAATGAAAAAAACTTTCAAGGTAACAGAGAAATGACTTTGAAAATACCATACATATGTATGCACATACACATATGTATATATTTAAACATAAGATCTGCATATCGGCAGATATGTATGTAGAGACAATTAATCTGCCAGCAAAATTGATTGATTTGCACACTGTACGACGTTGATGCTCGATTTTAGGAATTTTCATTAATTAATTTTCACAAATGACATACATCATATGTATGTATATATATTCACGAATTTCCCACCAAACTAGAAATTTTGAATTTCATCCAATTTCGACTTGAACGACCCCAGTAGTCTGTTATCGAGTGCCGCCACGACCAGTTGCCATCCATATGTTATTGAGAAGAGAACTTACCTCAAAACAAACGAAGAAGAAGAAAAAAATGGCGGAACAGCTGCTTCGTTTTGCTTCGTATTCACAAAAAATTTCTGAGGAATTTTTACAAATGGAGCCTTTGAAAATTCATTGACATGACAATTCTCCGAAAAGCTGGAGCAACGATTTTGATTTGATGAATTTTTAATTTTTTATTTATTTACTTTTTTTTTTTGATTTATATGGTTTTATCCATCTGCGATGCCAACCAACAAGCACAGGAAATTTTGTAATTGACAATGCCAAACGGGGAAAAGCAGACTGCCTTGAGCCTTGACGCAAAGCAAACTGAGAGCGTGAAGAACAGCAGCAGAGCCACAAGCAGAATCATCAGCAGCAGAAGCGCACAGGCACCAACCAACCAGGCACCAGGCACCGGGCACCGGGCACGGGCACCAGGCACAGACGCCGCACACAGGCAGTGAGCTAGCTAGCTAGCTTTATTGGTGATAAGGCCACTGAATGATATGATGGGAATTGAATTGAAATGAAACGAAATGAAAAGAATGATGATGATGAGAGTTCCGAGTGCGAGTGCGACGGCGTCGGCGTCGCCGTCGGTGAGGGTGGCGGATGACATACGGCGTAAGCCATCAGATATAACGCATGCCAAACGATATGGCAACCTGTTGAGCAGCGATAGAGCCAGAAACAATAAACAACAACAACAACAAACAACAACAATATGGTTAAAATAATTACGAAAGCATTTAGAGTGAGGAAGCCTTATAGAATAACAAAAATGGTGAGAGCAAGGCAAACGGACAAAACGGAAATGTCAACGGTCATGCCCACGCATGATTTTCAGTAACCAGATAGATAGATAGATGCCTGCAGATAGCGGATGGTAAGTCAGTCAGTCAGTCAGTCAGTCAGTTCTTCGGTTGACCTTTTCATTTAAATTGCATTTCAGTCAATTTAAAATAAGAAATACCAAGAAACTTTGAAGCTTAATGAACCTCTTTTTCTTCGAAAGTCGGCCTTAAAATATCCACGTTTTTTCCACGTACTATATTTTCGCTCAAAAATGGATTTTTTTTTCGTAGGTATGATTCAGTTGAATTTTTTTTTTAATCTTCGTTTTATTTATTTTTTGTAGCAAGCCCAGCTGCGAAAAATAATTGAAATTTATTTGAAATCGATTTTGTCATTTACCGCAAAAACAAAAAATATATACATACATACATACATATAAACAGAAAATTGAGACGCTGACCGTGGAACGTATAAACAAAAACAATTCGAGCAACAATTATTTAACCATAAATGTATGTATATATGTATATGCCTACATATATATTTATATATACATATTCATATACATATGCGCATCGAATTTCCAGCGGTGTTTATAAAAGAGTCCTACTTGACTGACTGCATGAATGAAAAATTCCTAGCACGCTTTTAGGGATAACAAAGAAACCAACTATATATAGACATATCTGCGGATGACCGGCAACATTTTTTTTTTTTTAAAGCAAAAACGCGTTAATAAGGGTTTGCTATTTAAGTATCACAATCCTGTTGTCCTGACAGTACAGTACGTTGCAAAACGGACTTGCATCCACATATCCCGGGCAAAATGACGTATGTGACCATTTTCATGGAAAAACGACTAAAATAACTATCGCCACCGCGTCAATTAGTGAAAGTATTTTCATACATTAAGGATGCCGCCATATAAAAGTCACAGAAGGTAGCTGTAAATGATACAGATTTCTCTTCGCCAGTGGCGTGTCCAGAGAAAGAGTGCTTTGATAGTGCTTATATTTCTCACCGTGGTATATTGAACAATTATAAGACAATAACATTAAAAAAAAAACAAGGGCTAGAGGAAGTTTAGAAGAGTTGTGGACCAAAAACCCAAAAAATCCGAAAAATTCATGGCGTCCGATTTCGATGAAAATTTATATGCAGAACAAGTGAAAAATTCGTTATAAAGAGAAAAAAAGTAAGAAAGCTAAAGTTGGTCCAGCTTGACTTCGATATACCCAGCGTCCCGAAAATTTTGGCGCACTGCGATTTTTTGTTGCCTTTCCTTACGGGATTTAATGTTTGTGGGCTTGACAGTGGGCGAAACACACACGTTATTCTCAAAATTGTTTAATTCGATGTAGAGAGCTTGTGTTTCGAATTTGAATCTTCTGCGCATTTTACTTCGAAATTAACGAAAAATCTCCATTTGTGGGCGTGGCAGTCAATTTTTCCCGTACACCTTTTATTCCGCTTGCTCGACCTAAGTATGTTTCGAAATTGATTTTTCTACGCTTTATAATTTGGAAGTTACAAAAAATCTTAATCGATTCAGCTTTGGATCCTGATCAAGAATATATATATATATATATGTATATATATACTTATATATCGGCGCTGGTTAGTTCTAGCTGTTACAAGATCCGCACAAAACTTATAAAGGCAGTAAAAATGTAGCGGATCTTCTTAGCAGGTTAAAAATAAAATGTAGCATACTTTTTGCGCTCTTCAATTGTTCTAACGAAAGAATTACATAGTTTCCATCGTGTCCAGGTTCTAAACGTCGAATTTTTTTCTGAGCAAGGTCTTGCCTTTCTGCCTTGCGACGAGAATTAGTCCTGACAGCAGCGCACAGTATAACGTGCCCATACATTTCTTGGCAAAAAATATATAAATGTACAGAGAAGGAATGGTTTTTGAGCATTGAAATTTTCTGGGTTTCAAATGAAAAAATTTTTTTAATCCGCCCACTGCCACACCCACATCCCAATCGATTGCGAATGCTTAAATCGTGAGTTTTTGAACGATGGACTTGAAGTCTGGTTCACATGATATATATATGAGTTCTCCTAATTGCTAAAGGTACTTTTAGACGATATGTTTTTTCCATGTGTATGTGTACTGTGTCAAAGTTTTCGATTTGACAGTGCACATGCAAAAACATATCGTCTAAAAGTACCTTAAGTACGTGGTTTTGTATTGTAAATTAATAGAAAATTTGCACCATTAAATCGTTTCAAAATTTTGACATCTGTTTTAAAAAATTTTAATACCGTTTGCTATGAAATTTCTTCAAAAATTCAAATGCTAATTAACAGTGTAGGCTTACATGTTTCATGTTGCCAACAACAAATTCGATAGAATTTTGAATGAGTTTACTGTCAAAATTTTTTTGAGGGAAATAATAGAAATTTATCCTAATTGTATGCCTGCCTTCCAGACGTACAACGAAATCTCGAGATTTCAGACAATTTTAAAACAAATGTAACAAATGTAAATGTAAATCCAGACAATTTCAATTTTGTTCTGAAATCTCGAGATCCCGTTGTACGTCTGGAAAGCATATAAGGGTGTTCACGGGCGATTGGTTATCGGGTTATGTAAAAAACATTAAATTTATATTTTGTTTAGGCATTTTTCGAAAAATTTGTCATAGGCAAACAATTTTCGAGTTGAAAATTTGAAGAAAGATTTGGTAAGGCTCATTTTGTTAAGTTAACATATGTAGTTCATAAACAAAAAGGCGTTCCAGATAGTCATAGGTTATTTTTAATTTTTTACCATATAACCCGATAACCAATCCCCCGTGTAAACATCCTTACTGTTCTTATGAAACATTTTCTAGGAATTTCAAGATTTTTTTTTTTTTATATTTTGGCCGCGTACGTTACACTGTGCGGCGTTACCGTGTCGCTATCCTAGCAATAATGATATTTTATTAAGACGTAGTTCCATAAATACTGTATTTTATTGTATTCCCATGGGTTTTTTGTTGTCGTAAACAAGTATGTAAAAAAAAAAAAAACCATTTTCCCGCTTAATTGATTGAATTTCTTTTGGTATGAGTTAAAAAGAGAAAGAAATTTTGTTATTTTCAAACAAATACTACTTACCGTTGTTGCTGCGGTCGTTGCGTTCGTGTTCTGTGTATAAGCGTATGCCGGTTGCGGTAATGGTGCCGTATACCTGTAGGCTTGTTGTGCAGCAGCGGCAGTAGCAGCCGCAACAGCTGTTGCTGATGTATAAGCTTGCGGTGCCCAATTCGAGGCACCACGATATTGAGTACCAGCCAAACCAGTCGCTGCTGCTGGACTTGTCATTATTCGGTTCGGGACTGTTTCCTTAATGGACACAATGGGGACAGTTGATGCGCCAGAAAACACAGTTTGCGGAATTTCCGAATGGGTTGACGGTTTCGCTGATGAAGTTCTTCCCTGAAAATAGTTAAAACAAAAAGAACGTGAAGAAGATCTATACACAGAGGTCTCAACAAAAAAAAAAAAAAAAAAAAAAACTTGGGGGCTTAAATATTTAAATGTTCGAGAAAGCTTGAACACACACACACAGACAAATGCGCATGGCGTGGCATAGAAAAGTTCTACCCAGCTAGCATTTTTTAAAATTTTTGATCAAAAGCGAATCTTTTTCGAGTCGCCTTTCTGATTAAAAAGATCAAATATGCGCTCGTTTTCTGATCAAAAATGATACTTTTGTCGGGAGAAATTGGAACCCTAGCCGCGACTCTTCTTAAGGAGTCATATTTGATATCATTTGCGAGTCGTTTTCGAGTCATATTTGTTATCATTTTCGAGTCATATTTGTTAATATTTTCGAGTCTTCTACGACTCATATTTGCTATCATTTTGGAGTCTTCTATGACTCATATTTTTAATCAATTGCTTTCCAAAAATAAAAAAAAATAAAAATAAATTTTTTCAATCAATACACATTTTTTGGCTTTTCCGTGTATATTATGATATATGTATTATTATTATAGATTCAACTTTTTTTTTTTCCTTGCGTTATGTGGGATTTGAACCTAGGAACTCTCGGTTTCTAGTCCTGTGCTCACCCGTCGACACCAAGCATTCCAAATCGAAAGTCATGGAAATTTTTCGTTTAAAACTTTAAAGCCAAATTCCATTCAATTCAATTTTGAGTCAAATATTGAGTGACATATAAGATATAAATAATTTGAATGATCATATTTCAATCCCATACGTGATTAATTGGCGATTGCTCTATAGTTTGTTTTGTAATTTGAATACGACTCGCTTTGGAAACATATTAGAGAGTCGTTTTCGAGTCTTCTTTTAATCATCCATGTGATCAATCATTTTCTAATCATGAAGGGGGCTCGAAAAAGACTCGTAAATGAATCTTCTCATAAAACAGTCTTCCAAATGTTGGGTGGGTAATAACGAACACAAGGCTTCTTCCTGTAAGTAACGTATGATCGCTTTGAATAATCAAGGTATAAATGCCTTCGGCATAGCATATAATACATCCATATTCGATTATGGCACGGAACGGCGGATCGGTTCAAATAATACGAGTACATACGAGTGCAAAAACTATAACGAGTGCTCATAGAGAGCAATGAAACTTGCCACCGAGCCTCATTTTTAGCAAATTAAGAAAAAAAACAAAGTTTCATGAAGCCCACCACCCGTGAATGACATTACAGTCGCGTACCCTAAAAGTATACTAATTTTTTTTTTCATATAACATTGCATTTCTTCGGAATCGGAAGCTCTCAGAATTCGAGATAGACCAAAATGTATAGAATTAGAAATGATGAGCGTTACCAGGAGATTCCATTTAGACATTTCGGTTCATCTGGCCGTCTGTCTGTCTGTCTGCCTGCCCGTCTGTCTGTCTGTCTGTCGGAGTTGAGCTATCTTCACGAAATTTGATACGGTGTTGGCAGGGACATGAGTTAGAAGAAGCTCGAGAATGGACCAGAGCGGAACGATTTTGTTGGTTATAACACGAGAGCCAGTCAATACACTCTTCAATGATATTCGGTACACTGGTAAAAGACAGAGAGACTACGCCCTCGTAACTTTTGTACGGAACGGCGTGGAAGCTTCAAATTCGCAGCATACATATTTATGTTGACCATGACTTCAGCACAGCACTCCCACAACTAAAGCTACCAATTGGAATTAGTGCGTCTATCTCATCGGTATTCTAGATGTATCCAATTCGGAATGGGCTGACTTTAGCTTCCTTACTTCTGATTTTCCAATTTCTTTATCAACTTGATTCTAAATATTCCTGGAAAATTTTCCTTCCTAATATAAACACACGGTTGATTGACTCTAAAGGGAGCAAAAGTTTTTAATATTTTTTTGCGGATTCAATTCATTTCCTCACTCACTTCCTTTTTCCGAATCGAAAATTTTCTAGGGGGAAAAATTCCCGGGGAATATTCATTTGGCATCGGGCCTTAATATTTCTTCCGCCCGATTTTTACTTCGGAAGTCACGAAAAAACTCCACTTGTGGGCGTGGCAGCGGGCGATATCCCCCATTTTCCACTTAAGATCCTTCTCGTGGCCCAACATATCCCTGTGTGCCAAATTTCGACATGACTGGTCTTGGCCATTTGGAAGGAGATCCGGACCACAGAAGGACAGATGGCCATGCTTCAATCGATTCAGTATTCGATAATGATCCATAATAAACATATTTATTTGCCTATACCTGAGGAGCTGGGCATAAAAACGATGCATTAAAATTCGCGTTCGCGTTTATGTTACCAGCTCTGATCATAAGTATCCAAGGCAACTCGTAGTTTTATTTCCCAAACACCACGCCATGAGGATGATGGACGGACGAACCTTACTGTTTGAATAGGTCAGAGCACTTGTGAGAAACACAAGAAGTTCTTCTTTTTTATTTTTCCGTCTCCATTTCCATTTACAGTTCTACTTCCATCTCTATCAAAGGAAGGTCAGATGTCAAGCAAAGTATGTTACCTAATGCACCTACTATGCGATTACATACATACATATATATGTATGTTCATAGCTGTCTAAAGAAAGAAAATTTCAACAAAAAACAAAAAAAAAAAAGAAATTTTTAAGTGCGTGTCACCGTCCGTTCATTCCCATGATTTCGGTGTTCCATTGCTTTCTAAACTGGAAAATGAATTCACTTCCAAGCACTTGGGCTCAACTTAAATAGTCCGCCTGCATGTCTGCACTCCCCCCGCCCCCTCTGTGTTTCGAGTGTGCGAGGGGGACACAATGCATGCGAAACTGTGGCGTACCTATGCGCCTATGAAATGATGCTTATCACGTCCTGCTTTTCTTGCATTTACGTCTCCTCCCTGTCCGTTTGTGATGCTTATTATGCCAGTAGGAAACTTCTTCAATTACACAATGCTACAAAAAAAAAATATTTTTTCATGCCATTTTTTTCTATTGGTTATTTTATGTTAGCTTAGGGCCCCCTCAAACCGAAAAATTTCAATGGTTTGATGAATTCAAGTAGCGTTTCCGAGATATGGCCCAAAATGTGAAAAAAGTTAATTTTCTCTACTTTGCCTCATATTTTGGGCCATAACTCAATTACCGTATAAAATAGCCATGTAGATAGACCTAAATCAAAAAGGTGGATACCGTACGCAAATTTTAAGTGCCTAAACGACACCCTACGACTATAATTGTGGCTCTATCAGGTCAGAAGGGCCATTTTTCGCTCATATATTTCGCTACTTTCACTCACTTATCGGACTATTTCTTAGCAACCAGTGCAAATTATCCCAATATTAGGCATACCAAGTCTTGCGAAAATAGTAACGAACATTTAAAGCCACAGAACTCATTCATCGGATGGAAAATATGAAAGTACTAAGCAAAAAACTGAATTTTTATTTTTTAAAAACGTGGGTATTTGGTACTGTGCGAGCATACATTACGTATACGCACTGAGGACCTACATACCGACCTGCTGTATTTTTGATTTTTTTTTTTTTCCACCCTGTATAAATGGACCCGCCCTAATATGTATATTAGTGCTGCAACGGATAGTGTATCCGGCCGAATGCCAGATACCGGATATCCGGCTGGTTGCCAGGCCGGATAACCGAAATTCCGATCAAACTACGAGCAGTATTTACGTATTTACTTGATGATGCACATACATACATACATATATCGTGACATTTCTTAGATACATACATACATATGTGGCACAAAAGAAGAGCTTCACTATAATTTTGTCACCGTTTGATTTATAAAAATAAGAATACTTGAGAGCCAAACAAGCTGAAAGGACTTACTTCTGTTATAAAATGTAAAGAGGAGGTGGTGATGCAGAAAAACAGAGCAGAACCATCTGCCGTATGCCGTATGCCGAAAGGAGCAAAAGGGAATGAATGGGACGAACGGGACGAAAACGGATGCTATTCACTTTGTTTCAACGTGTGTTTCGCGTGATGCTTACACATTGCTACTTGCAAAGACACACAGCCATTAACAAAGCCATTTTTAAATTTCCTTTCCCATTTTGTCAAAGAGCGTAAGAAAAATGAGAAAGAAGCCTTTCGGAAAATGCACTTCACACGGCATTCCTGTGCGCGCACACGCACACACACGCTTGCACACTCGCGCACGCACATGCACGTGGAAGTAACAAAATATAGAGCAAAGGCTTGAAGAACAAAGCCTTAACGAACTATTTGGTGATGAGCAAGGTGGAGCACTAGGCAGAAAGCTAGAAGGCAGGCCGGGGGCTTAAATTTCATAGCTACTGTCTGTTTTATATATGTACATACTTTATATAGAAGTAATTGCCGGTTTATAACTTTGATGTCTTTTCGACGATGTCTATCCGTTTCTTTTTCGTTTTTTTTTTTTCTTTCTTTCTTTCTGTTTGTTCTTCATTAATATACCTAATCCGCCTTTTGTAAAACAATCGCAAAAACTGATTTTATAATACCTTTCAGTTGCAGCCGATATACATAAGTATGTAAACATTATGAACGAAATGAATTCAAATGCATGGACCCTAAAGAAAGAAAGATATCAGGTAAGAAGTGTTAAGTGTCTGAATAACCTGACAATACAATACCCGACCAAGCATACAAGTTGGATTATATTCTTAAAACAGACCCAAATACCACGGCCATAAGGACAAAGTTTTTTTGAAGACTTTTTACACCATAACGGAGTCTCATATGCCGACCTCTGTTCAGCTACCTAATGAAAACCGCCCTTTTGACGCACCTACTTTTTCGATTTAGGCAAATTTAATCGGAAGCTTAAACACATATAAGCTCGAAGTCAAAATTTCATTGATATGCATACATAATACAGATTTACAGTAGTTGTTGCGCTGGGTGCATAAGTTTTGTTTTCGAATGTGGTTTTCGGTGTTTACACACAACCGAACAAACGCAATATACCAAAAAAAATGTTGGTCTCTCTGCTTTTGTCTCTTTCTGTCTCTCGCTTTTTCCTATTTCTCTTTCCCGCTTTTTCTATTTCTCTCTATTTCGCTCCTTATCTCTCCCGCTCTTATTCTCTTTTTCACTTTATCTCTCTAAATCTATTTCTTTTTCAGAGAAATCTCTCTTTTCTCTTTCATTTTCTCTCTTAACCTCACTTTATTTCTTTTCTCTCTCTCTCTCTCTCTCTCTCTCTCTCTCTCTGTTCTATCTCACTTTATTTACCTCTCTTTCTCATCTTTTTTTTTCTCTCTCTCTCTTCTATCTCTTCTCTCTCTTCTCTCTTCTCTTTTCTCTCTCTCTTTTCTGTCTCTCTTTTCTTCTCTTTTCTGTCTCTCTTTTCTGTCTCTCTTTACTCTCTCTTTTCTGTCTCTCTTTATCTGTCTCTCTTTGTCTGTCTCTCTTTATCTGTCTCTCTTTATCTGTCTCTCTTTATCTGTCTCTCTTTATCTGTCTCTCTTTATCTGTCTCTCTTTATCTGTCTCTCTTTATCTGTCTCTCTTTCTCTCTCTCTATCTCTCTCTCTCTCTATCTCTCTCTCTTCTCTCTTATCTGTTCTCTCTTTCTTTCTCTCTCTTCTCTCTCTTCTTCTTCTCTCTCTCTTCTCTCTCTTCTTCTCTCTTCTTCTCTCTCTCTCTTCTCTCTCTCTTCTCTTCTCTCTTCTCTTCTCTCTCTCTCTTTCTTCTCTCTCTCTCTCTCTCTCTCTCTCTTCTCTCTCTCTCTCTCTCTCTCTCTCTCTCTCTGTCTTCTTCTCTCTCCTCTGCCTGTCTCTCTCTCTCTTTGCCTGTCTCTCTCCCTCATTCTGTCTCTCTATTTGTCTCTATCTCCCATCGCTACCCTATCGCTATCTTTCAAATGTCGTACAAAGAATAGCACCTTGAAATTCCCCCACTTTTGGTCGTTGAATTCATTATTGTAAAGTTTTCACAGTTGTCCCCGTTGAAAATTTCATATTTAAAATTTTGAAATGGTGAATATAATAAAATAATGCTTTCATACGGATGGAAGAAACAATAGCTATGCCACGCCCATTTTGATGACAAAGGTCACAAAGTGTCACTCACGATCATTCAATTCGATTGAAATGACATTTGAAAAGACTTCCAATCGGGTATGCAGATAAAAACGGAAGCAAGCAGATTGAAATGTTATTTCGCATTTAGTTAAAATTTCAAATGAACTTACCACAACTGGGACTACACAATAAACGCAGGGATGCCCACCGGATGAAACGGCAACCGTGGGGAAGCTGTAAGCATTAGCGCACAAGTGCTCCGTTTTAAATATCTTCCTGGGTGGCGGTTGCGCAATTAGCGGAGATGACGCTGTTGTGCAAGTGGTATACAGGAACGAGGGCTGCGGATGTGCCTTATGTTGTTGGTGCTGGTGATGTCGCTGCTGCTGGTGCTGTGGATAAGACTGCGGCTGTGGCTGTGGCTGTGCCTGAGCCTGCAAACGTGGGTGTTGACTGAAGGTTAAAGTTCGACGATGCGCTGCCTTCAAGGCATCAGAGGCGGGCGTTGTAGGCTGAGCGAATTCGAATTCTGGGAAGGTCGACTTTTCCACCGCTGCTGATGAAGGGAGTGGTTGTATCTGAATTGAATTTGGATTTAGAATTTGATTTGGATTCGGACTGAGGCTTGCAATTGGATTTGGAGCTGAGGTCGATGTCGATGCGTTACTGCTATCGGTCACTATTGTTGCGCCGGATAATGCGGTGGCAGCAGTTGTCGCTATTGATGTTTGCAGTGGTGACAACTTCGATGACGTTTCTACAGCTTTTGCAAGCGTGACCACTGCGGCGACTGGAGAGTTTTTTCTTTTTATTGGCGCAATTTTAGAAACTTTTTGATCCTCTATTATGATAAACGATTTGCGACTTGTAGACTTGAGGCTTTGGTTTTTTTTTTTTTTTTTTTTTGTATTTTTATTTTATATCCAATTGTGGTTATAATCGATCTCGTTATGTGCGTCGAAATATTATTGCAAAGCTTCTTGTGAGTTTTTTTCTTAAATAATTTCGCTTTTCGTTTTCGTTGTCGTTTTTGCTGACTTTTAAATGGCTTGCTTTGATTGGATTCCTTTTTTTTTTTTATAATTTTTGAAAATGAGAAAGTTGTAACATAGGCTCGCTAAGCTGGCTGTGTTGCCAAGGGTGTAGACGGGACTTACACTGTAAAAAATTTCGATGGAGAAAATATGATTTCACTTTTTTTTCTATTGAAATTTCACTTTACATTGTTGACCTCGTCTTATATGTATTCGAGATGAGTTGAAAATAAAATATTGAATCGACTTTTACTCTCTAAGGACCACGAAAAATTAATCACACAAATGTTGCATACTTCAAGGGCTGACAAGAAAATAAAACTTTTACACATACTAAAAGGAAAGCAGATTTTTCAAATGAACAAAAGCCAAACTGGATATATCAATTAACAGCAGAAAATGTCGCTATAGACACGGTGGCATTTCTCTATCGACTTTGTGAATAGGTACTTGTACCTTGTACCCAGGCAATGCAATACTGCAATAGACATTTCCTATAACAATGTCATTGGATGTCAACAGGAGACCGTGGTACTGTTGACATGGCGCCGTGTCTCTATCGGATTTTCAACAGGAATGGCGACTTTCTATGCCCCTAGCAAGGCAATCTTCTGTAGAAATTTTTTTGTATGGGCATGGGTATTGAATGTCAACAGAGCACAGAAAAACGAAACAAACGCAACGATCTGGCGATTTGCTGCATGACATATTGATACAAAAATGCTATACCCGTTGTCTACATTCCCAGTAGTCAGTAGGTCGCCCCCGATATTTGTGACATGCCAAAGTGCCAGTCCTTGATGACTAGCCATTTCACCTACCACATGAACCTGAAAGAGTAGATAGGCCTCAGCTCACATTTCCCTATTCGCTGCGTATGATTGTTTTTGCTGTCTGTTGTCTGCTTTTACGTCGCATTCTGATCATTCGCCCGTTAAGCGTTCGATAGCGCAGTGGTTCAAACTATGGCTCAATAGCCGGGAGGTTCGGGGTTCAATCCCTGCGGGCGGCGAGAATTTTTCCTAAATTTTTTTACTTTTTTTTATAAATTAGAGTTTTTTTTTTTTTTGTTCATAGTTCAGTTATTTTGGAAGACAAAAATTTTCCCCTAAATTTTTAAGGTTTTATTATTATTTTTTTTTTAATGGTTCATTTTCAAGTAAACAATTTTTGGAGTGAAAAAATTCGTTAAATATGTTTCCCAAAATCTGAGCAACGCTAAACTCAAGTGAGCATTTTGACCAAGAAATTAAATTCGTTCGTTTAGCGTAATGGTTAAGGCGTTCGCCCAGCGAACGGTCGCTGGTGCTAGGCCATTTTCCTGCCTCTTTTCGCTAGCGAAATGACTGGTTAAAGGTGGCGCATAAATGGACGACCTGTCCCTGGCAATGAGATCGTAATGTTAAATTCGCCAGCGTCTTGGATAGGAAAGGGACCGATCCCCGACACCCAGTGACTAGTGAAATCGCTAGTGTTGTGGTGGCTTCGCTGACTACTGGGTTATTTTTCTAGCCCCGCAATGTAGAGACGCTATAGACATTGACATTGGTACCTGGTGACATACATACATACTTTCAATTGAAACGATATCGCCAATGCGAAATTCAATCCCTTGCTTTCTGCTGGGTTAATATATTTTTGCGGTGTATTGTTTTCAGATTTTTTTTTTTTTTTTGTTTTTCAATAGTGATATTCAAGGTGTATTTACACATTGAGTGATATTAACAAGTTTGATTTTATGAATTTCTATGAGCATAAAATATTTGTTAATGCGGGAAATTGATGATTTCGAAGCTTTGAATCATACACATTTTGCTCTGGTAGAGCAATTGCCATCAAAATAATATATTCTTTGCTTTTCATGTATATAAGAACATCTACGCGTCGTCATACATGTGACAACACCTATGTACATACGCAAAAGTGTATAATTTTAAATTGAAAAATTCAATTTTTAAAAACGGTTTGATATTTTTCAAAGGTCCAACATTTATTTAAACGGTTGTTTTATGAAATTTATATGTGAAAAACAATTTCGGACAAATGACTACCACGGCTGAGTTTACAGTCGCTTATCCGATCTGATCCGCCCAATTTTGGAGTACTTTTCCGATGGTTTCAGGCCTTATGGTAGCAACAGAAGCTTGAAACTCGTACTTTAGAACTTGAATTGTTTCTGGATGGTTGGCGTAACATTTATCTTTAACCGCTCCCCAAAGAAAATAGTAGTCTAATGGAGTCAAATCGTAACTTCTTGGAGGCCAATTCACATCACCACATCACATTTTTTTTGCCAAATTTCTCACAGTTTGGGTTGAAGACTCACCACTTTCGGAAAAAGGTTTTTTTTTCAATATTTCCCGGTTTTCTTCTAGCGAATAGCGACCGATTTCGAAAATTTTAGACTTTTTACTGAATATCTATCAGTTTCCGAAGGGTATTTGACGTTTCCAATGTTGAAATATAGATAGTTCAAATTTAAAAACGCTAGATGGCCCACCATGTATTTGAGAAGCAATAACACTACAGCATTCCCAAAAAGTATCCTTTTAAGAGGGGTGTCCGCTTAAGAGGAGTTCCCGCAACGAGAGAGTACACTGTATATGGAACTATCTACACGGATGCAATATTATCACCTCTATTCTGAATAATGTTTCACGTGAACTTTCCCGCCAGTTGCAATAGAAATTTGTATTGAAACTGGCGGAAAAGTTCACGTGAAATATTATTCAGAATATGGGTGTGATTATTTTACTTATTTATATGTATATTTCTTTGTTCATTATAAGCGGATATCTTTATTCATAAATATTTTCCTCCACACAAAAGAAAATATCTCACTTAAAAACATAAAATGTTATGCCAACAATTTTGTTGGTTAAATCGTTCCCAGCAATTGAAATTGTTCTAAAAAAAAAAATGGAAATTCTTTAAGGGGGTCTTCTCATTGAAAACCCGTTTTTTGGACCCTTTTTAAAAAAATTCTTATTTGAAAACGCAAAGAATAATTGAAAACTTTTTTTATTTATTGTATTACAAAAGGTTCAAAGTAAATAAAAAAAATTTTTTTGCCTCGATACGAGGGCTGTTCAAAAAGTAATGAGACTTCAAAGTTGGTGGTGAAAAAAAAAGTGCCGTCACGGCGGCCACGATTCCGGGTCTCCGGAGCGTCCGAAATGGAAAAAAAAAACGGGTTATAATCAGTATAGATGTAATTCTCGGGTGAACCTCAAGCTTAATTTTGTGATTTTTTTTGACAAAATGGCGGCCATTCAAAAAAAAATTTCAATTTCGGGCTTTTTTTTTGTAGTTTAGTGTAAAAAAAAAAATAGTAAAAATTTTTTAAAATTATGGTCGAGGTTCACCCGAGAATGGTGACAATTCTGCGTCGATTCCACTTTGTTTCATGAAAATCGGTTCAGTTGAACTGGAGATATCATGGCCGCCAGTTCGAAAAACGTGGTTTCGAGATAAACGCGTTTAAAGTTTGAAGCAACGCAAAAATTACTCGTTTTAGCGCAGATCTTGCTCGACAAAGAAGGCTATATCCTCTAAACTATTTCGAATTTCAAAAAATCCTTTTAGGGGCATATTCACAACTACCCAAGCTATAAATAAATGCAAAAAAAAAAAGTCGAAAAAAAAAGTTGCTCAATGAGAAGACCCCCTTAAAAAACAACAACAAAAATTTTTCGCACTACCACAGAAATTGCCATGGTCTGAAAATAAAATCTTGCTGCAACAATATTTTCATTAACATTGTCTCAACAATGTAAAAATTCTATATATCGCATTCCATGTTACCGTCAAATTTTTGCTTTCATTCCAGAAGTTTCTAATCCAAAAAAAAAAAAAAAAAAACCCACGTGATTCTCAAGGATTTCAAATTTTAATAATATTTGGTACGGGTTGGACACTGAAAGACGGGTGCGACAAAAAAAAAAAGGATAAATTCTTCTTGATAACGGTCATATCGCACCCTGACAACTAAACTGACACAACTCAAAATTTCTGAAATTCGAGTTATGCTATGAATCTTGTTCCCAAGTCACCGTCTACCTCAGGAAAAATTCCATTCCGCTTTTTCTAATTATAAAAAGTCAAAAAAGCGTAATGGCCCTTTCTTCTTGCTTTAATTGGCACTGCGACGAATTTTGTTTTCGCGTTTTCTGAAAAATGGCAAATTTTGAGTTGTGTCTCTTTAGTTGCCGGGGTGCGATATGTATATTTTTGATATAAAATCAAGCCCTTCGATAGAATGCACTGGCTATCTGTGTGCGGTACTGCACTTCGTATGATGCTGCAAATATATTTTTAATTGCATTGCGTATACGTCAGTTGGGTTCGATGTAAGAGTTTTAAGAAATTCTTTTCGAAGAGTCAAGCCATAAGGGCCACGCCCGTGCAAGTAAGTTCGTATTTTCATATAATGTCTGCAATGATCGAAAGCGAATGGGGAGCGAAACTGCATATGAGATGAACATTCTATAATGGACAACAGCAAAGCCAAGTTGTTGAGCGAGAAATGAATAAAGTCCGAGAGAATATATGTAGGTACACACGTACGAACATGTCATTTAAGTCATTTCGAATTAAAATTGTAGAAATACGAACAGTTTTCACTCACATCGATCGTCATACGCCTTCTCTCACTCCCCACCCTCCCTATCTCTCTCTCTCTCTTTCTCTCTTCCTTTTGCTCTCTTCCATGCTTGTTTGTCTGCTTAAGAATAAGTATCGGCTTAGGACACATGAACCTTTGTATTTACATATTAATTATTTTGTTAAATGCTTTCCCCTTCTTCTTTTCCACATTGTTCAAATTGCAAACAGAAGAAGAAAGAAAGTAAATAAGAATGAAAGAAAAAACTCCCAAAGACATCTCAGTGAAGGGAATTCACTCTAATTCACATTTTATTCATTCAATTCACTTAAGAGGAGAACGTGTTTTTTTTTTTTTTTTTTTTATTATCGCATTGAATACACACAATCAGGGAGAAGCTCTTGATGGAAAAGCCGCACCGACTATCGCAGACGGAGCTAATACAATATGCATTGGCCACAATGGAGTCGCAATGGAGAAGTTCGAACTATTTTCTATAGTCTCCATTTGAATTGTGTTCTTTTTTCCATTATTATTAAATGGTTTATTTAATTATTATTTTATTTGTTTCTTAAATATCTTTTTATTTTCAAAATTTTCATCGAATTGTTCACGGTTCGCACATTTTTTGAGCTCTCGGTACAGTTTTCCTTTCCATAAAAAAAGAAAAAAAATAAATCAAATAAATAAATAATTAATTGAAGTAATAAAAATTATTGATCAGATAATTATTTTGTCACTTGCGGCTTTTCAAGACGTTCTAGGCGGTGTTCGGTGTTCGGTGTTCGGCGTTCAGCGTACGGCGTTCGGCATTCAGCATTCGGCGTTCGACGTGCAAGCGGGCGACGGGCAATGTTACTGACTGACTAACTAGCTAGCTTGACTGGCTGACTGATGGCGTTAGTGACTGTGCACTGTGCGCGTATTAAAAGAACTAATTTTCACAATCGTCGAATGACTTCTGAGCCGAAATTGAGTTAGCTGGGTATTGCTTAAGCGCTTCTTCCTTTTCTGCCTTTGCACGAGAAAGCTTGCCACTAAATTGAGGGAAAAGAAACACCAGCAATGGCAACAAAAAAAAAAAAAAAAAAAAAAAAAAAAACAAAGCCCCAACGACGTCGGCAGCGAGTTTGCCGGTTTGCAGATTCCACGCGCATGTCGCATGTCTTCGTTCGTTAGCCGCAAAGCATGGAAAAGCATAAAACGATGAGAAACGCAATACCAACATATGCACGAGAGATACGGAGCCGCACAACTGCAGGTGGAGCTACATATTTTATCTAGGAAACGCCGGCTGCCCTTGTGCAGACCAAAATAACGGGATAAATTTCCTCTCAGGGACTCTTCAACTTTGGTGATTTTTCTCTAAGCGTGTGTGCGTGTCTGGCGTATGCATGACGACGTCCTACTCCTTCTCCATCATCGATCTCTCAAATCAATTTCGATAGATTTGCAGCCATCATACAGACGGGCAGCATGCGTCCATACTCACGTGAGTGTTGTGTGTGTATATGTGTATGTGTTCGGATTAGGCATCGTGCAACCCCATCGGTAAACATACGTTCAAACACATTCGACAATTTGGAGGACGCATGCGCATATTGATGGCGGACCGGAAATGCTGCTTAAGCTCATCATGCGAGTATGTTTGAACACAGCTGACAACAGATAATATTATGAGAGACGAACAACAACAACAACAAAGCGCGTAATAAACGCGAACCATGACGACGCATCGGAATTCAAATAAAAAATTAACCCTCAGCGTAGAACTGAAAATTGTAATGAAAAGAGGTGAGAAAAAAAAAATTAAAATAAATTCAATTAAAGAGCAAAAATGCACAGAGTCTTAGCACATACACATGTATGTATTGTATGCATATTGAATTTAATTTTAACAAAAGCTTGCATTCATTGTAACCATCCAAAAGAGAACTGCCAAAAACTGGCCACTGCATTCGAAGAGAGTGATTGAAATAGCAGAGAGCGAGAGAGATAAAGAGACGGTGTGAGAAGGCGAGAGTGTGAGAGAGGGAGGGAAACGGAGAGCGAAAAATCCTGCAGAATTTTAGGGATCATTTTCCTACACTAAAGTCCTGACAAGACAAGGCTGCAGCTCTTTTCCTCCAGGAAAACTCGTTACTAAATCCAAAAAAAAAACGAACAAAATTATTCTATAAAGCATAAAAACCAAAGAGGAAATGAAGTTTTTATGAAACACCTTTGGGGCTACATACATACATACATACATACACACATACATACATACTTTTTCGAATACATAAATTGATGTAGGAAGCGCTTCTAGCCCGACAAAACAGGACTACTTAGTATATAGTATGGATGTTTCACGATGTGGCTCTATAATTTCATAAGAAATTCGTTTTTGAACTGGTTTGAGCAGAGGGCGTGATTTCTGACGTGGGAGTAAACAAACATTTATTTGTGACGTAAATGATATTGGAACTATATTTCAGCCTGCGCGAGTGTTCGCGTCGACTTGTTTTTTCTTTACTTGCGACGAAGTTTTTTTAGCGGCTTTTTCCGAATTTTCTTAAAATTTGGATTTTTTTCGGAAAAATATATTCAAATTTTATGAAGGCGGCTTTGGATATTTAAGCAAATTGAAAGGATTTCTAAGAAGGATTCTCGAAATGCTTAAAAATACTCTTTAAAATACAATAACAATCACATGTAAATTAAAGCCACATTTTCAAATAAGGTAACTTACCCAAATAAGGCCATCCTTACGGTTTTTGCCACATTGGCGATAAAAGAGTTACACTTAGAGAGAGTTTGGATCTTAATCGCTTTTGTTTGACCATATCTTTATTTGAAAATGTGAAAAAAAATGTACCAAAAAGTGTTTAAAACTATTCATTTGAGACATTTTATAAATTCTCCTTTTTTTTTGCCATATTAGGAACCCCATGTCTTAATAAGGCCCAATGCTGATTGCTCTCAAAAACGTGCGAACAAATAAAGAAAAAGTTAAAACTATTATCTGATTTCATTGTAGTTGATGTTTGAGATCAAAAATTAACATAAATACTCTTTCCAGCTCCTCATATAAAATAATATTTTTAAAACTCAACGTTGTACATTTTAGTGGAGGTACAAGGCAAGGTGAATATTGTAGGCCTTATTAAGCCCACTCAATATAATTTTGTCGACAAGGTTTTGAACGGAATACAACAAAGCCAAGGTCGATCTGCGAAAAAATGACGCCAGAAAACTCAATGTGCGTTCAACATGTTCATCGTTCAATTTACGCGACACACAAACACACTCAAATACAAAAAAAAGTTCAAACCGGTTTAGAGCGGAGAGTTCGCTCTCATGAGAAAGCAAATCGTCTCACTCGTCTCTCACAAGCAGACAAGGCGAAAATATGCAAACGTCCAAAAACAAATTTACGTATGGCTATGGGGGCGCACACACAAATTCACACATGTCCCGCAATCGACAGACAAGCGCGGGACTGCCAAAAAACAATCAGAATGAAAAACACTTCTCAATGTTTTGAGGCGAGAAGTCCGATTGTTTTGTTCTTGACGTGATCGCTTCTACGAATTCCTAGCGTGTGCGTTGTCTTCATATAGAACGTTGTCTTTCTTTCCTCGATTTCATGCTTTCAGTGTTTGATTTTGATCAAAGCAACGAAGGAGTACATTATATCCTGTTTTAGCATAACATACTGTTTGGATATGTGAAAAAACAAATTTGAAAAAACAAAGATAAATTTCTTTATCCTGTATTTTTAAAGAAAATAACAGAGCAACAAAATATTTTCACTCCTCCTGCATACTCTATCGAAATTTTTAAAATTTTCGTGTGGCTGTTCGTCTGTATGAGCGTTAGACTGCAATTAGTGTGAAGCTGTCATATGTTTGTTGTAATTTGTTGTTGCGGAAATACACACACATGTTCAAATAATTTTTAAAACACGCCCAAAAAACAGGACCACTAAGAAAGATTATTCAACAGGTTTTTAATTTCTTTATGAAAACAGCCCCTTTGCCACGCCCACCTTTCCAATTTTTTGAATTCTAATTTCAGGCTTAAATATACGCTCAAATTCTAAATTTCATTGAAATATTTCGAAAAAGGCCGATTTTGGAGCAGCTTTGGGGCTTTTTGTGACAGACCCTAGTACTGGAGGTACCCTTAATAACGGACCGATCAAGCAAATTTTTGCGGAGAATGTTTATGGCTACAAAGGAAGCCAATTTTTGGAAATCATATTACTTGCCTTTAAACATTTTCAAATATCAAATTTCATGAATATATCTTGAAAACCTTCGATTTTAGGGCAATTTTAGTGATTTTCATAACAGACCCTAGTACTGGAGGTAGCCCTAAAAATGGTCCGATCGGGTCCTGTTGTTCTTACTCATGTCCCCGTGAGCACGCATACCAAATTTCGTCAAGATAACTCAACTCCTTCGATATACTGTATACAGACGGACAGACGGACGCTGATTATTTCTATATATATTTTCTATGGTCTATCTCGACTGGTTCTGGGTGTTACACACAACCACACAAACGCAATATACCCTCGACACAGAATGTGTCGGGTATAAAAATATGTGGATTATCGAATATATAATTAACGTCCTACATGTCGTATGAGTGATGCCTTTTGTATGGGATCAACACTGAGAGTATTAATGTACCCTTGCATTTTTGTAAATATGACACTGTTACGCCATCCGATTGGAATACTTGTTTCTTTTAAATTAAAGTAAATACTAGGAGCTATTTTTCAAAAAAATTTAAAAGTCGCGTCAAAATTGGAATACACTGAAAAAAATACTTAAACTTTTCTTTTTAGTTTTGTGAAAAAAAATTTCTCAGTGTAAAATTAAAACAAAATTTTTTTAGCTTCCTTGTTTTATTGTCTAACAGAATCTGTTTAGATCGTCTCTCTATCTTAATTGGTTGTTGAGATATAAAATTTTGAAAAAAGCCTTAATAAAAAAGGACTTGCAAGGATATCTCAAGGACTATTCAAAATTAAAATCTAAAAAGTGGTCTCCACAGTATTTTTAGATGAAACCTATCGAAAAATCAACAAAATTTAAAAATTCCTTTCAGGGTGGCACAACCCGTCAGACCCTTTGGAACTTTAAGCATATCGAAGATGTTGGATATGTGGTTAAGATAAATTTCATTAATAGGCTGAACAAATGACCACATACCAAATACATTTCTGTTCTGTTAATCGACGTCCACTGTGAAATGCTTCTCAGCGCTATGAATTAAATTAGCTTTATTGATCTCTAAATCATTTGTGTGCGATCGTTTTGCAGAGTTTCGCCGCATCGTAAAAGCTGTATCTTAAAACCAAATTCAGAATTTTATTCTTTCTATATAAATACTTACTATCATAAGGACAATCTAGCAATTAACTAAAACTGCAATCAGTGACGTCGGAAGGTGTTGGAGCACGACAGAAGGAGTAGTAGGGAGCGGATTTTTCTTATGCTATGCCATGCAGTCACCATGATTGCAGCTCAAGTAGGTAATAGTAATCAAAAAAACGCAATTTCCAAATTCAACTGATTTTCTTCTTTTTTATCTATATATTTTATTCGTATTTCATTTTTGTTTTCTTTTAAAATTGACCAAAATTGTTTTTAATCATATGTAATAGAATTAAGCACAAATTAAATGGATAAATAAATATAATGGATGGGTTTAACTTAAAGAAAATAACTATAAAAAAAAAAATTATAAAAAAAACATAAGGTCAAATAACGTGAACATCACGATATTCTTTTAAAAAATTAATCGAAGGAACAATGAATTTCCGCCGCAGCAATAATGATGTGACAACAGCAATTTTAAGTCCAACTATTTCTTAAAAAAAAAAAAAAAAAAAATTAAGAACCTTTATTACTCCAGCCAAACAAACTTTAACCATAAGTTCCGTTCCGTTCCGTTCCGTTTATCCAACCCGTTCTTCATTCATTAGTTTTTTCCTTTCTTCTTTTTTGCTTCAATTAATTCCATGGGTTCTTTTTTCACTGGTAGTATAATTTAATAGGAAAGTATAAAAAAAAAAAAAAGCTGAACACACACACATGAAAAAATACCGAGGTCCTGAAAGCGATTTCGTTCTTTTCCTTTTCAGTTTCAATTTCAGTTTCATTTAATTTTCAATTTTGAAATTAACATTTCCATATATAAATATTTAAAAAAAATAATCTTATAATTTTCGAATTTCGAAGCGAATTTTTGGTGTTTATGTGTGTATATATGTGTGTGTGTGTGAGTGTGTGAATCGGGGTATTTCCCATTTGGAGAGTTGACAGGTTTTTTTTTTTTATATATTTCTTTCGCCCAATCAGTTATGCATTGCTTTCAGTTGTGGTGTTCTGCACTTCCTGTCCAGCGTCCTTTATACGATATGTTGCCAATTTTGCATCAAAACGATATGAACAGAATAATATGAGGCGGAAATCAAACATAAGAAAAAAAAAAGAAGGAAAAAGAAAATTTTAACGAGAAATATAATTAACGAGAAAAGCTTTAAAATTAGATGATAAGAGAATGTTAGTACCGACGGTTAGGTAAGCAATGAAATTGATATGAAAAACTTTAAAATTAGAAAAAAATTATAATTAATACGAAAATAAGTTAAATTAATGTGTAGGTATGAGCGATTGAAAGAAAATTGATTGTAAAAAAATATATACATAAAAAAAAGTTATGGCTTGTGTCCAACTCGATCGCTAAAAGTCGTCCGATCATACGATATGCGATATATGCCTGTGCTTTGATAAAAAATTCAGGTTTTTTTTTTTTTTTTTTGGATATTGCCGAGGTTAAAGTATATCCTGATTATTGCTTATTGGTGAATTTTGAATTGGAAATATTTTTCTGAGGCATTTAGATTGTGAATCACATAAGTTAGGTAAATAAAAGCGAAATCTGTCGTAAAAATGAATGGAGAACATTAACGAAAAGAAAAGTAGCAATAAAAATTTTTAATTGAAGATTGAAAAATTTCTTTAAATTTCGGAGTCTTGATAGTAAATAAAAGAATATACATAATAATTACAACAATATTGAAAAGAAAAAAGAAAAGCATCTTTCGAACACTGAACTTAATAAAAATTGAATTGAAAACGCCAAACTATACGTAACGGTACGAACGGCAAGCAAAAAGAATTTTAATCATATTTCATCAGATCCGAGATTTTATATTTTCGAATTTGGATTGATGTTTGAATTGAGTCCTTGGAGGCACTCAGAAGCGGCAAATTAAGGCGTTGTTGCGATTGGAGTGGTATTCCACGTACAAATTCTCTTCAAGTATAATATTTACATGTTGATTTCGAAATTAGGAGGCGCGCGACTCAGTGGTAAAGGGAGATTGCTTTGAGCGGTACAAAGAATTAAACTTTGGAAGTATTACGCCAAGAATAGTTGCGTTTTTTAATGCATAGAAATATTTTAATGGACAGTATTTAATTAATGACTCTTTGATTTTATTTTAAGATGCGTGTACAATTAATAATTTTTGGAACTCCAAAAATATGGATTTTTCTTTTTTCTTTTCTTTTCTTTTCCTTTTATTTTTTTTTTTAAGACTTAGCTTCATTTTCTTTTTGGGTTTTTGAAAAGCTTGTTTTCATAAGGTTTTTTTTTTCCGTTTTTGTTTTTTTTTTTTTTTTTCATTGAAGACAATGTCTTTATACACATATATATATATATATAGATATATATTAATTATGTTCTGTTCAGGATTAATCGCGTTAGTGTGATGTGATTGGATTTATTTTGACGTTTTCAAGAAGATGGAATACTGATGCCATTTTTATGATATTTTTGCTTCGTTGGGATGATGGGTAGCTGTGTGTACATGGCTCTCCTCCCATTTTTAGTTTAATTTACCTGATGTTGTTCGTCACCTGGTTGTCCTCCACCCATATTTTCTTTTTTATTTCTACGCTGTGGGCGTGGTCTGCGTGGGCCTTGTCCATTGTTCCCTGAAAATTAAGAACATATTTTCGAGTCTGCAAATATTTATGTATGTATATGCAAAGCAGTGACTATATGGCCATACCGTATTCTTTGCTTTCGCTGTTTCGTGGTGGTCCCCGACGCCCGTTATTAAAATTACGACGGAAGAAACGTCTTTGTGGTCCACCGCGACGCATTGATTGTCCGCCTTGACCACCGCCTGGCTGCATCGAGTCGATATTGTGATCAAGGCTTCCTTCACCACCGCCGCCCATACCACCAGCATCACCGCCGCCACCGGAGCGCTTTTGCTGATTTCTTGAGTAGTAATTATTATACCGTCGGCCGCCGCCGCCACCACCACCACCACCTCGACCTCTACCGCCACCGCCGCCGCCGCCGCCACCACCACCGCGTCTATAGCTACGCTGTTGACGTTGCGGTTGCTGCTCATCTCGATTATCGTTTTCTTCACCGCTTTCAGTACCAGGATCGCGTTCTCGTCCCTGATTCATGCCCATGCCGCTATCTTGTTTTCGATTGCGATTCCTTTTACTCCATGGACGATAGCTTTTACGCTTGTCAGCAGCAAATTGACTGCCACGTACCGGCTCCCCCGATGGACCCGTAACGTTGGCAGCCTCATTGCCCTTTTCACCAATAACTACATCGAATTCGACAAGTTCTCCATCGCCCACCGAACGAACTGCCTTTTTCGGATTATTCTTGACGATCGCACTCTGATGGACGAACACATCTTCCTTAGTATCATTACGGTTTATAAAACCGTAGCCGCTCTTCACATTAAACCATTTCACGGTTCCCGTTACCTTCGTTGCTGCGAATAAACATAGTTTGGTTATCGTAAAATAATACAGATTTGAACTACGGTATTACCGCTATCGCGTTAAACTAAACTAACAAGTCTAAATTTGAACTGTTAAAATGCTTTACAGACTTAAGCATTACTTAAGTGCTAAGGAGACCTTAAGTATGCACTGTAATATCGGGCCTAAGAGATTGTTTCAAGTGCCTATATATACTGATTGAAGGCAACAATTGCAAATGTGCTATGAAAGGCTCTTAAAAAGACTTTTACCAGAAAGTAAGGTCTTACTTTTACTGTTAAAACGGGCTAGACCGGGCCTTACAGGTCAGATCTCGGTGTTATATTGAACTTCTGAACATTGAGAATTCGTCCAAAGAGATAAATTAAATTATTTTTTTTTTTAACATTTAAGGATCTAACTACGCAAAAACGCGCATCCAGCAAACCATTGAATGGGATCATTCATACACTTTAGCTTCAATTTAGCGCTTGCCCATATAACGCGCCTAAGGGAAAGGGGCCTATAAGACACCAAATGTGTTTTGAATCAAGTGCAACATTGATTTTCGTTCTGCACGTTCACTTTAAAAAGCAAAAAGAAAAAAAAAAAAAACATCGAATAAGGTTCTGCGCAGTACTAATGGATACACAATGTGCAAACATGTACTGAAAAGAAGAAAAAAAAAAAAAAAAAAACAGCACATTTCTCGTTCGTGTGTGACAATTCAAAATGTTTCCCTCTTACTCCAAACTGAGATGGTTGACAATATTCTTGAAATATTTTTTAAAATATTTACAAAAAAGAAAGAGAAACGCATTATTTTTTTTCACAAATCGATTTGGCGCGATGACAAGCTTTATACTTCCAACCGGCAATCGCGCTATTTCAAAATGGCGTCGTGCGTATTTAAAGAAAAAAAAAATCTATTTTCGGCGCATAGAGATATTATCACACAAAATGTGCCAATTTGACACAAATTTCGATAGAATTTCTTTCCACTTGATCTTACCAATTATCTCCTTAGGAGGCGGCAATGGTTTCGACAGGTTTTGATTGGGTTCGCCCTCCAGTTGTTGATGTTGTTGGTCACTGGATAGCTTTTCAGAGTCTGCCATGGTCCGGGCTTTTTTGCAGCAAGCTCACAAAATAGTTCTTGGCTTTTGTTGATAGTAGTTTTTCTTTGGTGTTTCGCGACTCCTTCAACAACTACTCTGCTGTTATTTTCGAGTGAGGACGATGGTAAAAATCACTCCCAATTCCTTTTCGTGTCGCAATGATGTTATCTGCTCTCCAGTTCCGACTCGATTGACAAAATGGCATCTTCCGCAGTGTAGCCAGAGAAAATATTTTTACAGTGGAAAACCGCTAAATTCCGCTTATTTGCTAATTTTACATTCATGATCGAAAGTTCCACTAACAAGGCATAACACAGGATAACTGAAAATTATGTTAATAAAAATTATTGAAAGTTCTATTAATTTTAATGGCTAAAATTTATGTTAAACTAACAGTTTTAATCGAAAAAGTCCTTAAGTTATTTCCCGCCAACTATGTTGAAGGGATTTGTTTCTTAAGGTCGGTGCACACATGCTTTAAATGATAGCTTTTCATATGTTACGTTTATACGGCAGCTAATCGTAATTAAAAATCAATCGTGAGTAGTGAAGTCACCGCATGTACGATAACCCAGAAAGAAGAATGAAACAGCATTTTCGTGCTACCTGCCTGAAAATAAAACGAAGTGGTAGCACACATATGAAAATATATGATTTTAGTCGTCGTTCATACTATGAGACAAGACAAGCGAGAGACACGGTGGTTGTTGGCAAGGGACGTTCGGGGTAGAGAGAGGGGTACGTGTCTTACGTACTCGGCGACACGCTTTGTGCTTGTCCTTCTCATCATAAAAATAGTGCTGCCATATTTGGGTAAATATTCTCTTCTTATGAAGAAGCATATCTACAGATTTCGGAAATAATTTAAAAAGCTAGCTTTGAAGTATTAAATACGAAAAATTGTGGAGAATAGCTTACACTTTTTCTAAAAAAGATCTTTGGACCAACTTATTTTGTCGAAAACCGTGATAATAATTTATTTATCTTATTTCAAGAGCGTAGGGGATTTTTAAATCAGATTGTAGGTATTTCAAAATATTTTTTCTGGCAGCACTGTATAAAACCAGTTTCTTCTTCTATTTCAAATGTCGCAGAGACATTTTTTACTAGTATGAACACGAATAAGACACCAAAAGAGAATTCACCGTGTCTCTCGCTTGTCTTGTCTCATAGTATGAACGACGACTTAGTTTTTACCATTTTCCATTACAATCCCAGCCGGAAATTTCACTACTTCTGCAGTACTTCCGAAGTGGTGAAAATTCATGCTGCGACTACTCGCATTACTAACCCTTACTTCTAATGAATTTTGTTAGGAGATGGCCGCTATTTTCAGTACTTCAAAAGTCATATGTTATTCATTAGGTAAAGGAGTGTATGACCCTAAATCGCATGAAAACTTCATTTGGGCAAAAGGTACATGCTGGCTGGCTAAAATGGATCCAATTTGCATGATTATTTCATTTGAAAATAGAGTATATGCTGCTAACATGAATGAAAATATCATTCTGAACAAATACTATGGTGCCAACGGGAATGAGAATTACATTTGAAAAAATAGTATACGCTGCGGAGAGGAGAAGAAAAATAATATTTAAAAAAAATTGGCGGATATGGCCATATTTCGTCACTTCGTGATTGTGACACATTATCGCCTTTGGAAAGACTTAAGAGTTTCAATTCTTATAACATTTTAAGTACAAAAAAATTATAAAACTTTTGAGAATTGTAGCACACAGATTGAAAAATATCTTGTCATGTCAATTTCATAGGATATGCATTGAAAATGGGAGTATACAACCCTCTTTCAAATGAAAATTTCATTTGAAGAAGGGTATGCTGCAACGAGCTCTTGCTTCTGTGATATTTTCACTAAAAGATCATTCGAAAAAGCACCAATTGGCTTCTTTACATATGAATGCTTCACTTCTTCTGCATTAATGATTTTTTCATGCATGCGATAATGTCCGGCTGGGAAAGCACTAAAATGTTCGACTTGGATATAATTCTTTTCCTGTGAATGTAATTAATGCAAAAGCGGATGGGATCTATATGGCGGCAGGATAACCTTATGAAATGCTTCCGTTTCCCTATAGGGCCCTTTATACGGTCATATATGTTCACGAACTTAGCATGATGCAAAGTGTGTCATAGAAAAACTTATTGTGTTTACATGGACGAACATGTCATAAAACTTCATTTCGTTCTAATTTTCAGCGGGAAAAGATAGCACGCGCATTAGTAGCAGCATTTATTATCGACGATATATTAGATATATAATGTGTGCATGATGCAGCCATTTACATTATAAAGCTTGTTCGTCACACCGACAGAAAAATCAAAAAATTTTTACAAACCGGCGAGCATGTTGTAGAACTTGCTTATTTTGCGTTTACAAACTCATACTTTTTATCATACCCAACAAATCCACGAACATATATGACCGTATAAAGGGCCCTTATGATTGAAATAAACGGCGCTGCCGGGTCGTCAAAAACAACAAAATCTGCGAAAAAAAGTGGTATCATCTGGCGTTCTTATCGCAATTAGTCTCACTACTCACGATTTATTTTCGCACTTAAGCCATATTTCAACCGTAGGAGAGTTTCGGTATTTTTTCATTTCGTAGTGAGAAGACTGCCTTACCTGTAATGTATATCGCTATATTAAGGCAAGTGTGTAGAGGACTAAATCGGTAAAAGTGTGCTTTCAGGCATGCGGATTTTCGGCCGATTTTTCTCAAAGATTTTTTTGATTGTGGGCGACGAAACGGAATTAGTACAAGTTGTTCGTAGCAACGAATTTTCGACGATTTTTGACATTTATTTGTGCAGTCTTCGCTTTTTCGTGTAAGTTTGGCAAGAACAAACCGGAAGATCAAAATTTTGAATTTTTCAAGTTTAAATTTACGTTTTTAGTTTTGATCTCACTTGAACAAATGTTATATATATCGTTATGCTTTTCAAAAGAGTAGACCAGAATGTTACTACGTATATACGTAAGCCTTATTCACGAATAAGAATATCGCGAATAGCGAATCTTATCGTATAAACGGTTTTATTAGAATATAATGGTCAAAATGATGTTTCAGCATTTTGCGATTTTGTGCCATTTTGTCCAAATGTTAATTGATGTAGTGGGCGACGAAACGGATGTCACGTCACAAGTTATTCGTAGAAACGAATAGGCATTTCACATTAATGTCTGACATTTAGGTTAATATGCTACGTTTTTTATATGTGTAAGTTTGACATAGACATTAACACATAAATCAAAATTACTTGAATTTTTAACGATTAAATTTACTGTTCATTAAGTAGCATTTTAGAATCCACTTAACAATTATATATATCAATTATGCATTTTCAAACAGAGTTTTAGACAGAAATGTTGACTACATGTTATACTACGCCTTATTCACGAAAACTGAATACGCGAATAGCGAATCTTATCGTATAAACGGTTTTATTCACGAATAGCTAATTCACGAAAGTTATTCGTTAATAGTGAGACTATTGAGGCCTTCTACACTAGGCAATTTTAGTTGCGCAACTCGTGAGTTTGTAGGAGAGACGAGGTACGGGGAAGGTAAGGGGAAAATTGCTGTCGCGAGTTGCTGGTACAGGCAATTTTGTGCGATACGCTTTGTGCTTCTCTTTCTTACTTTCAAACGTGAAAATGTCATCTCTTTCTTACTTTCAAACGTGAAAGTGGCGTCGGGGTTGTTTTTGATGATCGACCGACTCGTGTTGCTGGCCCAATGTAGACACGAAAGCAACTCCAAAAGAGAATTCGATATGAGTTGCGCAACTAAAATTGCTCAGTGTAGAAGGGCTCATTCACGATAAACACGCGAGATGATGCCACATTTTTCGCTCATTTCTCTCTTTTTGGCGATCAGGCAGTGCTTTTGTTTAATTTGAGTTCAAAAATCAAACAAATAAGCTGGAGAACGAAAAGGAAACCAAATCGCATTGAGAGGATAGCACTTAAATCAGAGTCCGTTATTTTTTCGCTTTTGAAGAACTAATTGGCAATTGCTATGAAATCATATGTGTTTCATGTGTGCAACAATTTCATTTCGTTTTGGCAGTCAGGTAGCGCTGAAACGAACCTTTCTCGGTTGCCGTATAAACGGTGACTTTACTATTCGCGATATTCTTATTCGTGAATAAGGTTTAACGTATAAACGTAGTATGTCAAAAGAAGTAAAAAGAAAAACAACTTCAAGAAATAATCGTTACGCTGCGCCTCGACGTGCAATAATTATTGCTATCAATGTGTCAAATTGCCTTGGGAAAATGTTAGCAATATTGCTAGGGTGGGCTTTTATATGTTATGCCATTCACATTTTTAAAATGCCGCCGGACAAGCTGTTACGCTGACAACTCCAGCTCCTTCGATACTTTAATAATATCTTTCGTGAATCAGTTTAGACTAAAACGTAGATGTCTCACAACTTGCGATATGTTACGCATGGCTTTATCTGCAATGCTTATCTGCTATGAAGGTCATTGCCTGAAAATTTAGCAATATCTATCGGCTATACTTTTCATCGCATGTATGAAACATCGCGAGTGTGACATTAGCTGTTAGGACTCACTGCGAGCTTCGCATACTTGTGAAATGAACAATTTGTCATACTAACTGTCAAATGTCTCCACTTGCGATATGATACCGCAGGCTTTATCTCGCATGCTATCTGCTATGAGCGGTCTCCATTTGCGATCTATCGCATACTTTCCATCGCATGCTATGAACCATCGCAAGTGGAGACATTAAGCTAGGAGTCAAAACAATCAATAATGTCTGGTCTTCAATAACGCAGGAATTGCTGTACAGGAAATCCCGCAAACATATAACACAACAAATATTTATATTATTTATTTGTTAATTTTTTGAACATATAGTGATCCAACCATATGGAACCAGTTTCAATGAACTCCGCTTTTGATACTAAGTGGTTCTAAATATGCGTATATGTTGATTATATGCAGGAACTGCTGCGCAGGAATTCCTGCGCTATTGGAAACCAAGCATAATCTTCGATTTTTTTCTGCGTAAGTAATCACAGCTGCCTTTTTGTGACGTCACACATCGTATGATCGAATGCGCTCTTCTGATTGGCTCTTGGATTTGAGTTTTTCCTATGACACAGTATGTTTTGTTTTGAAAGTGCATCAATTGTGCGTAATTTTGAAGCATTACAGTCTAATATAAATAAATAAAGAAAAATCGAATGGATTCATCGATGGACATGGAATTCATGTCCAATGGAATGGTTGACTCCCTCAACCTTCTGAAGGATGAAGAAGCGCTAACAATTATTAAGGAGATAATACCGGAAGGTTTGTGTTTGTTGTTGCAAATTTATATAAATATAGAGGATAAATTAGTGTTATTTTCATATTTCAGAATTATTGAAGAACTTCTTTGACGACATCGATCAAGTTCAATTAACGGATGATATGCAATCAATGCAACAGAACTCATCGAGTATAAAATCAGAATTTTCTTCAGGTTCAGTCTCCAACATCAAACAAGAGCCAGTTTTGTCGGTATCGACGCATGCTGGCAATTTAAGAAATAGTGAATTAAATGTTGAAATGCAAAATCCCCATTATAAAACCCTAATTTCATCGGATCCCATAATGACCAGTGGCTATATGCCCCAAACAACAACGTCAACATGCTATAATATTGGTCTTTTACCATCCAGTGAACGATTTAATAATAATAGTAGTCCAATTTTGAAAATGGATTCATTCAATAAGGTCGCTGTTG
This sequence comes from Chlorops oryzae, assembly GCA_020466095.1. NCBI lineage: Eukaryota > Metazoa > Arthropoda > Insecta > Diptera > Chloropidae > Chlorops > Chlorops oryzae. Next base: position 156,519,894 of record CM035806.1, on the reverse strand, counting down.
ACAGTTCCAACACAGTTGGGCCGTTATCACCGCTTATGTATGCCAATTCAATCCAACCAAATGACTTCATGAATCCAATGCGAAGACAGAATACGAACGAAGAAGTTCTGGAGCCTAAGACCGATAAAAATGTTCTGCAGCAAACGCAAATGAATTATAATGAGAAAAGTCAACCTTTGCCACGAATTTTAGCAGTTCAAAGTCTGCGTACTGACTCAGAGAAGCAGGAAGCCAATCATTCGGTTGGGTTAGAGGTATAATTTAGTTTGTGATAGAGATTCATTAAAACGATTTATAAATTTTATTTTATTTATTATTTATAGTATTCTCAATTACCGACGCAGCAGTCCCATCAACCAACGCAACTTATAATTCAGGCTAATCCTACTTTGATGTATGCAACTGGAACTGCTCCAACTGCTCTTGTTAATTGCACTACAATATTGACATCGCATATACCAATGATTATAGAATCAACTGCAGCGGCGACACCAGCGGTGACACAAACGACTGCAGCAAATGTGCCCACTGTAATTGCAACTGCTAGGGCAACTCCTGCTGTTCTTCCTAAAAGTCAACCGAACAATAATAATAATAATAATAATGCGAATATGGAGAACAAAGTACCAATCAATCGCATACAACCGAAAGTGAAGGAAGTGAAACGTTCGGCGCATAACGCTATCGAACGCCGTTACCGCACATCCATAAACGACAAAATCACCGAACTTAAGAATTTAGTCGTTGGAGAGACAGCAAAACTAAATAAATCGGCTGTATTGCGTAAATCGGTGGATAAAATTCGGGACCTTCAACGACAAAATAATGAACTAAAACTCGAAGTGCAACGATTAAAGAGTGAATTGCTCTCGCGTAATGGTGGCTCAAAGGTCCAGCATTTACTTAGCTCAGGCGTGCCAACGAAGAGAAAGGAAATTGCTGGAATAATGGACGAAGATATGTTGTATGTTGGTGAGAAGCAGCAATATATGACTCCTCCACGTAGTGATGAATCGGATCCATCGCTTTCACCACCGCATTCGGATATTTCTTCGCCTGCTTCGCCGTTTAATGCTTCGACTAGCAGTAGCAGCAGTACTAGCAACCATAGTTTCATCAAAGAAGAAGTTGACATGATTCCACACAATCACCGTGGCATGGCATCGCATTCTCGTCTCGGATTGTGCATGTTTATGTTTGCAATCCTTACAATCAATCCCTTACAGATGCTTCTTAATGGCTATGGTGGTTTTAACGACTACAATGATGATGATTTGAATGGTCAACGAAGGAATATATTATCATTGAATGATAATGGTAAGTATTAAGAACTTTAATTGTCAATTGGAGGTTTTGGAAAAGTAATGGATTGGTGAGAAAAAAGAGTGAATGAATATGCATTACTAATATATAAAATAAGGTGGATCGTTTTGCTCGATTAAAAAAGATGATAATTCCAGAAGACTTCAAACTTTAAATAGTTTCAATTGATAATTCCAAGTCCCAATAAGTATCTCTTGGAGTTCCTCTCTCGAAGTGTTGGCTTGCAAGTAGTCAGTGGCGTAGCGAGACAATGCAAAAAATTCCGCCCCCTCGAACCTGCCTAAATAAAAATACCTTTCTAAAAATTGAAATATGATTTCCCCCATTCGACTTCCCCCTCGCTACGCTACAGCAAGTAGTTGAATAAGAACAAATATAAAAAAATGTTTTAGTAAAGAAAAAAAGTAAATGAAATTAACTTTTAAATATGCGCATTTATAGTTGAGGAAAATTTAATGTCCTGGAAATCTGTTACAACTACCGTATGTCTTTGGCTATTGAACTTAATTATAATGGTGGGATGTATGGTAAAATTGCTTGTCTATGGAGATCCTATTTTGGGAGGCACAGAATCATGTGCTTCGGCTACATATTGGAAACATCGAAAAATGGCGGATACACATTTTGCAAGGGTATTTGAGAAAACCACATTTTCAACTGAACCGTATAAAAATGATAAAATATTTTAGGGAAACATCGATGATTCCTACACGGAGTATTTAAATTGTCTGCATATATTCGGTATTACTTTGCCAACGACCAAACTGGAATACTTCACGCTATCAACATGGCAATTTCTACGATTCCTGTTTCATCGAATATGGATTTTACGGTATTTATCACGTAAAGCTGGTGGGATTTTCTGTAGCGGCGAACAGCGTAAAGAAGCATTATCCTCAGCACGAGAATTAGCGCTAATATTCAATAAATTGAATCAAATTCATTTAGCTGCAAAGAAAAATGATTCTCATGGTCTTTTGATGTCGTTGTTTTCAATAAATATGGCCGAAGTTGCTGGTGATACATTAACCTCGCATGATTTGGCTTCGATATATTTAACATCGGCATTACGTGTTAAGTACAGCTATCCTAAGTGCTTGAAATTCTTTGGTCGTTATTATCTCAGAAAAGCGGTACAAGAGGGAAACAAAAAACTGAATGAATCGAATAAATTAAAAGGATTCCATTGGGCTTTTACTACTTACGGATATCAGTACATTGTGACGCATGATTTTGCTTTCAATGAGAAGGAAATCTCAAATGAACATTATTTCTTTACAACTGTAAGCAATGTTGCTGATCCTCTTTCGTATATCTTAAAGGTAAGCCCAGTTGAAGTTCTTTAATTTCCTGAGGGAAAAAAATTGGACGCTCTTTTTTTTTTCATTTTAGAACTACAGAGAACATTTATTATACAAAGCGATTCAATGTTTGGTTGGTGCCGGCAGCAATAAATCTAACATTCGTACTAAGCAACAAGCCAACGCTAGTAATATGAAGAGTTCAACCAATGATGGAAGCAATAATAAAATACCAACAGGAACAATTGTTAATAACGTCCTGAAATATACGACTCTCCTACGTGACACCTTTTCAGATGATGAAAACAATTCCAATATTGAATGGTGGGTGTGTATACTTGACATAGCCGTGCAATGGCTATTGGGAGACGACACAATGGCAGCAAAAATCTTTAAGAAAATCGATTGCGTACCAAAAGCTTTAATTGATTCTTCCGATAATTTACCTCGCGCATTAAATGCCATACTGCATGCGAGAATATTACTTTCTAGGTAAATAACTACATAATTATATCATATTTAGATTATTTCCTCGGCGACCCTTTTTTCAAGCTCCTCGAATTCGAAACTGAATGAAATGCATTTCGTGTGCTTTTTCAAAAATTATTTTATCACATACTCAATTTCATTCTCGTTAAGAATACTTATATATGCTTCGTTTCGAAGAATTCGAGAAATGTAAAAAGAAGAAAAAAAAAATACCATTCCCAGAGATTTCTTAGTCATAATAAAGGAACAAAAAAAAAAAGGGGAAATAAATTCCGCAGAATTCCCAAGCAGTCTAGAATCAAGAGAATATGTAACCACAATAACCGAATTAAATTGAACCATTTCAGAACGAGCCATCAGAAGACTTTGGAAAATGGCGAGAAACAAAAAATTCTGGGAATGTGCGATAAATCGAGTGCTTATTTACAAGAATGCTTGACGGTCAACAAGATTTCATCTGCCCGCGATATAAAACTTGTAAGTGAATTTTGAATTTTTCATGCATATGCATATAAAAGCTTGCCGCCTGATGATGATAAGGAGTCCAGAGGTGCATTGTGGTCGCATTGTCGCTGTTTAATATCAATTCAGGCAATACTACTGCAATGCAAGCTTAGGGTACCGTTTTCCTATTGGAATTTAGCTAGGGTACCATTTTTCTATAGGAATTCAGCTAGGGTAAGTGTCGCAGCCATTGAATTTATAATAAAAAATAAAAAAACAATTTATATTTTGGGGAATTTTCCATAAAACATTTGGTATATTGATAAAAACGTTTTTAAGGAAATATATAATAGTTCGTTTAAAGACTGCCCCCCTTATTCATAATCAAATTGTAAATTTAAAACATTGTTTAAATTCAGTTTCTGTATGGATATTTGACATTTAAACAATGTTTTAAATTTAAAATTTGATTATGAATAAAGGGGTAGCAGTCTACCTAATCGCATACTCGTAGTTGCCTTTTTTTTTATTGCAAATTAGCGCAAAAAACAGTTATGTCAGTCTCTTCGCCATATAAATGCACGTAGACTACATCTGTTAAACTGCGTTTTCTAAAAAATTTCAAATTTTGAGTTGTGACTCTCTTGATGTACATGTGCGATATATTCAATGTCATCTCGATTGGTGTTTTTTTTTTTTAAACGATTTTGCAAACTTTTCGCGAGTTTACGGGATTATGTTTGGTTTTTCTGAAAATATGTGGATCAAGCCAATAGATATGTAGAACCCAGCGGAAGCCAAGCACGCAGAGCGCTATTCAGCTGTCTGCTGAACTTTCTAGTTGATAAAGCTGAATGCGGTTCTGCGTTTGCTGTCATGGTTCTACACTCCATTGATCGTTAGTTTGGAATCATCTGTTTAAGATGTCATTTTATAGAAAAAAAGTTCAGCTTTCGTTTAAAATTATTTTAAAAAATATTAAAATGTCGCATTCGGCGAAAAATTGCTTATAAAATAAAAACCGTTTTTTTGGCATCAATAATAATTTCTGGAATTGTATATTTTTTTTCGGAAAGAGCAGACAAAAATCTATAAAATCCTTTATCACATTTTTTTCATTTCCAATTTGCGAGATAGAATTTTTGAATACAAAAAGGACCGAAAGTTTAACATGTATCTAGGACGTCAATATTTCCTCCTTTTGCACAATTCATGTACTTCATAGCGAACATTTCCACAAGTTTATCGAAATCCAGGCATGAAGATTTTTGAGGTACACTTGACGTGAAATGCCAAATACATTTATCACTTCATCTACCTTTTAATTTCTCCGAATAAACCTTCAGACATTTTACAAAGACTTTCTTATGAACTATTTGCTTAATGCTTTCACATTGCGCTCAATTTAAGAATTAGTCAGATTAGTATTAAGTCAATTGAATTTTCTTCAAATTTCAGCAATGAATTTTGTAATGTTTACATATTAATAGATATATTTGATTTCCAATTCCAATATTTGTTGTTTCATTCTCAAAGAACAATATTATCCCGTTGAAAGTTTTCCCAAGATAAATTATTAGACGGATGAATATTTATTTTTATATGGTAAAATGAATGTTTTCAGCTTTTCCAACTCTTATGTTGCGATTGGATACTCGAAACCAGAACCGAAGTGTGGGAAATCGAGTATATGAGTCTAGAAGATGATGGATTTTATCAAGTGCCTGGAGACATCCTAGAAAAGTTCCAAAAAGATTTGAACTCCTTACGCAACATTGTTGAAGATATTCCAGTAAGCGTATGAATAACTTTAACTTTTCTCGATTCGTTTAAAAAGGATTTTTTTTTGGTTTTTTTTTTTTTTGTTTCGAACAAAGCATGGACAATCTCGTATTTACTTATACGAAGCAGTTTGTCGTCTTATGGCCGGCGCATCGCCTTGCCCAACACAACAGCTTTTGGATAGAAGTCTACGTTATCGAAACTCGCGTTCGTCGATCATCTGCGGCAGTAAGGATAAAAATCAATTATTCGAAAGCGGCGAAAGAGAACGGGCTGCTGCAATGTATGTTGCTTGCAAGTATCTGCCAACTGCATTGTTATGTTCTCCGGGTGAACGAGCTGGTATGCTTGCGGAAGCAGCGAAAACATTAGAAAGAGTCGGCGATAAGCGAAAGCTTAAAGAGTGCTATCAATTGATGAAATCACTTGGCAGTGGTACTACCGTTACAAATTAGATCAGTAGTGACAGAAAAGTGGTATTTATGTAAGAAAAATTTTATGAAAAATATATACATATGTATAATTAGATCTGTAGATGTAGATGTGAGCTTAGAGCTCTCATCGTTCGCATTAGATCCCTCATTATTCATAGAGCATAATTTTGAGATGCTGTGCTTCGCGTATTTTAAAGTATTTAGAGCTAACACATAGAAAGGCATTCTTTTTATACGGAGTCTACACGATCCGAATATATAATCCAAATGCTTTGTTCAACCATTTTTTTCTGTCACTTCACCTGCGGCGGAGCTTCACACTTTAAGAAAAACTGAAAGTGTCAGCATTCGTGTGAGTTTTAAAAACTATATATATTAGGAATATATCTATTTTTTTTTTATTTAAAATATTTCCTAAATTTTGAAATAAAATAATTTTTTTCTTGTCGACAGATTTTCTTCACAACTATTCGTTTTTTGCACGAATTAATTGTGTATGGTATTTTCAATGGGAATATTACTGTTTTTATTTGCAATAAAACGTGTAAGCACAAAAACCTAACGCTTCATTTTAATTCTTGCATGGTAAGTTTGTGGGAATTTAAAGGGAAATGGATTTCAAGCTTTTATAATTAAAAGATTGGATATGTTTGGCCATCAAGCTTCTCGATGGGTTTATTCTAGACTCGATTATTTATACTATAAAAATTTTCCAGAGTTCAAGAGCAAACCAACTTTATGAATAAATGGCAACCAAAAAAATATGTATAGAACAAAATTATACTGAGAAATTAGAAACTTTTCTGCTATCTTTCTTCTGTCTCTGTCACGTTGGAAAAGATTTTATGCGTTGACCATTTTTTTTTTTTTTTAAATTATTTCTCATGTAATGCAATAAATTAGTTGCTTTCAAATTAACATTTAAAATTCCTCAGATTCAACTTATTCAGCCCGATTCTGAATATTCCCGGGGAACAAATTCCCGGGGAATTTACTTTTCTCGAGAGTAAAATTATTATTCTTTAAATATTTGGGGGAAGAAATTTGATGGGAAATTGGTATTTGACCCATACCCATAATTTTTCTTACCCTATCTATTTGAAAAAGGAGATTTTTAGTCTCGAGAAAAGTAAATTCCCCGGAAATTCGTTCCCCGGGAATATTCAGAATCGGGCTGATTATCCTGTAAATATGAATAATTGATTTCCTGTTGGTGATCATTGACCAGCATCGGGTAGGAAGGGCAAGAAAAATTTCGTTTTCTCAATTGCATTCATTATTTTCAAAAGAAAAAGTACAAAAGAAAAATGTCGTTTTCTTTGTTGAAAATATTTATAAAAGTTTTTAAAGAAAAATTTCTGTTTTAGATTCCACATGAAGATTTCAACGTATGCCAGTGAAAACGTTGCGTCAGAATCAGATTGTGAAATGTCAAAGTTTTTTATTCTTTAGGTTATGTTGAGTTTGCCGTATTGCATTTGTAGGCATCCAAAGAGATTCTAATAAGATTTAATATACGATCATGTCTCAAATTGGGTATTCCTGTAATGACTTTTTAGGATTTCAGGTATGTTTTGGATAGTCGTTACTTATTGAACATATAAAAATTGATAAAAAATAATGTTTTAACTTAGGAGGCATTAAAAAAGATGCGAGACATCGACGATAAAATAATTTATGCACTAAATACTTCTTTGCCAACTGAATCGTTTAAGGGACAATTCAATGCAAATGCAACGTGTACAAATTTGTACGAAAAATTACAGTCCGGTCATAAGGATCGTGAGGAAGCCATACGCAGCTGTATATTAGTGTCGGCAGAAACATTAAGAAATCTGCGCCAAATACATGAAGCTAATCCAGATGACATAGCTGCGACAAAGAAATTGAAATCCGAACAGAGAAAGGTCGGTATATTGGTGGGGCGTTTTTTTTTTTTTTTTCAAGTATTTTGGAATAAAGGAATTTAAATGGAACATTAACGTAACAGGTGTTACGCTTATTAGATTAATATTTTGAGTTACCAATTGTGAATTGTGATACGTTCTAAGATCAGAAAGTTTGTTTTTACTAAACTTTCCTGTTTATTATACTCCTTTAATGTTATGAGCAAGTGAATTTAAATATTCAAAAATGAAGCTTACGTAATTGAGATTTTTTGTAAGCGATCTTAGCTGAGATCTTGTTACCTAATCACCCAATACATGTCTAAAATCTACCCGAGCGCATGTCTATTGCTTGAAATTAATTCTCCAATGGAACGAATTTAAATCATTTTAAGCCATTACAATACTTTGGAAAAGAATACAAATTTCATTTTGGTAGGGAGCTGTGTTGCACTTTTTTAAAAGTCTCGAATCATTCCCACTTTTCGCGTTGGATTTTCCTCAACATATAGTATTTTCATTTATTGTAACCAATCCTTTGTATATAAATTTGATCATTTAAGTTTCTCAATTACTCTTCGATCTCATTTAAGTAAAAATATATATCGCACCTCCTCTTCTAAAGTGACACAACTCAAAATTTTTGAATTTTGAGTTATGATGTGGATCTTGTTCCTAAGTCACCTGTCTACCTGCAGGAAAAATTCCATTCCGTTTTTCCTATTATAAAAGGCCGAAAAAAAGCCGTAATGCCTTTCGTCTTGCTTTGATTGACACTGCGATGCATTTTGTTTTTTGCGTTTTCTGAAAAATGAGAAATTTTGAGTTGTGTCACCTTAGATGAGGAGGTGCGATATGTACAATTTCTAATTTTAATTATTCTTACAGCTTCGGGTATTGCAATCAGAGTTGAATGTCGAGGAAATTGTTAAGGAGAGATCATATAAAGCATTTAATGAACGTTGCCGAGCGTTTTTTCATGCGGGTGCTCTATGATCTATGCTACGGAATTACAATACATCATGTTTTAGTCCAAAAGCCACATTGGATCAGTTGAGGAAACTAAAATGTGTTTTAGAAATAAGTTTAAATTGTTGTTCTTTTCATAATTTTTATTCGAAAATTATAATAAAAAGGTAATATATGAGTACAAAGTTTCATATAATATAAAATATGAATTTGTAATACAAAAATTCAAAAAAAAAAAAAAAAAAAAAATTCATAAATCCTAGTCGTTAAGTGGTAAATCGTAATCTTTATGAAGTTGACGTAGAGTTACATTCTCGTGATTCGCTAGGGCTCCAAGCAAAATTTGCGTAGCATCCTTGATATCATTAAACTGATGAAGCAAGTCAATAATTTGAAGCCTTCTCTTCGATTGCAGTAATTCAAAATCTAAATTATCAATGGAATTGCATGATAGAGAATTCAGTATGCTTTTTAACTTGGGTTCAACATCCACGGATAGTTTCGAGTGGTTGGAAGCCATTTCATTTGCGTTGAACTGAATCTATCTAAGAGCAAACAAAAATTTGCGAAAACAAATTCAAGGTTTTCTTTTGGTGCCGTAAATACTCTACTTCGCGAATACCTCTTATAATAACAAAGAATTTCGAAACCTTATTTATATATGGCTTTTGTTTTTAATTAACTCATAAAAGGCTTTACTGATTTAATTTCCTTTGTCGTCGTTCATATAAGGCAACAATTCAGCAGGGACAAAGTTGGTTTGCCGGAGACGGACGCATGGGGAAGAGAAAAAAATGCTCCCATATCGCATCCCCGAACGTCCCTTGGCAGCCGTTTAGACGTATGGTCAACATCGTTCAACAAATTATCAGATTCCCTTTTCATGTTTCGTTCGTGTCCACACAGCCAAAATTTGCTTCGTTCAACAAATGCTTCAACATTTTATATTTCGACGTTTCCCTCTTGCGCGTAGGAACGATGTTAGAAATGAAAGAAAATAAAATCGTGATGCATCTCTCAAAAAGGATTGATATTCCGAATGTATTGAACGCAAATACAACAATGCAATTTCAAAAAAACAAAAACTATTTAATATTGCTTGGATATGTTTTTTTTTTTATTTTCATCTAAATGTATAAATAGGAGAGATTGTAACAGTTATAAGTTTTATTTAAAAAAATCAAAAATAATCCTTATTGCTTAATTTATATTATTTTTCGTTCAAAAATAAAAATCAAATTTCGAATTTAAAATTATTAAAAAGCTAATAAAATGAAAAATATCAAAAAAGATGCTAAATTAAAAATAAATAAAATTTTTAGCGAAGGCATTCGAACCTTTCCGCTCGAATGACAAAAATATGTGAAGCATAATTTGTAAAAATAATCGCACAGGACGTTTGTTTTCAAGTTTCACGCTAACAAATAAGGCACAAAGAATATAGCCGAGTACGTTCAACAAAAACCAAATTTCTTTCCCAAGCTAGCGTCTTCAAAAATGCTGTTTTAATTGAAAACATACTGTTGATCGAACTCAAACGGCGCTTGCACACAAACCAACTTTGTCGCCTAATATGAACGGCGACTTAGATGGACAGCAAAAAAGCTTTGACGCACGTACCTTAGTCCGTGGTCAGACGTAAAACATATGAATTATTGAAATTGTGTGCGTGCAACACTGTCTGTCTCGCTCTCTCTCATATCTCTCTCTCGCACGCACCCATTACTCTCAGACTATTGCACCTTAGCCCTTACTCTTTATGAATATTCCAGGGGAATTTTTTTTACTAGAAATTTGTCTCGCGGGATAAAAGGTGGTGCTCGAAACATCAATTAAAGAAAGAATATGATGACTTCTGCTTAAAATTGTTCGAAACTCTTGCTCCATTTATATCTCCTTTTCAGTGTGTTTAAAATAGGATAATATTTTTTCAAATCCGCTAGGAAAAATTCCACGGAAATATTTATAATCGGGCTGGTGAGGTTTTGCTACGGTTATTAAGCAACGGCTTAGTTTGATATGCAGGAAAAACATAGGTCTATGATTTTTAGTACATATTTAGATCGAGCAGAAGCTCGTTCGATTCAAGTAGGTTATCCATTTCGGTTGTATGCATATGACGAAATATTTCTTCCTTCTTTATACAGAAATCATTGTTACCCATTAAAAATTTTTCTATGCTGACATAAACGAAGTGTTAAAAGAATTTCAGATTTGGAGAGGTTATTTTTTAGTGCGCTATTTTTGAAAAAAAATTATCTTTATTCTATTCTATTATCGGTGAATAAAACTATAACTTTTCTTTACTATTTAAATGTAATAAAATAATTTATTTATTCTTGCAGCATATTTTGAGCAGGTCAGTACACACTTGCATACATTGAAGATACAGAAGCAGGCGAAAAGATACAGATTTCGTATAATTATCCGCAAAGTGGCAGCACTGGTTTCTAGCAGCCTATGTATAGGGCCCTTTATACGGTTCGTTTGTTGAGTTCCTTTGTGAGATTTGGTTCGTTTATGAGATTTGGTTCGTTTGTTAGGTTCGTTTGTGAGATTTGGTTTTCAAAAATTTTTGATTTTTCTGTCGGTGTGACGAATAAGTTTAATAATTTAAATGGCTGCATCATGCACACAGTATATATCTAATATATCGTTGATAATAAGTGCTGCTACTAATGCGCGTGCCATCTTTTCTCGCTAAAAATTATAACGAAATGAAGCTTTATGACATGTTCGTCCCTGTAAACACAATAGTGGGACTCATGCAGCTTCGCAAATTGTGGAAATGAGAAATTTGTCACACAACTGTCAAAATTTATATGAAAATTTACGATGGGAAAAGTTGCGAGGGCATTTGCGAAGCTGCATGAGTACCACTAATAAGTTTTTTTATGACACACTTTGCATCATGCTAAGTTCCTAAACATAAATGACCGTATAAAGGTAGATCTACCGCATATTTTGTAAAATTTGACATTCTACCTATTCTACCGCACGAGGCCCAAAATCTACCTACATCTCGGCAGCAAAAATCAAATAATTGTACAAGGAAATATTAAAATTTTACGTCAACATTATTAAGGAACTTTACTTCAACAAATATTTTTCAACGATTTGAAAATTAGAGGACTTAATTGTCGTCAATTTTAGTTGCAATTTCAAGATGAAATGAGTGAAATACGAATAGTCAAGTCTGGCAGTGCTCTTATCTGCCATCAAATTGAGTTAAAAAAATAACAGCGGCAGCGTAACGTTCTTTAATTTCTTTTGAATTGAAACTTTTGAAGCAAGTTCTCTTCGGCGGCGAAACTATTTTAAAATGGACAAGTTCATAAAAAAGTAAATTAATATCAACATTGGTTTATAAGTGTGCGTCATTTTTATAATTAATTTACCAGAACCTCAACCTTGAGAGCCGTTAATGCTTCGGATAGAAGAGATTTTAGTTTTGTTTGATTTCTTAAAAACAAGAAAATGTTTGTATTGCTTTTTAGTTTTTAATATATTATTGTTATATATAGGCTACTCACAAAGGCTGCTAAAATCCCTACTTATGTGCTAATATGCTTTTTATATATTGAGTTTGACAGCTTTAGAACATTAGAAGGGATTTTAGCAGACCTTGTGAATAGGTCAATAGATAATAATTATAATCTTTTGTGCGTAAAATATCTACCGAAACAGTTTGTGAATCATACCAAATTTGCATACATTTTCTTAGACAAAAATTTTGATCCTTAGAATGTATGTCCTAGATCGATATGCATTGAAGAGTAAGGACATTGAGCCTTTAGATCATCTTGAGTCTTATTTTGAAAATTTACAGTTGAGTCAAGAACTATTGTGCAATAATGATTGCGAATTTAAATTTATAAATATAACTGAATGTTAGAACACGATGAAAAATTGAAGTATAAAATTCATTTCCAAAATGTATAAGGTAAAATTTATTCTCGACTAGTTCAACCGACGAGCTCGTCGTCGCGAAAAGGTTCCATTAAGAAACAATGTAGCTTTGCTATTGAGACAATTTATGTACAACGATCGCTGTACTGCTGTGTAAGCTCTTCGATGGCGGCATGTCTAATGTAGTAAATAAAAATTTCTTTGGATAAAATATCTACCGCAGTTTGCTGAAATCTACCTAATTTTTTGAGAATTCTACCGCATTAAAAAAAAAAAGTGGACACACTCCCCCTATGTCAACTGTCATTTTTAATGAATGACAAATTGAAGAAGAAGAAGAAGAAGAAATTGTTCGTGAGATCATTAATATATAAGTTCCGCATGTCAAAATTTGCGGTGGAAAGATTTCGCGAATTCGAAAGTTCACAAATTAATCGAATAGCGTTAGAATCAATATAACAATAGAATAATGTCTGCTACGCACAAAAATCGTTATAAAAATGCCGGACTGGATTCAACCGAGATGCGTCGTCGTCGCGAAGAAGAAGGTATCCAATTAAGGAAACAAAGACGAGAGCAACAATTAATTAAACGTCGCAATGTACTGCTGGAAAGCTCTTCAGGAATGGATAGCGGCGATGTTCTGAAGGTAGGTAACGTGAAGATTTTTGGTACAAAGACGATTCGCTAAATGTATATCCATATGCGTATGCATACGTATTTATATATACCTATATACATATATATATATATATATACCTATATACATATGTTTATATATACATACCTATATACATATATATATATATAATATTTGCATGATTTTAAAGGAGGCTGAAATGCACATTTGTGCCAACGATTTACAGCCATCGCACCAGCTTCCTGAGCAATTATTGGTTGAACCTCATCCGATGGTGCAGAGCCAACAGCAAATAATACCAATACAACAGCAAGGATCCACTATAATAAAGAATGAGATGATCGAACAATTATACAGTGAAGATGAGGCTGACCAACTAGAGGCAACGCAAAAATTTCGTAAACTTCTTTCACGGGATCCGAATCCGCCCATCGAAGAAGTCATTCAAAGGGGAATAGTTCCACGATTCGTTCAATTTCTTAAAAATTCCAACAATGCATCCCTACAGGTGAATGAATTGCTCACATCCATTTCAACTAGAAACAGAAATTTTTATAATGACGTTCTGCTTAAAGTTCGAAGCTGCTTGGACTTTGACGAATATCGCATCAGGAACATCGCAGCAAACTAAAATCGTTATTGAGGCGGGTGCTGTTCCTGTTTTTATAGAGCTTTTATCCAGTCAACAGAACGACGTTCAAGAACAGGCTGTATGGGCATTGGGTAACATTGCCGGAGACTCGCCAGCCTGTCGGGATTATTTGCTGAATTCGGGCATTCTGCAACCTTTATTACAGTTCGTATACTAAATAGAAGAATTGAATTATTGTGTAACTTTTTATCGACGTTAATAATTTGTGATTTAAATTTTGTTTTTATAGTGTGCTGAGCACAACCGATCGTCTAATGATGACACGTAACGCTGTTTGGACTTTATCAAATTTATGTCGTGGAAAGAATCCACCAGCTGATTTTTCCAAAATCGTAACGGGGCTGCCCATTTTAGCACGGTTGCTCAATCACAACGATGCGGATGTTCTAAGTGATACTTGTTGGGCGATTAGCTATCTATCGGATGGACCGAATGATAAAATTCAAGCTGTCATTGATGCTGGCGTGTGCCGACGTCTAGTGGAACTACTCATGTATGTATTCATCCCCGGCTGACGATAACGTCTTCATAATCGAATATTCACTATCCCGATATTAATCTTAGGCACACTCAAACTACTGTTGTTACCGCTGCGCTTCGTGCTGTTGGAAATATCGTAACTGGCGACGACGTTCAGACACAAGTTATACTAAATTGCAATGCTTTGCCGTGCATAAGCCACCTACTAACATCTTCCATTGAAACGATTAAAAAAGAGGCTTGTTGGACGATCTCTAATATTGCAGCTGGTAATCGTCAACAAATTCAAGCCGTTATCGATGAAAATATTTTCCCGATTCTCATGTCTATTATGCAAACTGGAGATTTCAAAACCAAGAAAGAAGCAGCTTGGGCTATAACAAATGCAACAAGCAGTGGAACTGCCGATCAGATCAAATATTTGGTAATAATAATCCAATGAATTCTTTGAAACAAAATTTATATATATATATATCATATATTATGTATATCTTTTTATAGGTGCATGTTGGTTGTATTCCACCAATGTGTGATTTCTTAACTATAGTCGACTCAGATATTGTACAAGTTGCTTTAAATGCTTTAGAAAACATCTTGAAGGCTGGTGAAAAGTTTGCAACGCGTCCAAATCCATACGCGATAACAATCGAAGAATGCGGAGGTAAGCGCTAAAAGCTCGAATGTTAAATTCAATACATCGAAGTCGACCTGTAGCTTGATTTCTTCTGCTATGCTATTTATATATTATTATGATTATTTTTTAAAGGGGATTTCTCGCTTATATTTCAGGTTTGGATAAGATCGAGTATCTACAGTCTCACGAGAACCGCGATATATATCATAAATCTTTTTATATTATCGAACAATATTTCGGAAACGAAGAAGAAGATATACGTGTGGTGCCATCTGTAGATAATAATCAATATTGTTTTAATCCGGATGTTGGTACTCCACAAGGTGGTTTCAATTTCTAGCTAAACCTTGTTGTGGCCCGTATAGCTGGAGCATCAAGCATAATTTATTAGAAGTCCCAATGTTAATTTGGACGGCATCGAAATTTGAAACATATACAACAAAAACTACACGCACTTGCATCTTCAACTAGGAGGTGAGAGGAGCTAATCAAGACCATTCTACTCAACTCTATATACCTAGTAATTTTCGAAAAAAAAAGTTACTATAAAGCAACCATCTTTGCTATACATGACGCAAAAATATAGAGAAAACAAAAAAAACGGTGGATCGCTTGTCGATTTTATTCGACCAAAAAACGTAGAAATCATAAAATTGCGGTTGATCGGATGTCTATATTATTCGACAAAAGTAAAAAAAAAAAAAAATACATAGGAAAACTGTTGGTCGTTTGTCGATATTATTCGGCTTGATAAAAAAAAATTTTGGATAAAAAATTTACTATTACATAATTATTTTCATGTTGGTATTCCATCAAGGGCTTTTTTTTATTTTTCCGCTTATTTGCTATCCATATTTTTTTTAAATAAGCTGTACCGTTTGTAATTGGTATCTTTGGAAGTTTTTAGAAACATTTTTATGCCACGTTTATTCCAAAATCAGGCCTTGCTTTCTTTCAAATTTTGGGCTTTGTTATAAGTTTATAAATAATTTGTAAATATTAAAGCAAGCAAATAAATTTACGAAAAAGGTAACAACAAAAAGCTGAATAACAAAAAAAAAAAAACCCATGAAAAGTTTGCAAAATGTCATAAAATTTTAAGTTGGTTTCATTTGAAGAAGTTTTTTCTTTTTGGAAAATAAACGTAAATCAAATTGGAACGCACCATGACGGTTTGAATGTGTTTTTAGTATTTCAATCATTCGGGTAAAGGTATGGAGGAAATCTTCAAATGTTGGGCTATTTATGGATGTTCATAATTACTGAAGTGGCATTTCCATTAGGAGGTATTTCGCTGGGCAATCAAGTATTATTAAACAAAATTCTGAAGAAATCTATGACAAGTTTCAGCTGCTCTTCAATATTGCATCATTTTATTTTGCGACTCTTATTGTAGATCAGATTTTCTTTTTTGCTAAGAATGCCACTTTGCATATAAATCCGAGCAAGAAGAAAATTTTAATGGGGAATTTTGCTTCCAACGGTTACATAGTACTCTCGATTGTTGAAGAGTGAATTAATTAAAATAAGTCTCGTGTATGGTGATACATAATTGGGCAATATTGGGCGAAGACTCGAAATTCTTTAAAAAAATTTTTTTTTTTTTTTATGTTATAAATATTTATTGCAATGTCTCATTGCCATTTTTTAATTTCATGATTTGACTGCGAAATTCAAAAAGTATTAATGTGAGTGCCGATGCTACATTTAGGCTCTCTATTCCATCGGCTAATGGAATGGAAAGGCATTTGCCACGGCCAACATTTTCCAGAAATCTGTAAGAATAAATCAAATGAGCATATCGAGAAATGTATGTATGTAGTAGTAACAATTTTACTTGTATGCATCTTCGCTGACGCCATGTGTCTCGCCACCAATAATAACAAAATTATGTGAAGCGATATTTCCTATATCCTGATAAGTAGAGGCAGCTTTGCCATCGGTAACTTTTAGTGCCTTCCCGAAATTGTTTTCCGCAATAAAAATATTATAATCATCATCACATTCAGAAGGTATGCATTTCTCAATGTCAGGCCAACATATGTCATCACGAATTAACAAACGAAAATGACCGCCGCAACCACCGCGAAGTGCTTTTGACTCCCAAGGATCACAGCATCCTTTCGTTATAATCACTTGTGTACATGGGAGAGCGGCGCAAGTACGAATTATGCTGCCTAAATTATTCGGTTCACGAATATTATCACATATGACACTGATTGGAAGCGGTTGTGAATGTAGATTTTCTCTTTTTATATGATTCTCCGTAGGTCTCTCAAATACTGCCAACAGTCCCGGTGGTGTTGCTAAAGTTGACCACATTTTTAACTCATGCTGTGATATTTTGAATATTTTACTTCCGTACGTTTTTTGTGCTTCTGCAACGTCATCTTTAATTGCCGTTAGTTGATCCCTTTGGCTAAATACCAATGCATTTAGATGAAGATTACATTTAATAGCCTCCGATATTAAACGTCTTCCTTCAATAATGATCATTCCTTTCCTGTCACGTTGCTTGCGAGAACGTACCGTGGTTAGAATTGGTGTCAATAATTTGCTATCTCGATAAAACTCCAAGCCCAAATCTGGATCTTTTATGATTTTACTTTCCTTCGGACGTTCCTGATACCTTTTCTCTTTGAAATGAGTGGGATGTTGTTGTTTTTGCTTTCGCAAGAACTCATCACTAGAACTTACAGGATTGAATTTTTGTTTGGAATTTTCAAAAAGATTAGCTCCAATTTG
Source organism: Chlorops oryzae (assembly GCA_020466095.1). Lineage (NCBI taxonomy): Eukaryota > Metazoa > Arthropoda > Insecta > Diptera > Chloropidae > Chlorops > Chlorops oryzae. The sequence goes on along the minus strand of CM035806.1, from coordinate 156,502,206 downwards.
AAGATCGTCACTTATATTGGCATTGGATTCACTGAAAGTATTAATTTCATATATAAATATGTATATACATATACGTATACAATTTACAACTTTTTTTTTATATTTAAACAAACCTTGTTGCCGTTCTCTGGTTTTGATACAAAACCGGTCTCAAAAATGTCCTGTAGCATTCCTTTGGGACAGTTTTTCGAAGAAGGTTATGAAACATAATAAAAACAAAAGTCAACGTGCTATTATAATCCAAACAATCGAAGCTTTTCAAAAGGGCCCTTTATACGATCATATATGTTCCTTTACGATGAACTATCGCACGTGTAGTCGCACTGTTAGTCGTCGTTCATATTATGCGACAGGACAAGCGAGCGACACGGTGGTTACCGGCAAGGGACGTTCGGGGTAGAGAGAAGCGGCCTTTACATGGTCACGTTTTCCTGCAAGTGCCGCATCATGCAAAAGAATGCCATGCCTGTTTTTCATACATTTTTTGCTTTTACATGGTCATTCTTTTCAATCACGCCACGCATGACTGCAGGTAAACGTGATCATGTAAAGGCCGCTAGAGAGGTACGTGTCGTACGTGTAAGCCTTTGTCAGATAGGCTCCGTCGTACGTCATGCGTCACGTCATATGACTGACAGCAACGTGTTGACGTAAGTTACCGACACAATACGTAATAAGTACGTCATTGACGTATAAACAATTTTTCAGCTGTGTTGTGAGTTTAAAAACTAGTTATCAAAAAATATGGATTTCGAGGATATTTTGGACTTGATAATTATTGGACTTCTTGTTATTCTTCTTCAGCAAAATAAAAACGTGCAAAAAAATCAGCTGGCTGCTGTCAAACAAATCGACGTACCGTCGAAAGTTGAGAGTTGTCCAACTTTTGTGCGTCACGTCGACGCAGAAGTATTGATTGGGATGCACTTCATATAAACACATGTATTTCAACTTAGCTGTCAGTCATATGACGTCACGCATGACGGACGACGGAGCCTATCTGACAAAGGCTGTACTCGGCGACACGCTTTGTGCTAGAGATGCGCGCGTGAGTGACTTTTGATCCACGATCACGCACGCTCACGGTACCAAAAATTTCGTGCATGCATGCTCACGCACAGTTCAAAAATGGCTTGCTCACGTTCACGCACGGTCACGAGAACCATTTTGAGCTCACGCACAATCACTCACAATTTTCAAAAATTCCGAATTAAACGAATTAGAAATCATAAATTTCACAATGTCGTTGCATTAGTAAAGAAAAAATAGAACATAATTAAATAAGAATATATTACATATAGCCGGCCACATATGCTTAAGATAAAAGGGATTTGATTGTCTTTTAAAAAGTGAATCAACCATTTTTAAATTTCGTTTGCATTTTTTTGATTGGACATACTCATGCGTTTTAAAAAAAAGATTGTAAAATACGACGGATAATCGCAAACGCTTTCATTTTCATCATTCAAGACTTCATTCAAAACTGAACGTTTGTGTAACGCTTAACAAATGTTCAACCGTCTCTAGAGCCGATATTATGAGAAATCATTCGAACCCTCGAAGGAGTGAAATCTGAGAACTTTTTTGCGTTAACTGTCAAAATACATGGAAGCTTTGACGGCTGTTTAAAAAGTTCTCAAAGTTCACTAAGTTCGAGCTCTGAATGAATACCCATCGTGGTATCGATGATTTGAGAGCTCATATATTTACTACTGACATAGATGCGCAAACACAGTTTTGTAGATATATTTTAGTAAAGCTCATATTTTAGTAAAAAAATATTTTTTAACAATAGCAATAATTTCGTGAGTGGGGGTGTTTCCTATTCACACACGGTCACGCACGACACAAAAAGTTTAAATCACGGTCACGCACGTCTCACGCACGAAAATCGATTTCCACTCACGCTCACGTCGTGACACGGTCAAAAATCACGGCACGCGCGCACCTCTACTTTGTGCTTGTCCTTCTCATCATAAAAACAGTGCTGCCATATTTGGGTAAATATTCTCTTCTTATGAAGAAGCATATTTATAGAAATCCGAAATAATTTAAAAAGCTCACTTACAAGTATTGAATATGAGAAATTTTAGAGAAAAGCGTACACTTTTTCAAAAAACTACCGTTGAACCAACATATGTTGACGAAAACCGTGATAATAATTTATTTCTCTTATTTCAATAGCTTAGGGGATTTTAAATTCTGATAGTAGGTATTTCAAAATATTTTTTCTGGCAGCAATGTATTCAACTAGTGTCTTCTCCTTCTTCAAATGTCGCAGAAACAATTTTTACTAATTTTATACACCTTTACTGGCAGCACTGCTCTATTTTTTATTAGAAGTTTTCTCTTGAATTTCAAAAGTGACTCGATCGACTGTTTTGCACGCTTTAGTTTTTGTCGTGGGAAAAGAAGAATCAAAAATACACAAATGAAAAGTTTTGTGGGATAAGAAATTTCGTACTAAAAGGCAATGCAACCAGCGGTGCGCGGCACTTCGAAATCTAAAAGTCGGAGACAACTGAAGCTGTGACAACAACAAAAACCAGAACAGCCGAAACCTTTGTAATAACAATTTATTTTTCTCATTGCTTTGAATAAATGTTCTTATTTTTTAGAGTTATAAAATATTTCCGATTGAACAAGCCAATGTTGCAGTATTTAATGGAGGCTTTGATAGGAGTTCTACGTTTTTTTTTTTTTTGGCTGAAGGCGGATATCTAACTGGTGAAGGTATTTATCTGATTTACACAATTCATTTCGGAACTGAATTTAATGATGATCGCTTAAGAACGGATATCTGACGGTTTTGGGAACTGAAAAACGCACAAGTTATGGTGCGGTTCGAAAAGACCATTTGATTATACGATAGCACTGTATTCTGATTGAAGAGAAATCAGAAAATCTGAAATATTTTCCTTTAGTGGACTTAAAAAGTCTTTCAATTACTTTCAGTTGTTCTCCGCCCTGGCATTTCTACCAAGAATGAGGATTACTTCTGATACTTCATATGCGATGGGAAATGGGTTGCAAGTGGAACAGGAAAGAAGGAATATATATATTTATACATATGAAAAATTTTTGGAGCTGGCCATTTCTGGGATCTTTCTTTTTTGAAAATTCAGTGAATTTTGAAAAGTGTGCTGGAGATTGTTTTGCGGTTGCGCTACGAAGAGGCCCAGGGGATTAAGATGCGCGACTGGGGACACCAGCGGCGTATTACTACGTTGTCAGAGAGGTGTGAAGAATACAATTTCGACATCCCGTGGGAGGAGAATTTGTTCTATATTTCGCAACGACTATTGCGAAAAAAACTAGAGGCTAACGCATTGCGAAACAAAGAGGGTGAGCGGACTCATGATTCCTACCGGCTATCGGACCTTTTAGACCGGTTACACCTGTTTGCTCCCGGAGTTCGGTCATATTTTGTGACAAGTCGGGAGGTATCTTCACAATGGGATATTCCCCGCAATACCAAAAATTTATCTGTCGGTTTAACCCCGGATGGGAAATTTGACGACAGCCCCCCAGCGTTGTGGGCTGATGTATAAATAAAAAAAAAACATTTTTATAAAACAAAAATTTTAGAAAACGCTTTCTTATTTTTGACTTTTTGATACGTTTTGTAATTCGTCTAATTGTTCGTGAGTGTCTTGTGACTTTGATCGGGTAACTACTCCTATTGGTCTGTCTGAACTCGGAAGCCTGCTTAATGCATCCGCGTTAAGGTTGTTCTTCCCAGGTTTATAAAGAATTTCGAAGTCATATTCTAAAAGTTTTAATCTAAAACGTCCTAATCTCGTGTCTTGCTCTTTTAAATTTGCTATTCCTTTCAGTGGTTTGTGGTCGGTATAAATTTTGAAGTGTTTGCCTAAAAGGTATGTTCTGAAATTTTTAACTGCCCACACGATTGCCAGAAACTCCTTTTCTATCGTGGAATATCGTCTCTCGGTTGCACTAAGTGCCCTACTTGCATAGTATATTGGCAGATCGTGTCCTGGCTCACCTTGCGACAATACCGCACCTAACGCTTCGTTGCTTGCGTCTGTTGTAAGAATAAATAACTTTTCGAAATCAGGATATTGTAGTATGGGGGGGGGTTGTAACTGCATTTTTCAATTTATCCATTGCGTCTTGGCAATTCTTATTCCAAATAAATTTCTCATCTTTTCTTAATAATTTTGTTAATGGCAAGGATATTTGAGCTGCCTCGGGTATAAACTTTCTATAATAGTTGATCAAACCGAGAAAGGACTGCAATTCTTTGATGTTTTTGGGTGGTTTAATATTTCTAACTGGTTCTACTTTCGCTGGATCAGGTAAAACTCCTGATTCTGAACATTTGTGCCCTAAGTAAACTACTTCTCTCTTTAGGAATTGGCATTTTTTCTGTTTGAAGTTTCAGATTGTTTTCCCTTAAGACGTCAAAAACATTTCTTAACCGAATATCGTGTTCTTCTAAATTCCTGGCGTAGATAACAATGTCGTCAAGGTACACAAAGCAATCAATTCCCTGAAGACCCGTCAAAATACTATTCATAATTCTTTGGAATGTGGCTGGTGCCCCCGTTAGACCGAAAGGCATTCTTATGAATTCAAAATGGCCCATGCCCGTGCTGAAGGCTGTTTTCTGTCTATCGGGTCCATACAATGATGTCACGCACTAAATTGCGATTTGTGGAAAAATACCGCCTACCCCTTGGTCACAAACTTTACATATGAGCTAACCCCCCCCCTTGTGTTAACGTAAATTTTAATATTGAAAAACTATAGGCCAATTCACAATTAATGCTTTTTGCCAATTATTGCTTCCTTTTTTATATGGAATTTGACAATTCACGCCTACTTTAACACATTAAACCTTAAATTAGGTGTTGTAATGTTCTTAGGTACAAGTTACCTGTTTACCGTACCTTCGGCAACTTTCAGTACCTTCTACCTGTAACTAGTGACTTTTTCAATTTGTAGGACCTTTCACCTTTATACCTTTTTCATCGAAAAAGGTACTTAAAAAAGGACTATATCAGTTATTTCCACAAATAAATATTAGCAAAATTTTTTTGATATTTTATTTAGAAATTTGTTCAAAAAATTTCAGAATCGATTATTTTCCGCTCAAAATACGATTTTGAGCTTTATTTTCGCTTTGGAACGTCCAAAAAAAAAGTCCGTGGAAGAATTTGCCTAATAAATATTTTAACTCCAAACGCGTTCGCAAAGAGTTTAATGATTGATTTCCTAAGTTTTAAATGGCATAGCTTTTTTTTCTTAAGAATCTGAAGAGAGACCCTAAAAACCAGTTTCAGTTAATTTTTTAAAAACGAAATATTTAAAACGGAATTTCGCCATTATTATTTCAATACTTAATACATTTTGCAACAAAAAACGATTGTCGTAGCGTAAGGAACGCACACAATAACAAATTTCTCAGCTCCTACCTTGGCCAATTCCGTCAATTCTCACTTTATAGGAGAGAGGAAGTGTGGGGAGGTAGAGAAAAATTGAGCGCTCAATTGCACAACATCGCGGTAAAACAATTAATGGAAAAGGTTTTAAAATATCAATTTAAATATGGCTCTTAACTAATGATTATATAACTTTTATAATAATAATATTGCCTTCTTCTTCGTCTCCTGTGGAAAGGCTTTTCAGCACAGCGGGTCAAATTTGTACGCCAAGGCGAAACAGGTTAGTGACGATTTACAGTACTTCCCGCTTAATTGACACACCAAAATTGCTCGACTTTTTATGCAACTAAGCGGGGATATCAAATACCCGAGTTTTCGGATAATTGCAATATAATTTCAAATAAGCGAATATATGGTTAAATGACCGTATATTGCATTTAATAGAGTTTAATACAACTTAAAATGTACATATTTGTTTACATATTTACATATTTTTCTTTGTAGGAATTATCTAACAGTCTTCCCAGAGAAGAAGTTGTAATCTTAGACTGGACCCGATTTTTATCAATTGTTTTCAAGACGTCTGTTTTCATTTTTTCAATTCAATAGAATATTTGTCGACAGGTAGGAAAAAGTCTCTTAAAACATTAATTGCCTTGACTGTTTCGTTTGCATCTGGGACTTATTGTCACTCAATCGTAATTAGATATCGAATTTTTCATAGTTGCCAGATAAGCGAGTTTTTTTCGTACTCTTATAATTGGTAGTTTTTAAAAACCGTGGCAATTAAGAGAGTTTGGCAAATAAGCGTGTGATAAATAAACGGGGAAATTAATGTTACGTTATATGGGGAAAACTCATTGCAAAAATTTTATTGCAATTATAAGGGTTTTGCAATTAAGCGAGTTGCAATTAAGCGGAAGTACTGTATTCGAAACATTGTTGATGTTACGAGAAACCGAAAAATAGTTCGATGCACTCAAAATGACTTTAAAACATGTAAAATAAAATTGTTGTTCATACTTTTTATTCATATATTCTATATATTAAATAAAAGAATAAAAAATATGTTCAATTAAAACTTTAAATCAAAGATTAAACAAAAAACAAAAAACAGGAACTGCATTTAAACCCCTCATGAAATTGCCTTATATGCTTTCCAAGCGTACAAAAAAATGAATGCGACACACGTAGATCGAAATAGCACAATTTCAGAAAATATCAGAACAAATTTGACATATGAAATTGAGGCAATTTGAATTTTGTTCTGAAATTTCGTAACTTAGATTACGGTTGTCTGGCGCATATCGAATTTGGCACAAAATTCTGCAGTTTAATTATACTAAGTGAATTTTGAAAAGTACCTTTTTGTACCTGTACCTTGTACCTAGTTACTTTTATTTTTTGTACCTGTACCTGGAACTAGTTCCTTTTTTTTGAAAGGAACTGTACCTGTACCTAGGTACAAAAAAAAAGGAACTGTTACAACACTGTAAATTAGCTTGCACTTTGTGACACATATCACTAATTTATAAATATGATGCTATTTTTCATATAAAAAAATTAATGTAACAAAATCTTTATTTTATATTTTGTTTGTAGTAACAACGGTAACAACGTTTTCTTCCTTAGTACAGTTTTATTTTTAAGAGAAAAAATAATTTTTGTCACTTAAAATGGAACCTCTGCGGATGAATTAATAAAAATTTAATTTTACTATGAAAAGTGTGACATGACATGCTTGGGAACCCCCCCACCAACCGTGACATCATTTATGGACGCTCCCTATCCTGTTCATCGACCAGTACTTGATGATAGCCGCTAGCTAAATCCAAAGTGGAAAAAATAACGGCTACATCCCAATTGGTCAAGAATTTCATCTATTCTTGGAATAGGAAAAACTTGTTTAAGTGTAATTTCGTTCAATTTAGGGTCCTTAAGGCAATATCTATTGCTATCAAAGTACCTGTTCGGCCAATACCGGCGCTGCAGTGTATTATTATTTTGGACAAACTATATTCTGTTGTTATAGAATTTTGGTGATTTTGTATTTCCAACTAGAATTTTAGTAAAAGTGCTGGCTCCGGAGTACCATTGTCCGGCCAGTTTAAAAATTGCCAGTGGAGAATTTTTCTGACTTCTCTGGTTTCCAGATTTTTTAATAATAATTCGCTCTGTATACCAGAGTCGGTTTTGTTTATTTTCAACGTCTTTATAATGAAACTGTTGGACTTAACGCACGTGCCTGTATTTTTTCCCCAATATTGAAAACATTTTTCTGTTCCATATTCCTGTATCTCCGATAGCATAACTATGTTATAACAATTTTGATCCCACACCATTTGCCAAAAGTCATTGACGGTATTTATTAATGGGCCCTGAGTGGCAATGTATTCTCTTTTTCTGTCAAATCCATCAACAAAATTCGCATGGATATAATTTGATTGTTCGGATGAACTTAGCTTTACTCTACTGTGTTCAAAACAGGGTATATTTGAATAACGATTTTTTGATTTATTTTTCGCAAATGTGTCTATTCTGCCATTTTCTATATTTTGGTTCAGCTTATTGAATTCGTCTGATATCTGCTCTGAACTTTTTGTTGTAAAAAAAAAGTGTTTAATTCTTGTTCTATTAGTGTCTCGATTGTGCCAATTTTATCTTCAAAAGGTTTGAGTAAATCCTTATGAAACGTCTTTTCTTTTCCTTTTATTCGCAATCGCACATTACTTGTCGATGGAATGGACACGACTTCATAAGGACCTTCCCAAATTGCCGAAAATTTATTTATTCTGTTCTGATTTTTAATCCAAACTTTCTCGCCCACTTTTTTTATTAATAAAATTATATCTATAACTTAAAGCTAAGCGGCTAACCTTAGGTCATGGGACATAAAAAATGGGTAATGAAACAAATGTAAATAGCGTAATAGGCGGCTAAAAAGGTCCTACTTATAAGTATCCCAGTCGGAATTTATGGCATGCAAGTCAAAAGTCATCAATGCAGGAATAGTGACACATTCATATGTAAGTAGAGCAATTGGTGCTCTTTCTTTCTGATCTTCTAGTGAAAATGTCATGGAAACAAGAGGTCGCTACAAAAAACTCTTCTTCAAATGAAATTTTTATTTGAGATTTTTTAAAACCACTGTTTTTAATGTTTTCAAGATGTCTGTAATGATATAAACATAGCCTATAGTCTATTTTCAAATGAAATAGTCATGCTCGTTGGATCCATTTCAGCCATTCACTTATCTTCCGAATGTATAACACATAAATTTTTAAGTAGGGGAAAACAGCGGCCATCTCTTATCAAACTTCATTAGATATAACTTACTGTCTCCACTTGCGATGATTCATATCATGCGATGGAAAGTATGCGATAGATCGCAAATGGAGACCGCTCACATCATATGGCATGCGAGATATAGCTTGCGATATCGCAAGCCATCTATCGCTTGCGATGAGATGCCACTTTTGAGTTTTTTTTATGCTGTTCCCTTTTCTGAAAGAACGGGTTTACCCAGAATGTCGGGTTTTTTTTTTTTCTTTTTTGCTCTTGATTTAACGAATATTACATCGCTTTCAATCTTTTATCGCTTCTATGCAACTACTTTTCTCGCTGAACGCCATCTTAAAATGCTCATCGCATGCCGAAATTTGTCGACTCAAAAAAATCTCACTACCTGATGTCATCGCATACCATAAAATGTGACAGATGGTATGCGATGAACTATCGCATGTGGATTCTCACTGTAAAGGTAGAAACACTCACGCACTGCGCCGCAGTGCCATCGGTCACATAGAAATCAAAATGTATGAAAGCAGACACTCAAAAAATTAGCATGGCATAGCGTTCTATAGATTTTAGATTTCTATGCTAATTTGACAGCTGTATTGCTGCCATTGTTTGGAGACTTGCACTTATTTCTGGCAGTTCATTTCCATATTATTTTGCTGTGCGTCACTGTTTACTACAAATTTTCTCTATGCCATGCCATGCCACGCAGTGCGCCGCAGTGCGTGAGTGTTTCTAGCTTAATGATTACTAATGCAAGTCGTCGCCGGATGCATTTTCACCTCTTTGGAAGTAGTGCAATTTCCGGCAGGGTAGACAGCCAGATAAAAACCCCATTTATATTTAATATTTAAGCAACCAAGTAAAATCATAGTTATACGCGAGCAATTAGCTAAAATGATGCATAGAGAATGATTATCTAATAGGAATTCATTGTCGCGCACAGTGTTTTTTAAGCAACACACAAACAATTCGGATTATTTGTATTATGTTTCTACCTAAATTTACGCCTGTTTTAGGCGGCTCAGTGAGGTTTTTTCAAAAACAATTGCTCAAAAGGCACGTCTCCACAACAAGAGCTGCGTATCAAAATATAAAGCACTATGTTCCCAACAATCTGGAGAAGCGTTTTTTGGTATGGACTGGAAAGTATAAATCACTTGATGAAATTCCAACTCATGTGAGGTAATATGTTTTGAATAGTAGAAAACTTTTATTTTCAGAATATTTTCGACATGAAACACATAAATGCATGTATGCTCATCTGAGAACATGAGATAACAACCAAATATTCACATTCATATTTTTTGAATGTCGCACATCAACAAATAATGTGGCATAAGTCAAAATTTGCAATTTTTCGCAAATCGCAAAAAACTCGTGCATATTTCGATGCAGTCTCATTGTTCGTATCTCCGTTCTGCAACAGATTACAATAATAAAAATTTCTTAAAACTAGGCTAGTGAAGAGAGGTGTTATGGGCAATTTTCATATGTTAACTAAAAATTGGGGATTTTTGACTTGTGTCACTTTAGTTGCCATAGTGCGATGTGTACATACATATTTTTTTATGTGAAACTTGTCAGTTTTCGCGGCTTTCAGTCATTTTAACATAATAGTGGTATTCAAGCAACAGTGCAACCGCAGTGTGCAATATTTGCACTTGTCAAATTGCGTACAAAAAAAGCAGTGCAAATATTGCACACTGCGATTTGCACTGTTGCTTGAATACCACTAAAGTTTCATTATCTTCGCAATAATTAGGCATGTTCTGTTGCTATTGCTTCCTCGTCCGTAAACTTTTTTTTTTTTTTTTTTAATAAAGGCAATTATTTACAAAACATAAAATTTGCCTGCTTTTATTTCATTTGCCCATATAATAAGGGAACTTCCTTAAATAAATAAATATAAATTTATTTAATTTGAAAAATGGAAAATCATCGTTACATTAAATTCAAACTCATTTGGTAATTTTTTGCCGATAATCTTTTAAGTACATCAAGATGTGATTATTTCTCTCTTTTCATTTTCTTCTCATTCGGAAATCGTATTGTTCAAAGAAAAAAAAAAAAAAAAAGAACAAAATCCAATAATTTTCAATTAATTCTTCTTTTGAAAACAATCATGCAAGTTGGCGAGAAGGGCAAGGGGAAGATAAAGAATTTCCCTCCTTTCTCACCTTTTTTTATCTCATAACTCAAGAATCTTGACAGAAAAATTTGTGTGTGGAAATCGAGAAATATAAGAATTTTTCTGCTTAAGCTAAGATCAGACTATTTGGTAAAAAACCAAATATTTTGTTAAATTTATTTGATTATTATTTGACAAAAAACGAGTGTTTGTTATTAACAGCAAACAACCCTATCACACACGTTTCAAATTTTTACAAATATTTATCATTTTTCTGTTTAGTCAAATATGAACAAATACATTTATGCCAAACACATTTGGGAAATATTTATCCCTATATCACACTATTTGGAACAATAGTGTTTGGTACAACATTTTTTATTTGGTGTTTTTGTGAAAATTATTTGGTATTAAATATTAAATTAAAAATATGAAATACAAACAAGACGATTCGTTCAAATCACGTACGTTGAGAAAAATGTCTTCAAAAAGCAAATACGCAGCATGTGTTTTTGCTGCTTCTTGTTTATTGTTGGAAGAAGACGAAGAGGATGAAGTACCAACAAAGAAAAGGACAACTTGGGTAAAGGAATGGGTGGAAATACGGAAGGGTGCTTTGCAAAATTGCTGCCCAAATTGCGAAGCACCGATTCGAAGGGGTATTTTTTTATTGGATTTGGTTACTCCTTTGATAAAAAAGAGGACACCAAAATGAGAAAATATATTTCTTCCTGCGAAAGATTGGCATTGGCGTTGCGATACTTTCCTTCGAAAATATCTTCAATTTCTTTCCATGCAGCTTCTCGTTGATTTCTCATGCGATATTCTTTTAATTGAGCATTCCATAAGCATTCACGTACCTCAACACATGATATAAGCTTTGAAATGCCGTCGTCGCTCCATTCAGCTAACACTTTCTTTGTCGATGGTTTTGCACCTCTACCCTTTTTTTTCGTTAAAGCAACATCACAAAATTCCTCGCTTAAATCGCTATTATCCATTTTAAAACAATTCTCAATTAAATTAAATGAATAGCAGGCGAATTGTCAAAATTATTTGACTGTATTTGCTATGCAGGAAAAATTACAGACCAAACAACCAAACACAATCAAACAGTCTCAAAATAATTAGTGCGATCAGAACGTACGCTATTACACTATTTGATAAAACTCCAAATATTTGGTGTATTTTTTTTTGCTCAAATATGAACCAAACACCAAATACAACCAAATATATTTGGATATCACACTATTTGCTAATGTTTGACATTGAAAAATACCAAATATTTGGCATTTTACCAAATAGTCTGATCTTAGCTTAAGCAACGTTTTTGTATGCTCTGATATTCAGGAGCTTCTTTGAAAATCGGGCATTCTGTAGAGAAAACTGCGAAATTATCTAATTCAATGATTGTACACTAGACCGGTTCAAAAATGTATGGGGAAAATTATGTGTCTATTTTTCTTCGGTGCGCGTCCATTTTCTGAAAGGTCTAACACAGCTAACACCAACAAGTGACTCCAAGTAGACTTTGTATGGTGCACAGAATCGAATTTAGATGAGACTTCATATAGGAACAAAATAAACCATCCATATCTTGCGTCTCCTTCCCTACTTTGAAGTCTTGAAAAAAAAGTGTTTTTTGTTTACCCTGTAAAGTTTTGAAATTGTTAGTTAGCAGGTTTACACTTTAAGCCGACGATATGGATAATTTTTCGATGGCAGATTATTAACAATAATCTAAATAATTTTTGGGTTTCTTACTTTTTTAAAAAATCTTTGTCCGTTATTTTTGGCGGAATTTTTCGTATGAAATTTAACTCCTCAGCGAACATTATCTTTTTTCTATTGACCTTCAAACGATTTGTGCCACACCTAGGGGTCAAAATTTTTGGGGTCTTGAAATATTTTTCTTCTCATTAGGGGTAGACCTTTCAGAAAATGGACGCGCACCGAAGAATTTCAACAATTTTGAAATGTGAACCGGTCTATTGTACACACTTTCGAAAAAACTTTATTCCATATGGCTTTCGAACTGTGTCTCAAGATAATTATCTATAGACTATGATGATGTCTCACAAGCGACCGAAAACCGAAAGCTCTGGATTTTCTTGAATATTGGTAAACAAGAAAAAATTGTTATAAGTATTTGAAAATGTTCTTATTTTCAGCCCTGAGGAAATGGAACGCTGTAGAAATAAAGTGCGCATACGTTTGGCTAATATCATGATTGGTTTGTCAATCATCGGTTGTTGCATAATGATCTACAGTGGAAAGCAAGCTGTAAAACGTGGAGAGTCAGTCACCAAACAAAATTTGGATTGGCATCAAAAGTACAACGAACAGACAGCTAACGCTTCAAAGGAAAATTAAAATTATCCTTTTATATATGGCTGAATTTAGTTTTTGTTGATTAAACATACGCACTCGTTCATGAGTGCATTTTTTACTTTTGTACATTCAAAAGTTCCATTTAAAATATAAAAGAAAAAAACTATTGCTGACAAATATTTCTTTAATTGGATTAAATGAAGCTTTTATTCGAGTGCTTAAGGGATCTATATAGGCATAAATTGTTTAAAGCAGGGACTGAAATTAAATGTTATTCTTAAACATTTGAAAGAAAAAGGAAAATATAAAGAACGGTCAGAGGAGGAAGCTCGTTGCATTTTTACGATCCTTGGGCGTTCTTCTTCTTTTAAATTTGAGAATACCTTTTATTTCTGTCTTTCTGTCGGAAAATCTTGATGTAGAAATATTTTTCGATTTTAATTTGTCACGAACTGGGGAAAAACTCCCGGTTCTTTGTTGAACAAAGTGAGACACAATTTGAGTGTAACTCTCGTTTGAGAAAATAAAAACCTAAACTTCCCTTAAATGTTTGATAAAAAAAAAAAAAACTTTAAGCTTTACTAAACTGTTTCCAAAAAAGGCAATTTTCTGTTTGAAGTGAGATTATATTTTATTTATTTAATTATTTCATCCTTGTGCGTAAAAGCGAACTTTTGTAAATTGCACTAGTCAATCTTTGTTAAATTAAAATTAGCGAAACATTACAACAAGTGGACATAACAAATTAACATAATCTAAAATAAAATATAGCTTAAACTGATACTTAAATTTAACAGTAATAAAACAGTGACTGAAGATGCATTACCGTTAAAAACAATAAGCAAAAATAATTAATACATAAAAAATTCAAGAGCTTATACCTATCCTAAATTAGCCTAAACTATCAATTCCTTGAAAATATATTTTTATTCTCCGCTTAAAATGTGATTTCTTCTAATTATTTTTTTTTTTTTTATATAATGAAGGTTTAAAAATTATTTTTTCACCATGACTTTTTTTTAGGAGATCAATATAAAAGACAAAGTCGCCGGGTAAAAGTATGAATATTTTTTTATTAATGCCTGTAGTTGCTCCTGCAACTCAAAGATCCCATTGAGTCCTTTGGCTAGAATCTATCCTTTGTATGAAGTTAAAAGGATAGGTCTATTCTTTGTATGAATCTCAATATTTTATATTAGATTGTGTGTCGCCACATGCCTATTTGAATAAAAATTAATTCTAAATACATTAAAGTTTATCGGTTTAAATAGGATTTTTCATCTTAATGTGTAAATAAATTAACCTTTGATATATGTAAAGACACTTTCTTTCTGATATATAGTTGACATGGTCGTAATATCAACCTTGGTAAAGTAGCTTTATGATGTCAATTATACTCATACAGCTAGAAAACCAAAGATAACGTACAACTTTAGAATTATAAAAAAAAAAAAAAAATATTAAATACATCTGTGGCAAGGTGGAAGAGTAGCTTAAGTCGAAATTTCTTGTTTTGAGATATTCGAATTTTTCTACTCAAGCGCTTTATTAATATGTTTTTTTTTTTTATTGTATTATAATAATTATATGAAAATCGTTTGTCGGTGGGATACTGATTGCACCGCATCACATCGCATCGTATACATAGCTGGAGCTGGTAATATATTTGAATTCAATCAGACGCAGACTGCTGAGAAATTTATTCAAAGCGTCAATACATATCTACGTGACTCAATCAAAATTCTTACTCAGCAGATTTGATTTTCTAAGAAAAGGTGTTAATTTCAATTCGTTCATGCAAAACTGTTCGATTTTTTATATTTTTAATTTTTTCTATACGCTTAAAAATGTTGAAGAAGTAAACCAACCTACTACATAAAGCCCCCTTTTAAGTTATTTGGAACGAAATGAAGGGTATTCTTTAGCACAATTCATAGCTAGTGGCATTAGTCATGCGTTCTTATGGCGTCATAAATCCTGTGGTGATCGAAATTTGCGAAATTTCCCATAAATTTTATCTAGTGCGTTAAAAAAAAAGCAAGATCATCTAATCAAAATTATGGTGTTTTTATAAATTGAATATTATTTTTTTGTTATATGTAGTCTTTGCTTTATTGGAAAAAATCAAAAATGCTAAATATGATCACTGATCAGTTAAAGCAGTAATTCAGTGTATTCGGTTTTAATCGAGTGAATAAAATCATTTTTTTTTGTGACTTAATATGCAGAGACTACTGTATCGATTTAGTTATAGGTAGAAAAAAGCAGCATCCGCTTTGGTACATTGCCTTTGAATATCAATTCCATTCAAACTTCATCGCTCTGAGGCGATAATTCAGAACAGAGTATGTACAGTAGAGTACAGTACAGTACAGTACGGTACAGTATAGAACACAACACAAAATATTGAATTTTATTGTTTTCGTTGATTTTTCTTTCAAATTTTTAAAATGTATTAAATCACATTCAAATATATATTTTTATATCGTTTCTATTTCACACACCATCTTGAATTATTCTGACCGGCATTAAATATAACCAGCGAACACACTACCTGCTAAGAGCGCTCAAACGAATTTGGTAGCCACTTTTTTTTCAGGCAATATACATTTCATTCTAGATACCCACACACATATGTACAATTTTTTTTTTTTTTTTTTTTTTTGGGTAAGAACAGAGGAATCCGGCTTAAAAGTCAAGTCGATTTTTTGACCAACAACTTACAAGCAGCCAGTCTTGTAGAGGCACACATACGTGTTATTATATACACACATAAGAAAAGGTATTCATAAAACAAGAATGCATGGATCGGGTTTTTGGTTTGCTTCGATTTATGTATTTCTGTCTCTGTCTGTTGAATGTTCTAAGAATGTTGAACCATAAGAAAAATGTACACTCCGATTTTGCAAGATTTATAGAAAAGATTTATTTCGGAACAAAAATATTTATCTAAATTTAATGTTATAACTTTGAAAAGATGATCGTTCTAGAGAAGATCGTAAATTTATGTCAAGGACTTAACAAGACCCAATTGGAAGACTAATTCTTAATGCAACAAAATACAATTTTTTTTTTTAATTTGTAAAAATTCACGAGACATCCATGATGATCCAGCACAAATTCAGATTTAAGTCCGGGTCTGCCGCAAAGCAAGTTGGTGACGGTCAAAAATTTTGCCTTTAATACTGGTATATTTATAAATAAGGGTTAAAAATAATTTTTTTTTAATTAATAGTGTATTTGTACTGTCGCCACCGACAATTTCATCTAAGTGAAACTGGAAATTAAAAAATCAAGCAACGATTTTGAACAATATATTTAAGAAATTGTGCCTATATTTTTTTCAAGTTCAAGGCAGGGTTGGAACTTTACTGCAATTGCAGTAGATCTACTGCGTTTTTTTTTTTGAAATTTTTGACATCTACTGCGACACTGCGAAAAGCTTAAAATCTACTGCGATTTTCGTCCCTGGTGTCACTCGATTTTTTTTTTGTCAAACCAAACTCCTAACGATAACTACCAAAAAAGTACCAATTTTGGCTATACATTATCAACACCGCAATTCTATTTGTAACAAAGATACTATTGTTGTCCTTGTTTAACATCTTGGATTTTCCATTGAAGCTTATATGTCGCGATATTAACAGTTTGACAGCTGATATAACAGAAAAAAATCTTGCCAAAAATCTTCGCTTCACATTTGGAAGACGCGCAATATGGAGAAATATTTACATGAAATGTACTTTTTGTTTATTTTTTTTTTTATTTGAAAAGAATAAAATATATTTTTGTTATATAAAAAAGATTTGTAATGATTTTTATTTTTACTGCGCAAAATTCAAATCTACTGCCCTTTTTTGTTAAAACTGCTGCACTTTCTTCTTCGCCAGGTTCCAACCCTGGTTCAAGGCCGTCGTTTTGCGATATGTTATTTTGAACCATATTTAAGAATGAGGCCTTTTACATTAGTCAATAGTTGACCGTCAATTCGTATCGATAATCTCTTTTGGAGTTGCATTCGCTTTTACACTTAGAGCTATTATACACGAGGCGTATTTTAATGCGCGTGTCGTCACTCGCGTATCGAGTTTGTAGGATAGCGGTGTAGAGATGTAAGCGGGGTAGGCGAACACGCAAGAGCAGCTCTACTCCGCCGTCCTAAAAACTCGACACGCGAGTGCAGAAACGCGCGTTAAAAAACGCTCGTGTATAACAGCACTTACTCGAAAGAATTGATCGTCAATTCTTGCTTTGTATGCCTTTTATGAAATTTTCCTCTTCCACACAGGGGTGATGCTGTCTCCACGAACAACGAAAACGAATAAAATAAATGTCAGAAATTTGCTCCCAGTCATCGATAATTATCTTAATTTCAATAAACGAAAGAGAGCAAAGACGGATTGAGCGAGTACGTGCAACCAGAAAACGCTCAACTTTTCGATAACGATATGTTATCGTTTTGTACTGAAAATGAGAATTGACGGTCAACTATTGACTAATGTAAAAGGCCTCAATATCGTTTAGTATTACCAGGCCCGGACTGGGGCCCTAAGCGCCTAGCGGGAAGACGGGTTGAAGGGCCCCCAAAACTATATGCTGTGAAGGTGTATACATATAATTTCTAACGGGCCAGAGTATTACCTCCATGAGCGTGGCACCTATTCAGGCAGGTTTTCCCTAATTCTTATTAACTGAACAGATGAAAATTGGCTGAACTCCATAACGTGTAACATAATTTCCAACTGGAGAATTAATTGTACTGGCCATGGGTCAAAACCTTGTATTTTGTGTTTGTGATTTCCGAATCCAGAATAAACCAAACAATTTCTGCACCTTATTTGAAATCTACCTGAGCCAGGAACTGCTTATCGTTTTCGCATAAGAGCCATCAATTCAATCAATGGTGAGTATAGTATTAAGACCAAAAACCCTAAATAATGTTCTTTTGCAACGAGGTATCAAGTTTTAAAACTTGTGCTTTAGGGCATATGTTAACGGATGAAAAACGACGTATGTATTAAGGCTCAGTTACTCTTGATTGAACGTAACTTAACTTTACTTATTTAATAAGCTGAGTTGATATGTTTAGTTCATTTTATATGGGATCAGTCACTGAAAACATTAATTTGACTTAAGATAAGAATCTGTGGAAAACAGATTTCACTAAGTTAAGTTAAGTTACGTTCAATCAAGAGTAACTGAGCCTTTAAATATGCCCCAGCTATAAAATCTATATGTATTATGTTTTCGAGTTTATTGCGTTGAAAACCTTTTCAAATAATAAAATAGGTCGGATTTTTATCATTTATGTCAATTGCTTTATTTATTATATTACTCTATACGTTTTTTGGCGAATCCACTTACGTCACGTTAGCGAGAAAAATGGTTAATTTGAAGGAATATTCCCATGGATGAGAAAACAAGTTGCCTAGCAGAATCCCTCCTGGTAGATACCTATTTTATAAAGAGGCGTTTAATCTATAAAGCGAGCCACGTCGGGCCTGGACATGCCTCTTTCCGTTGACGTAGTGACGCGAATGCGCTGTCTCTACTGCATTCATAATTCAAGTATTAACTGGTGTCCAATCGAGCATACAAAATGTCAATAGTAGAATGCGTTGTTTGGGGTATAGTGTGTGACTAGTACTGGTGACGGAGAAACTAGCGAAAGCTTCGCTCAGTCACTAGTGTCATTTACAGCAGGGATACCAACCGTTGGACTTTTGATATTATGAATGTCGATCTAAAATGATTTCGATATGTAAATATCGATAATATAATTGTACTCCTATCCAGTGCTGCCGGCTTTGTAGAATTCAACCAATTTTCGGTAGAAATGAATTCAAAATTTTAAATTTGGTAGATTGGAAGTTTTGCATTATTTCCTCGTGAATGTAAAAATAAAATTGGATACTTGTGTATAAACATAGACAAAACGTAGAAAAAACTAAAAAGAGGAATAAATTAATATTTTCAACCTTTTCATACCTCACCAAATTAGCTTATGCATAAGTACAAGACGGTGGTTATAAATGTAATTTATATAAACTATGTATGATAGCGTTTCTGCAGTAAAACTAGCTGAAGAAAAACGTTTCTCTTTTTGAAAAATGTTATATTAGTTTGCAAGAACAATTTTACGTTTTTGGAAGTCGTTTTATGTTATTGTGATTTATTGATTAAAAAAAAAAAAAAACAAATTATTTTACTTTAAACGATTTATATATTTTGGTAGAATATTGGTAGATTTTGTTGGCAAGATTAGGTATAAAATTTCTTCGGTCTACGGCAGCACTGCTCCTTTCCTATAAATTGTTGCAAAAATAAAAAAGAAAAACACGTAAAATTCTGCTATGGGAGGAAAAACTAAACAAAGGGTTAAGAACAATGCCAGGGTATATAAATGAAGCATTAAATTATCTCATCTATTGATAATATTTAATTTCAATAGCCCTCCAGTAGCAGCCGCAGCGCTGAGTTGGTAGGTTCAACTGGCTTTGTAGGATTTGCTGCACATGCTGATCTTGGTATAGTACCATATGTACCTGGTTTCTCAACACTGGAAGCTGTATCTGAAACATTCGATGGGAACATTAGCACGGAATTTCAATTGGTATTCCGTAAAATGTCCAAAAAGGATCCAATAACCAAGAAGAGGGCACTTCAAGAGTTTGTTGAATTAGTCAATAAATCCGATTTGGAAGAGAACAAGCCAGTATTACCCGTATGGCCAAAATTCTATCAAAATCTCTCAACGGATACGGAACACATGGTGCGCGAATTGGCACAAACCGCACTAAAGACTTTAGTGTCGAAATGCAAACGAAATGTTGCACCTTTCCTTAAGCAAATGGTTCCCCATTGGCTAATGAGTCAATTTGATAATTACGCGCCTTCAGCTAGCATCGCAACGTTAAGTTTTCGAGAAACGTTTGCCGGTAACGTTGATCGTACGCAAGAAGTTTTAATACATTGTCAAATGGAAATTATAAGCACAGCGATGCGGTATCTTACTTACCATACTCCTTCGACATTGTCGAGCGGAAAAGGCATGGAACCTGAAGAAGCTGAACGAAAGTATCAACGTTGTGTAGTTGGAACCTTAAAGATGTTATCGTACTTCATTGAAAAGACACGTGATAATTCTGAAAATGGAGCAAAAGTAGTGGATAATCTGAAGGAACTAATTGAAAATAAAAAGTTTTGGAGCCTTTCAACGCATAAGGGAACTGTTATCAGGTTAATACCTATAAAGTTTTATTATCTTATGAGCTTTAAAAGATTTATTTAAAATTTTACAGAGCTGCTTGGTTCGAGCTTATATATAATATCATGCAAAGTACTCACTTCAAAGAAATTTTGGAGCCAATAAAGCGTCAACTGACGTCACTATGTTTCCAAAATATTGATCATACTGATGCCTCGATAGCGTCGTTGACATGGGGCTGTGTATTATTAATTCAGGATAGCGACGAAGACTGGTAGGTCACACTGAATCTAAATTTATTAACCCGAATAAGTCGAATAAGACAATTCATATCGCTAAAGAATGTTATTGTATAATCAAAGATCACGTTATGCTTAAAACAAGTTAAACAACTATTACGTGGAAAACTTGATCGTTTCACACAAAGCACGAAAAGCGACCAAAGGTCGGTCATACGCTCGATTCTTAACAAAAATTGATTTTAGAAAAGCATTCGAAGTTTTTAACAAAATTTATACAATGAGCTAGTTCGGGTTAATGGAAATCTTTCAAATAATGTTAAATTATCAATTTTATTTTTTAATATTGTTTTAAGGCACACATCAGTCAATTTGCAAGTAAAAATACTCCCAAAAATCTATAAATTGATTCGAAATGGGTTCAATCGCAATGCGACCGCTATAGCTCCCAATCTGCTGCCTTTCTTCTCAAAATTAACACCGGATATATTTGAAGAAAACAATTATTATAAATTTTGTGAAAGATTTTTCAGCGAGTTTAAAGAATCAATAACAATCGAAAGTCCGTATTCCACGGCCGAAATGAGTGCAATTATAAGAACGAATTTTGAATGTCTCCGATATCTTTCACAAAAATTAAATCAAAGCAAAGAGCGTTCTAGTGAACAAAATGCACTAGAAATTTGGATTATTAAAGACAATTTGATCGAAACCGTTATTTGGTTTCTTGATAGCAAATGCCATTCCGTCAAAAGCTACTTTCAAGAATTGTCAGCCTTGGTCGCTTTTTGGTCATCCCAAAGCGGTATTGATACCAATGACAACAAACTCTACACTCAGCTCTTGGAAACATTTTGGCAACTTATGGCAGAGAAAATTCTTTCAAAGGTAAAAAATGAAGATGTCACTGAAAAGTATCTTCAAAATCTTTCGTTGCTACTGCAAGACTTACATACAGCGAATCCAAATATGGAGAAACAAAAAATTAAATTCTGTGATCAAGTCCTAGATGACGCAGAGCAACGATTATCCGATCCAAAGCATGAATCGCCCAATAATTGTGTTGAAGCGAGCAAGAGTCCACAGCACAATAGAAAATTATTCAAAGAGCTCAAATGTTTTGCCACTCATTTGGGGCATTTATGCATGGAAATCAGTCACGAGAGGCAGTCCATCAAGTATATTAAAATTATACGCCATCTGATAAGAATGTTCAATGACGAAGAATTCTTCAAGAGTTTGAACAGTGAGGGTACGATCACAGAAACTTTGAACTCTTTAAAAAGCTCGTTACAGAGCGAAAGTGCTGATGAGGAAATGCAAGAACTTTTGGTGAATGTGATATTTGAGATACTTCAGAACCTTGAAGCTGTCGAGAGCCTTGAGTATATTAAAAATTATTTATTGGAGGTAAGTTCTTAAAAGCCGTAACGATTTATTTTTTTTTGTCATAATTAATCATTAGTGGTATTCAAGCAACAGTGCAAACGCACTGTGCAATATTTGCACTTGTCAAATTGCGTACAAAAAAAAGCAGTGCAAATATTGCACACTGCGATTTGCACTGTTGCTTGAATACCACTATTAACTAACGTTTTCGTTCGTGTGCAAAAAAATGATATATGGAATTATTTTATATAAGCATATTTTTATTTATATTGCATGTATATATATATATTTATATATTTATAGTATTCTCGGGGCAGTGTCAAAATACTCGTGCTGCAACGTTTGCTTGCACATCCTTTTTGTAATGAGCCTGCCGTTCGGGATATAATTGCACAGTCAAACGTAAGCTCGCTAATTCTCGAAATCGCAAGAGAAGCATTAATGGATGACACCAAAGAAAAATTAAATATCTTGCATAAGTGCTTCTTTCAAGTTGAAACGGGCGAAATACTTATAAATCAATCCACCGTCGATGGAATATTAAAAATATTTTGTGAAGAACTCTTCGCTGCCGAAGAGAAAAATCACGTTATTGATGGATGTGGTAGCTTTTTAGCACAAACGATGCCTGTGTTTTGCGCTGGGGATAATGCATCAAAAAATGTTAAGAATTCGGTTTTCTTGCATCTTTTCGAAATTACAATAAAATATTTGGAAAGTAATGATTCGATATCGCAAGATACCTTATGGGAAATAACAACATGTTGGCAAGATACATTGTCGAGTGGTGATATCTCATTGGATGAGACAATTATGCGATCTTGTTGCCATATTATTGACAAATATATACAAAGAGACAATTTGAAACCGACGCTTGTTGATAATATGGGAGATGCTCTATCCAAGCTGATAATGTGCTCAACTGAACACATCAAGGACAAAGATAATCGTCAGATTGAAATTGATCATACTATTGAGACCGTATTTTATTCAAAAGTATTAGAAGCTGAAAATATAAGTAAACTTGAGGACTTATGCGATATTTTGGAGGCAACAAAATGCATAAATTCACCTGGAAGTAGTTCAGTTAATGACAATTGCTTATCGAATGTGCAAATTATTGAAATCTTTAAGCGTTCTTTATTAAATTTAAGCACGTTAAAGAAATTGATCTGCAAAGTTCAACCAAGAGCGGAACCAAGCGAAGAAGAATGCTCTGAAGATTATTGTGATATTAATGAAAATCTATTGACCGAGTGGTCTGAGTTAACTCTTCGTAAAATGATGCAATATTTGAGGGTAGCTGCCGTTGGTGATAGTATCATCAATAATAGTTTATATCCTGTAAGTATCGAAATTTTTATTTATTTGTATATTTCTTTTTTCTAATTTTCTTTGCGCTTTTAAATAATGGATGATGATATCGCCGATTGTTTACCAATTGATCGGAAACATGCACCATAGTTGAAACGAAAAGCGAACAGAAGTGAGGCTTATGAATTTTTTTTATCTAACCGAAAATTCAGTATCTATTCGGTATATGGCTGGGAAGTTAATTTAAGATTAATGAAACATACAGTGTACCCTATCTTAAGCTGACGCCTACGGGACCGAAAGATATGTCCGCTTAACATGGGTCACCGATGGGTTTCCGTTTGAAAAGAAACTATTTGAGAAAAATTAATTCTGGAGCATTCGCAAGAAATTTCCGTTTAAGAGGGGTGTCCGCTTAAGAGGAATATCCGTAAGGAGAGAATACACTGTACTACAAAAGAAATCATACTTTCATCTTTAGTGTACATCGATAAAAATGAACAATTTGGGGGGAAAAAAAATTGTTCAGTTGTCGTGCAAAAATAATTCGCCTCCTCTTTTACCACGTTTACTAAAAAAGCTCTTTAATTTCAGCTCGATCCCGTAATTGAAGAGTTTATTTTAATACTCTCTGAGACGGTAAAAGTCATTATGTCGAGTGAATGCGATATTATTGCGACTCTTTGTGAAAGCATAATTGAAAGTGCTTCGAAGGAGGGCTCAAACAGATATTGCCGTGTCATTCCATATATACTGCACACTTCAACATATACTCATTTTGAAGAGAATTCTACAATTATTTTGGAAGAAACACTCTGTAATCGTTTCATCGATAAGGGATCGTTTGAAGCCTACATATCGTGCTTGCAAGTATGTTCAAATTCATAAATTCGTAATGCATGTTGAAACTGTATTACATAATAAAACTCAATATAACTCTATTTCAGTATCTTCTTCCACATTTGTCCTCCAAAGCCATAACCATGCAAAATCCAATCATGCGATGTGAACCTCCACAGTCGTGGATTAAAGCAGCAATGTTTCGTTGTTTGATAGAAAATAATTTTGATAATGTGGCAAGCAATGAGATCAATGATAAAAGTATTCCGATGGCTGCTTTGCATCTCATTACAGATATGGTCGAACGTAATCAGAACAATAAGGAAATTTTACTGTACAATACGTAAGAAATGATTAGAAATTAAATTTGGGAAAATATGAAATCGATCTTTTTTTTTTTTTTTATTATATCTTTAGCACGCTCCATGACAAACCTTTTGCCAATATCGTTAATATTATCGAGCTTATAAATTTATTCGCTGAAATTGTTGAGAAATTTCCATACCAAATGTCCTTGAAACATTGGGATTCTCTTCGATTGGGCCTGAGTTCGTGGACTTTGACTGCATCAAAAAATTTGACAAATTTTTCGAACCCAGCGGTAAGTGATTTACAATATATTTATGTGTTTATGATCTTCAAACAGAATTCACGGGAAATGTACAAATATCTTTCAGGTTTTCCTTTTCATAGCAAGAGTTCTCGTCTTGTATGGAAAGCTTAAGAGTTTCATTTTAAAAGCAAAGCAAAAGAGCTCTACAACAACAATATCAAATGTTATTGACGAATGGGAGAATCTTTTTGCTCGTGACGTTGATTTGGTATTGTTCAAGATCTTCTTTAAACTATGTGATGAAAATGGTAAATGTTCCAATTTAAAAAAACTGATTTGCACTATCTATATATATATATATATATCTATCTGCAAATCACTATCACATTTATGATACAATTAATGCTGTTTTTCTTTACTGAAGAAAATTCCATTGACTCTGGTTGTTATGCACTACTAATGGAACAAATCGTGCCAGCGGTGAACCTTATAGACTACAACTTTGTATATAGTGTAAGTGTTTATAAACGATTTTCAACAGAATAGTGGTATTGAAGCAAGTGCGCTATATTTGCGCCCTCGGAAACTTAGCAAGCTCGGAAACTACTTTGTATGAAAAATAATTTCCGCAGCCTCGGAAATGCCGCACACCTCCTGACAGTTCGTTCAATACGTTTTCCACAAAACACTTTTTGCGTTTATTTTCGGCATTTTGACAACTAGCTCTACACTTTGTTGTTTCTTCTCCTTTCACGAAAATAAACAAGCAAAAAATCAAATCTCTCAGAAGATAAACACACGTTTTGAGTAAGTGCATGCAAAAGTGGGGAAATTGCGCGCGCGAAGCTATTTCCGAGCCTGCTTGAATTCCACTAATATTTATAAAAATTAGTAATTTTTACAAAAAGAAAATTCACACATCGCACACTAATCACTAAATTGGCACAATTCAAAATTTTGCATTTCTCAGGCTAACAGCCAATAACTCTCGACGTCTGTAAAAAACCATTTCTTTTTTAAAACTTATATTATTTTTAAATAACTGCAGAATCAATAATTATAAATCTTAATTTTCCACGTGTTCCTTTTGCAGCAGTAAAATGTTGGCAAACATGAAAAAAGTGATCGAAAAAATTTTGAATTGTGCCGGTTTAGTGATTAGTGTGCGATATATTCAAAAAGGTTAAATAATTATTCAATTATAATTGAATATTTAAATAAAAAAAATAAAAAACATTTTCGACGTTTCTTCCGAGCTTGTGATATAATTGAAGCGGAGCCGCTAATAACGTTGTAAATGACAAATTTCACATTTTTGCAAATTTGCCATGCTATTCAGTAGTTACATGTCCATTTCGCTTCTTTATGGTTCTGAATTGTTGAGAAATGTCCAAGGGTTGACCAAATAAAAACACTTTTTTGATAGCTCAAAGGGCTAGAGTATAATTGACAGTGAAAGTCCGAAAAATAGATTGAAAAAATGTTTCGCTTACAACGTTATTCGGGGCTCCCCGCTTAGATGTCTTCAGTGTGCTTCTAATCTAAAATTTCATTTTCCTATCAATATAAATAAACCGAGAATTATAGCAATGAATATATTGTACAAAAGCACAACAGGACGGTCGTTCCATCGCTGACCGTTCGTAGCGTTGATCGAATACACGAAAGAATAATTTAAATTTGAATTTAATGTAGAGCCATATTTTCACTTAACTAACTAATCTAAACGATTTCGTTTTTAGTTTTTATTCGGATCCGATTTCTAGAGCATGCCCAATTAAGGGTATTCATTCAGATTTTTATATTATACGAAAGGGTATCAGCTGTCAAGATTTATATGAACAATTTTTTTACGAAGCTTGACAAATTTTCCCATTGTTTTTTAGGTTCGAAAACCGTGATAAATTTTTTTTCTTAAAACAGATTAAAGTAGCCATACAGTCTCCGTCAAGGATAACATATCGAGAAAATACCAAAAAAAATAATTAAAATATCAATAAACAGGAATATTTTATAGGTATATATCAGAGAGCTGCAACGATCACATTTTTCTTGATTTGTGCTTGCTGGAAAGTTTTCATGCACAATCGATTATGACACTCAAACGAAGTGTTGCTCAAACTCGCACATACCGCATTCGAACCGATCATTTCAAGTGTCAATAAAATGTTCAGATTGTGAATGTTCGAAGCTCGTTCGGACACTACTCCGTTTTTTGCGGTGGTCAGTTTGATTGCAACTCAAAAACAAAAAGCAAAGAGCTCGTGACAACAATCACACGAGTATGATTATAAGTTGTAGGTACATATATACGAGGACGTCTTTTGTTTTAGTTCTTTGAAATTATTTAAGCAGTGAGCATTTCAGTTGACTTACGAAAAATGTCAGATATTCAAACTGAAGTTATTAATAAAATTGCCAAAGGAGTGTATACGTTATCAAAGAAACGTAAGGGCATGCAAAAATGTACACTCATTCATTTCTTGCCTTTTGTATATTTGTATTGTTGAATGTTTGAACTTAGCTTTTGAGTTGCAATCAAACTGACCACCGCAAAAAACGGAGTAGTGTTCGAACGAGCTTCGAGCATTCACAGTCCGAACATTTCATTGACACTTGAAATGATCGGTTCGAATGCGGTATGTGCGTTTCTTAGCGAACCATTATTATGCTTTGCGTAAAAATGAATGAACATAATAAGCATTGAGGCATGTTTGATCGTTTGAGCGAAAGTGACTCGCTTTTTGTGCGTTGATTGAGTATGATTGTTTATTGAAACACCGCATGCAGTTCTCTGGTATATATTTAAGCCTATTAAGATTTATTACCAAAAAAAGAAAACTCTCATTAATTATGGGAAAAATTGCGATGGGAAATTTCCTACGGGCAATTTACCAAGCTCCGACATATATTTTTGAATTTAATAAATAATCGTACACTCCGGAAGAATTTTCGTTATAAGTAGTTATAGGGATTCAGGATGTTGTCCCATGCTGTTAAGTTCGAACATTTCCTTGGGCCTTACTCTGTAGTTTGACTCGGAAAGCTATTCTACTCCAACATTTAATCCGAGTCGATCTGACACTCAAACAACGGGAGTATAAAACGTTCGAATCCAAACAAATCTCTGTTCGAAATATGATAATAAAAAAAAAATTTTCATTTTGGTTTTATTTAGGCCAATAAGGAATTAAATCGTGTAAGTGATCTATGTAATTTCTTGCTGAAGCGTCTCTCGAATTCGTTCTATTACGTTCGAATATGTTGCGCTCATATTTTACGCCAAATGATACCATATTTTGTTGCGGAGGATGTTTTAAATTTCGAGAAGAATAGTGTTGAAAATTTCTCAGCGCACAGCGAAAATCCGATCTTTCATTTTCTCAATTATTTTGATGACTATTTAATGCGCTACAGTTTACCAATAACCAAGTATCTGCAGGAATTTAGGTAAGAATGTATGTTTCCTCTGTTTTCATAGCTAATATTGATTTTTTCTCTTTTTTTTTTTTTTTAGCTTTAAGCTGACAGAAATCAACGAATTCAGTAAAATTGAACGTAATGAAGCAATAAGTTATTTCTTACTATGGGATTGCATAATACAAGCATGCGCAAAATCGCCAGTGTCCTTGCGCTCCATATATACGAGTTGGCTACATGAGAACCGTCATGAAGAGGTAAAACAAAAACAGTTTATTCGGACTATTATAGAATCGCTGATCGCTTTCGGAAACAATAGAAACCACCCACAAATTCCAAAGCTTTTTGAAAATGTTAAACTTTTGCAATTCCAATTCAGTCAGCGATCGGATTCTATAAAACGCCCGTGTATGTTTTACACTTGAAGTAATAATTTTTTATTTACACATAGTATTAAATTTTCAGAATTTTCTACACTTTTTATTTCGTGCAATGCCTACGGATATTCTAAAAAATCATGACTCAAAATCACTGAATGCCGACATTTTTAAAAGCCTTGATTTTTCTCAAATTATCCAAGGTAAGTCAGAGTTTCGTCAGTTATCCTCAATTGTCGTACCAAGACCTCTTTGTGTATCCTCACAATTATTTTCGTCTTCTGGAAAAGGTATACCTTCTCTGGTTGGAATTGAGCGGCCTTGCTCGCTAATATGATCCGAATAACTTATATAGTCGCTTACGTTTAGGAAGGGCTCTGGCTGAGGACTTTTTTTACGTTCATTATCGCATATTACTGAAATGTTCAGACCCGAAATGAATTTTTTAATCAAATTTTCAAGATTATTAGCCAGGATTTGATGACAAAAACGTATATTGCTTGATGTATAGAAGGTATCTTCTGCAAGGACAGAGACAAAAAGGCAAACTATAAATAAATCTGGAATTCAAGAGATCGATCAGGTTGATCCGTTAAGTATTTTAGCAAACAAAAAGAGCAAAAAGCCAAAGAAAATTAAAAAAAAAAAACAATTAAATTCCCCAATAAGATTGGGGAATATAATTATTCCAAATCCGAGTTCGAATTAGTTTAACCTTTTTTTTTTTTTTACTAAACCGTTGTCGGGAAAATATATATATTACCTGAAATATACTTAATTTGCTCCAATAAAACCGCATATAACGTCGATTTCTCATCAGCCACATATTGATCATCCAGCAGACGTTCCTTCATGCCCTCAAACAAAAAGCAAATGATTTCTCTTATCTGAAGATTTTGACTTTTTTGTATTAGACATTTCATCTGATTGCAACGCTTTCGATTTAATTTCTTTTGGATATTATACAAGCGATGCTCCTCGTGTATATACATCAAAGCAGTGCCCAATTTTTTAAGCTGTACAGTTGCTTTTGGTCGCATATATCTTCTTAATGTTAAAATTTGTCGCTTCTTCAAAATATGCTGAAAATTTTCAATCGTATTTTGCACATGATCAAATCTGGGATTGGCCAATTGGTCGATGCGTGATGTGCATCCTGGAATTTGTTTACTTTTATAATAGAAACGCGGTATGCAGCGAGTTATACCGAAATGTCGTTTTGGCGTTGCCAAATGACACATATGCTCCTGTTGCGTTAGCAGATCACGATCGATAATAATATTATTTGTATGTTTACAGCAATAAAAAGTTCGATAGCGTGGACAAACACAAAGTAATGTTGTAATTTTCTTGGTCGAACTTAAACGTGAACGTTTGTGAATGGGCTTTATTGCTTCGCAATCGATTTTGCGTTTTGAAAGCAAACTTCTAGCCGCATTTAGCTCTGCAGAAACATTTAATTCATGATCGGACGGATTTATTTTCACACTACTAGGAACTATGTCAAAATTGATTTCCATCTTTTCAACGTATTAAAAGAACTAAGCGAAAACACAAAAAATAAAAAAAAATTGCACAAAATATTTCCCACTAACAATTTTGTTTTCCTTTATTTAAATTTTTATAATTATTTTTATTATTATTTATATAAATTTTTTTGTTGGAAAATTTTCAGATTCGAAAATTACTATTGAAAAATTTGCTTGTCATATGTATACTGAGATTTTAAGTAAACTTCCTGCGCTCGTCCGAAAGTGGTGGAACGGATGTCCTTCAAGACAGAAGACCTTTGTCGATAAGCTAACTTCAAATTTCGTATCTACACTTATAGTCAGTGAGGAACTTAAAGCTATCACGAATCGAAAGGATAAACATGAAAATATGCAGGTACATATTAATCCTTAAATAGCTTTATTGGAGCAATTTTGGTTTATATTCGATACATGTATGTATTTATGTATGTGCATGTATAATATTTTTCCTTCATAGGTTACCATACACAATTCCACAAGAGAAGTTTTGGCAGTTTACTCAATCGATGAAGCTCGTATGGAATTGGTCATAACTTTGCCTCCAAATTATCCATTGGGTGCTGTTAAAGTGGAGTGTGGCAAACAGATTGGCGGCCGTTCATCCTCTCGAAATATTGGCATGCAATTGTCAATATTTTTGACTCATCAGGTATGGGAGAATTAATTAAATATTATTTTCGAAATTAATCAATTCACATTCTTCTTCTCTTTTGATTAGAATGGCACCATTTGTGATGGCTTAACACTCTGGAAGGGTAATTTGGACAAAAAGTTCGAAGGTGTTGAAGAATGCTATATATGCTATACAGTCATACATCAGGATACGTGCCAATTACCGAAACAATCTTGCAAAACATGCAAAAAGAAGTTTCATGGACCATGTTTGGTAAGAAAAGCAAAGTTGAGGACACATTGTTTTTTTTTTTAACAATAAACAAATTGTATCCATTTTTCTTGCAGTACAAATGGTTTACAACGAGCAGCAAATCGTCTTGCCCGATTTGTAGAAATGTATTCTAACATATTCCTTCCAATAAAGTCCACTTGGGTAAATGCGGTACAAATGCAAAATTTTTAGCGAATGCCTTAAAATCAGTAATCAGCAATGCAAGTTTTTATTGTAAATTAATAGCGACACAATTCAATAAGATTACAACTTTTTGGTCAATAAAAATTTGGATATTGGAGTGCCACGGTTTTGTTTGTATTTTTATTTTAAAAACAATTTTATAAGTTGGAAATTTTATCAATCAGATGTTAATCAAGAGAACAACCGTTCGATTTATATACTCAATGCACTTCTTTCTCAAAAATTATATTCAATGCTATGGATTTCAATTTTTGATTTGGATTTTGTTTTGCTTGGTTTTGTAAACTTTCGTTTTGTAGTTATGGAATTGTTGGGTGCAACATTCCTTTGCTTATAACTTCTGTTGCCACAATTGGAGGACGTTGTGACCAACCCTTTCAAGGTAAAGATACGGAACCGTCCATTTGGATTTGGATTCTGGCAAGCTCGAAAAATCGTTATACGGGCATGTGATTGGATTCCCTTTCCCCAAATTTTGGGGAAAGGGAATTTCGTTCCTCCAATATTTTAAAGAATGTATGGCAATTTTGAAAGAAATGACATTGTCAAAAACAAAAGAGCGGCTATACGATAAAATTTTCGAATTAAAAAATTTCGAACATATTTAAATTCCCGAGTATTTATTTCAATTTCCCGGGGAAATGAATTCCCGGGAATCCAATCACACACCTGATAATCAGAAAAGCTTTGTAATTCGCTTGTCAATGGAAAATAAAAAAAATCAATCGATTCAAGGTTATCTTTAGTATCACATATTAGGACAACCAAAAAATTGAACACTCAAAGCATTCATAGAAATATTTAGGATAAATTCGATACTAGAAGTGCTATTTTTTCTGAAAAGTATGCAAAGGTATTTCGTCCGTCATGGCGACTGCTAGAGAAATACAAAGAGTCAATTTTAATTGTATTTCATTCAATTTAAGTACAAAATTCCATTGAAATAAATGTCAGTCCCTTTATTTAGTTCCTTCAGTGCTACCACAAATGAAAAACAATACTTTTTCAAATCTCCATAGTACTTTTTTGCATTTCGTTTTGACTGGAATCAGGCAAACGAAAACCTATAGAATTAAATTTCCGATTGCATTCCGTCCATGCACCGAATTTCTTTGCAGGTTTCTTTGATTAGTGTGATCAAGCTTTTGGGACAGTAAGATTTTCGCCGCTTGAATCAAAATATTAGGGTAAGGGTAAGGAAAATTATGGGTATGGGTCAAATACCCATTCCCCATCAAATTTCTTCCCCCCAAAATATTTAAAAAAGAAGAAGTTTACTCTCGATAAAAGTAAATTCCCCGGGAATATTCAGAATCGGGCTGGTTATTTTTTTCGGAATTACAACTTTACAATTCATATTCGAAACGAATTAAATTATACTTGTGTTCATCGGAAAATTGTTCGAAATCAATTTTTAGAAAAGATAAATGCTAGCACGTCTATTTCTTGAAATAATTAAATAGTCAATTCATTCTTTACATATATGCGTGAAAAGCTATTTATTGCAACTTAAATTATAATTTTCTAACACTTTAGGGAATAATATATTCAACGGATTTGATCCCACCAACCCAAAAAGTTTATATACAAGCTTCTGGCAAATCAAACTAAATAAATTACATTTACGTATGACATTATATTAAATAAAGCCAATTACTAAGAACAACACACTCCACAATCTTGGTCCATGCTTTCTTAAAGCATGCGTTTTTACATTTAACTATTCATTAGGAATATTTTAGACAAACACGAAACGAAAAAACAAAAAAAAAAAGAAAGCAAAAAATACAAATATGGAATTGGTATAGAGATTTGTTGCAGATATGCTGTCATATAGTTTTAAGGCCTGTTTTTTTTTAACTTATATTTTACGATATACTACAAAGCTTCTTTAAGTCATTGCTTGCATCATCTGCGTCGGGGTCCAAGGCTCCGTTGGGTAAAGATTTTCCATCTATGCATGGCAAATATGGTTCATAGTCAAGTCCCTTGCGTTCATAGAAAAGTAAATAAGCTGAACTTGGATCGATATTTGGTTTACTTGGAATCTCACGACAGGAACTATCATTAAAACAGTACCAGGTGCCATTTTTATTAGCAGCATATGATACATAGTGGCCACCACTCAGCATTCCAGAATGACACTAACACATCAACATAAAAATATGGTCATTCATTTATCTTATAGAGTTTGTTCTTCAGACATCATTCTAGCATCCTACTCACCACAACAGCATAAAGCTTATATTTTGGATCAAATTCGTCTTCGCCCTGACGTAGTTTATGCTGATGAAAGTCTTCGAATTTACCATCGATTATTGGGGTTCTTGTTAGACTAGTTGAAATAAGACGCTTTCGTAACTTTTTCACTTGAATGGGTTTTCTTGTTCGGGAATTGTTCGTATCGTTTAGCGATATCGTTGCATTACATTCATCGGTGTATCCACCAGCCTCTTTAGTTTTCTTATTAATTGAATTGGAATGATTTATACCATGTACAGCTACAATATTACAGCAATCGTCGAGTTGAGCACAATTTTTTGAATTTACATAATTATTCATTTGCACTGATACGGTATCCTCGTTTCCGTTATCAGCTAGCTCGTCGGATTTTTTATCGGAAAAATTACTATGGCTAGACTGAAGACTTCCATTGTCACATTCTCCTATATCGGCTAGTTTGTTTTTGTTTTCATTTTCATTTACATTTTCCTCTTCAGTCTCAACAGTTTCGCATAATTCACGCAATTCTCTGTGCCTTAGAATCGTCTCTTGCGGCACGGATGCCAAATAGGGCGTTGGATCGAAATCATCAAATGGAAAGTGTACTACTTTCTGTGATTTTACCCATTTCTCATTAACACAATTGAATCTTTTTAGATGCACTATCTGAAATAGAACGAGAAATTATATGTATTTATTAAACAAATTCGAAAATACATAAAGATGAAAAAAATAATGCATAAAACTTATTTTTCATATATATATTAAGGTGTAGTGGCTAAGCCGCGAATAACGTTTTAAGTGGTAAATTTTTTGAACATTTTTTTGGACTTTCACTTTCAGTGACACTCCAGCCTAGCATCCCCATCTCAACTACACAAAAGGAGCAGAGAGAGAGCTCAGTGAGCGCTGCGAGCTCGCCGAACATCTAAACGAAAGAAATATCGCTGTAACTTTGACTTTGCAGCAGTGCTGTCGAAATGCTACTATAGTAGTTTTTTTGCTCCTTTTTGTCTTGCCGTACTACTTTACTATTCCTTTCGCTAACGTACTACTATTTGGTTGTAAATAAATTTTGTAACATCTTCTTTGTGCGGTGCAAATTAACTATCTGGCAAGCCTATATATATACTATAAGTACGGTGACGATAAATTGAAATTGAAAAACAAAACAAAAATATTTTTTTTTTAGTCTTCAACTTGGTTTATTTAAATCTTTTACGAGGTTGTCATAGAACGGATCTTTCAATTTTTTTTTGACATTTTCGCTATTTTCCACTAAAAAAAAACACGCAGAACAAGTGCCTAAAAAACAGAACACCTCTGCTAAAAACAGATATGATGGTCACCATAACTATAAGCAACTAGGATATTCCATTAAAAGTAAAAAGATTTAAAAAGCGAAAGAGTGTAAATTTTTTCATACAAAATTACATTCTTTCATTTTGTAGCCTTCTTGGTTTACAAGCTTTCGACGTTTTTAAACGACAACCCCTACATATTTTTTTTTCTTCTATTGCTTAAAAACTCCTTTTTTTTAATATACTCCTTTTATTTTATAAAAACTACTATTTAAAAACCATTTTGCTACTTTATCAGATACGAAAACGACAGCACTGCTTTGCAGTCAAACTCAGATGTACAAAAAATTTCCTTTTCTTTCGTCTCACAAAATCTTCCCCTCGTCTGGCTCGATCGCGAGAAGCAGAGCTGCTCATATATTCTTAACATAATACGCACTATCCGTTTATCCGGAAAATCCTCTATCCGGTACATCACTATTCATTGTTCTAGACTTCAGTTGTAATGGTTCTCTGGTTCTAATAAAGTCACTAGTACCGTTAAATTAATTTATCCCATGCTTTTAGAAAATGTTTAT
Source organism: Chlorops oryzae (assembly GCA_020466095.1). Classification (NCBI taxonomy): domain Eukaryota; kingdom Metazoa; phylum Arthropoda; class Insecta; order Diptera; family Chloropidae; genus Chlorops; species Chlorops oryzae. Next base: position 156,466,976 of record CM035806.1, on the reverse strand, counting down.
AAGTGCTGAGTTCCTCATTATTACATTATCCTCAAAGCTCCTAAATATCTTGCAGCCTATGTTTTATCAATAGGGATAGATTCTCAAGAAAGTGATTTAAGGTGCTTGACTGTCGATGTTTTACGAAAAATTTCGAAGTTTATTTTCTTTTGTTTTTGTTAACTTACTAGAATTGGTGGTAATTTCCATATCTGTAGCTTCTTTGTCGCTGGTTTTTTACCTTTGCAATGTGCACAGTGATACCATTCTTCTAGTTTCTCCTCAGAAGTAAAAGCACGCAGACAAGTGATTTAGGTCGACCGGTTCAATTTGTTCCTTACGACAAATTGCAACACTTTCGTGTTCTTTGCATAGCTGCGGATAGATAGGAATTCAAATAACATGAGAAACGTTTGCGGATTAATGTGTCATAAAATAAACATTTTCATTGCTTACTCTTTCGAGCGTGCTTTGGTAACGTAAGTGTAATGCTGTTGGATCCCAATCAATAGCAATGGTGAAATTATCAATACTGTCACTATCGTTCGATAGAGTATTTGGTAAAGAAAACGTTTTCTCTTCAATATCATAATATTTAGAGACATTTTGAACACTAGATAAGGCACCTGCAAATAAAACGAAATAAGATGAAAAAAAAAATTTTTTTTTTTTTTGGTTTTCCGTCATTAAGAGGTATGGGTATATGGTTATATAACGCACTGATAGAGAAAGAATGTAGCCCTTTTAAAAGGTACTCATCATTGCATGGAATCTCACAGCCGCGACAAAAATTTGACCAAGGACAAATGACGCAAGTTAAACCGTCATTTTTGACAGCCCGTAGTGTAAATGGAAAATCATAGCCAAGACTGTCATCACTGTCGGAAAAAAGTTGAAATATATAAACATTTATAAAAAAAAAAATTGTGGAGTTACAGAATGAGACAACATGCTTACCAATCGGCTGCATGATTTGATTGATCCGTAAAAGCCGGAAGTGGGCTCAGCAAACGATTAACTTGCAACCAAACGGCACAGTAGAGGTCTTTATGAGTACCATTTTCGGTATTTGGTAAAAGAATAGGTACACCAAATAAACTTGGTCTGGTTTTATGGTGTGACAAAAAATATGTATCTTGACGTGTTATTTTCCGGTGCACAGCAATCAGATATCTTCCAGCTTTATACTGTTGACTAGTCATGCGACCAAAGAAACCCGAATTATCTGTAGCATCCGAGGCAGTGCGAGCATGATTTCCACAGTCGTAATTGTCATTTGAAATACTATCCTTCTCATCAGCGTCTATAATATGCTCTTCATTAGCACTCGACATAATAATATCATCATCATCATGGTCAGGATCGTTAAAGCAGCTATCCATTTGTTTTCTCTTTGTTTCCTTTTGCGTTTGCGTTTGTGAACAGTTTTGTTTTGAAATCACTTTACACGGACATTCACCGTCATAGCATTCAGTATTATTGCACACCGATAGTGTTCTAAATGATATTTGACCGGAGAGATTCTCCTCTGCACGATGATGATTTTCATTTCGATTCTCAAAGAGTGACGACAACACTTGCTTTTCCGCACTTAAGAGTTTTGTTGATGAAATTTGCTGTGGATAGCCATCAGTAAAAGTATTTTCAGGACTTCGACTTACATCCAATGATTGCTTGAATGTATAAAAGTTAAATTTGGGAAATGTTATGTAAAGAAATGTGGCTTTCATTGCTAAATGAAGTTATAAAGCATTGAAAACTAATTTCGAAATTAATATATCAATTAAAGACAGACGAGCTACAGTTCTACCAACAATATACTAATTAAATATAACAGTTAGCAAAAGCCATTAACGGTACATATAAATAAATTAAAGGCTTGAAAGCTCTACTTTTGTTCTCATCTACAAAACGAATAAGTAAAGAAAGGTACCTATTTACAAGCTTAGTATTTAAGTGCGAAGTTTTAATAATAAAAAAAATTGTTCCTTAAGTAGTGCTGGCTACATAGAATACGTCATACGTCATACGTTAATAGTTTTTTTTGCACCCCATTCAATGATTGAATTCATAAGCATTGAAGTCATGTGTGTGCTATTTCCATCCCAACTTTATTTGTTGAATTGAAAGAACTATCTTTGTTGTAAAATTAATAAATTCACAGCAGAAAAGAAGAAAAAAATTCTTGCCCATTTTATATTGTTCGTACTTGATTGTTGCTCGCATGAGAATATTGGAACTAATTTTTAAGTCGACTCTCGTTAATTCAAACCTGCGATAATTCGAACGTTATCATAAGTGCCCTAGAAAATCTTTTAGTATTTCGAAAAATATTTATACAAATGTATAACTACTTCCGGTCGCGGCCGAAAATTTAACCATGCGTGACAATGTCATCGATGATTTCATCTATACTAATATTATAAAGAGGAAAGATTTGTTTGTTTGTACCGAATAGGCTTCAAAAATACTGGACCGATTTGCATGAAATTTGAACATAATTTTCTCATAAGGGCGCTGAACATAGCATATTTTTTTTTTATTTAGGGTCTATTATTTAGGATGGCCACCATAACAATTTTTCTTAAATTTTAAGTTTTCTCGAAAAAAGTGAGTCCATTTATTTTTTTTTATAAGTTGAAAAGTTATTGTATAAAGATCAAGGCTGGTCTTGCATCAGAAATTTTGCAAATTTGGCATAATAATTTTTATTTGCGAATTTTCAAATGTGTTGTCTGAAAGCTAATATTATAAAAGGTAAAAGTTATTTGTATCTCACTCTTTTTGTGCATTTAGCATCCATAAATACAGTTCTCTCTTACGGTTATTGACCATGGACATAATTCGGGAAATTCGAAAGAGATAAAGATAGAAAGTAGACAAAGACAAAGTGAGACAGAAGTAGACAGAGATAAAGATAGAGAGAGAGACAGCGAAAGAGAGAGGAAAGAGAGGCCAGAGAGAGAGAGAGAGACGAAGAGGAGAGAGAGAGCGAAAGTGAGAAGATAGAACAGACAGCGAAAAACATACGCAGTGATGGCGAAAGAGAGAAGTGCAGAGTGGAGGAGAAAGTGGCAAAGAGGAAGAAAGCAATTAGAAAGAGATAGGAGAGAATTCGAAAATGAAAAAGAGAAAGAGAGAGAGTCAGAGAAAAAGGATGAGAGTGCATACGAGAAAGAAAAGAGTGACAAAACGCTTGAAATAGCGAAAAAAAAATTCGATCGAATTTAAAGAACGTAAGGTAAAGGAACAGGAGAAGGAAATCTAAAATGAATTCAATCAAACGATATAGACGAAGAAATTGTAAACCTAAATATAGAAGAATCTATTCGATAGAACAACTAAATTCAGAAGATATTTTAACTTTGAAGCGGGGACTTAAATAAATAAAAAAAAAACACAAAAATTTCATTAAAAAAATTTTTTTAATAGTGATTTTTTTATAAGCCGCGAAGCGCGCCTGGGCAGCTAGTCATTCATATAAGTTCAAATAAGTTGAAATTCGTTTGCACGACGATTTGTTATTGTAATGAATGAAACACATTTTTTTGAAACACATTTTCATTAGTTTGATTGAATTTGATTTCAGTTTCAGTTTCGTTCGTTGTATACAGTTTATAAGTTTGTGGTAATTATGAGCCCTAAGATGTATAAATGCTTGAAGATTGCTTAAAATAAGGAGTTAATCAAAAAAGTTGATAGAGGTGCGAAGAAAAGTAACGTTGCAAAGGTATTTCAGATTCCTCTGAGTGCTCTTTCAACCATAATAAAGCACACGTTGAAGGTTAAAACTTCTGGATTAAGGAAACGAACTAATAAAGGGGAATTTCCTCGTCCGGAAGAAAGTCTGGTCATATAGTTAGGATGGTGCAGAGGACAAAAAGTGTTGAGCATCAAACAATTTGCAGTGAGTGAGGGATGTCTTACAAATTTCAATAGTACTGTACGTAATAATTCCCATTATGTATTATATGTTCATGTGTGTAACCTTTCCATTTTGTAAAAAAAAAAAAAAAAAAAACCCATTACCCTGTAGGGTCAATCAAATCAAAAGTCCCGGCCAACTTGACACGAAAAAAAGGACCTCCTCATAAAAATGGCATCCCTTGACAAAAATTTTTTTTTTTCGAAACGGCACATAATAGCACAAAATGGGCACATTTCATCACAATACTTTTTTCGGTAAATTCCAATATGTCACGGCCAACTTGATACACATCTTCGGATCCTGGGCAGCACGCACTACGCTGTAAGCTACGACGCCCCGAGCTGGTCTATCCCCCAGAGCGAGTAGTAGGTACTGTTGATTTGGCAAGTAGTCGAAGAATACTTCTGAACAAGTTCAATTTCCTACAGGATAAAAACTAATACGTAATTGATTATTACTCAGTAATTCGAAGTATCTTATTTTTTCTCTCGGAAATTCGAACCATTTACTAATTCAAACTCTCAATAATATTCGTAATATTTTCCATGTCCCTTGAGTGTGGAATTAACGACAGTCGACTGTGCCCAGTTAAAATTACGATCTCTTACGGTACGAAGACTGTTAAACTATTTATAATTAATTCTTATTGAAAATTCTTAAATTTATTTATTTTGATTGTATAAAAAAAAATCGGAAAATAGGTCGTGGTAATTTAAGGGGACCTTCTGATTAGAATCTTTTGAAAATAATTTTTTTTTTTTAAATCGGAAGAATAGACTTTTAAGAATAGCTGGCAAAGTTTCGTGAAGATATGACATATTTTTTGCGTAAAGCCTTCTTAGAAGGTGGAGACAGCAGGCGCAGCTTTATCAAAGCAACTTTGAACGCGTTTATCTCAAAACTACTTTTTTTGACTGTGTGAAGAATCAAAAAAACATCGAACCGATTTGTCTGGAATTTTTCCATATAGTTATTATAACATCAATGGCTATGCCCGAACTAGAATCGAATTTTATTTCAAGAACTTCATATTTTCTAAATAAAAACGGTCAAAAAAGTGATTTTTGATGGTTGAAATAAAATTGCTCCATTTTGTCAATTAAAAAAAATTTTTTTTATTCTGATTCCTGCCATAGCCGCATTCTATTCTGAATTAATAACATATTTGTTTTTTTTTTCCGATTACCGAACTGCCAAATCTTTCACACACGAGTGTACTTGTTCAAAGAGGTCACTTCAACGCCATTTTAAATACCAAAAAAAAAAAAAAAATTACAACATTTTTTATTTTTTGTCAATTAGAATAATAAGCCCGCATACTTAGAAAATTGTTTTTATTTGGCTTAATACCAAAAAAAAATCATGAAAATACCCTAAATTTTCGTGTAGAAGGTCCTTAATATTATTACAAAAGTGTTCTCAAATATTCCGAACATTTTTCTACAGAGTTAAAATATTTTGGGTTACGATATAAAATTATAAACGAGCAAAAGTCAGGGGGAAAAAAAAACTTGACGTGTAACGTATGCCAAAGTCTATTGAATTATGATTTTCTGAAAAAGCTATCTGAAAATCAACCATAAAATCATTCAAAAGTGAGGACTTTATAAACTGCATTGCGTTGCCTGGCATTGCTATTTTAGTTTTGTGGGGAGTGCGCACCAATATAAAATGAAGCGATTAATTCAATTATCGAGTTCATATACCATAGTTTTGTCTGAAATAGTAATACTGAAAACTTGACCTTACGACGAAACAGTCACCTATACAGTGGTACCTTGACATACGAGTTTAGCTCGTTCCGCAGCGTTGATCGTAGTTCAAATTACTCGTATCTCAAAGAAAATTTCCCCTTTGCAATACATTTAAATGCCATTATTAATCCGTTTCAGCCCCCAAAATATCATTCGACATTGTTTTCCTACTTGTTTGTGAACAGGAAATATGTGCTCATGTATGAAAAATGTTGTACAAAAATATAATACAAAAGAATGTAAACAAAAAAAACGAGTGTTATTTTCGCCTAATTTTAGTCACTGCTTTTCTCTTCGCTGGTCATTGACTCCAAGGAGAATTATTTTGTCCTTCATTTCAAAGAGTTACGGAAATAAGTAAGACAAGTGTCTTTAAATAGCTCCGCTGCACGACCAGTTGCAACTTTTTCTGTTGGGTGTTTCTTTTCCACGAACTGTAAAACTCTCTTCCACATTTCCATGATCTCCTTTATCTCAAAACAAAAAATTGCTCGCTCGACGACTCGTATCTCAAAAAACTCGTATGTTAGGGAACTCGTATGTCTAGGTACCACCTTTATTGCTAATATGCTGTTCTGTAACAAATTTATAGCTATATATCGGTTTTGAATTAGGCTTTGAATAGAGTTTTTTAAACGTGTTGTTAAGTATAAAATATATACATGTGTTTTAAAAAGAGCCGTACCTTGAAGCACAAAAGATTCTGGGGCATGCACATATTGTTTCCAAAGCACCGCCTTACCTTCGTTGAGTAAATATCTTCATCTTCGACTTCGTTGTCTTGTGTGATTGAATTATTTTTATTCTTCATTGATTGTCTGGAGGAATCGGAATCTTCACTCTCCGCATTGTTCGTGGATTCCGAAATATGCCAGTTAAGAATTTGATTTTGATTTTGCGTTGGCGTAGTAGTCGAAGTATTTAGGTCATTTCCAGTAATTAATGCTAGAAGGGGCAAAAGATATTTTAAGAACATATTAAAACAAAGCAAAGTGAGAGATAGTGAAAAAAAAAAGAGAGAGAGAGAGAGAGAGAGAGAGAGAGAGAGGAAAATAAAAACAAACCTGCACTTCTTTGTATATCCTTTAGTCCTTTCTCGATATTCATTGAACTTGAGCGTGATCTATCACTACACTCCTCTGGAAGTTGATACACATACAATTCTTTTGCTGTTGTTGGCTTAATCTTTTGTTTATCGGACAATATCAGTCTTATCTGTGAATGATGCACCTCACAGATGAGCATGAAATCAGGCTTCAAAAAACATAAGCCCGCAAGTTTCTCTTTCAAATCGATATACTTTGATTCTGGATTGAGACGTAAACCATATTTAATAGGCACGGAGCCATCTAAAAGCACTACCAAAATCTCAAAGTATATAAAATTCTCAACGGGCAATGGCAAACTCAGCAAACTGAATGGATCGAAACGGACTGATTCGCGACCACAACCTAAGCAACTAACTTTTGATTTAAGCTGTCCGTAAAAAAGATCAATCACAATTGACTGATTGCGTGCATGATGCTGCATCCAAGCTTCCGTTGCAACGACTTTATCCGGCCTGCCGTTCGAGTCTTTTAATTCACTGTAAGGCTTCTCTGTAACGCGATTCAAATCCTCGTGCAGTGCATCCAAGAACCATTCCAAAAGCTCTTGTGAATCGTGTTGACCACCACCAGCGAATTGTGGTGCATGTTTTGTCACACAAAATCGCAATTTCAATGGGGCAACTGAACGACTTGTCGAACTCCACATTTCTTTCAACAATTCGCCATAGCGTAAAGCGAGTTGGCCGCGTGTTCCAAGCTTATTTGTTGTATTCAATTCAAATAGATGCATGTTTAGACGGAAATACTGCGCGAGCGGTTGCGTATTAAATAGAACTTGTAATGCTGCATTCATGAAACACGTATTCCCAAGGTTATGCAATCCAGTTGCACCAGGTGCATGCACCGATGTTATCGATGAGCGTGAATAATGTTGTTCGCCAACTGAAATGCCTCCGCTTTGATTTAATGACAATGAACCGAGTTCTTCTGGCCAAGTTAAGTCCTTATTTCGTATTTCAAGGAGTACTTGATCGTTGTCTTTGATCATTAGATCTTTAAGCGTCATGCTTTCTTCCTCAAGCAATATGGCACTATTTTCTAAAGATCCTAACGGTATATGCCACAATCGTACGTCCTCGTTTCGCAAGCGAAGTTGATGGCAGAGAAATTCACAGATTTGATGAACTGTAGCTAAGCGACTGAAGGCAGCTGTGTACGCTAAATATCGTTTCGGAGGTTGTGGTACATTCGATGCAGATATTGATGCGTAGCCACCACCGGATGCAACGATTCCATAGCTACCTAATGGGAGTTAATAGAAGAATTGTTTAACAGAGCCGAAATCAGTCACCATTCATACATAGGTATATAATTTTATTGCGCTCATTTCATTTGATGTGAGAATTAGATCAAAGAAATTACTTTCAACAACTAAAACTTACCTGACACTGTTCCCCAACTAGTAAACGATGGAACATTTGAGGAACTTTGATGCAATACAATACGCAAATTGAGAGGATATAATTCAAGTTCCATTTCTGAAGTATTAGGTGCTTTTATAACCTTTGTAAAAGAAAATGAAACACAATTAAATTCTTTATTTCGATATATATATGTAAATTATATGTACCTGTCTGGGTAGAGGTAAGTTATCGCCATACCAACGATTCAAAGCTTTCCATAAAGATTTTGGTACCAATTGAAAATCATGATTCTCAGCTAAAGTAGTATCACGTCGTAGATGTCCTCCCTCTCCCGTGAGAGTTCGAACATTTTTATAGAGATTGCTCTTAACCAAATTCAGATTATCAATAGGACCTGGTCGTGCACCGGATTGTCTTCCAGCAGATATTCCACTGCTTGTTGATCCTAAATTATGAAAATAATTGGGATTTCTTTCTTCTATGAAGTTTGAAGTTTGGCATCTCAAGGAGCGTATTCCTTACCTACACTACAATTATCCGCGGTTGCAGTGCTCTCACTGACTGTCTCCAAAGAATTTGAGTTTAAGCTTTCGTCACAAGCAAGTGCTTCGTCAATTATGCTAGCGGGTGCATGTCCATTTGGAATACGTTGCGTTGAAAGCTGTTTACAATAATCACAGTAGCCAGTTGAATTTTGTGTATAACGCAGCCATGACAGCCACCATTCATGTGATATAAGATACCAAAATTGTCCAATTCTATAGTGTCGTTTTTTTTCGCGCTCAAGCCAACCGCAAACTAATATTAGAAAAAAAAATATATATATAAATTCATATTATTATTTATTATTTTGTAACGTTTCTACAACATATACATATACCAAGGTGTATTTAATAAAAAAAAAAAAAATAAATACACCTTGAACATATACTCGAAAATACGAACCAATATCATGCTCGAGATGCTTGCATTGTGGCCAAAGCCCAAACACAATATGACAAACTTCAAAAGTGAAGTCCAAAAACGGTTGCACTAAGTTCAAGCTGCTCTCGACGCTCCACAACATGAAATCTTCAACGGTGAGGGACATTTTTTGCTATGAAAATATGCAAAAAAGAAACACATTTCTTGAGCATTCAAAATGAATCGAATTTTTCTTACCTCGTTTGATTCGAGAGAATCTTTCTCCTCTTCGTTAACGACTGATTTCTTTTTTCTAGCAGCAAAGGATAGTAAATTATTAAGCGCCTCTTTTTTCTCAATATCCTTGTATAGATTGGCATTGCGACTTTCTTTTGCGACAAATGTCAAAACGCTTATCATTTGAACGATTTCGTTGTTATTAAGGACGCCATCGCGGTCAATGTCAAAAATTTTAAAGCAAACTAAAAATAAAAAAATTTTTATTGAAATAGTATACATTTCCGCAAGTTATAAAATTGCAAAATAAGCAAAGAATTCCTGGATGGAATTAGACTAGAAAAATCGTATAGCTCTTCAAAAGATTTAGAGCTCGAAAGACCTTAAGGGGACCTTCTGGTCTAAAATTTTTTGAAAATTGATTTTTTTTTTTTTTATATATTTCGGAAGAATAGACTTTTAAGAATATGCTGGCAAAGTTTCGTGAAGATATTGACAATATTTGTTTTGCTACAGCCTTTTTAGAAGGTGGAGACAGCAGGCAGCGCGCTTGATCAAAGCAACTTTGAACGCGTTTATCTCAAAACTACTTTTTTTGACCTGGTGTGAATGAAAACAAAAAAACCATCGAACCGATTTGTCTGGAATTTTTATATGTTATTCACAACATCAATGGCTATGGCCCGAACTAGAATCGAACTTTTATTTCAAGAACTTCATATTTTTTCATAAAAAAAATGGTCAAAAAAAACGGAGTTTTTGATGGTTGAAATAAAAAAGTGCGCCATTTTGTCAATTAAAAAAAAAATTTTTTTATTCTAGTTCCTGCCATAGCCGCATTCATTCTGATTAATAACATATTTTTGTTTTTTTTTTTCCGATTACCAGAACTGCCAAAATCTTTCACACCACGGAGGTACTTTTTCAAAGAGGGTCCACTTCAACGCCATTTTTAAAATACCAAAAAAAAAAAAAAATTACATTTTTTATTTTTTGTCAATAAAGAATATAATAAGCCTGCATACTTAGAAAGTCGTTTTTTATTTGGCTTAATACCAAAAAAAAATCATGAAAATACCCTAAATTTTCGTGCTCTAGACCAGAAGGTCCCCTTAAGCTCGAATAAACGCGGGAAAATCATAAAAACGATTTTTCACTTAATGATCAAAATATCAACGAAAGGTGTCGAACAACACATATCGAATACAAAAATGAGTTGTTTAAAATTTAATGAATTTATTTTTGGACAATCCTGTAGTTCTCAAGGTATTAAGCTTTTATTAGCTTTTATATTAATTATTAAAGTACTTACAACGGGTTCGCTCTACTTCTGGGCCCCTGCACGCAGCGCTTACGCCACAACAAAGCTCCTTAAAATCTATATGGCCATCACGATTTTCATCGAATGCATTGAATAGCCCTACTAACGCAGTCTTTGGTATAGGCGGGCTTATAAGTGGACCTAAATGTTGAAGATCCAGTTGTGTATTTGGTGAAGTGTTTTTTAGGCACCAAAACTCTTTCTCCAAATCACCAATGTCCTTAAAAAGAATGGAGATTCGACATAAGAATTATTTTATTTTGTTTTTTTATTTTTTTATTATTTATTATTTTTTTTTTTTAATTATTATTTATTTATTTTTTTTTTTTTTTTTTTCATAACAAGAAAAGCAGAAAAAACTCACCTTTTCTTCTAGATGCGTAACACCTGCAAGACTTTGATAGAATGTTGGTGTCTCCAATTCCGATGTTAAGTTTATACAGGGTCCTGACAATAGCCAGCTAGATAGAATTGACGAATTTTTATGTTTCAATATCCATTCATGGAACTGATCGAAATTAACACGTTCGCCGTGATTAAATAGTGTCACACTTTCTAATGGATTTAATCCAACCGTGCGTATATAATCCTGCTTTTGTATATAGTTGCCGGTTTCGTTGCAATAAAGATTCCACAGGAACCTTTCAATTTAAAATATGAAACATTAACAAATACAAAACATGACCTAACATGGAAATATAGGATCTTTCCATGAACATGAATTTACCTTAATTTCTCGTCTTCCGTACCGCGCGTTAGCAAGACGAGCCCACAGAGCAAGTCTTTAAATGTTATGCCTTTGCTGGTACCACCACAAGCGGTGTAAAGTAAATCGGCCACTTTCGATGGCACACCTTCGCAGAGTACGTCATTTTGGAATGCATGGCGACTAAGGTACATTCTTCCAATGCCTGCGGACTTTTTAAATGCATCTTTTATGCGTCGTAGTTCCGTATCAGAAACTACAAAGAATTAGAACAAAAAAGTTCATAAAAAAATATTTGATTTTTCTGTATATCAAAAATTCTTTGATTGTTCAGCCAGAGTGTACGAAGACATTATTTCTGTAACTTTTGTTTTCTTATTTCTATAGGAAGGCTAAAAATTAACGACCTTTTGGACAGCAGTATAGTTTATATGTCTTTAGAAATTGCTCATATGTATTATATAATAAGGATAATTTTCCTGGCAATAGATATAGATATTGAATATATATTCAATATCAAAATCACGCATTTTTCATGACTCGCAATCAGAATTCAGAAGCTTAACTCAAATAACATGAATATTTTGAATTTAAAGTTTCTAAGTTTTCGTATTTCAAGCTGGAAAGAAATAAATGACACAAGCAATTATTATTAGTCATTCTCACTTGTTTCGTCAGATCTATAGATTTGTAACGATTTTTTTCTTTTAAAATGTTTTTTGAAATACATAAACCATAAAAGTTCGAATTTTCATCATTACAAATCGATATTTGTTCTACTTAATTATTTCATAATAGAATGACTTCAACATTCAAGAGATTTATATAAAAACAATGTGAAATTTTTTAATATCCGGTATCCGCGATAATTGTCATGTTATATCAGAGCATCCGGGAATATTTCATTTTATAGCCGATAATTGATAACGATTAGAACCGGATTATCCGCAGGCATCTCTAAGTATTAATATGTCTTTTAAAATTTTTATATTGTATGTATTATAAAGTATATTAATTTTCTCTTTGCATTATAGATATATATTTATATAATATAATATCATATCAACGATTTGACAATGAACTCCGCAATCAGAAGTTCAGAGCTTAACTCCAAATATACATGAGGTATATATATATAATTTAAAGTTTCTAAGAGTTTTCGTAATTTAACATGGGGTTAAAAGAGCAAGTTTTAATACACACTCTATAACTTTAAATTTCACAGCTTATTAAAATGTTTTTTCTACACATCAGGAAAGCTCTACAAATGGTAATCAGTAATTTTGATGGGAAGGATTTCAAAATCGATTATTTGATCTCTATCTGCTGAAATTTCATCAATAGAAATGAATCAATAATTCAATATTAAAAGTGACTTTTATCCAAAAATCAGTGCATTTTATTGCACATTCCGCAGTATTTTCAACGCTTTGAAAGAAAATTGTCTTTTCTTTGGAATCAGATGCATTTACAACGGGTAAATCATATTATTCTCTACTTAACCCTCAATTGGTATTAGTGTAAAAATCGGCCAAGTGCGTAACAATATAATTTTTAAGTGGATACTTTTCAAATACACTACACTCATGGATGGCAACAAGTGCCACTGATCAATTACCTCAAACTTTCAGTGAAATTCGATGGTACATCCGAATGGGTTAAACCCCTTATGATTAAAAGATAAGAGATTTTTTTTTTTCTTCTGTAATTGAAGCATATCTCTAAATAGCTTATGTAATTAATTTAAAAAACTCGAAGACGTGGAGGTGCAGAGAGAAATTAATCAAGTAAATTGAAGCAATATCAGCTTAAACAAACGCTTGTGAATCTCTATTAAATGATTTTTTACGATTTCGAACTTCGTTTACATGCAAGCAGATATTGATTTTCTAAAAAAAAAAAAAAAAAAAAAAAATACAAATAAAAAAATAAATAAATAAACACAATAGCATCGCACAACAACAACAACAAACACACTAATAAAATTTCGTGGATCGCAGACATTTAGTATCAATAAATTTCGGTGATACAACTCAAAACAAAAGCTTGCATATATTGTTGCAATTTTACGTATATTATTTTTCTCTACCCTTACTTGCTAGCCGTTTTTACACGTCTTACCTCTTTTTATGGCATCTTCATAATTGATGCAAGTCTGTTTCGACTCTCTGCCACCCATTATGTCCGAATATCGGAGTCCAAACAGGCATAACATACACGACAGCCTTCAAATGCTCTATGTGCTATAAGCTATGGCGCTATAGCTATATCACCTTCACTCCTGAATTCAATTATTGCCTTTTTACGTTTTACGCAAAATTATGCGCAACTTAAGCGACGGATCACCATCAGACCCAGACCGATTGAATGATGTAAAACTATGAAATTTTTGTAAACTGCCTGCAGTACTTTAATTGTCAGAGCTCCACATTTGCCATTTTTCGTTTTTTTTTATCACTTTTCTCTTCGATAAAGGAATTCGCCCACAAATCTATAATGGAATGAAAAATAATAACAATGCCAAACTTGCCATACTTTCGTTTTTCTCAGAAATAATTTATCGAAAATCGTACAACTCTATCAAAATGTGTGTAGATGCGAAGAGTGTTGCTATTTCTACCGATTCACATAACATTTTTTCAAATTACCCCGTTTAATAAATTACAGTTAGGGCCAAGGTATAATAGTCCGAGACATATATTACTATATATGGCACTCTCATGGATTTTGGGCGGGACATTTCGCGCCAGTTAGAAAGAGATGTTACTCGGCAGGCAAAAAAAGAGCGAGAGAGAAATACTTTTGGTGAGTACCTAAGTGAAAAATGCTCATTTTGGTGGGTACCCAAGACCGTGGTGGGTACCCAAGACCATGTTGAAATGAGCCAAAATAGAAACGGCTCCTGAGTGACATATATAGTTATATATGGTCCGAGAGTAATGCGTGCGTGCGAGAGAGAGTGGGAGAGAGATAAAGGGAGAGCGAGACAGAGAGTGTTACACGCACGAATCTCGGACTATTGTACTTTGGCCATTAAGCCGAAGGCCTACGTTGCCAGAGCTCCAGTATGTAAGTTATTCATTTATAAATAACTTTCATTTTCAAATAAATAAATATATTATTTTTTTTTTTTTTTTTTTTTGACTATTTAAGAACTTAAAAATTAAACTGAAATGTCCTCAGGAAATAAAAAAACTAAAAAATTTTTGCGTAATTCATTCTTATATTAGTAGTACTCACACCGATGACGGCACTTTGATACTTCGTTAATCGATACTTTTCTATATGTATTTTGAGTTTGTAATTTGACAAGTCGGTAGAATTACAAACAAAGTGCATATAAAATAGTATCGACTAACGAATTATCAAACTACCGATGGTGGTGTGAATACCGCTATTGTTTGTTTTCGTTTCGTTAAATGTTTTTTATAGTTAAGACTCTATATGTATAAGCAATCCCAAGAGATCGCAAAAGAATTTCTCTATAAAATAATTAATAAGTTGTTTTAGGGAGAGCCACAATACACTGGGTTGTGTAAAATTCGGCTGAAAAGTGCGCTGCCTACCAAGTGTTCGCAACACGTTGACTGTGCAAACTCCATTTTTGGGTAGCGAAATTTATTTAGCTATTTTTTCTCCACAGTTTTTGCATAGAGTTTGCTGAATGCTGGTTTAAAACACTTAACCCAAATCCATCATATTATTAGATTTTTAACAATTGAGTTCGACGTTGGAGTTAGTCGAGCAAGATGCAATTACGAAGGAATTATACAAAGTACGTGTATAAAAGTACGCCTTTTCAATTCTTTTCTGGTGGCTTACCAAAAATTGACAATAGTGGTACTCATGCAGCTTCGCAAATGCCTTCGCAACTTTTCCCATCGTCAATTTTCATATAAATTTTGACAGTTGTGTGACAAATTTCTCATTTCCCACAATTTGCGAAGCTGCATGAGTCCCACTAATATTTTTCACCATCTTGCTAATTGAATTCCTCTTGATTTACACGTTTACAGAATTTCTTAATACTCTTGTTCACACATTTGAGCCTTTCTTCCACAAAAATTTTTTAATTCGATTCCCGAAATTCGCCATTTAGCGGTAAAAAAAAAATCGAATTTTGGTCGAACCTCGAACAATCGAGTATCTAATTTACCCATCCCTACTATTTTAAACAATTATATAAAAAAGTTCATTTTTGTTTTCCAAATTCGAGCTAGTTAAGTAATAATAAAATATGATCGTCAAGTGAGTAAAATAGTATAAAATATAAAAAAAAGCGTATAATGTTTCCCTATATTTGGCCAAATTTGATCTTGGCATCCGCTAACTTAAACCCCATTTCCTATTTGCAGGACGGTTGTACGTGCAGGAATCGTAGTGGGCGCTGTTTATTATACACGACACTTAGGTGTATGGGCTGAATCCGAAAAATCGGAAAAATTTTACAATGAAATTAAGAATGAGCTTCGTCCACATGCTCAGAAATTGTCCAATCAATTGCCATTTGAACTTCCTGCACTTCCGAAAAGTGGAGAGATCTCTTTCCTTGCCACGCATTATTACAACAACGGCGTGAAGGGTACATTCCACTTTATCAAAATGATACCCTGCTACGCAGGACAGCTTATGCAGAAGGCGGTAAAAACCTTCAACGAGTTTTCGCAACCACCACCAACCCAACAAGGAGCCCCGATTATCGACAAAAAATAATTTCGTGCCGATGGCGTTTTCTCTGTGAAGAAAACCACCAAAATAAGTTTCTCGTGTCTACCTTGATACACCTAGTGTGACCGTCTAATGGTCTTAGGAAATATTTTATAAATATAAAGTTGTAATTGTAATTCTGTTCGTTTATTATGGTTGTCTGTTTTAAAAAAAAAAAAATGTCATTTTATAGCTTCTTTTCACTTATTTTGTTTTTCTTTTTCATTTACAATGAAAAGTTAATGAAAAGGAAAAATAAAACGGGAACGTCTGTTGTTGTTTGTTGATAAATTTTGAGTCGAATATTTTTTTTGCAGTCGAGTACTTTCCTGGGCCGCATCATTCATTGAATGAAATACTATTCCTGGTCATCTTCCAAGCAGGGCTGATCATCGTCTGAGGACTTTATTTTGTCCTTATTATTATGCTTCGAGACTTCATCGTTTTGCAAGGCGTTGCGACGTAATTGTTGCCTCAAGTGTATCTTTTTGTGTGCTCGCAACGCAGCCGGCTGGACAAAACGTTTTCCGCAATCTGAGCACTGGTGTGGTTTTTCACCTTGCGGGTAAAAGAAAGTCATTACGTATTCAAATGTTAATATAATAAGTATGTATTTCAATATGTGTGTTCCTACCTGTATGCAGCATCTCGTGATATTTTCTTGTGTCCGGTTTGGCAAAGGTGCGTTCACAGTAACGGCAAGCATAGTCCTTGGCTCGCTCGTGCACTGTGCGAATATGAACTTTAAGATTACCCGAATTGTTGCAGACTTGTGAGCAGAATCGGCACGGGAATCGGCGCTCTAAAGTGTGATAGTTAATGTGAATATTTAGTTCATTTCGTGTTGTTTTTCGCATGCCACAATGCGGACAAACTAAATTTTTAATACCCGCATGCCGCATTAAGTGTATCTTTAGCTTAGCCCTATTGGAGAAACGATATTGGCATTGTGGTTTATGGCAAGCAAAAGGCAATTTCGATTTATCAATATGCGTGAAAAGATGGTCTTTCAAAATCGCCGATGACTTGAATAGTTTCCCACAAACCTCACAAACGAACGACTTCAGTTCGGGGCCTTTTTCATGGAATCGTCGCAAGTGCAGGTCCAGCGTAGCCTTATGTTTGTACTGTCGTTTACAGTTTTCTTCATCGCATGTAAACCAGCGATTCGTTCCATCGTGTTGCTTTAAGTGCTCCGACAGAGAATGATAACGCTCGAAGCCGCGCTCACAATTTTCACGTGGACAAGGATAAGGAATTAGACCATCGTGCGTGCGTTTGTGAGCCGTATATCTATGTTCTGCAAAAAATCGCATGGAGCACAGCTCGCATTGAAATACTTTCGATGAATTTTTACTTTCGATTTCTTCTTCGTTCTCAAACTCCTGCACCGGGTGTTTCGCTTCCGACGGGTGTTTTTGAATCCGTTTCGAATGACATCCTTGATTTCTCGTCCTAGCTAGCAAAATGCTCTGCGGTTCATTCTTTATTGGATTATCGCCCTTGCTCTGAAATGATTCCTTTTTGGTACTTTTTAACTTTCTTCCTTCATCGGCACTTCCCGATTCATCCTTACTGGCGACACTATCATTAGTTGGCGATTCTCTTCCAATTCCTTTCAAAGAATTTTTTTTACATTTCGCTTCTGCTTCGAGAGAATTTCCGAGTCCTTTCTGATTACTTTCGTCAGTCTCATTGAATTTTCTTGGAGACTTTTTTGTTCCATTTCTTATCTCATTTTTTGTTTTATTTTGCTTTTTTCCCGATGTCGAAAATACTTCAAAAAGCCGCTTCTGAGAAGTGATGCAAATTTTCCGAAATGAATCAAACATATTCAACTGATTGTAGCAATCTTCACACAAATGTCTGGGATATCTTGGATCTTCTTTGAAAGAAGTCTTTGTCCACCAATAAAGAATGTCCACGACTTCAGTCGTTACAATATGTTTTCTTGTGCTTTCAAGATCTTCCAGTTCCTTCAAACAGATACGACAGTATCCGTCTCTCATTCGATTTTTCTTTAGTTCCATATTCATTTTAGAAGGTATATTGATTTGAAAATTGCCAAAAATCACTCATTATTCGCTCCACAAACTGTAAGACATCTCGATAGAAAACCATTTCTTTGTGGGCTAGGGACGGCGGTGATTCGATGTGATAGCTGTTTTCTTTTTTTTCCTCTAACGAATATACAAAAAAAAAAAATATGTATTCTTGCAGTGTAAATTTCGTCCTGGGGGTGGGTACGTTCGATATTCGATTGTTCGAAATTCGACCATGGAGCAATTTTTGTCGCTAAATAGCGAATTTCGGGAACGTACTTTAAAATGAAAAAATCCTGTAGAATCAAAGTTAAAAAAAAAAAAAAACAGTCTAGATACTTGTATGAAAAACTATGGAATCGTATATGGAACATTTATATCATAGGTTAAAGAAAAAAGTAAGGAAATTAAATTTTGTTGCATTTAATATTGTATTGATTACATTCCTATCGATATTTTAACGATAACCAGCCAAAAAGTATACCATTTCTATCATTCTAGCATTCCCTGCAGAAAATCCGAGTAGATAAACTGTGGCGTTTTTCTGGTTCCAAATTCAGCAGAACTAGTTCTCCATTATACCCCTTCCAATGTATAATTTTGTAGAATTTTAAGTGTGCGTGCAGGCTAGAAAGCAACCACTTCTCCCATAAACTATCGGTTTACTAGTGCTGCGGGAACCAATTAGGTATATTGGATATAGTAAAGCACCATTTCTCTCAGGCAAAATTATTCAGCATACTTAGCGGGATTTCGACATTTTTAGAGCAGAATTTTCAATGTTGAGAAGAAAGACACAGAATAGGTTAGTTTTTGTTTTATTTTGCATTAGACAATTTATAATTATATAATATATCACATATCTAGTTAGTCTTTCGATTGACATGAGTCTTTGTAATGCAATTGCAATTTCTTTTTCTAGGTGTGCTGCTCCTGTGAGTGAAACAGCTAAGGCTTCGTTAAATAAATCAACAAGCAGCTTTTCTAAACAATTCCCCGTAGGTTTCGTTTTCAAATAACATGCCTCTGATCTTTGACGCAAATTCGCATTATCATTTTCGCACTACCGCACTTCTCAAACACTTGTAAAGAAATGAATCATACAGCTGTACATGCATGTTAGAGCTCTTTACGAAACTGTACCCCCGTTTGCACTAGCTCTTGAGTTCTGGTGAAAGTACTAGTTGTATCGTGCTAGTTTACCCCCGCCTTACTGGAGGGTTGTTCTACATCAACACCATGTCTAGACGTGCATGCATACAGAACTATATAGTTCTATATCTCGCCGGTCACACTTATGAAACATGTTTCGAAAACATCCCAATTGAATGCATGAGAAAGATCGAGAAACAAAGATGGTTTCGGAACATTCAACAAACAACCATCTCTTTTCTTCCCAAGTCTTTCTCTACTTACAAATTGTTTCAAAACATGTTTTCATACATGTGACCGGCGAGTGTGCGTGCATGCTCTGCGTGGCTATGCGCCCGTTTACACGTACGTCAACATCGCTCAACAAATCGGCGTTTGTAACAGTGCGACTCGACGTGCGATAGTTCATCGCATACCACATGTCAAATTTTATGGCATGCGATGGGAGCAACGATTTTCGCTCATTCCCACACACGAAGGAAAGACATTCCATAATAATAAGACATAATAATAATAAGCCGACGATAGTGGCGTTTGCTATACATCATTTACCTTTTTATATTTATTTTATTTTTGTTTGAAATACGGAAAGTTGCACGTTTCACTTTCTTCTTCTTCTTCTTCTTCGTGCTGTCACTTGTATAAAGTGACAGTTTTGTTTGGGAAAGGTTGCCAGAAACACGAAGTTTATGCGGCAATCTTGCGACCGGTAGCTGGTGCGCTACGTCAGAAAATATCTAATTGAGTAAGATTTTACATGCATTTATATACATTTAAACAGACACATGATTTTATACAGCAGAAATATCACAGAATGGTTAAATTTTTTTTTTTTTTACTTAGTTTTCTTTATTAATTTTTTTATTTTAAAGCTAAATATTTGTTTGTATGAACTTGTGTTGATTTTTTTCTCTTTTTGGTTTTTTCTTCTTTATTTTTCCTTTTTTTTATTTATTTATTTTTTCTTCTTCTTTTTTTTTCCTATGTTTTTCCTTTTAATTTTTAAATATTTTATCTTTTTCGTTTTTTTTTCTATTTTTTTTTTTTTCAAATGTAAAAAAAAGAGTTAAGGCGGGTGAAATAGATTATAAGTATAACATTGTATGTTAAGCGAAAATACTTATATTACGAGGGGAGAATGAGAGTGCCGCGCATAAAATTGTCAATGACGTTTCACTTTGTTGAAATAATAGGACCAGCTGTTTTGTAAGTGTTGCTCTTCAAAACTTCATTACTTTGTAATACAGAGTTTCCCTCAAAGCTACATTTTAATTATTCTTTGCATTCCTTTTCTAGAAAAACGGTAATGCATTCCCTTAAACTAGAATTATGCAATGCTTGTCTATCAATGAATTCATTTATTCCTATAGAATTGAATATATATTGAAAGAAGAAAATAATGACTTCTAAGACTTCCCACTGGGGGCAAGTTTCGGTATGCGATGACCATTTTAAGATGGGATTCAGCGAGAAAATTCACTGCATAGAAGCGCTAAAACATTGAAAGGGATACAAGATTTGTTAAATCAAGAGCAAAAAAGAAAAAAAAACCCGACATTCTGGGTAAATCCGTTCTTGCAAAAAAGATAACAACATAAAAAAACTCAAAAGTGACAGCCCATCGCAAGCGATAGATGGCATGCGATATCGCAAGCTATATCTCGCATGGCATCAGCTATGAGCGGTCTCCATTTGCGATCTATCGCATACTTTCGATCGCATGTTATGAACCATCGCACGTCGAGACCTAAAGTTAGGTTTGTCGAAAAATGTCAAGTTCATTAACAGTGCGACTCGACGTGCGATAATTCATCGCATACCATGCAATAATACTCATGTACATTTAGCCAGCACACGCTACTCTACAAGCCATCATGTTAAAAATGAGGCCATTTACACGTTAAGTCATTTGAAGATAATGAAACACACTTTTTGTGGGATTGGGACGCGCGGGGATGTGGTATGGTAACGTTTTTCTCTCTTCCCCCTTCCTCCCTTGCCAACGAAAATTTGTTTCATTATCGAAATGTCTTAACGTGTAAATAGCGTAAATCGCGTTTGCTCTCGCACACTGTGTGGACGTGTGTATACGGCATAAGAATTCAACTGAGGTAATAACCGGCGAAAACTTTGAGAACATTTTTTTGTAAGAGAACTTAGAGTTAAAAGTTTACAGCTGCAAGTAGTTTTGCTTAATTGACCAGCGGAATATTTTTGCCCGTAGTTTCTGTAATTTCACGGAAGAAGATTTGAATATTTCTAAACATTCCTCAATTTGCTTTTAATATTTTTGGTAAGTGAAATTAAGAGCCCACTTGTTGTTGTTGCTTTTAATCATCATAAACAAGTTTGTACTTTGCACTTTGAAGTTCAAAGTTTGAACGCTGATATACAATTCTGTGACATCCTTTTGATTAAATTTTCAACTTGACGATCATAGATACTCCTTTTGAGAATGTCCCTATCAAAACCTGTCTATTCATTGCTGGGAATGTATTTCGAGCAGTTATTTAATCATCCAGTACGTACAAAATCCATCACAAGGTGAGCATTATATCTATCGATCTTATCGACCAAATTACTCAAAATACTTTATTCTTGGCGCTGATAATCATTGAAATTGAATTTTAGCTGCGTTTTAGCCGCTTCAGCAAACTATGCATCACAGAAAATCGCTGGAAGAAAAGAAGTTAATACCGATAGCGTAGTGGCATACGGCTTATTTGGGTAAGAAGAAAACGAAGAATCACAATCTGATCTACATGAATTCTGATATCTCTTTAATCGCGTATCACACAGAAAGCTTTTTATAGGACCAATTAAGATTTTGAACTCTTAAGACTTTGTTTTTTCTAAGAGATAAGATCGAAGTACATATATCTTGGCATATTATTAGAGATCATTGTTTGATAACTTTAGAAATGTTAGATAAAAAATATCTCACTCTTAATGCGTAAAGTACAAAGGTTTTGCCTCTCTTCATTTCATGTAGAATGAAAAATCCGTATCTATACTCTTCACTTTTCGAAAAATTTTTAAATCAGGAAATCAAATCAAAAGACAGAATTCCTCCCAATCCTGATCTCCCGAATTTAAGCATCCTACCAAAAGTGATTATGACTGGAGAAACGCTTTTAGCACGAAAATTTCAATAGATTAAATTGTTGCTGTTTTATAAGAATTCATCATAATTCAATGATTTTTGTATGCAATAATATTTGGGACTATCGAAAAGATGTTTTATTTTGGAAATTTATATTATTCCGATCGTTTTTAACTTTTTCTTTTTTCAGATTGATTTTTGGCGGTTCGGTTCCACATTATTTTTACCAAGTTGTTGAACGTTTGTTTAAAAAGGATTTGAAATTTCGGCGGTTCTTTCAGTTTTTCGCCGAGCGAATATTGTTTGCTCCATTCTACCAAGCTTTGTCCCTATATTTTTTGGCACGTTTCGAGGTAAACAAAAATAAAGGCTTCTATCACGGAATGTGAAAGTTTTATGGAGTACTTTATTTATATTTTTTCTTCTTTTCAGTGGAAATCACATGAAGAAGCTATTGAAAATATGAAAAAACTTTACTGGCCGTTGCTCAAAGCGAACTGGCGGTACTTGTCAATTGCGGTGCTCCTCAATATGACTTATGTTCCTCCAATGGTGAATAAGAAAATGAAATATTGATTTTTATCATATATTGAATTATTATTTTATCCCCCCTATCTCCCTCTCTTTGGTGGTACACAGATGAGAACGGTAACGATGAGCATTGTTAGCTTTTTATGGGTGGTTTATGTCGCACGCAAACGTCGCCGATTTGAGGAAAAAAAATCGACATCTGTTAGTCGAGCCATGCCATGAAAACTGCGGTTTTCGTACTAATGCTGTTCACATTGGATTTGATGTTTTTAAACTTATTAAAGACGATGACATTTTATATAAAACATTAAACAGAATTTTTTCAAAATGTTAAAATATATTGAAACATTGGATTGGGATTTTTGTGATTTTATATTAAAAATATTTTCTTAAAAGAATTCATTTTGTATTATATATTGAATATTGATAAGCAATTTTTGTCGAGCTCCAATACGTATTGTAATTTGTTTCATATCAAATAGTGTTATCTAAAATTTCGAAAAC
Source organism: Chlorops oryzae (assembly GCA_020466095.1). Classification (NCBI taxonomy): domain Eukaryota; kingdom Metazoa; phylum Arthropoda; class Insecta; order Diptera; family Chloropidae; genus Chlorops; species Chlorops oryzae. Next base: position 156,443,636 of record CM035806.1, on the reverse strand, counting down.
TGTCACTGCCACTGCCTTATTATAAATCAGCTTTAAGTTTTTTACATTTCCTATAGCAAGTAAATAGAAGTGTTTATCTTAATATGCTCACCTTTTTAAGGGGCCGTCCATATATTACGTCAGCATGTTTTTGACCATTTTAGACCCCCTACTCCCCCTTATCTTCAATCGTCATCGTCCAGAATCCTACCCACCCCCTCGTTTGACATCATCTTTGAGCTCTTTATTATTTCACAAGTAAATAGAAATTAATTTCTTCAAAATATAGTTTTATAGTGTTTTCTTATCAGATAGAGATGATGACGTGATCATTGCGGATAGATCCCCCTCCGTCTCATCAAGCGTCATCATTCGCGAGACCCCTCCACCCCCCTGTATGATGACGTAATATATGGGGCAACCAAGTTTGAAATATAATAAAATATGAGGCTATATTCTTTTTTTTTTTTCACAACAGTAAAATTTTTTCATTACGAAATTTTAACATAAATTTAAGACATGTAAAATAATCTGAACACTTCACATACGCTCACAACATTTAAAAGGACATTTAGTGACGTGGTGGGCAACCAAGTTTGAAATATAATAAAATATGAGGCTATATTCTTTTTTTTTCTTTTTCACAACAGTAAAATTTTATTGATTTTGAGCAAAATTACATTTATATATAAAATAAAACATCAATAAGACATGTAAAATAATCTGAACACTTCACATACGCTCACAACATTTAAAAGGACATTTAGTAACACACAATTATATGGAATGATATTTCACTTGAATATGTTTTCGCAAATGAAAACGTAGAGTAGATATTTCAAATTGTCGATTTCAACATTTAAAATGCTACTTGGTAGCAGTAGCATCGGTAAATTTCTTGTCACCTTACTTATCCGCGTTGGCGGCATTTTTGTCAATATCTGATTTGGTTGCACTCTCATAGTCTTTTTTTGATTTCACACCAAAGAAACTATCATTGTTGCAGCAATCTCCAATATAAATGCCCCAACAATCATCCAATGTTAGCAGGCTAGAATCGCCGAACACAATCAAAAGTGCCCGTGCACGAGATATTGCAACATTCAATCGACGTTCCGACTTAACGAATCCAAGTCCGAAGCGGTTATCGTAATTATCGAGCTCACGTCGTGCGGTACGAACTGTCGATAGCAAAATAATATTTCGCTCCTAAGGAAGAATCAATAAAAAAAAAAAATTGTCTTTTATTAGGTTTTTATAATTATTGTATACTTTGACTTTACCTGTCCTTGAAATTCTTCGACTGAGCCAATTTTCGGATACATCAATTTAGCCTTGGTGAAAAGTGTACGTATGTATTTCACTTGTTTCAAATATGGCGATATAATACCAATATCGTCCGGTTTCAGACCAGCGCGATAGAGCTCCAATGTTGTATTAAAGACCTTCCAATAAATCAAAATCATATGCATTACGGTTACTACTTAGTATTGAACAATTAATATAAAAATTTTCATTTTCCATTATAAAAAGAGTGCCTAATGATGTTTGAAATTTAACAAGACCACACAGGGACGCCCCAGAAGTAGATGAATGGATACTAGGGCTTCCAATCCCGATATTGCGAGATTTCGTGCTCAGAACGGCTGTCACGGCTGGAACAGTTTCTCGTAGAATTGCCCATAAATAAAATGTCCCGCTGATTTCGGTATTAAGGAAATTGTGCCGAATTTGGAAGCCTCAATGGATATCATCAAAGAATTTCTATCAGCTTTGCGCCAAAGCAAAAGGAATGCCAGAAATCAAAATAATTTAAGATCTTATCTTATAGAAAAGCAAACCCTGGCCTCCTGGGTCAAGATATGGGGCACTAAGAAGATTAAGATCAATATGAGTGATATAACTTACGACATTTGCCTCGCGCGGATTACACCACGATGGTGAATCCCTTTCTCGTATATTTTCTCCGCGTACAGAATAAAAGAAAGCGCCATGCGAGAGTGGACGTTTATCGGAGGGAAACAGCACCTTCTTATCGAGTTTCTTTAGTATTTCGACTTCTTGGGAATCAGTTGTACAAATGGTCGACTGCAATTCGAGATCATAGAACAAGTAATTATATATGCGCATTATGGATGGCAGAGAACGATAATTCTTGCGCAATTTAGTCATTATAATTGGATTATAGCCGGTGGAGTTTTCATTAACAATTAAATCCTTTCTGTACGGTGGTGTATTCATAATACGCTCCAGAAACGACATCGACAGACCTTTTATTTGTGCATACTTGTTTGTTACAATCGCTTGTAATTGCATCGGATCTCCGGCGAGTATGACTTGACCACGATTTTTTGCCACTTGACTGAGCGGTATCATAATATCCGGTTCTGAGCATTGGCCTGCTTCGTCGATCAAAACATGGGTGAAATGATCCTTGTTGAAACCCAATTCTAAATACTTTCCCAAAGTGGAGCATGTACCGATTGTCACCCGATAGCGCGAAAGGACGCGCATCGGACAGTTCATTTGCAAACCTCCCTTCGCGACGAACATCTTAAAAGAAATAATAAGAAATGGAATTAACATTTTCGTTCAAACAGAGTTCGGAACAAGATGCTTCTAGGTGTCGTATTCTCAATTGTCAGAAGCGGTAATCGACCGTGGTAATTTTAGTGAATAGAATAGATGAGTTCTGCTTGATACGTCAAGGAAAAAAAATATCATACCTCTTCTTCGAACGTGCCATCTTCTCCCATGTCAGCCGTAGCACAATATGGCAAAAGATTTTCCGGTATTTGATCACGTTCAACTAAATTATGTGGCACCAACCGTACCATTTCACCCAAATGGAGCCCCTTACTGTCAATCAAACGACTGCACATCAGATTAGCTGCGCTATTTGATGGTGTTGCTACCAACAGGCGTGCCTGTGGTAAATTGCTAACAAGCTGTAGTATGCATTCAATAAGTGTTATGGTCTTTCCAGTGCCAGGTGGACCATAAATGACGTACGGCATATTGGCCTCGCAGCGTAAAATATTGAAAACTGCTTTGCGTTGTAATTCATTTAAATTCGGATTATGCCATTCGATGGTATGTTCAACGTTATAAATAGTATTATCCTTTTCATCCAGACGTATGTCCATTTGTGGACGATCATGCAAGTTGAGTATTTCGGGGAAAAGGAATTCCTTACCCAAGTGTTCAATTGCGCGATGTATAGAGTAATGTTTACGCCGGAAATTTATGCGTGAAAAATAGAATTCCAAACGACAACTTTCGCCTTTGTAGGATTCATGGAAGAGATTATTGAATTTTAATAATGCTTTATCGACCCCAATATTATATACGAGACCCTCAAAGCATTTTTGTTTGGGTGTTGCTCCTGTTGCTCCTACATTCGTATTTATGATGTATGCACGCACTTTATCGCCAATAACAAGCGATGGTCTTCTCTCACCCAAATTCATGATGGAAACTGCCAAGCAATCGGCATCAACACTCAATTGCGCACGTTCAGCGTCATATTGACGGAAATTTTTGAAAAGTTCCACTTCCTCAAGCCAAAGCAATAATTGAAAACGTTCAACATAATTTTCAAAAGATAGCTCCTTTCCCAGACAAGAATAATGGGAAGCATTAAGCTTGTTATACTCTGTTAGGTATGTGAAGCGTACATTGTAGGGTATTTCGTATGCAGGTATACGAACGGCTTTAAAACGCCTTTGCGACTGTCGTGAAACTCCAGGAACGATCTCGCCCATTTCTTGTGACCAAACTTGATTCGCATATTCACATAATCTATTTTGATAATTATGCCAACGACCCGATGGTGCGGGTAAATTTAAACGCCTTGACTCCGCTGGTTTATTTGGTGGGGAGTTGCGGTGTTTTCTGCCTCTGGTTAGTTCCATGAATTCGGAGTTTTGGAACGGTGTGAAGAAAATGCAACGCCATTTAAATGTCTCCTTAAAATTGGGCAAAAAAACGAAATTAAGAACGATTCTCAATGACGTAGAATAAACATATATAAATCTAAATTAAATTTTAAAAAAATATTCGTTGATTCGCTATATAAAGAAAGAGAAGTTTAGCTCATATACTCTCACAGTTATTAAAAAAAATATTATTTAAGTTGTTTTAATTTTTACATAATGATCAAAAATTAATGCTGGCCTTTCACTCATTGTCGATATAACCCAAAAAAAAAAAAAAAAAAAAACCGAGAGTTGCTTTATTCCTAATTTAATTTATGTACGCTTTCAGTTACCGTTGTCAACAAGTTTTACTCAACTAGCAAAATAGGAATATTAAGGATGAAGTCCATTCGACCTATTTTATGTAAATTTTTTTTTTTTTAACTAATTTTTAACCAAATTTTTATCTTAAAAATTACCTGACTTGAAAGTATGTTTTTCAAAGTCAAAGTCATCTAAATTCGATCTTTGCAAGGCCTTCAAAGCAGGGACCCAAAATAATAATTATTTTTGAATTTTGAATTTTAAAAATCGATATAAAATAATTTATATTTTAAAAATTAGTATTTAAGTGTTATTCTTAGAGTTTTATTTTTTGATCAAAAAACAAAAATTAATTCTCAAGTTTTATTTTTTGATCAGGAAATAACAATTATTTTTCGAGTTTTATTTTTTACTCAGAAGATAAAACTTATTCTAATAGTTTTAGTTTTAACTCAGTAAATAAAAATTGCTTTTAGAGTTTTATTTTTTGCTCGGAAAATAAAAATTATTTTTCAAGTTTTTTGTTTTACTCACAACATTATGCAAATACAAGTATTATGCAAATAATTTTTGGATTTGAATTGTGGTTGCCGATTTCGCATCTGGCCTTTTTCATTTCCTCGTGTTCATCATCATCCGACTCTTCATCACTTTATCCTATTTCAGGCGTTATCTTGAAGAAAGTGGTAATATACTTATGCAAGAGTTTTATTTTTCTGAGTAAAAAAAAAACTCAAAAACCAATTTTTATTTTTTGAGTAATAAATAAAAATCTAAGATAAATTTTTATCTTCAGAGCAAAAAATAAAATTCGAAAAATAATTTTTATTTACTGAGTAAAAATTAAAAATCTAAAAATAAGTTTTTTCTTCTGAGTAAAAAATATAACTCGAAAATTAATTTTTATTTCTTGATCGAAAAATAAAACTCTAAGAATAAGTTTTATCTTCTGAGTAAAAAATAAAACTCAAAAAATAATTGTTATTTTCTGATTAAAATAATAACTCTTAAAATCCAAATTTTAGGAATATTTTTTTTATCGGAAATGAGTAAAATAAAAAGTTCCTTCTAAAATACCTTAACAGTGACATAACTTTGCTTTCACAATTAGGTAAATTTTGTAAGGCATTGCGACCAAATAATAATTGTAATCATTTCGAATTTTAATTCCGATCGACTTTAACGGCGATATTAAGTCAAAAACGACTTGTTGTATTGTCTACTTTAACCTAAAAGTCGAAAATACTTAAATTCGATATATTATATTGGAAATTATTTATCTGTATCTGTTTTGTATATAAGACATTATCGCGTCATTGAGATGTCTCTTGAAAAATTGAGAAGTACTAGGAACACTTTATGAATCGCAAAATATATTTTGTTTTTGTTCGAACTTTAGAATTACTTAGCCTTTTTCTTGTAGAAATACTACTCTTTATTCGAGCTTGAGTCAAATTTCAATTTTATTAATACTTGAATTGTCCGTTATTTCAATTTTGCGTTTCAAAAAGAAAACTACATATAAAAGCAAAGAACAACAGTAATAGCCTTAAACAGTTTAACAGATAATTGCAAGAATTTTATTAAAGAAAATCAATTTTTCAACGTAAAACGAAATATCGGAGAAATCAAATATTAATAAAATTGAAAATTATCCTTTAGCTCGAATAAATAGTATTTCTACAAGCAAAAGGAAAAAATGCAAAATATTTTTTAATGGAGTACCTACATATTTTAAATAATTTTCATTTCATAAGACGCAATTAATATGTATATCTGCATCTTTTTCAATTCGTTTAATTCATATACATACATAACCTAAAATATAAAATTCCTTGCAGTTACCTATTATGGCTGACAGTTGACCTACATTCTATTTCGCAATTTCGAAGAATGGGCGTCGTACGCAAGTAGTTTTCTCTTATTTAGGTCAAGTTAAAAAAAAATATTCTAACCAAAAATAAGTGAAAATTTATATACATATTTTCAACCTATTTTACTAGTTGGGAAAGCCGTTAAATCTTAAATTTTTGTTGTTGTTGTAGAAAAATTTATAGATGTTTCAGTTAGGATGGGTTATAAAATAAATTAGGGCATAATATGTTTTCATACCAAACTACATTCGATCATATCAACATGAAGAAAATCGCCAATATTCAGAATCTTGCCACCACCACATTCTGTTAGCACCATCTTATTGATGTAGCATTCATTGTTGAGTATTACACGTTCAGGTGTAATTGATTCGACAACACACTTCTTGTGTTTCCTTTTATTGGCGGGAATAATAGCCTGTATAAAAAAAAAAAAAAATCCTTTCATAAAATTTCAAACTTTTTTATTTTCCAAAATTAGCACTCACAAATGGCTCTAATGTTTCAATCATTTCGCCAGAAAAAAGTTCCTCATTCTCGACATAGCAACGCACATAGATGCGATCGCCCACTTCGTGTATACATTCGGCTTTTATTGTCGTCAAATCGACAACCAAACCCTTCGAGTCAGCATTGACCTCGATTTTACCGTTCTCGTGCACTTTGACGACAATTCCCAGCACATTTCGATGATTGGTTAGGAAAAACCCTGGTAATTCATGTCGTATTTGTTCCAACTCCTTTTCATCGGGCAATGGCACATCTTCAACGCCCATATCTTCATCCTTAAACTCTGGCACCATGTAGCTACCCTGATTTTCTGTATGCGTTGCCTGTTGGTTTCCGCCTTTGCTCCATTTTTGATCGTATATATATTTCAACAGCGACAACATAGTATATACAATTACAAAGAAAATTTTAAAATCACTTGTTGCATTCACTAACGACGTTTCCCGTAAATAATTTTAGTTTTATAAGACTTTAAAAACGTTCAATAGCTTTTACATATTTAAAACTTAAAAAAAAAACTATATATATTCTTTCTCACAGAACCAGGACATCATTTTATTTCAAGCTTTCGAAAGAGATTATGGCGGCATTAGGGATGTAAGTTTGAAATCGATATTTGCATAGTGGGAAGCAAATCTTTTTAAAATGTTTGGGGTTCTAGGCTAGGCTAGACTACTCAATTTTCAGTTTGCCAATTTAAGTTGTGTGTTTGTGGTCACACAGAATTATATGAGAGCGCGCCAGCATTCCAATTTTTAGTTGACATAATAAAAAATTTGTCTTTTGCCACAAATTTTAAATTGGCCAATTGAGTTGTGTTATGCGGGGAATAGACACGTCAAATGTTGTATCAACTTTGAGCGTGCGCTAGTGAGAAAGAGTACACATACGATGTCTGTTTTTGGCCAACCAAAAATTTGAGTAGTCGGCGCCTAGCCCTACGCTCTAAAGAATCAAATCAATCCTTAAGATATCTTAAAATTCGAAAAAAACTTTATGAATTTAAAAAATTTATAAAATTTTCAATTTGAGTTTTTTAAGGCTCATAGTAATCGAAAGCTGTTATTGATAATGGTCATACATTTACATTTAAAAACACAATCATTGAACGTACACGGGTCTAAAAATTACACGTTTATAAAACTGGAAATTTCTTCGTACACGAGGCCCTTCACTCGCGTTCATTTTCCATATTGTTCGATTTTTTTCGGTGGAAGCTTTGAGCTATTATACACGAGGCGTTCTTTACAGGCTTGGAGCTTTACTGCAATTGCAGTAGATCTACTGCGTTTTTTTGAAATTTTTGACATCTACTGCGACACTGCGAAAAGCTTAAAATCTACTGCGATTTTCGTCCCTGGTGTCACTCGATTTTTTTTGTCAAACGAAACTCCTAACGATAACTACCAAAAAAGTACAAATTTTGGCTATACATTATCAACACCGCAATTCTATTTGTAACAAAGATACTATTGTTGTCCTTGTTCAACATCTTGGATTTTCCATTGAAGCTTATATGTCGCGATATTAACAGTTTGACAGCTGATATAACAGAAAAAATCTTGCCAAAAACCTTCGCTTCACATTGGAAGACGCGCATATGGAGAAATATTTACATGAAATGTACTTTTTGTTTATTTTTTCTTTTTATTTGAAAAGAATAAAATATATTTTTGTTATAAAAAAAAGATTTGTAATGACTTTTATTTTTACTGCGCAAAATTCAAATCTACTGCCCGTTTTTGTTAAAACTGCTGCACTTTCTTCTTCGCCAGGTTCCAACCCTGGTTCTTTAACGCGCGTTTCGTCACTCGCGTGTCGAGTTTGTGTGTATAACTGCACTTTGATTCTTCTCAGTTTTAGGCAGTCCACACATTATAATACTAAAATGAAACAAAACTGAAATCCACCTGAAATATTCAAGCAAAACAAAAAACCTATGTTCGCACACGTTACGACCCGATTTAAACTGAATTGAATTGTATTGACAAAAAAGAAGAAACTAACGAAAAAGCGGAGATATTGGATACATCCATACATCGAATATAAATGTTCACTCATCTCTTTGAAAAACACAACCAAATATATGCTAAAAGTAGCTTCTCAGTATTATTCCAATCGCGCATGCAAGACCAGCGGGAATCAAAGCATATAATGATATACAGATGGAAAAACCATTTTTCAACCGTTTTAGAATTTCGTCTTTAATTCGGTTCCATAGAGGCCATTTACACGTTAAGACGTTTCGATATTGAAATGCACTTTTTGTGGGCTAGAGACGCGTGGGGATATGGTATGGCAGCGTTTTTCTCTCTTCTTCCTGCATCCCTTGCCTTCGAAAACTTGTTTCATTATCGAAATGTCTTAGGCTAGGCGTCAAATACTCAATTTTTAGTTGGCCAATTTTTAGTTGGAAAAGTGCTCTTGCGCGCCGACTATACAATTTAAAATTGGGTACTTTCAATTCAATTAATTTATTATTAATTAATTATATAATAATATATTAATAATTCGGTACCATGTGTTTATGGAACACTACCAACTAAAAATTGAGTAGTGTGCGGCGCCCCATAAGAACGTATGTAACACAACACAATTGGCCAATTTAAAATTTGTGGCAAAACACAAATTTTTTATTGGGTCAACTAAAAATTGGAATGTTGGCGCGCTCTCATATAGTTCTGTGTGACCACAAACACACAACTTAAAATTGGCCAACTGAAATTTGAGTAGCTAGCCGCCCTAGCCTTAACGTGTAAATCGAGAGTCAGACACACAAACAATGTTTTGAAACAATTAAGTTAGTGGAGGAAGACGTTCGAGAAAAGAGATGGTTGTTTGTTACAATTTCACGAAACAATCTGTGTTCTCTATGAAACAATTACAGTTAGTGGAGGAAGACGTTCGAATGATACAAGAGATTGCGTTGTTTGTTAAATGTTCCGAAACAATCTGTGCTTCTCTTCTTTTTCGTGCATTCAAATGGATGTTTTCGAAACATTGTTCGTGTGTCTGACTCTCGAGTAAATAGCATGACAGTGAGCTGACTGCCTTAGCATTTTGGAGCGTAAAATCGATTTTCATTAGGTTATCAAATATCGAATTTGCCCATCCCTAGCACGTGTTGTTTTTGAATTATTTCGCGACGTTTTTGTTAAAGTATTCCATCACTTGCTGCTTAAATTTGTAGAACATGAAAATGAATAAGAATACTCAGAAGAGCAAAGGAGTTGGTAGAACAAGAATTATGAATGTTCAATTCTACAATATAGCACCACGCGCAATTAATTGTATGGCCTGCAGTAAATTTCATCATAAGCTGGCATTGGCAAGGTTTGTGATTGCTTGATATGAAAATTGTGCGATAGTTATGCTAATTTCAATAATTTCTTCACAGAAATGATGGCTCCATCGAAATCTGGGATATGGAGCATACACCATATTTGCAAAAGATTGCGCCCAAACTAACGAATGATGGTGATTTCTCAGTGGAAACGATTGCATGGTCTGGCAAGCGTCTTTTCAGTGCTGGCCTTACCGGTGAGCTTATCGAATGGGATACGACAATAATGGTTCCAAAGCGACAGCAACAGATTACTGGAAATTCTATTTGGTGCCTTAGCGTAAATAGACAAGGCACTGAGTTGGCTATTGGAACCGAGGAGGGATATATAAATGTTTATGACATCCAGAAGGATGAATTTCAATATAAGATGCTCTATGATAAGCAGGAAGGGCGAGTAATATGTTGCTGTTATGACTCAACCGGGGATTATCTTGTTACCGGCTCTGTTAAATCAATACGTGTATGGAACGCACGCACCGGACAAGCCATGCAGAAGATGTCACTGCCCAAATCGCCTGATAATACGCTGGACACAATTGTTTGGACATTGCAAGTCTTAGATAATTTTTCAATTATTTCTGGCGATTCACGTGGTTGTGTTAATGTTTACGATGGCCACACCGGCGAGCATTTGGAAGCGCATCAAGTGCTCAAAACTGATATTTTGGCACTGCAAGTGAATGAAGCGCAAGATATGCTTGTGTGCTCCGGAGTCGAGCCGGCAATACGAATTTATGCTAAGACTCAAATTAAACGTGAAGACAAGACATTTTATCGCTGGGTCAAATACCTTCAGCGTTCGGTACACGATCATGATGTCAAGGCATTATGTGTTTTAGATAATCGCATTATATCTGGTGGTGTGGACGGCTATTTGGGAGTTTCATACGTAACGCGTATGCTTTCGACAATCTCACGGCATGGACCGTTCTTACAGGTTACTATTGTATAGCACATAAATTTCGCAAAAAAAAAAAAAAAACATCAATTGTAATCTCATGATTTCATATTTTTTTTAGCCTCCGTGTGCTACAGTATCTGATGCCGCTAAATTAGTGTTATTACGGTATCCAACCTATTTGGAAATATGGCGTTTAGGAACCGCAAAAATTAATAGCGACAATAAGCCGGACAAGAAGTCAGAAAATTTGGATCGTCACAGCAAAACATGTACACTTGAAGAGTTTCCAAAGAAATTGTTAGAATTCAGGAGCAAATATGATGCGCATATTGTTTGTTCCACAGTATCACCCAATGGAAAATTGATTTGTTACTCTACTGGCAAAGAAACGCGACTTTTTAATTTAATCAATTCGGAAGAAGGTGATAAGATGGCGATTTCTCGTTTGGAGCGGAATAAAAATACACTTTTGGAGAGCACTCCAGCAACGCATATGGCTTTCTCAAACGATTCGCAGAGTCTCTTCTTGGTTACACGACTAACTCGGAATTTGTTAATTATGACGCAAGAACATGAAAATGATTTTACACTTAAGGAAACGATAGAATTAAGTAAACATCTAAAAGGCTTCATAACACATTTAACATTATCTGCCACTGCTAAGCGCGTCGCCATGGCAGATGACGAACAAACAATTGCAGTTTGGCATAGTGAAAAGCCGAACACGAAATTCGTTCATCTTTTGAATCTACCCCGCTATGGTGTAGCGTCAATAACGTCCATTGCATTGCACGCGAACATACAGCGCATCGTAGCAGTCTACACGGATAACCGGATCGTTGAATATGATTTAGAGAAGGCACGTTACACCATGTGGGAGGATCAATCCTATATTGTTCCCAATACGGGGACACATTGCGCAATTCAGACGGTGCTCGATGAGCGTAATACGGATATTATTGTTCTACAAAATGATGGTTTCCTTTACGCGTTGGAGAAATATCTACCCGAAAACGATGAAAAAATTGATGTTTCATCCAAGAAACCCAAAATATCTAAACAAAAAGAAAACCAGACGCTTAGCACACGGTTGAAGTTTCAAAAGTCTTACGAACATTTAGTTCATACATCCTGGCTTAACAGTGAGGAATTAGTTACTATTAGCGTTAATCCTAATGCGTTGATTGAACAACTTCCAGCCGCCTATGCACAGAAGAAATTCGGCACGGCATAAAAAGTTTTAAAAAGGAAACTGAGGTGGTTGCCAAATGCATATCTATGTTGACTATGTTGTACCATAAATATGTTTCGGGTCGGAAAAAAAAGTTTGTAATTATCTTTCCTTTGGGAGATATAAAATGTAAATTTTGATTGGAATTAAGTAAGAAAGTTTTTTTTTTTTTTTTTTTTTTTGTTCTTAAATAAGATAACTAGAAAGTAGCTAAATAATTTTCTATGAAGCTTGTGTTGTCTGCAAGTTTTTCGAAATGCTTGAATCCAATAATTGAAATACGGTCAAAATTCCATAAGTTAAATCCATTATCCTAAGAATTTGTTTGATTTATAAAGACTTATATGTAGGACTCCCGCTCACCTCAATGGCCGCAGAAAGTTATAGAAATTCGATTTATGGAAGTTTGACTGTATTTTTTACAATAATTTTCTGTATTTAAAACAAAACCTTTGTACGTTTAGCTAAGTATGTATTTAAGTTTTCCAACAACAAAATATTTTTGTTTATAACCATATTTATAAAATATGTATATATATATACAACATGTCTAAATAAGAGAATTTCAATTAAATTACATACGCCATCAATTCTTGTTTTCTAATGAAAACCTTTTGAGTTAAGCTTTATTCCAAAAAGAAAGTTCGCAGTAAACGCCTAAAAGCATGCACGAAAACAAAAGGGCAGATGCATTTATGCACTCAAATAAAGCTTTCATCCTATGTATGTACGCGTATGAGTGAAGAGGACGACTCATCGATGTGAGGAAACCCAGCATAACTGTTTAAGTAAAAATTTTCTGTTTCGAGAAAAAAAAAAAAAAAAAAAAAAACTTAAAAGCAGGAAATTGCTTGAATTAAATTCGACGTTAACAAAATTTTCTAATCATAATAAAGTAAAAAAAAAAATGTTTTTCAAATTTTAAAGACTCTCTCCAGTTCGGTCAGAAATGAAAAACTTCATATAAAAAAAAAAAAACGCTTCAGAAATGAATCAGAAAATTTCTGAGTGTTTTTTTTTTATATGAGGTTTTTAATTTCTGTTTCATTTCAGAGAGAACTGGAAAGAAGAGCCCCTTAGAAAAAAAATGATATTTCAATTCGTAGTTATGACTTCCTGAATTAATGTTCTAATAATTATAGCGTTCTGTCCATTCAAACATTACATAATATTGAATACAATAATTTCCCTTAGCACTTCCCATGTACATGGAATTTATACGAAATAAATTATCATGAATTTAAAAAAGTTCTTACGATTAACTGTTCTCGATGTCCGTTGCATGGTCCAACGCTGGATAGTGTCGACGAGATTAATTTAGTTATTTTTTTTAATCAAAGAATATGTTCAAATTGAAATGAAACTTTATTTTTTAATAGAGTCTATTGCAACGTTATTTGGTCGCTATCGTTTTATTTGGTACACTATGTTTCAAATTGCGCAATGCGCATTGCCTTTGCAATATCGTTTCGTTTCGTTTTAACAGACCAACAGGTAAACACCACTCTTATGACGTGAACACGCCGACGATTGAATCGTTGGCAGAGATTGCAGCATTAAACAAACAAAAACAAAAACAAAAACAAACAAACAAAAAAAAACCGGGCGTGGCAAAACAACATAACGACAAGTTTTCTCTTTGCGCCCAAATGCAGCAACTGCGATTAATTGCATTCAATTTTCCCCCAATTTTTTTTTTTTTTTTAGCAAAAAAAATCCCGGTGAAAATTAAAATCTACGATGTTGAAAGCGAGGTCAATCTGATGCACACATGCATACATACATATATGAAAGCGTGAAGGCTTATTTATTTGGCGCATTTTTTGAAGCATCGGAATGAGTGCAACTGCACGGGGCACAAAATGTATTTGGCACGCCTGAATGTATGCCAGCAATATACCTTTGAGTGCGAATACGGGTGCGAGTGCGAGTGTGTGAGTGTGAGTTTGGGCTCGTTTTTGTGGGCAAGTGTGTCTTCACAACGCAGTGTTCGTTGATTGCTCGCATCTTCGGTGAGCTAGAAACACACATTTGCAAAAAATCCATATGATGACTGCTTCGCGTGCCGAATCACAATGTGCGAGAGAGAGAGAGAGAGAGAGAGAGAGAGAGAGAGAGAGAGAGAGAGAGAGAGAAAGGGAAAAGGACGGAGACAGAGATGGAGATGGAAACGCAGATGGTGGTGGTGTTGGGGGTGGCGGTGTTGACGGGACGGGAACGGGACGGAAACGGAGACGGAGAGAGAAAGAGAGTGCGTTTTTTTGTGGAGCGCGCGAAAGAGTGGCAAAAGGAGGAAAGTAAGGCGATTTATCCTGCCGGCATGTGCCATGTGACATTTATTTTGCCGAAGTTCGCCGATATGCGAGCGTGTGTTCGTTGAATTCGGCGTTGCTTCGTCCATTATCGGGTCAATTTTTTTTTCTTTAACTCGGCATTATGCAGTGCAATGCAGTGTATGCAGTGCCACTCATCAGCTGGACTGGCGTCATTCTGCCGCGCCGCAACGACTACAACAACGAAGATTGCGTACATTTTGCTCCCGCAGTTAAATTCACTGCATCGAACGATGAACGATTACAGGTGCAGCCTCAGATCCAGAGCCAGAGCCAGAGTCAGTGCCACTGCCACAGAGTTGCAGAAACCGAAACCGAAACCGAAACGGAAAACGAAACAAACCCAGTAGAAGCAGCTTTCGATTTTTTATGGCCCAGTCCTTCTTAAACGCTAATGCCATGTCCAGTTTGAATTCACTTCGCTACTGACGTTTCGTGAAAAAGTGCGTCGTGACGATGTGCAGCGTTGACGTTTTCGATTGCATCGCAAAGAGGACAAAATATTTGAAAACTCCAAAGAAAAACATTGTTTGAATAACATTAGTGCAAGTGCGTGCGGTGGAAGCCGAGCCTTTCTAGTGTGCAATGAATTAATATAAAAAAAAAAAAATCATCTTAAAAAAGGAAATATATATTAAAAACAAAAAAAAAAAAAAAAAATAAATATAATTCAATTGATGTAAGCTAAATCCCGTTTGGATTTTGGATTTAAACATATTTTAATTTCGATGTGATTGTTTTGACTTTCATTATTATTTATTTATTTATTTTCCTGAAACTGACCCAAATACTCCGGCACATGTGGTTCCGGCAAGTACGATGAAAATATCGACATTTCTTGTCTTGCCTTTTCTCGTCTTGTTTACAGCACGCGGCGAGGCGGAAGAAGACACGTTTTCTGTGCTCATTCCCATTCGCCTCTCATCCTAAATTTGCTTCTTTCTATCTTCTCCATCCCTCCATTCCTCCATCCCTCTATACCTGTCCTCTTCCCTCCCCTCACGCTGTATGTGTGCTCGCAATGCAAATTGTCCTGTTCTCATTGCTCGCTACGTGAAACAGTTGAAACACCAACCACTCCACAATTGCGGTGGACCAGTTCAAAAATTCGGTCATTCCGTGCCCACTTGCCCACCCCGAATAAGCAACTAAAGATTATCGAATGGGAAAGCTTTTTCTTCCAACACGCATTTATGCCGGAACATTGCTAAGCCGACAGTGATTCGGTTTTTGGACTTTCGCAAATAGAAAGAAAAAACTGAAAATAAAAAAAAAAAAAAAACTATTAAAAAAATTCAATTCAATTAAATAAAGTGCGCCATATCGAGAAATCCTTTTGGAATTGCTAAACACACACACACGGGACGCCGACTTCCTGCTTAAATGTCTATTTGCATCAATTTTATTTGCTTAGGCCAGCCCTATCGAGGGGCTGGGCCGGCAATCGATGGAGCTTCAAAAAACGTCCCAATTAAGTGCGTGCGAAAGTGAAAGGTGAGCAAAATGAGGAAATCGAAGACCATCCAAGTCCCTTTTCACTCTTTAAACGTCGGAAACTAATTTGCAAAAATTTATTTATAAAATTTGAACTAAAAAATTTTTCATTTTTGTTAGCAAGACAGAACAAAACTATGTGTAAATAGTTAACATACACTACCGCTCAAAAGAACCGGAATGGTAAAAAAAAAATTATCTTTTTCTCTTTATGGTTGGTTTTTTTTTTTTTTTTTTTTTTTTACTGAAAAATTTTTTTGTGGGCGGACGAGTCTAAGTTTTTATTTTTTGGCACTCAACGTAGTCAGTTTTGTCGCAGAAAAGTCAGTGGGCGCTTCCAGTCAAATTGCATTGTGCCCACTGTTAAGCATGGTGGAGGTTCGGTTATAGTTTGGGGCTGTTTTTCGTTTGAAGGAGTAGGTAAATTGTTTAAAATCAAGGGGAAGATGGTGAAAGAAGATTTCCATCAGATCTTACAGCGACACACGATACCATCTGGTGCAACTTTGATCAGGCCGTCCCTCTATATTTTAGCAGCATAACGATCATAAGCATACCTGCAAGTATTCTACCCCAACGGGAAAGGACGTAATACATGAATTTTGTAATTTAATGATTCATTTATAAATTCAAAGAAGTGGAACTATGCATTCATTACCAGGTTATCGGAATTGTAAGGAGTAGAAGGTTTTTGTTATATTTTCTACCAACAACAACCAAATTGACATGTGCTTACAGTTTCAATTACAATGGTAATGCACGATTTTCCTAGGACATCGATGTACAAAAATTCATTGCTCAACTACCCAACGTAATGGGTAGTTATGTTGAATGTTTAACTTACTTTGCTTACCTTTTCCCGTTGGGACAACATACCTAAAAGCAAAATATATAGATCAGTATTGGAAAATGGAAATTTCAGTGTGTACCTAAAATGGTCCATAAATTGTACCTAAATATAGTAAAGTGTACCTAATATACCCTGCCGAAATTTTTTTCATAAATGACAAATAATATACCCAGCCGGAATTTTTCTCATAAATGGCAGAGTCAGACTCACAAAAATGTTTCGGAACAATTCCATTTGATTGCATGAGAAAGAAAGAGAAGCACAGAGCATTTAACAAACAGCCGTCTCTTGCCTTCGCACGTCATTCTCTACTTACTTCATTGTTTCAGAACATTTGTTCGTGTGTCTAACTCTAGATCAACATAAAAAGCAAGAAGGTGAAACATAAAAATATCCAACACCTAGTCTGAACTGGAAGCATTATGCTACCTTTTTTGGGAAATTATAAAAAAAATTTCTGCAAACACTACTCAGATAACCACAGAAGACCTTTCACCATTTAATTCACTAACAAAATTTCTTCATCTTGAAATTGTACCTAAAATGGACAAATTGTACCTAATGTACCTTTGAAGTGAAAAAGGGCCGAAAAAGGTACAATTACACCTACTTTTCCAACACTGATATAGATACTGAGATCCCTGCAGTAAATGGGACTGGTCCTAGGACGACTGCGTGGGTAGGTCTTAAAGATGCCACGATCGCGTTTCCATACATTCAACTTACCTCTTTTAACATGGGGATGTCATTGAAATACAACCGGTCCCTCTTGAAAGCGTGTGATGTTGGTTGCGGGTGAGTCCATTTGTCTTTGAATGAGCGTGTGTTTTTATGTTTTTTTTTTTTGTATTAAATACATATTTGTAATAAAAAAAATTTTAAATTCTCATAGAGATTTTTTCTAGAGGGCTTCTCATCCGTAGTAACATTCACGGCATATTGAAATATCTTTTCTCTATATATCAAGGAAAGCATAAAATCTACAAGTTTAAACGAACTCACTTAACTACGCCCATTTTGAGACTAGACGAGGGTGAGTTCGATAGAGTTTAACCCTAGACCGATCGCGTTTCATGTAAATGTGGGGTCAGTTCTAAATAAACACTCCTAGGTCCAATACTTTTTTACTCCAAAACCATTTCATTACTGCAGGGATATTAAAAATTTTGACTTGGCCACCACAATCGTCTGACAAAAATCCTATCGTGCTGCTATGGGATGAGCTAGACCGAAGTGTAAGAGAACTACGACCAACCAAATTAACTAAGTTTTGGAACTGCTTAAATGAGGCATGCAATAATATAGAAGCAACAAAATTACAAAAACTGGACTTGATTCGAATTTTTGTTCTAAATTTCTTCTTTTTTCAGCAGTACCTAACATACCTGTGTCAAATTGGTCGTGAAATGATATGAGGGGTGTTAAAAAATTGTTAAAATCTCCTTTACGTAATTAATGGACAACCCCTTCTAAAGGAAACGTGTTCACAGAAATACAGACAGATGAACGGACAGACGCACGGTTAGATAGGCAAAAGAACGGATAGGCATGGCTGGAAATGTGGCAGAAAACATTCGTGATAGTTGAGGTGATTTTTCAATAAATAAAAATTATTTGGGAGTTTCTTTTTCTCGACGGCTCGTCATCAGCGCTGTCGTTTTTGTATCTTAAGCTATGGCCTCAGTTCGGCTAGGAATGAGAAACTCCATATAAAAAAAAAGGTACCGTAAATTCCTGACAGAACAACACCGTATTTCTTACCGAACTGAAGCTAAGCCTCTAAAATGAATGAAAATGCTTTTAAAAAAGTACTTTTTAAAAAATAAACGGAGTATATTAGAAAAAGTATATAGCAATAGAAGAAAAAGAAAAACTACTTTGGAGTTTCCTTCGAAAACCTCGAAAAATCTTAAATCAACAAGGCTAAAAATTGAATGAATGAAATTTTGTACATATTAATAACACTGGCACACAAAAAAAATCCTGTTACGGAAGAATGACATACCCTACCCTATGTTTTTTTTTTTTAGGTACTGATCACGAATCCGGAGTCAAATTTCCCCTATCACCCTCAGTTTTCGCCCCAGCGCCCCCCAAAAACCCCCAAAGGGTTAATTTTCTAGAGCAATAAAATAAAAAATTAAATATCCCAACTTAAATTTTTTGGTGTCCTGAAGAACTTGAACTGAAGAAATTTTCCCACAACGCCCGTCCGCACTCCTTATCAAACTCCGCAAAACAGTTGAAATTTTTCCCATATATGTAAGAAATCGAAATACGTTTCCGGGTACGCTGCTATGCAATAATATGCAGTCGAAATTACGCTGCGACCCTTAATCTTCCCTCGACACCCCTGATCAACCACCCCCAGTAGGGTGGAATTGCTATAATGCATGTATGGTTTAGGCACAGGATAACCGAAGTGTAGCAGATTGATGGTTAAAGAAAAGACTACAATGCCACTAACAAAACCTTTCGTAATAAGTCGAAAAGAATCGTATCTATTAGAGAGCAGGCTAAAATTCGGACAACAAAGGGTTAAAAAAAATTTTCTTTTAGGTTATTTTAAGGCATACCTGTGACAATGGATCTGATTATGTTTGAAGTTTTTAAATATTTTTTTTTTTTTGCAGAACGTTGAATTTTCCTCATGTAAACGTTCATGATTTTTCGGTTGATCGAATTAAAATTGAGGACGATATTAGCGATGATATAAACTTGACTGGCACGGAAACACATTTGGATGCGGGAAGAGTTGAATTACATGCCCACAATATTCCATCGATATCAGGAGCAAAATCATTAAATACGACAATCATTCCGACAGACAGTAGCAATTGCAGCAGCAAAAAAAACAGCAACAGCAAGAACAACACCCGAATCAGCATCGGCTCTGGAGGAAACAGTGCTGCAATTGCCATATCGGCCGGCATATCGCCATTGCCAGCGCTAACGCCGCCAACACCGCTCAGTCCAGAGTGTCATACTTCTGCGAGCTCATCCGCCTCAACCGATACGATAATATCGTGTGGTAAGTCATCCAATCATCACTCGCGTACAGCGTCATGCAAAGCGAGTTTGTCGATTTAAATGGACAATGATTACAAAGAAGTGTTCATTCAATGAAACAAGAACTTACTCAAAAAATTATCGAGTGAATCAATCACTCAAGGCCGGTAAATGAGTTACAGTTTAAACAGAAGTTTTCCTAAGCTTAAACGCAGTGTTGCCAGGTAGCTACCCCTAAAACTACTCCTTAACTCCTCCCAGATTCGAAATGAAAAAAAGTAATTTGGAAAGAACAACAACAAATTTGACAGATTTTCTATATCAAACACTATAAACTTCGCACATCATTTGTTTATACATACGTATATTTACATAAATATCATGAACCTCTAAAAATTCTCCTAGGAAAATTTGTTCCCCCTAAACAGCCCCCTAAAAGTAGGGGAAACCCCAAAATCTAGGGGGAAAACCCCTAAACTGGCAACGCAGATTAAACGAAAATGTAATCTAAAGATTCAAATGGAAGTGTTTTTCCAGAGCACATTTATTTGAAGTTTTACTGAAGTACAGATTGAGCATAGTGGGAAATACTTATTTAGTTTTGATTTTCCAATATTGGGAAAAAATATTGATTTTTTTGAGACAGTGACTGCTTTATTTTGCATCATAGGCTAGCCGTTATATGAAAACAATATATGACACGTAAGCATAACCTTTTCGAACAGCGAAAGAGTATTGATATTAGAAACCCGAGAGAGTTTTTATTCCTGTAATTTTAAGAAAGAGAGAAGATTCGAGAGAAGAGAGATGAGAGAAGTCAAGAGAGATGAGAAAGAGATTGGCCTAGAGAACAGAGACGAGAGAGGAGAGATCTTGTTGAGAGAGAAGAGAACTTAGATAGTATTTGAAGAGCCTAGTATTAAGAAAGTAGAAAGAAGAATTAAAAATCAGAAAATTGATATTTAAAAAAAAACTGAAAGTAAACTGTTGATTAAGAAAAATTAAAGTATTAAGAAAAAAAGAGTAAGGCGACTTTCTGACATCATAAACTTTTTAATCTTTTAATCTTTTATGAGGGCCTAATAGGCTTAAGCAATAAAATTTGTATGTTTTTTTAACATAAAAATGTAACTTTATGCATTAACTTTTTTTTTCAAAAAGAACCACAATTCAATATTAGTCATGTTCTTAAGTTTCCCATAAATATCATTGTAAGCCGTTTTTTCCAATTGCGGACATCGAATATACAAATTGTATTTTATTATTTCTCAATAACTTGGACTACCAACTTGCGTACAGAAACATTGAGGAAGTTGGTTAAATAAGTGGCTCGAGACCGGGCTTATGGAACTTACTTATGAGAATATTTGCAAAAAAGTTAAAGATATTTGAAAATGATTCCCTCAAATGGAAAATTGTAGGGTGAGAAAGTATTTTGTCTGAAAATTTCACACTACACCCGAATTGAAATGGGACTTGAAGTAAATTAAATGGAATGAATGACGATTCCTAGGAGATGTAGTAGCAAAAAACATTCAACTACCATTCTGATCGGTCCAGTTATTGAATGGGTTAACCTCGAGTTTGAACGTAAAGCAAGTAAAAGTTTCTCAAGAAATTACAGTAGAGCGTGGAGAAAGTTGTTGCATACAAGAAATTCATGTCTGAACGAAGGGCAACAATGCTTCTTGTGGTCATGCGAAAAAATGTTTTCTTGATGTTGTTCTAAGAACTTTCATTGTTTTTAGAACAATTTAAATTGTGGGGAACGATTTAACCAACAAAATTGTTGGGCTAAAGTATAAAATTGTTGTCATTACATTTTACTTTCTTTGAGTGTAGGGTCTGTCACAAAAATCCCAAAACTGCTTCAAAATCTGACTTTTTCGAAATATTTCAATGAAACTGAGAATTTGAGCGTATATTTAAGCCTCCGATTAGAATTAAAAAAAAAAAAAAAAGGTGGAAAAGTGGGCCTGGCAAAGGGGCGTTTTTCATATAGAAAATTTAAAAAAGTCGGTATATGGGCTGTTGAATATTCTGTCTTAGCGGCCCTGTTTTTTTTTGGGCGTGGTTTAAAAATTATTTAAACATGTGTGCCTGTGTCGGGTATTTTATGACTATAACACCCTTACTTGTTTGTTCTGCTTTTCTTCGCCATGCAAATCAAAAAGATCCTAACTGCGGCATCCCTTTGAGGCTTTTAACACAAACCAATTATTAAGAATAATTGAATTCAGCGTACAAAGTATTGATGATAGAAACCCGATTGTTTTTGTGTTGTTTTATTTGATAAATTTTCTATAGAAAAACAAAAAATTCTACCAAAAATCATTATCGGAAAAGCTCCTAAAATGCGATTTAAAAAAACGTCATTTTGGGCCTTACGAGGAACATGTGTACCTTAAAAGGCCCACTTACTCCTTGTTTGAGATAATGAACCCAAACTTGCATTCATTACTTTTGAAAGCCTTTTATGTTAATTTATATTGTAAAAGCTAGTAAAAAAAATTAAAATATCAGACAAAATTCGATTATTTAAAAAAAAACTTAACGAATGTTACTAACCTGTTTTTGATTAAGAATTAAAGATTAAACGCTATTTAAGCAAAAAAAAGGTATAGTTGCCGTCTTTTGACCTCAGAGCAACTCAATATAAGGTTTCTTAATGACCGTTGTTGAATTTTTATGGTGGGCCTTCATAGGCCTTCCAAGAAAAAAAATTTGCTATTGATTTTTTTACCATAAACATACCT
The DNA here is from genome assembly GCA_020466095.1 of Chlorops oryzae. Classification (NCBI taxonomy): domain Eukaryota; kingdom Metazoa; phylum Arthropoda; class Insecta; order Diptera; family Chloropidae; genus Chlorops; species Chlorops oryzae. The sequence goes on along the minus strand of CM035806.1, from coordinate 156,421,112 downwards.
CTGTATCTTCACAATACAACAAACTTTGTTATTTTAAGAAAGCAACCCACAATTTCACTATAGATCATTATTTTTTAAGCATCGTCCACTATAAAAATGGCTTTTTTACGCCTCTGTTATTTTCAATTGACTGTGGTCGCCGCAAATATAGTGCGATTGTCTTAATTTTTTATTTCTACGAAATAACTTGAGGACATGTTTCAACATGTGCAAGTACAGAAACATTTGATAGTTAGAAGTTGGTTAAAATGAAAGTGGGCCTTACGAGGAGCCGGGCCTTACGTGGTACACTTACCTTATGAAGAAAGTATATTCGACGAAAGCAAAGAGGAGAAATTTATCTTCGGAAGAACATATTCCCCCTCGCCTAAAAAAAATTTCTATTTATGAAAAACATTTGGTCTGAGAGAGAGAGAGAGAGAGAGAGAGAGAGAGAGAGAGAGAGAGAGAGAGAGAGAGAGAGAGAGGAGAGAGAGAGAGAGAGAGAGAGAGAGAGAGACGAGAGAGAGGAGAGAGAGAGAGAGAGAGAGAGAGAGAGAGAGAGCGAGAGAGAGAGAGAGAGAGAGGGAGAGAGAGAGAGAGAGAGAGAGAGAGGGAGAGAGAGAGAGAGAGAGAGAGAGAGAGAGAGAAGAGAGAGAGAGAGAGAGAGAGATTCTTGATATGGATACATACTTTATCTCTTTACTCTTTATCAACTTGTGTTGCCATACTGCAGTTATTTAAAAAAAAATTGGTAACTATGTGTGGCATTACTTTTTTGATACAAATTATACAACACAACAAATATTAAGTTGGTGTACTTATTATTTTGGCCATATGTGTTCATGTATAGGTACATATACGCGAAGAACATTATTTTGCAAAACTTATTATTTTTGTCCTTTCACCTTACCAGCTTCCCAACGGGAAAATACGTAATACATGAACTTTGTAATTTAATGATCCATTTATAAGTTCAAAGAAGTGGAACTATGCATTACCAGGTTATCGGAATTGTAAGGAGTAGAAGGTTTTTGTTATATTTTCTACCAACAACAACCAAATTGACATGTGCTTACAGTTTCAATTACAATGGTAATGCACGATTTTCCTAGGACATCGATGTACAAAAATTCATTGCTCAACTACCCAACGTAATGGGTAGTTATGTTGAATGTTTAACTTACTTTGCTGATGTTTGAACATGTTTAAAGGCAAGTAATATGGTTTCTAAAAACTGGAAAAATGGGCGTGGCAGAAGGTCGTTTTTCTAAAATTGTCACCTACACCCGAAATTCAAATGGGACTTGAACGAAATTTGGCACTAATGCTTCCTTTGTAGCCATAAACATCCTCTTTCTTGATCGGTCCATTATTAAGGGTACCTCCAGTACTACACTCAAAAAAGTTTCTCAAGAACTTTACATTGTTGAGACAATGTTTGGAAAAAGTTGTTTTTGTGGTCATGCGAAAAATGTTTTTTTGTTGTTCTAAGAACTTTCATTGTTTTTAGAACAAATTTAAATTGTGTGTGAAATATTTCAATGAAACTGAGAATTTGAGCGTATATTTAAGCCTCCGATTAGAATTAAAAAAAAAAAAAAAAAAAAAGGTGGAAAAGTGGGCCTGGCAAAGGGGCGTTTTTCATATAGAAAATTTAAAAAAATTCGGTATATGGGCTGTTGAATATTCTGTCTTAGCGGCCCTGTTTTTTTTGGGCGTGGTTTCAAAATTATTTAAACATGTGTGCCTGTGTCGGGTATTTTATGACTATAACACCCTTACTTGTTTGTTCTGCTTTTCTTCGCCATGCAAATCAAAAAGATCCTAACTGCGGCATCCCTTTGAGGCTTTTAACACAAACCAATTATTAAGAATAATTGAATTTAATTTGAGATTACCGGGTTCAAATTGGGCCCCAACTGAAAGGATATTTTCTATTTTAAATAATTTATGGACTAATGAAAATTGAGACTGTCAAATCTATTTGAAATTAAAATCTTTAATAACGAGATACAACAATGAACTTAGCTGATTTGAATTAAAGGAATATTTTTAAAGTGGGGAAGACTTTATTAAGCAAATTAATGCCTCAGAAAACGAATCCCCATAAAAAAATTCGAAATAGCTAAAATTTCTATTGAAATCATATTATGGGAATTCATTCGAACCCTCGAAGGAGTGAACTCTGAGAACTTCTTTGCGTTAACTGTTAAAATACATGGAAGCTTTGACAGCTGGTTAAAAAGTTCTCAAAGTACACTAAGTTCGAGGTCTGAATGAATACCCATATTAATTTCGAATTTTTTTTTATTCGGATTCGATTTCTAGAGCATGTCTGTACCTATATTTTTGTTACTTAAGGGCTAAATGCTCTAAAGCAGCATGTAAATTTCCTATACCAACCACATGTAGAAAAAACAAATAATTACTTTCACTTACTTTCGCTAATTGAAGGCGAAAATACGCTAATTACAGTCTTTGACCGAAGTAAGTCGAAAACAGCTGTGCGCGAAAGACTCAAATTCACAATGCAATTATTACGATGAAAACTTTATAGCTTTTATTATAATTGTGTCGACCTGTCATCGAACATTCAGCTCTAATTTCCTTTCTTCAAATGAATGAGGTTTGCGTTTATTTTAACAGAACTTAACGGTTTAAGACCTTCAAAAGTTTCAATTCTCGAATAATATTAACTGAAAAAGCAGGTTAAAATAACCGAGTTCACCGTTAATTTTTAACTTATGTGTAGTAGCGGTCAATTCAACAGTACAAACACAGTCAATAAGGATATAACTACCTGATGGTTGATATAACTGTCTCGCGGTTAAATCAACTGTCACCAGCGACTGGGAAAAAATAAAATTATTTTTTGCTTTGACTTTTTTTTACCTTCTTTTATTAATATTTTTTTTTTTTATTAAATTATTTATTTTTTCTTTATTTATTTGTTTCTATTTAAATCTTTTTCTCTTTCATCTCTTTAAATTTTCTCGCCTCGGCCGAGCCTTGAAACCGCTGACCTCCACACTTCGCTGAGCGAACGTCTTAACCATTACGCTAAACAAACAAATTTAGTTTGTTGGTCAAAATGCTCACTTGAGTTTATGGTTGCTCAAGTTTTGGGGAACGTGCTTAAGGAATTGTTTCACTCCCAAAATTTTTTGCTTGAAAATGAACCATTAAAAAAAAATTAAATAAAATAAAACCTTAAAAATTTAGGAGAAAATTTTTGTCTTCCAAAACAACTACACTCTGAACAAAAAAAAAAAACACTGTAATAAAAAAAAAATATTCAGAAAATATCCCGCCGCCAGCAGGTATAGAACCCCGAAGCTCACCACTGTCGAGTCACAGTTTAAAGCACTGAGCTATCGAAACCTCCGGAGGCGGTTGATCAGAATGCGAACTTATACCGTCGCCCGGAGATTCATGTGCTCTATACGCCATTTTGACGAATTGGGGTTAAGGATGCTATCCCCCATTTTCAATGCCAAATTTTTTAAATCCGCAATCCATTTTTTGCTATATCTTCTAGTTACTGAGATAATTCATCTCCAGTTTGCTCTATATCCCTTGAAATACAATTTTTTTGTGTTCTTTTGCTCTATACGCCATTCAATGGCGTATAGAGCAAAATTTCAGTACAAAGTTAAGGTTTTAATTGACGATAGCCACTTTGCTCTACATGCCGTTTTCTTCGAGTAACATCGTTGATAATTTTTGTTTTTTTGTTTAAGTAAAACAGTAGTCTAAGTTAAAAATATAGGTATTGAAAGAATAGCGAAGCATTGGCATTCGTACGACATCATCATATTTGTCGCTCAGTGGATAAAGGGAATGAGTCCGCAAAATTTGAAATGAAAAAAAAAACGACAGAACAGTTTGTCGCCCGGAGACTCATGAGCTCTATACGCCATTTTAACGAATTTGAGTTAAGGATGCCATCCCCCATTTTCAATGCCAAATTTTTTAAATCCGCAATCCATTTTTGGCTATATCTTCTAGTTACTGAGATAACTCATCTCCATTTTGCTCTATATCCCTTGAAACACAATATTTTTGTGATCTTTCGCCTTATACGCCATTCAAATCGAAGTTTTTCAAGATATTTTGATGAAATTTGATATTTGAACATGTTTAAAGGAAAGTAATATGATTTCCAAAAATTGTAAAAGTGGGCGTGGCAGAAGGGAATTTTTCGAAATTTGTCTCCTACACCCGAAATTCAAATGGAACTTGACCGAAATTTGGCATTCATGCTTCCTTTGTAGCCATAAACATCCTCCAAAAAAATTTCCTTGATCGGTCCATTATTAACAGTACCTCCAGTACTAGGGTCTGTCACAAAAATCCCAAAACTGCCTTAAAGTCTGACTTTTTTGAAATATCTCAATGAGAATTTGAGAGTACCTATATTAAACCTCTGATTAGAATTTAAAAAAATTGGAAAAGTGGGCGTGTCAAAGGGACGGTTTTTATAAAGAAATTTAACAAAAGTCGGTATATAGGGCCCCTTTTGGCCTTAAACACCTCTTGATATTAAAAATTATTTGAACATGTGTCTGTGTCGGGTATTTTATTGTCAGGCTCGCCTGACTATAACACCCTTACTTGTTTTTGAATTATAATTGGAGGTTTAAATATACGCTCAAATTCTAAGTTTCATTAAAATATTTCGAAATAGTCCGATTCTGGGACAGTTTTGGGATTTTTGTGTTAGACCCTAGTACTGGAGGTACCCTTAATAATGGACCGATCAAGCAAATTTTTGGGGAGAATGTTTATGGCTACAAAGGAAGCATAACTGCCAAATTTCGTTCAAGTCCCATTTGAATTTCGGGTGTAGGGGACAATTTGCGAAAAACTTCCTTATGCCACGCCCACTTTTTAAATTTGTGGAAATCGTATTACTTGCCTTTAAGCATGTTCAAATATCAAATTTCATCAAAATATCTTGAAAAACTTCGATTTTAAAGCAGTTTTTGTGATTATCGTAACAGACCCTAGTACTGGAGGTACCCCTAAAAATGGTCCGATCGGGTCAATTCTCGAACTTGTTCTTACTCATGTCCCGGTGAGCTCGTATACCAAATTTTCTCAACCGATTTTGAAAGAAAATATTTATATTGAAAAATTTTTTTTTATGTCACTTTGCTCTATGTATTACATTTTCACCGAAATATGTTTGAAATGGCGTATAGAGCAAAGTGGATTTTTTTTTAAGCCATAAAATACCCTGTCATGCGTTACGTTAAGGATTCGAAAATATACTCTTCGAATAACTATTCTCGCACAAATTAATAGTGCAACACACAAAAAACCTTATCGTACAGTTTTTGAAAAAAATAGTTTCAAACTTCAACTTCGATTTACTCGAAATGTGTTTTTTGCACGTAGAGCACATGAATCCCCGGGCGACGATACGTCTAAGTGAACGAAAGCGAATTTGAACATAAAAGTAACTGTTTTTCAACTGTTCATTTGACTGCCTTTTTCAGTGCATTTAACGGGGAATACAATTTATTTGACCACTCTTACTTTAACTGTTCTAAGTAGTTGATTTAACTGTTTAATAGTCATCGTAACCATGTTTCAATGGTTTTTGCTTTAAAAATTGTTTAAAAAAAATATAATTAAGATATTATAAATGTTTAGGTACTATAGAACTCTGTAGAATTTCATTTTATTATTAATTAGGCTGTAAAGCACCACGACCTAAAATATCTTTTGTGCAGCCCGTATTCCTTTAGCATAATTTAAGACTATTAAAGAATCTTCGAATTTCTAAAGGACTAAAACGACTAATTGCTTGAGGGACCATTATTCTTGGCCCTAGACACGCGAGTCTGCGCCTAGCCGCGGCAGGACAAGTACATAAAACATGCTCTGCTGTTTCCTGCTCTGACTTGCAAAGTCTACAGAGATCTTCGTTTATCACCCCCCATCTTTTTCAGGTGATATTTCAGTCTACATTGCCCCGTTAAGAGTTCAGTATAGATAGTTGATATTGTTTCTGCTCAGGTAAAGTGTAGCTTCCGCCCTAATGGTCGTGAGACTTATGAGACTTTTTGCCTGCCGCATGCCTTTGTGGGCTCTCCAGCATTCATTTAGGCTTTTCTCCTCCCATTTCCTAATCAGGTCGTTTCTGTAGCTATTGTTAACCCCACAGAATGTTTCTGGTCCAATGAAAGGGTTTGTCGCACCTCTTTTGGCTAGGCAGTCCGATATTTCATTGCCTGGATGTCCTTCATGCCCCGTTATCCAATATAGAGTAACAGTATTCCTCCTGGATAGGGTTTGAAGAAGCCCATGGCATTCATATACCTGTTTTGAGTTGATAGTGAATGCTGAAAGGGCTCTCAGAGCCGCCTGACTGTTTGAGAAGACACATAAGTATGTGGGAACCTGACTCAGCATGTCGTGACTCAGTGTAAAGTGTGAGCGCCTCACAATCCGTTGTTCTCGAGTACGATTTCCCGGTCAGGCGAATAATTTATCTTTTTTAATAAGTAAATTGTGGCTCTGGGATAGCGTAGGGGATGCGTGCTATGCTCTTGATCCCAGGGTCCGAGGTTCGATTCCCGGCACAGGCGAAACGGAATGTAATGTTCCAAGCCTAGCACTGGTTTTTCAAAAATCGCATGTTAGGGGCACACTACATGAAAAGACATACATTCACATATACACAAGAAAACCTACTTGGTATCACAATGGGCCGATTAACGGCCTAAGTGGCAGCCACTTCCACCTACACCTACCTAATAAGTAAATTGATAATGTTTAAAAACCTAGCTAAGTAAATATATTAGATGAATGATGAAGAAAATCGAACAGTAGACGCGCTTCGTTGACCATGTCAATAGTTAGACTCTACTGTCCGTGTCTCTAGTTCCTTGTTTCTGGTGCTGCAGTAGTGACATAGACGTCAGTTTGCCTCGCATTGACTGCAGGGAAGCGACAACTCTATATTTCTACAGGCGTTGTGCATTTTCCAAGGAAGTAAAAGCACCCGATGCCAAAAGACGGGGGCGTTTATGATCAAAGAAAACTACGAAGAGAGAAAACGTTTTAGCAATTGCGATTGCATAAACGAATGAACGAAGACGTGAACGAACGCGCTGCCACATCCAATGGACGTGTGCAGCAAGCAAGCAAGCAAGCAGGCGCTTGCATCGGGCATGCACTTCGATGCCATGTTACACTCTTAGGAGAGGAAGAGAAAGGAAAACAAAAGACAACAAAAAATCGAAAAGCTGAGGAAAACAAAGATCATGACCCAGGAAAAGTCGTGAAATTTTTGTTGAGGTCTTTGACATTCAAAAACTGCCTGGCGTTTTATTACTTAACGTTTACTTAAGTTACGTTCCCCTAGGTTACGTTACGTTGCGGTCTAGTGACTATTATCGCACATACATAGCTATGCGATTTTTTTCGAATGTCTCGAGCAAAGGATTCAATGCCTTGAACCTTTCCGGTCCTCGCTCCAGAACCAAATGTAAGAAAATTGTTTCAAGTTTTCAGGCTTCTCGAGTTATCCAGATAGACAGATATCGGAAGCTGTTTGTAACTCCATTTTGGAAGCAATGATGTTTCAACATTATATTTCTATTTTATAATAAGACTTTTTGTCTGTCGATAAAACCGAGAAGGTACCCATCGAAATCAGGGTATATTAGTTTTGTGCGGATCTTGTAACAGCTAGAACTAAGCTCCGTAGATATAGGCAAATGTAAATATGTATATTCTTGATCAGGATCGAAAACTGAATCGGTTTAGACATGTCCGTTTTCGGTTCATCCGTCCGTCCGCCTGTCTGTCGGTCTGCCTGCCTGCCTGTTTGTCTGTCTGTTTGTCTGTCTGTCTGTCTGTCTGTCTCTCTGTCTGTCTGTCTGATTACCGGTTTGTTTGCCCATCTTTCTGTCTGTCAGTTTGTCCGTATGTATGCAGCTTTCTTATCAAAGGAGTTTAGCTGTCTTTACGAAATTTGGTATCTCTGTTTGCGGGGACATGAGTAAGAACAAGTTCAAGAATGGTCCAGATAGGACCGTCATTAATGGTACCTCCAGTACCAGGGTCGGTTACCATAATCGCGAAAGTTCGTCATATGAGGCCTTTGTCTTGAAAATCTTCAGAATACTTTATCTGATTAATTGTACTCTTGGCGCTTGTTTTAAAAAAAAATATTAAAGCATATTTAGCTTACCCATTATCTGTGTCGGGTATGGTTCGCCTGACTATAACACCCTTAATTGTTTTTTATTTTTTTTTATTAATTCCATTTTTGACCATTCTTATAGGTACGGCTCCCGTTTTTTCGTTTTTTCTTAAGCTCCACAATCCAATAAGTCTCCATGACGCTTAAGTTACTGCAAATTGAGCATCCCGGGCTTCCCTCCTATTATGATTCGAAGAATGAATTTCATTAATCTGTTAAACGGATTAATTTTCTACATTCCACCACCCAGGCTGCATGATTATTATTAATTTTTACAATTGACGGGTCAATAGGGTTGCCATCACAACAGTTTCAATAATCCGCCAGACATCAGCCCACAATCGGTGAACGCAATCGAATTCGAAATCATTGAGACGACTTAAATTCTAAGCTGAACATTAAGTTGATCTGATAACTTTGTTTACAACATTTCACTATCGACTAATAAAACAAACAACCCACCACAATAATAATAACAATTACAACAACAACAACAGAAAAAGCAAAAGCAAAAGCAGCAAAACGCCTAAAGTGAAGCTAGAATAGCACAATGTATTTTGATTGGAATTCGTTTGTCACTCGTAAATAGCTTTGACCGCCTTCGAAGTCAACAGCAGCTACGTTTGCGCTTGCATTGCCGTCGCTGCCGCCGTTGCTGCCGCTGCTGCCGCCTTCGAGAATGTCTGCGTCTCAATTGGTGACGCTGCGCATTCGTAGTGCAATGCCTGTGCGCTGCCCTGACGTTCTGCAGTCATTGAACTTAGAAATCGCGAATTCTAGGCTAGAAGCAAAGTCAGCCAACCAGACGGACTGACGGATGACGGGCAGACCCTTGCTGGGCTGGAGGTGAAGAACGCAGCGCGTCGGAGCGAAAATCTGAGGCACTTAGCTGCGATTATTCTTACTTTTTTTTTGCATTTCTGATGCTCTTTATTAAAAAAGGCAAGCGAAATACGATAGAGAGAGAGAGAGAGAGAGAGAGAGAGAGAGAGAGAGAGAGAGAGAGAGAGAGAGAGAGAGCGAGAGAGAGAGTGCCTGTATGTCGGTGTCGATGTTGGTGTTTCTGTCGGTGTCATTGGCCGTTGAATCAACATAAGGAAATTGAGAAAAAATCAACAATCACCTACTCATAGATACAATTAAGTTGGCAAACTTAAGTACCCAACAAACAATATTGTGGGGATACTAATCACAAAATGTTTTTCAAATGTTTTTTTAATTGTTTTATTGAGACTTTTCTAAATTTGCTTACGAAATTTAGGTTCGCCAAACATTTGGAAATGTTGGCAATGTGCTTGCCATTCTCATGTATCCCAAGCTGGCACTCGGAAGATTTGTTCGTCAGGAATCATAGTCAAAAAGACTCATCTTTTTCATTCCGGTGCTCAAAGAAAAGCCTTTTATTGAAAGAACGAAAACATTACATAAAGCTATCGCTAATTAATCCCGTGGAGGTTTGAAATGCGATTATTAAACTTGTTCCAACTAGCAAAATAGGTCGAATAGAAATCTGTTTTTTCTTTCTTATTACAGGTTAAAATATTTTGTTGACCTGACTTAAATAAGTGATCGAAATTTACGTCTGTACAAGGTCGATTCGTCGAAATTGGGAAACAGCATGGACGTAAACTGTCAGTAAAAATAGGGAATAACAAGGAATTGCATTTCACCAAAAAAAAAAAGGCTCTAAAAGGAGTCCACAGCACCTCGAAATTGTGAAATGATTTTATAGCCAACTTTTACATACATACACACATACATACATATGTGCATTAGGGTGGGTCGAAAATTTTTGTTTGTTTCGAATTTGGTCGCAAACGTACCAACTAGGGATCCCAAAATCCCGGGATCCCGGGATTAGTCCCGGTAGTTTTCTTGGCTATTCAACAAAAGTTTGATTAACACATCCATATATTCCATATATTTTAACTTCGACTAAACGATTTAACAGGTTTAAACGATTTTGTCCGATTTTTTCTACGAATTTAACGATTTATTACTATTTTTTTAAACCCGGGATCCCGGGATTGGCATGCCTAGTACCAACCTATTGGACATACATATGTATGAATTCAACGAATTCAAGCAAAAAAATAGAGAGGAAGGTATTCTTTAATACTACAATCTACGAAAGATTTCCTATTAAAGCTAAGTGTCCACTTCAATCAAAATGGTCGTTTCCATAAGCACACACGTATAAAAAACGAAGCGGAATTCAATAGGAAATTTCATTCGATAACTTTTCGTTTGCCCGATTCCACTCAAAACGAAATGCGAAAAAGTACTTTGGAGACTTCAAAAAGTATTATTTTTCGTTAGTGGAAGCACTGAAGGAACTAAATCAGTGATGGCCAAACCAATACGTAAACATTCATAATTGTGTGTGTGAATGCGCTGTCGACTTCGCTGTGAGTTCATCTGATTTGCACTGACGAAGTTTGTTTTTAATCCTCACAGGGTTTTTGCATAAATCGGTATACGCTATACGTGTGCGACTGCTGCGTCGGCAGAATTCGGTCTTTCAAGCACATGTGCTAGGAAAATCGAAATTTGGCCGGCACTGAACAAAATAAAGGGACTGACATTTATTTCAGTCGAATTTTTCTGAGCGCTGGAAAGCCTTTGGGTAGGTTGAATATTTTTTATTATTCTTATACATACTCAAATTAAATGAAATTGAATGAGAAAGTTGATCGAAAGCCTTTGTATGTATCGACCAGTAATGGTTGAAGCTGTCTCTGATTATTTTTTTAAATAATATGCTGTGGCTTAAATAATAAGCTCTTCGTCACTTGAATTCATTTTCAAAAGTTTTGTTCATTCTTGCTGCAAAATTAACGATGATAAAATTTTCCTATTTTGCCATACCATGCTTCAATAAATATAAGACTTAGAAATGAATTGAATGGAAGTGAAAAAAATCAAATTTTATTTGACTTTAAACTTGAATGATCGCGAAAAATCCTGGACTTTCGAATCGGCAAACACGGTCGCGGCGTGTCAGCATATGACTAGAAAACGAGAGTACCGAATCTCCCAATCCCACACAGGGCAATCAAAAGCAAGAAATTTGGCCACAAAGCGAAACGAAATCCGAATAAAATATATTGAATTTGATAATTTTATTTTATATTTATTTTTTGAAACCAAACGATATTAAATATGACTCCCCATAAGAAGAGTTGCGGTTAGTATTACAATTTTTCTAGAGAAAATTATCATTTTAAATCAGAAAACGAGCGCATTTATGATTGTTGTAAACAGAAAGGCGACTCGAAAAAGAATTGCCTGTGATCAGAAATTTTGAAAAAAATGTTATCTCGGATATAATGAGCCGCCCTGAGCTGCGATATAAGCAGTTCCCACTAAATGATGTCGTTGAAACATGGACAATGATCATTGCTTGCATTGCTTGTAGTGAAACTATTTAGATTGTATAAACATTTTCCGCCCAATTCGTTCTTAATTTCATGCAATTTTGATGATTCTTTACATCTGTGGCTGTGTAAATTTACTGAGCGATCCGACTGCGGTGCGTCATAAGCAGGGATGCCCGCGGAGCAAGCTTCGGAGCATTGAGAGCAAATGGTTGTGTACATACACAAAAGGCAACAAGCAAGCTGAGAAATCGAAACCTGTTTAGTCTGACACATATATTACTATATATGTCACTCTCATAGATTTTGGGCGGGACATTTCGCGCCAGTTAGAAAGAGATGTTACTCGGCAGGCAAAAAAAGAGCGAGAGAGAAATACTTTTGGTGAGTATCTAAGTAAAAAATGCTCATTTTGGTGGGTACCCAAGACCGTGGTGGGTACCCAAGACCGTGTTGAAAAGAGTCAAAAAAGAAACGGCTCCTGAGTGACATATATTAGGTGTAGTAAAAAGAAATCCATTATTTTTCCAATAGATGGCGTTATTTATCTGCATCTCGCGTTGTATAAGTCCGATCGTGTTCCGCTAGGGGGCATTAGAAAGATGACAGTTCCTACTAAAAAAGCTTTTTTGACACTTTTTTGATTGATTGATTCAGTTTTGTTTGAGAGCTTGTCAAAGATGGACATCAGCAAAGAGAAAATTCGCTACATTTTACAGTTTTTCTTCGATAAGGGAGAAAACGCAAGCCAGGCGGCTGAAAATGTGAATAGCGTTTATGGACCTGATACTGTAACAGCCAATCATGCGCAATTTTGGTTTCGTCGATTCCGTTCCGGTAACTTCGATGTCAAGGATGCACCACGCACTGGAAGGCCAATTGTCGAAAATGTCGATAAAATCATGGAAATTATCGAGTCCGACCGTCATGTTAGCACTGTTTCGATTGCAAAAGAGCTAAAGATTGCACAAAAAACCGTTTGGGACCATTTGAATAAGCCTGGATACACAAAGAAGCTCGATGTATGGGTGCCACACGAGTTAACGCAAAAAAACCTCATAGACCGAATTTCCATCTGCGAATCGCTGCTGAACCGCAACAAAATCGACGCATTTCTGAAGCGGTTGGTGACTGGTGATGAAAAGTGGGTCACTTACGACAACGTCAAGCGAAAACGGTCGTGGTCGAAACACGGTGAACCGGAGGAAACGGTGGCCAAGCCAGGATTGACGGCCAGGAAGGTTTTGCTGTGTGTTTGGTGGGATTGGCAGGGAATTATCTACTATGAGCTGCTCCCATACGGCAAAACTCTTAACTCGGAACTCTACTGTCAACAATTGGACCGTCTGAAGGAAGCAATCGCCCATAAGCGGCCAGCTTTGGCCAATAGGAGAGGAATTGTGTTCCATCAGGACAACGCCAGGCCACACACATCGATAGTGACTCGCCAGAAGCTCCGGGAGTTTGGTTGGGAGGTTCTTCTGCATCCACCTTATAGTCCGGACCTGGCACCAAGTGATTACCATCTGTTCCTGTCCATGGCGAACAATTTTGCTGGTGAAACATTCGCTTCAAGAGAGGCTTCTGAAATTCGACTGTCTCAATTTTTTGCTAATAGGAACGAGGGCTTCTATGAGAGAGGCATAATGAAATTACCTTTAAAATGGCAACAAGTTATCGAACAAAACGGCGCATATTTGACCTAAATCGGGTCATTCTAACTATCTTAAATAAAGCCCTCAATTTAATGCAAAAATAATGGATTTCTTTTTACTACACCAATATATTATAGTTATATATGGTCTGACAATAGGCAGCGAACGAGCAAGACCTATGTCGGATGAAGCAAAAAGAGAGAACTGAAAAAGGCGAAAAACGTTCTTCAGTGCAATGCGCACACACACTATCGCAAGCTTTCAATGTAGTGGTGGGCATCCCTGGTCATAAGGGATAGTTTACTAAATTTCTATTAGAAAATTATCCCTCATGATACATATGTACATACATAAATATCTACATTAGGCGGGTCGCTCATGTCGTCTAATAATAAGAATTGTGAAAACTAGAGCTTTTGGATTCGATGATAATCTGCACAGTCTCGTCCAGCCTAGCATATGAAGGATGTCAGTGTAATTTTGATATAACATTTCTATCTATATTTTGTGTATTTTTTAATCGAGCTTCTTGGTCCCTGTTTTTTCTTTTAAATGTAAATAAAAATTCCTTTATTTCATTTTAACCCAACGTTTCGTCGATCTTTGCCGACATCTTCAGGGGAGATATTTCTTTATTTCTTGGAATTGTAAATGGAACACTTTTTTTATATATTTACTTTAAAATTTCTATATTTGATACTGAAATAAAGTTGCACAGGATTCAGTCGATATTACGTGGCTTAGATTGTTCCAAGACTGTTTGTTTTACCGATTGATAGAAAAACATTTTTCTTTTAAATTAATTATCATTATTGATTATTGGAAAAAATATATTACAATACATTGGTGAAAGGGATAAGCCCTTTTTATTTTATTTCCTAATGTCGTCCCTCTTTTTTTTGGATTTTTTTTAAAAATTCGATTTCCCAAACGGGACAAACTGGACTGATCTTGCGGAGTTGCTTGTGAGAAAGCACAACAAAAACATAAACAACAACCACTACCATGAAAATTCACCACAAGCAGCGCGCATTAGCGATTACACAATCGCAGCCGCGATGCCCGATGCAGCAGCGGCGCAGCGATGTCGCAGTCGCAGTCGCCGTTGTCACTGTCGCTGCCGACTGCCGACTGCGACTGTGACTGTCGCAATAGTTGCAATTTCTCTTCCTGGTTCGTGCCGTAAGTAGATATGTAGAAATGTGTCCAAAGATGTGTGGTAAAGTACGAGTTACGATCGCGAAAATTTATTATAATTGATGGCAGTGCTGCCACATTGTTTGTTTGTTTGTTTTTTGAATAGCACGCAAAGTTCATGGTTGTCCTTTGACATTTTTTGAGCTTTAAATGGGTATACCTACCTAATGCGTCATTTTATCATAACAGTATTTTCGGAAGAATTACTTGGCATATCTCAGAGTACATTCTGGTGTTAGCTTATAATATCAAACATCAACTCATACATATATATGGGCCAAGAAGTGGTCAAAGAAACTTGTAAAAAATTTTTTGCATGAAGGCGTACCGATAACTCAAAAAAACTAAGTATGCAGTGCAATTCCTCGTGCCCGAAATAGGGGGAAAACGTTTAATTCGGTATTGTTTTTTAAAAATTTGGAAAAAAACGATCACAGTGTAATTTAGGCCTAACTAATTCGAATAATTTGAAATTTACGCATCATAATAATTGAAAAATTTTTATTTCACATAAATGAACATACATAATCTGGCAACGATGAACATACCTATGTTAACAACAACAACAATTGTCGCTAGCTTAAAGAAGAGACTTTATTTTAGTTTTCAATAACAAAAAAAAAAAAAAAATTATACTACTGAATGGGCCAACAAGAGCGCCATTAATGTTTTTTTTTCTTCGCTTGTTCAATTTTTTTTTTTTAATTCCTTTTTTATGTGTTTTCCTTTCTCAATTTTTTTACACTTTTACAGCTTACAGTATTTTTATTTACAGGTTTACGCTCTCCCTCTTTTTCTCTGCGTACGATTGTAATTCTTATAGCTGGTCGGTTGCAGGCAGTTATGGCAGATCTTGTCGTTTCACTTAACAGCCTACCCAATCGGAATTGCGACTCTGAATGACACCGAGATCATAGAATAGAATTTTTAGTTAAGTACGATCGTAGCTTTTTCCACCCTATTTCACTTCTTGAGCAGTGCCGTAGCAACCATAGCGGCAAGAGGGGGATTTTCCCCCCACGCATTTTTGTTTTTGCCCATGAATAAAATTGAAAAAAAAATTTTTCCCCCCCCACGCATATTGGAAAAATAATTTTGCCCCTCCACGCAAAACAGAATTGCTACGGCACTGTTCTTGAGATACAGTGCACTTGCGGACTCTCCTCTTAAGCGAACACCTCTCTTAAACGGATAATTTTTGGAACTGCTCTAGTGTTTCTCTGCTTCTCAAATACCATTTCCTCTTAAGCGGACACATTTATCCGTCCGTCCCGTAAATGCCCGCTTAAGAGTGAGTATGTACACAGTATTTCGTCTCTACCGAGCCATTTCAGGTACAATTTCATTGAAGCTGCCCAATATATTGTAGATAATTGCCCCAATAGGATGCCGTGAGACATAACACTTTTATAAGCAGGATTTTATTATATTTGTGTGAAAATTTGAATTTTTTATGCTTTTTGGCTGAAAAAATAAAGCTACAAATTTTTCACTACGAATTTCGATGGTTGTTACACACAGACACAGAATGCGTCGGGTATAAAAACTAAAAGAGCACGCTTCAGTCCTGGCGAACCCAATCAGGATAATAAGTTATTTTGTTCGAATTATTGCATTGTCCTCGATCTTGGACAAATGTTCAGTTTGAATTAAATTAGCTAATTACTATTAAAAGCGTGTTAAGAATTGTCAAATGGGTATAAATGTTTGAAAAAGGTCGAAGTTTTTCGATGATTTATTCCGGTAGTTTGAATTTGGTTTGAAATTTTTAAAAGGGACCAGCTTGATAATGTCATCTGTCAAAGGAGATTTTCCATTTAAGGCAGACTCATCAAGTGATCGAACAAAAATAGATGTCTGCCTGGAGGAAGTAATCAAGACTAGATTTTTCATTTAAAATATTTTATACATACTCGTGTACACACTTTATTGTATTGTATTGTTTTCTTTTGATAATGTTTTTTTTTTAAACAGTAAGTATTTCCTAGTGGCATGCCGATATGCAACATGAATCTGCGATGAAGAGTGATCATTGACTTTTGCAATTTTCCTTTTGTCCAGGTATTTACACAGCAATTATGGAAAATCGAGTCTTCCATTCGTTCGTTGCATGCGTTGAAGGAACAATGCACCAATGAAAATGGAAGGGAAACGAAAAAAAAAGAAAAACTGGCATGGTGCAATTTACCACAGCCACAAGCCACAAGCGAACGATTGCGGAAGAAAATGTACTGTAAGGAGAACGGGAGAACGAACGGTATTGGTTGCTACTCCTCCTCGTCCTGCTTTCATGCGGCCTCCATTTTCGTTACTGTTGTGTTGCTTTTGTTGTTGCTGCGGCTGTGGCATTTGATCAACTGGTTTGCAGAGACTTTTCGAAAGACTTCCTGCTTTCGTTGTTTATTTTTCCATAATTTTTATTTCCCTCTTTCTTTTCTTCTCATTTCCATTCAATCGAATTCAATTTCATTTTCGTATGCTGGAAAAACAGCTTTCGCTCGCTCCTTTCTTTGAATTTGATTAGAAAAATTTCATCTTCTTTATATATGTATGTATGTATAAAAATAACTCCAGTTTCTGTTTGTAACGAATGTTTGAAGAAACGGCTGAAGGAAAGTCAATTCTGTAAATTGCGTGGGGTAGGTACGGTCAGTACGAAAATCTGTATGTTATTTTTATGCATGTGTGCGTATTGGTTTGTGAGATAATGGACAAAAACCTGCGGATACATTATTCACTCTTAAACATGTTTTAAAGAAATTTCGATCACATAGCCATAAGGCGATAAGAAAAAATATTGAAAAAAAAAAAATATTAAAATCAAAATAGTATTTTGAAAATACAGTAGATTCTGGATAGAGTCAACTAATTTTTGCAAGGCCTGTTCGTATTATCAAGGTTGTTCACACAATCGACGTTCAATTTTTGTATACTTAATTTGCTTTGTTTTATTAAAATATGTACACATATTTACATTTTTGCATTTTTTACAAGTTTAAAAGTTTAAAAAATTTTTTTTTTAAAGCTCATTATTTTAGGAAAAAATTCAGGAAGGACGTTTGCTTCTTTCGTTCAGTAACCGATTTGTTTGTTTTTTTTTTTTTTTTTTTTTACTCCACAAATGGTCGATTTTGCTACGCTATACGTTTTTGCCAGAGACGAAACGAAAGGAACTTTTTGGAACTCATTTTTTTCAATTTTTAACAAAATTTTCCAACAACCGCTTTAATCACATTGAACTCCGCAAAACTCAAAACGTTAACGATGCAAATTTACAATTAATAACTTTTTCAGAATGAACATACATTCGACTATGTACGTTAGAAAGAGACAGAAAATCTTTATGATACACAAAACTAAAGAAATGTCTGTTATATTTTGTGTTTTTGCTTTCATTGTGTCTATTTGTGTTGTTAGTTTTTGTTTTTCGGTATTAAAATTTTGTTCATACTACACTGTATTTTGACTGCTCACACTACAGAGTACTCAATCAAGAAATGTATGTGTTCACTCCACCGAGGTGCTCACTTCATCGGGGGTTCACACCATCCAGACTCTACTGTACACTGAACTGAAAGAAATATTTCATTTTTGAAAAGAATATAATGTATCTTGGAACGTAAATGGAAAGAAGAAGGGAGAGGGACAGACGGAGAAGTGGATAGAGAGGATGAGATGAAGGAAGAGAGTGTGAGGTAGAAAATGAATGAGACGGAGAGAGCGCGATGAAATGAGAGTGAGAGAGGGACAGGGAGAAAAACATTGGAATAAGACAGGAAGTTAGAGGAAGATGAATGAAGACGGAAAAATACAGAAAAAGTCGGAGGAAGACAGTTTAAGACAGAGGATGCCACAGGAAAACGGAGAAAGACAGAGAAATATAGAGGAAGACAGAGGAAGACAGAAGACACTGGAAGGCACCGACCTTATGGGAGAGAGTGAGTGAGTGAGAGTGAGTGAGAGTGAGTGAAAGAGAGGGAGAGTGAGGGAGAGTGAGAGAGACAGAGCGAAAGAGAGAGGAGAGAGGAGAGAGGGGGATGGAGCGTGAAAAAGAGGTAGAGAGAGGATCAGAGAGGGATAGGGAGAGAGAGTGAAAGAGAGTGAAAGAGAGCGAAAGAGAGCGAAAGAGAGCGAAAGAGAGCGAAAGAGAGAGGGAGAGAGTCGTAAAGAGAGGCGAAGTATGGAGAGACGTAGGGAGGGATAGGTTAGAAATACAATATATTGGACATTTTTAGTTGCTGATGTTTGACGCATTAGTTTCTTCGGAAGCGACACGAAGTTCTCTGGGTTCTCCTAGTATTGTTATAAAGAGAGTGAGGAAGATATCGATAGAGAGAGAGAAAGCGCGAAAGAGAGGGAGCCAGAGAGAACGAGAGAAATCGAGAGAGAGAGAGAGAGAGAGCGAGAGAGAGCGAGAGAGATAGCGAGAGAGACAGCGCGAGAGAGAGCGAGAGAGCGCGAGAGGGAATAATTCAAACAAAAAAATAATATCAGTTTTCATGAGGAGCTGTTCCTGGAATCGTTCGCTTCGGAAAATAGCTGAAATCTCTATTAACCTTCGTCCTTTCGTCCTATTTCTGCACTATTCGTTGTTTTCTTTAAGCTTTTCTGACGCTAGCCTTGGGTTAACGTAAGACTTGCCGATTTCGATCTTTCTTCCTGTGGCATAATTTATATGGCGTCATGTGCGCATACAAGCCTGAACTACATAAGTTGGCAAGTAATTGATGAGTATGATGAGCGCGCAGGGTTGCATCCGAGTTTTCAGATTTACTTCATCGTGAGAAATAAACACGTAAATATTTTTATGCAAAATAAAAGCGAGAAAAACTGATTGCAGATGATAATTTTAAGGATGAACTTGAAGAATTGGAGACGACTTAATGCGGTCGTTTCTCTCACACCTTACGAAGTTCCAGATAATCCACTCACTTCCCTTTAATGTGCTTGTTAATTGACCGATATATGTATGTATGTAAGTAGGTACTATACCAGCCTGTTAAGGTATATCTTTTTTATTAACCACTAATTAACTAATAACGGGAACGCATGATGTATGGCCTTTACCATTCACAATTTTGTTGTTGTTGTTATCTCAAGAAATCATCTAAAAATGCAAAAATAAAAGAAGATACTTTTCCTACATACATATGAAGAGTTTTCCACTCAAAGGTGAATCCAAAAAAAAAAATGTAGCCAAAAAATAAATTCAAATCGGTTCTTAATTCGGCAATTTCAAATGTACCGAATGCCAATTCAAAGTTGAGAAGGCCCAAAAATTCGACTTCCCATATTTTTATACACATAACAATTCGTGTATTTCGGTATCCCATTGCCATCACGACTTCTTACTTTCGTTTCATATTCTAACGGTTCTACGTTCAGAGTGCGGCGGGAGCGATCGTTCTTTATTTTTGCAAATGTGTTTTTGCCTTTAGTTGGTCTTGTTTCTGTTGCTGTTTAATTTGTTGTTGTTGTTGTTGTTGTTGCTGTTGCTTTTTTGTGTCTCTGCCTTTGTCTTTGCTCTTGTTATTTTTTTCTATTTGCATTTGCAAGCAGATAAAAATGCCCACAGAAGGAGCAAAAAAGAAAACACGACGCGTCACGACGGGCGCAGAGAGTACATTGATCTTGTAGGGTTTTTACTGGTTTAGTTGCAGTTCTTTTCGACGTTGTTGTTGTTGTTTTGTTGTTTTTGTTGTTGATGGTTTCGTTGTTGCTGGTGATGGTTTTCTTCTTCGGTTGTTGGAAATAGAAATGGAAAATATCAGCAGGAGCAATGACCGCTGCAAAGCGTTGCTGCGCAAAGAGCCGCAACTGCAACTGACAACAACAACAACAACAACAACAACAACAAAGAAAAATATTTACAAAGACAACGATGCAAGTATTTGCGCAATACAGCAACAACAAGAACAGCTCTAAAAATTGTGAAAAACAGGAAAATTTCACATTTACAATCGCATTCGCTGCGAATCGCCCGTGCTGCCAGCCTCTTGGATTCTGCTTCGCCTTCTTGATATTTTCCTCGTCGCATGTATGTATGTAGATCGTACATACATAAGTAGTTGGTTTTTCTTCTTTTTCCCCCCTTGTGAAAGAATTTTCTTTTCAATTTTTCCAACTTCATTCGGGTGGCATACTTGAGTCATGGGGATTTTGGTACACCAGCTGAAATTGACCTATGTCAGCATGCCATCCACGTGCAGACATATACATATGTATGTATGTAAAGAGAGAGAGAGTTAGCGTTAATAAACTCGCGGCCCAGACTTCACAGAGTTGCCAAAAAAACGGTAATATTCGGTAAGTTGGGAACATTCCCAACCGGACCTGAAATTCCCGGTTCTAACTTCTCTCGAGATCAGTATCAAAATTTGGAAACGGTTGTACTTTAGAGCTTTTGTTAGGTGTATGTGTAAATATCTAAAAAAAAATGTCGCGTTAATTATTTCCCATTTTTGGCTAAGGCCTCAGTTCGTCTAGGAATGAAAAAATCCATATAAAAAAAAAAGCTTCAGAAAACTCCTGCGAGAAATTTCACGCGGCATCTCTGACGGCTGGCCGCGGTCAGTAAAAAAGTATTAAAATATTTTAGTGAATTTTTTGCACATCGAAACCCAGGCTTTCCCCACCAGAAATAATTAAAGTTGAATACTTTCTCGCAGAAAAGTGACATTTGATGTCAAAATACTTTGCCGGTGGTTCAATAATAGGTACATACATACAAATAAGTTTCCATTTCAAAATTCAAACTCAAATTGAAATTTAAATCAGGTGTTTATGCCGGTCAGGGCTGTTTAGAATATTTTTACGATACCTTTTTTCCCTCGGAGAAGTAGCCTAGGAATTTCCGCGGCTATTTCTTACCGAACTGAGGCGAAGCTTTTTAATGGAGTGGGCGGCAATTTTGCAGCATTGTTAAGGTCTTTGAGAAGTGTTCACTTTGAGTTTTTTTTTTTTTTTTTTTTTTAGTGATCTTGTGAAGTATGAACGAGGTCCTTTTTAAGTACTTATAATATGGTATTATTGAAACTGAGCATATAATTTTCATACATATGTAGGTGATGAGCAGTGTTTTCACGTACGTAAGTAGCGCTCCTTCTCAATTCGCACTTTTTAGATTTTCTTTTTCATTTGCTCCGGCTGCTGCCGCCGCTGGGATTGCTGCATAAGCTTTTCCTTTTCTTGCGTTTTCCAATGAGATTAGGAAAGATAGTAAAGAAATAGCAGCAACAACAGCAACAACCACAGTGAGAACAAGAAGAGCACGATGAGCGGCAGTTGGTTCTCGGTCTCTCCGAGCGCTCCGATCACTTCCTACTTTGCTGCCATGCCTCGGCTCCACTTTCTTCGCTTCGCTTCGCGCCGAACCGGCGATGGCGTCATCGGGCGTTGCGTCGCGTCGCGTCGCGTTGGCTTTGGCATAGTTGTCATTGAATGATTTTGCTAGTTCTTTTGGTCTTAGAGCGCGTGACAGAGCGCACATATGTGACGCTGCGACAGCGACAGCGACCACTGCCACTACTACAACTCTAACGTTACCATTGAGCGCCATAGCCATCGCCATCGCCGCCGCCATCGCCGCCGCCGCCGTCGCCGTCGCCATTGCTATTTTGCTATTTTGTTGTTATTTTGCCATTGCCTTCGCCACCAGGCTGACTGATTGAGTTCTTGTTCTCGTTCGAAGGTTCTTCGGTTTCGTTTAGTGTTTCGCTTGCACATTTGGAGCGTTTCTAAGTTGGCGCTTACTCGCTTGCCTGCCTCATTCGCGTCTACGCGCGCGTAAGATACTCGATGCGAAAACGGTTCGCACGGTCGATTGTTTGACGTTTGTGCGTGTTTCTCTTATGTTGCTATTTTGGTTTTTTTTTGGTTTTTTTTTTTTTTGTATTCTTTGTTTATAGAATTATTTATTGTTTTTATTTATAATTTTCAGTTTTTACATTTTTACATTTTTACGGTTTTCCGTCTTTCCGGCTTTCCGGCTTTCCGACTTCCATTTTCCGTTTTTCCCCTGTTTGAGTAAAACCTGCGATCGGTGTGAAGCGTGTTCGATAACCCAAAATGACAATCCGTTCTAATTTGCAAGCTTCCCTGCGCTTCAAATCAAATCATCCCTGAACATTGGAGCAACATGTCTTCACGCCCACGGGGACAAAGAGTGCAGCGAACTTGCAACGGAAGTGATTTTAATTGAATTGATTGAAAAGAAAAAGAAAAAAGAAAAACAAATAAACAAACAAACAAATATTTCCTCTTCCGTTAATATATTCTGGAGGAGCTGTAGCCTTCGCTATTTTTGTGACCAATATGGATCAGTGAACGGGAGTTATTAGAACCAAACCAATTTCATTAACGTGACGCTGGACGAGGAGTAGGAGGAGGAGGAGTTTCCGGTACCCTTACCGCTGTTTGTATTCATGACATTTCGTATATACGTACCTTCTCGATTGATTCAAGGATTCAAGCAAACTTTTATTCATTCAATCACTCCGATCCTTCAGAATAGTTTTCCCCATTGAAGATCATTCAAAAGGCTTCGTTAAATTGGAAATTTAATTTTTATTCGCTTCAAATTGAATATAATATAACTACAAACTAATATACATATACCTACACAGTGAACCCTGTTTAACTGGGATCTCAAGGGACCTAGAATGATGTATTACTCATGGATGTTTTTCATTTAACCAGTTTCACAAATAGGCGGGTTAACATTTGCGATTGCCCCAGATTGAGGGAGGATCACGCTATCAAAAAACGTAATGCAAATATTTCTCATATAAATAGATGGACATTTTTATTATTCACATACAAATACGTACATACTTAAGTGCATATGGGCATTTTCGCACATTCCTGAATTCGGGACTTAAAATTACTGAGATAAGTGGCGCGTCCGTATGGAACTGCCTATTTGTAATAGAAAACCTCGGAAGCTAGCGCCTCCTATTTTTTAAAGATGGTTTAATTATTAAGGCCAATACAAATAATAATAATAATATATTGCATTATGAAACTGATAAAAAATTTGTGTTTTTAATAGACAGCCCCATTCAGCTATCCTTACGTTCTGATAAACAAAGCAATGCAATTTTTTCCCCCGTCCTTCTTTCTCTCTCTATCGCTCCCTCTCGCCCTCTCTCGTTCTCGCTCTCTTTACCTTTACCTCTCCTCTACTCCTCTCCTTCTCCCCCCTCTCGCCAGCGCCCCCTATCTCCCCCTCTCCTCTCTCTCTCCTCTCTCTCTCTCTCTCTCCTCTCTCCTCTCTTTCCTCTCCTCTCCTCTCCCTCCCTCCCTCTCCATGCAGCTATGAATTCCCATTTCCATGGGGAAGCTTTTAAAAAATCAATCAAATTCCTGTTGTGGAGAAATTGCAATTCACACATATAGGCACCAGTAAAACAGGTTTCACTGTATAAATACATATACTTACATATTTTTTTTTTATCCCATTAGGAAAATGGTCTGTTTTTGCATCATCTTAGAAATTTACCAAAATGGTTTATTTTCTTAGTCATCCTCTATAGAGCATTGTAAAGGGCGTTGGGTTGTTCCCAAAAGTTCTAAGTGGAAAAGAAGGGAAATATTCGGATTCGTTTAGTTTTTTTTTTTTTAAATAAAACATAAAAAAAAAATAAATAAAAAAAGGATATCTCCGAATCTTGTGCCAAAATCCTGAAAGTGAAAATTTTTCAAATCTGCCACGCCCACATATGACTTTTCGAATGAGAATTGCATATTGTTCCAAGCACTCACAGTTGGAGTTGCCTCAATTTCGGCTGGAATCACGCGACAATTTTATAACAGCCATAATTATCGTAGCAATAAAAGCATCAGCGACAAGGACAACGACGATCACGATCACGACCACAACCACGACCACCACAATGACAACGATGATGGACGACATCAGCGCATTATGGATGTGTTTAAGCTAGATCGAGATCAGACGCAGTTACATCCCACGAGTCTCGTTGATAGCAGTCCAAATCAAAGTGTATGTCCGACATTTGGCGGCGGTCTAGTTGCTGCCACTGCTGCCAGAATCGTTAACGATTGCATAGCTCCGGAGCATCGAACTGATTCTGTTAAGTGCTCCATCACTGCTGATGTTCATCCCCATCACAATCACATCACCATCGCCATCAGCATCATCGCAGCCATCACCATCGTGTTTCTTTCCACGACGAAGATCCCAACGGCCTATTGCCCGAGGTTAGCTTCGATGCGAATTCGGATTTTAATTTACATTTTTTCGATACGCCCGAGGACTCCTCAACACAGGGGGCATTCAGCGAAGGCGATTCTATCGATTCCTTTGTTGAGCCATTTGTGCCACTATCGAAGACAAAAGCGGACCAGGAAGCTGTAGCTGAAGCTGCAGCTGAAAACGAAATCGAAACTGTAACGGAAGCCGAAGCGATCATCGGTAATACGAATACGCTTCAATTGCTAAACGATTGCAGCTCCTCTTTTTACGTTAAATCGGATTTATACAATAACAACAATAATAACAATAATAGCAATAATAATTTCACGAATGTTGCCACACCGATTGACGAAGTCGCATCCCTAGCCGATTCGTCGAATGCAACACCAACGGAAAAAAATCTCAATGCAATTGCGCACGTAGTTGCGCATGAAGTTCAATCTCCGGCATTTGTTAATCACAAAACTTCCGTGAAGTCCTGCTCTTCATCATCGTCATCTTCGTCTTCGTCGTCGTCGTCCTCCTCCTCCTCCTCTTCTAGTTCTTCGTCGCTATCATTGTGCTCGCATGCGTCTTTGACGACGTCAGCAGCAGCAGCAGCAGCAGCACACCCATAGTTGGCAATGGTGGAGGTACTCTATACGCCCACTCCAGTGCTCATCAGTACGCTGCGGCGCATTCAAATCCATCCTCATCTGGTTGTTCCTCCGGCTCGCCGACAGCCAGTACTTCAAGTGGCTGCAGCAGCACTGGACGATCAAATTGCGGAGCCTCAGCCTCAGCAGTATCCTCGTCATTGGACGCTAAGCCTTTTACTCGAAGCAACGTTCTACAATCGCCCACGTCCCCAATACATTCAAGCATAAATTCAATTGCCATAGCATCATCAACAGCATCATCCGCTGTCGGAACGATTGGAATTGGCAACGCATTGAACATTGAACTTTCCTCAGGTACCTACCTACTCAAGAGTTCGTTTTATTTTTTTGTTCCATTTTCCTTTTTTCCAAATTCTTCGAACGTTCTCAGCTCAGCGTTTCATTCCATCTAAAAATATCTCATCGGGGATTTTGGATTCTGTCCTTCTGCGGAATTTCGCAACAAGGATTTTCTCTAAACTGAGATAAACAGTAAATACTTGAACATTGGGAGCCTGTTCGCTACGATCTCGCAAAGTGTGAGAGAGAGACAACTTTATTCATGCATTTTAAATTCTTCAAAATATGCCAAAAATGTTATACCTTCAACATATTCTTATACCCAGCGTAGAGCAAGGTATATTAGTTTTGTGCGAATCTTGTAACAGCTAGAACTAAGATCCCTACATATAGACAAATGTACATCGACCCATTTTCGCGAAATTATCGTATGTTACAAAAAAGAGTTTTTTCTACTAATCCTTGCGTATGGAACCGTGTATAAGCTAAAATTAGTTCCGTAATATCTCCATAACTACAGTGCTTAGGGTTATAGTATTTGGCCAAGAGATGAGTTGAAGGCTTCAGAACAAATTTGCATCAAAAATTCAATTTCGTTAAAACTGTAACATACGATGAATTAGCGAAAAGGGGTCGACATTTTCTTGATCAGGATCGAAAACTGAATCGATTTAGACATGTGCGGTCAGAACTCCTTCCAAACCGGCTGAACCGAAATTCAGCACACTGGTATATCGTTTCCCCGAGCATGATCCTAAGTGAAAATGGGCGATATCCCACTGCCACGCCCAGAAACGAGTTTTTTTGTGAACTCCAAATGTAAAAGGCATAGAAGCTTCAAATTCGAAACGTTGGTTGACGAATGAAAGGTGCAGGTGTCCATCCACTGCCACGCCCACAAATCGATATTTTGTGTAAATTCTGTAAAGGCAAAACATAATGCGTCAATATTTTCAGGACGCTGAGTATTTCGAAGTCGGGCTGGATCCACTTTAGCTTTCTTACTTGTTATTTTCAACTAGCAGAACCGGCGAACTTCGCAACGCGTTCGAAGAAGCAATGTGCCAAAAATCAATTACTAATAATTTGCAAAAAAAACGAAGCTAAGCCCTCTCTATCTATCTCTCTCCATCTCTCTTCTTTCTCTTTCTTCCTCTCTCTTTCTCTCTTCTGTCTCTTCCTCTCTATTCCTCTCTTTCTCTCTCTTCTCTCTCTTGCTCTCTCTTTCCTCTCTTGCTCTCTCTTGCTCTCTCTTGCTCTCTCTTGCTCTCTCTTGCTCTCTCTTGCTCTCTCTTGCTCTCTCTTGCTCTCTCTTGCTCTCTCTTGCTCTCTCTTGCCTCTCTCTTCTCTTGCTCTCTCTTGCTCTCTATTGCTCTCTCTTGCTCTCTATTGCTCCCTCTTTCCCTCTCTTCCTCTCTTTTCCTGTCTCTTCCTCTCTCTTATCTCTTTCTTCCTCTTCTTCTTCTCTCTACCTCTTCCTCTTCTCTTTCTTCCTCTATTCTTCTCTTTCCTCTCTCCTCTTCTCTCTTCTCTCTCTTCCTCTTTCTTCCTCTTTCTTCCTCTTTCTTCCTCTTTCTTCCTCTCTCTTACGCTCTTCACCTCTCTCTCCATCTTTCTCTCCCACTCTCTCCACCGCTCTTAACCCTCTCCCGCCCACTCATTACATGCATTTGGAGTTGGGGCAGGTCGCTAGTTAATCTAAGTATATTTTTGCTGTATTGCTTAAAAGCGCTTCGTAGGCCATTATGTCTCGTAAAGAGTACAGGAAAAAAAATGGATGTTGTGGGTTCCCATTGCGGACCTTTATAAGGAGTACAATACTTATTTTGATCTATCTTGCATTCACACACATATATGTATATATATATGCACATATTTATATATATACTACACTCATACAACTACATATGTATGTACATGTGATACCCATATCCTCAAACATAGTGCGCTTTTATTAATATGTTTAAGCGGTGTAGCGATCATCCGCCATTGAAGTTCGTTGCACTTTCATTCGAGAGTGCAGTAAAATAACACATACATGTGTATGCGTGTGTGCTGGTTTGTATGTGTGTGTGTGTGTGTGTTTGAAATGCGTTCGGGTTATGCAATACCGCCGCGTAGTCCGTCGTATAGGCTCAGTCTCGGTTTCGATCCGATAGCGCTTCGTTTTCATTTCGTTTTACGTGGACCGTCGTCTCTGCCCACCGTAACTTGTCATATCTTTCTCTTTCGTATTTTTTTCTCGTTTTTTTTCCGTTTTTGTTAACTTGCTTGCGCCTTTCTCCACTTTCAACTCGATTTATGTACCTCAACTCGGCTCCATTCGGATCGGTTGAATTCGGCTGCGCTGTTGTTATACCCGACACATTCTGTGTCGAGGGTATATTGCGTTTGTGTGGTTGTGTGTAACACCCAGAACCAGTCGAGATAGACCATACAAAATATATATGGAAATGATCAGCGTCACCAGGAGATTCGATTTAGCCATGTCCGTCGTGTCTGTCTGTCTGTCTGTCCTGTCCGTCTGTCCTGTCTGTCTGTTTATACAGTTATCTTATCGAAGGAGTTGAGTTATCTTGACAAAATTTGGTATGCGTGCTCGCGGGGACATGAGTAAGAACAAGTTCGAGAATGGACCCGATCGGACCATTTTTAGGGGTACCTCCAGTACTAGGGTCTGTCACAAAAATCCCAAAACTGCCTTAAAATCGGACTTTTTCAAAATTTTTTAATGTAACTTAAAATTTGAGCGTATATTTAAGCCTCCGATTATAGTTCAACAAAAATTGGAAAAGTGGGCGTGGCAAAGGGGCAGTTTTCATAAAGAAATCTATCAAAAGTCGGTATATGGGGCCCCTTATGGTCTTAAACACCTCTTGATATTAAAACTTATTTGAACATGTGAGTCTGTGTCGGGTATTCTATTGTCTATAACACCCTTACTTGTTTTTCATTGCCTTCGCCGTCGCCGTCACCGTCCGTCACCGTCTCGCTTCTTGGACATTCTCCTTTGCGATTTTCATTTGATTGCATAACAAAATAATACCACAAAACAAACAAAAAACCTGCTTGTACGCATACGGATGGCGTGCTCCAATATTGCATTTCATAGACTTAGCTGCGGAAAAATTGCAAAGTTTAATAACAAAAAAACAAAAAAAAAAATATCGAAAAATTTGTTATCAATTAATTTGATTGAGACCAAGGCGATACATAACTTCCTTCAATTGACCGAAGTTTTTTTTAGAAACATTTATTTTATAAGACATTTTATGCCATTGTTTTGTTACTGTAAGACTCGTCTTCCCTAAGGAAGTGTTGATTACATACTATACTTCCAGTCGCACAGTAGGTACCTAATGTCTTCGTTCCTTTGAGCGTTCCCAATATTTCATTGCCAAAAACCTTATAAGAGAGGATTAGAAAGTAATTTCTTCATTTTTTTCCCCCATTTCACTAATTCAATATTCTCGCTTATAATGTGTGGTAAAGACTCTAAGGCTGAGAACACATCAAAACGAAACGGGTTTGACTAAGAAAGAAAAGGGTTTCTCTTGACTGACGAAACGAAAAGAAGAAATGTGAAAACAAAATTTAATTAACATTCAAAGCAAATGGCCACTACTGAGCCCTTTGCTGAACATAACTCCAAAAATAGCCATCGGATGGAGTTCATCCGATTTTGTCACTCCGTTGTTGTGACTGCTTTTGCAATGCTTAAAAAGTTCTAAGATGAATACATAAGTTATATGTCCTATTTTATAAAACAAATGAGAATTATATCGAACGTAAAGAAATGTAATTAAACATAGATATTTCCTTTCGAATTTTTAACATATTTCTTTTGAAATTTTTGTTCTGCTCGAAAATTACAAGGACTGTGAATAACAATTCGCCCTTTTAAAAAAGTCATGGTCATATAGTACTATAGATGGCACTTGGCAAAAAACGTGTGTGTTGAATTGATGTAGGCCCCCTGTGCATGCATTCTTATGGAAAAATCAAAAACGTAGCACGCCCCCTGAAAATGCCGGTTCCGGTCTAACAAATATTTTATAATCTTGTAACATGAACTAAAATTTTTGTTAAAAGTCAGCTATATATAAGTGTTAATCAAAGGTTTTTCATAAGAACTCATTTTATTTTAAAAACAAAATATGTTATTTTTATACAATTAAAAATAATTAGATAATATTTTGCTGATATTATTGAGGAACGCTAAAGCAGAGTACTCATGCGTCGAATATGACCGATTATCAAAAACGTTTGAATTCCACTACAGGAACAGCTGATGTGAAATATTCAGTGATATCATACTTAAAATTGCTCGATACATAACTAGTGGCTCAAGTACTTATTACATATCATGATAAATAGAATGCATAAACTATATATTTTTGGATCACTTCTGAATGAAAAGGGTACAGAATTGCATAAACTATCATAAAAAACTTAAAAAGTTTTACATTAAAACGAAAACATTAAAAAATTTCAATGCAAGTATGTTTAGTTACAAAATTGAGTGAATACTCCAAAAATTATAGCATCACTAGTTCACCACGGAATTTGGTTGTTGTTGTAAGTGTCCTGTATTACTATATGGTCATGGTTAAGTTCGCTCAGTGTAAGATTATTTGAGTGTTAAAAACGAATTGACAAGGAAGTTTTCCAGTTCGCATTGACGATTAGGAACAAGTGTAAGGCCAGCATTCCTTAAATTTTCTTATCTTCCAAAACCTGATTATGCTTTATGCCAAAAATTTATTCTCTTCATGCTTTGCTCAAACTAAAAATGGAATTTAAACGAAGACTTTGAAATTCTATCCTAGAATTGATGCATTGTCCATTAGCTTAACAAAAAGACCAACCACAGAAAAAAAAATATAGGTACATATTTATATATAATTTTTTTTTGTTGAAAAATATTGAGCCTAATCCACCAGTCGACTAATACTTTCATGCAAAAATTTCAGATCAACCAACGCAACAACGGCAATCTGAAGAACAACGACAGTATCAGTCACAGTTTCAACAGCAACAGCAACAGCCACAGCCACAACACCAGCATCAACATCACTTAACGCACCAGCAACCGCATCAGACTCAGACTCAGACTCAACACCAGCATCAGCACCAGCATCAATTTGCCATAGCGGACTCAAATTCGAATAGCGTTGTCAAGTCGTTTGTGCCCTGCAAGGTTTGTGGTGATAAGGCATCCGGCTACCATTATGGCGTAACATCCTGCGAGGGCTGTAAAGTAAGTATTCAGAATGGCCAATAAAATCTTATGTTACTTACTTTTTTTCATTCTTTTGACTTCTTCTTAATGGTGTAAACTACATATTTTTTTTTTTTTTTTTTTTTGTTTCTTTTACATTTTTTGAAGGGTTTTTTTCGACGAAGTATCCAAAAACAGATCGAATATCGTTGCTTGCGGGACGGTAAATGTTTAGTCATTCGTTTGAATCGCAATCGTTGCCAATACTGTCGCTTCAAGAAATGCCTTTCTGCTGGTATGAGTCGGGACTGTAAGTTACTTCATAATCATTTATTTTCTATATATTTTTCTATTAAAATTTTAAACCATAAATGCTTTTTATAAGTGAAATTTTCCGATAAGATAATATTATATAATAATACACTTGAATCACGATAATCTGACAAACGTTTTGCAAGGCAGTATATGATGATCGATTTTGTCAGGCTATAGGTTAGGTACTGCCACCGTCCAACCCATTGCAGTTCGGAGCTCTCTTCTTCAAAAAAGGAGGCCCATATAAATTTATGTACAAAGTTAATGCGATGTGTTTTGCATTTTTTTTCTTAAAAAGGAATAGAAAAAGGGAGCAACCTTAGCGTCAATTTTAGGGAAAATGTGATAACCTTTGCTTAAAAACATTCGAAGTTTCTGCTCCCTTTACATATATTCCCTTCCCAGAGTATTTGAGAATAAGAGAATATTTTTTTTCTTTCAAATCCGCAGGGAAAAATGCCCCGAGAATATTTAGAATCGGGCTGTATATTTGAATTTCCCATGGCAAATAGATCTTCCAGAAATTCCATTCGAAGGTTAAAGCAACACAAATTTTATGCAGTATTATACACCGATTAATCGAATCAAATAAAATCACGGCTACATTCCGTAAGGGTTTAACGAACCTATGTCATTTAGACAATACGATAGAAATTTGGCACTGGACTTGTCCCTGGTAAATGTCCGAAAAAGTGTATACAAATTTTTTTTTTTTCCGTAGTCCTATCTATGGTTGTGGGAAGTGCTTCAGAAGTTTCAGAAATCACGATTTAATGTTTTTCAAGGATAACTTTTTCACTATACATAACAGACTTTTGAAATTTGGAGTGTGTATAACTACAATACCTATAGACTTAAGCCTTGGCTGAAAAAAAAAATTGAGACATCGCTGTAACTAATTTTTTAACTGATCGAATTGAGTATTTCGTACAAGCTAGATATAAAATGTCCTCTTACGGTTAAAGTTTGACATATTTTCAGCTGAGGAAAAAGATATGTTTGCCATCGGCTAAGTTAAATTATCCTGATGATCATTTCATACAAATTTTTATTAATAATTCAAAGAAATTGAAATTTAACTGGCAGATAAAGCTTAAGGGGGTCTTCTCATTGAAAACCCGTTTTTTGGACCCTTTTTAAAAAAATTCTTATTTGAAAACGCAAAGAATAATTGAAAACTTTTTTTATTTATTGTATTACAAAAGGTTCAAAGTAAATAAAAAAAATTTTTTTGCCTCGATACGTGGGCTGTTCAAAAAGTAATGAGACTTCAAAGTTGGTGGTGAAAAAAAGGTGCCGTCACGGCGGCCACGATTCCGGGTCTCCGGAGCGCCCGAAATAAAAAACAAAATCGGGGTTATAATCAGTATAGATGTAATTCTCGGGTGAACCTCAAGCTTAATTTTGTGATTTTTTTTGACAAAATGGCGGCCATTCAAAAAAAAATTTCAATTTCGGGCTTTTTTTTGTAGTTTAGTGTAAAAAAAAAAATAGTAAAAAATTTTTTAAAATTATGGTCGAGGTTCACCCGAGAATGGTGACAATTCTGCGTCGATTCCACTTTGTTTCATGAAAATCGGTTCAGTTGAACTGGAGATATCATGGCCGCCAGTTCGAAAAACGTGGTTTCGAGATAAACGCGTTTAAAGTTTGAAGCAACGCTTTAGCGCAGATCTTGCTCGACAAAGAAGGCTATATCCTCTAAACTGTTTCGAATTTCAAAAAATCCTTTTAGGGGCATATTCACAACTACCCAAGCTATAAATAAATGCAAACAAAAAAAAAAGTTGCTCAATGAGAAGACCCCCTTAAAAGTAGTATGAGAAAACGGCCCTAATTGTGAGGAAAAAATACAAAATGGCGGCTGTACAGAATTTCTTCGCCGGCGCTGATTTTCTTAAACGCTTCCGAACTTCCGTCTATTTATTGAAGCTATTCATAACAAAGTTCATTGTTCGCATTAACAAATTAAAAAGAAACAACAAAAAAAAAAAACAACAAAATCCGAAACAAAATACAATTCTGAAAATAAACATTAATAATTACTTAGACGTGCATTATAGGACGCATAATGACCTCTCGAGCTATTGAGTAATTCACACTTTTCTGCATCAATTGCAACATCCACAACAACATCACATCCACATACGCATTCACTTGTCGAGACTGGCAGTCGCACAGCTCGCACAGCGCGTTGTATGAGTAATGCTGTCTGGTCTCTTGAATTGCTCTGGCCAGGGATGTTGCGAGTGTATTTTTCGTCTTACATCCGGGGAATTTGAAAGCTTACTTCCGCGAATTCTGGTACGGAAATATTCGATATGTACCTATTATTTATTAATATATCGCAGCTCCGCAGCAAAGGAGTCATAGCTGAAAATCTGCTGTGGATCTGTCATCTGTCAATCTGTACAAAAAATTCGATTCCCTTTTTGTTATCATAATAAGCCGAAGAACAAAAAAATCCGTCATGCCTTTCTTCTTCTTGCTTGGATTGACGCTGCGATGCAATTTTTGCGTTGTGACTCCTTTGTTGCGGAGGTCCGTTATGTACGAGACATAATTAATAATTGAAATTGAAATTTATTTATCATGACAAACACTCGTAATTGATACGAGAAAAACAATGCATGCACAAATTTTGTGCCATTCGCCGGCAAAAGTCAATATTTTTCTACGAACTGTGGTGCACACGCCTGCATCCACGTGCACATCTGCAACGATAATCGCGAATGCGGATGTTGAAGGTTCTTGCGGATGCCTTGCATTTGCAGGTGTATTTTCGCGACAGTCCTGGCTTAGACACTGATTAAAGCGTAATTGATTCATTGCTGGTTTGTTTTTTGAAGTTTTTGTTCTCTTTATACCCAACACACTGTGTGTTGAAGGTACATTGCGTTTGTACGTACGTGTGTTGCGAACAGAACCAATCGAGATAGACAATACAAAATGAATGTATGTATATGCAAATGTATATAGAAATGATGGCTCGATTTAGCCATGTATATTAGACTGGTCCTTATTTTTTTTAAAACTGGGTTTCTTAAAATTGCCAGGCAAATTATATAAGCTTATGGTCCCAAACTACCAAATATGAAGTTTGGTTTCGATCCGATAATGTTTGATGGGCGCGGAAGTCACTCAAAGTTTAAAATTACATTTGTATGAGAAAAAACCTGGGTTGTGTTAGTTTTATCAAAATTTAACACATATAATATAATTTCTCTAACCAAATGTGAATGGTATTTTATTGACAATAGATTGGTCTTTCTTTGAAGCTATAACAACATAAAATCGGATTGTATTTGGCACAGCCAGGACTACTGAAAGTCAATTTTTTAGGAAATTCAAAAGATGCTTCGACTTGGAGGTCTTGGATAGCTACAAGAATTAGCAGAAATGTTTTTAATATTCATATTTGGAAAATATACAAAATAGCCCTTCGAATGAGCCTTATATGAAGAAAATCGGATTACTCTTTACTTTAGCTTGAACATACTAAACAATTGCTATAGATTTTTTAGGACAAAATTTTAGGCTCTTAACTTTAGCGGGGTGAGAATTGGTCATGGTCTCAAATAATTTCAGGCTTCGCGTTAGATTCTAAACTTGCAATTCATTTCGCAACATTTGATACCAAAATCATGAAATTTGTTTGGCGGTTTCTGCTTATATGGATATGATTAAAATTTCAATATTTTTTTGGTTGTAAAAACAGCTGAATTTCACTGCTTTAAATGCATCAGACAGGTAAATGGTACAACATTTTTGGGAATTTATGCTTCAAAAGAAGTGGTATTATGTGCAGAAATATATATGATATGGTTTTGTTTACTATGATCTTCCACTTTTCCAAAATTTCATGAAAAACTGCGCATTTTAGGGAATTTTGGGGGAATTTTGGCAGATTTTTTTTCCTTTTTAGGAAATTTTGAAAATTTTCCAACTTTTAATTTTTTAATTTACAGCCGTTGTAAAGCTAAATTTAAAGCAGAAATTATATTTTCGGAAGGATTATTTAATTATTTGAAGAATATTTATTTGAAGAAAGTAAAATTCAATTTTAGTGTTTAAAACATTTGGTCAATTGATAAGCGTACTTTTGTTGAATGAGGGGTATTTCTTACGATACGCCTCCACCAATTGAAGTATAAGTTGCAGTTCATCCTCATCTTGAGTTAACATTTTGTTGAAATCTCCCACGAATTTAATGCCTCTTTCTGCAACGTCATTTACTACGTGAATGTTGCATAAAAAGTAAAGAAGTTTACATCGGCTAAGCCGTTAGAGGACATTTTGTCTAGCAGCGAAATACTCAATTCAAAATAGTGAATATCAAATTTTCGCGAATTTCGCGGATGGTGGTCTTGATCAAATTTTAACCGTTAGAGGACATTTTGTTTAGCTGCGAAATACTCAATTCAAAATAGTCAAAATCAAACTTTCGCGAATTTCGCGAATGGTGGTCAAATTTTAACTTTACAACGGCTGTAAATTAAAAAATTAAAAGTTTGAAAATTTTCAAAATTTCCTAAAAAGGAAAAAAATCTGCCAAAATTCCCCCAAAATTCCCTAAAATGCGCAGTTTTTCATGAAATTTTGGAAAAGTGGAAGATCATAGTAAACAAAACCATATCATATATATTTCTGCACATAAAACCACTTCTTTTGGAGCATAAATTCCCAAAAATTTTGTACCATTTACCTGTCTGATGCATTTAAAGCAGTGAAATTCAGCTGTTTTTACAACCAAAAAAATATTGAAATTTTAATCATATCCATATAAGCAGAAACCGCCAAACAAATTTCATGATTTTGGTATCAAATGTTGCGAAATGAATTGCAAGTTTAGAATCTAACGCGAAGCCTGAAATTATTTGAGACCATGACCAATTCTCACCCCGCTAAAGTTAAGAGCCTAAAATTTTGTCCTAAAAAATCTATAGCAATTGTTTAGTATGTTCAAGCTAAAGTAAAGAGTAATCCGATTTTCTTCATATAAGGCTCATTCGAAGGGCTATTTTGTATATTTTCCAAATATGAATATTAAAAACATTTCTGCTAATTCTTGTAGCTATCCAAGACCTCCAAGTCGAAGCATCTTTTGAATTTCCTAAAAAATTGACTTTCAGTAGTCCTGGCTGTGCCAAATACAATCCGATTTTATGTTGTTATAGCTTCAAAGAAAGACCAATCTATTGTCAATGAAATACCATTCACATTTGGTTAGAGAAATTATATTATATGTGTTAAATTTTGATAAAACTAACACAACCCAGGTTTTTTCTCATACAAATGTAATTTTAAACTTTGAGTGACTTCCGCGCCCATCAAACATTATCGGATCGAAACCAAACTTCATATTTGGTAGTTTGGGACCATAAGCTTATATAATTTGCTGAGAAATAAAAAAATAAAAAAATAAGGACCAGTCTAATGTATATATATCCGTCCATCTGTCCGTCTGTCCGTATACGGATTTCTTATCGAAACAGTTGAGCTATATTGACGAAATTTGGTATGCGTGTTAGGGCGGAGATATGTATGTCTGAGTAGGACCAAGTTCGAGAATGAGCTTGATCGGACCATATGTACGGATACCTCCAGTTGTAGGGTCTGATGAAATAATCGTAAAACCTGCTCTAAAATCTGAAGTTTACAGATATTGCCTTCAAATGTTGAATTTGAGCTAACTTTACGGTTATCAATTCAATTTTCAAAAATCTTTAAAGTGGGCGTGGCAAGAGCAATGCTTTCAAATCTCCATTTACTTCATTAAGTCTAGAGAACAGTATTTTTCAGATTAAGAGCTTGTACTGAGATATGGGTATTTCCCGTTACTGAGGTAATTAAGCGTCTTTGAGGCAAATATAAGGGTCGTGGGTTAATTCCAACCTTTGATTCGTAATTAGCAGACAAAAAAAAAAAACATAGGGTGTGCTACGTCTTTCAATTTCTTATATACCTATTATAGTAATTTCACCGTTTGAAGTGGGTGCTATGGGTGCGTGGGGGTGCTGGGGTCAAACCTGAGGATTATGGATAAATTCTGACTTCAGATTCGTGCTCACTTACCTTACCTTACCTTTCTGTAACATGACTTTTTTTTGTGTGCCTGTGTTTTTTACTTAATCAATGTGTTATAGAAAATCACGTCAAAATTTTGCAGACAGGTATTTTGGGCCCCTCGAACGGTCGTTAGTCGAAATTGACGATATCCGCCCATTGCCAGGCCAAAAAAAAAATGCCGATTTTTCGTATTTTTCGAAGTAAAAAGCGTAGAAAAGAAAAATATATTCGAAACAAAGTTTGACCAAAACGAATGGAAGGTGTACGGGAAAAATTGATGTGTTCCGCCCACTGCGAAGCTGTACGCCACTGTCAGAGTGTGCCAATTATGTATATTGGGATGCAGGGTATGTATATCAAAGTCGGGCTTGACCAGCTTTAGCTTTGTTATGATAATGAATAACATTATTTCTTGTACAAAACTCCACTTGCTCTAGGGCGGAAGAAATTTACATTCAAAGTTCTTTTTTTTTCTTTGATTGAATCAGTGCTGGGTTATCGTAGAAATTTTCTTTTTCTGTGAGAATTTCTAACAAAAAATTGGATGAAATGGGAAGAGATAATTCAATGTCTTGCGTTGTGTAATAAATGGGAATTTAGATTTCTACCCATTCGCAGGAATTGCTGGCCCGGAATTCCTCCGCAATTGGAAGCCAGGCATACACAATTATCACTCCAAATCTAGTAATTATCATGAACAAAATCTCAATAGACATTATTTAATCAACGTCTGCAATGGCGTAACAAAAGCGATCAGAGTTGCCGACATTCTTCACCGAAATCATCATACGGTCCGAGCATTTGTTATTCGAATGATCGTGTAACTGAGGCTTTAGTGATGTGAATGAGGCTTTTTATTTTCGATATTTTTATTATTGTTATTATTGTTTTTTTATTTTTTATTATTATATTTATATTATTTATATTATTTATTATATTATATTATTGCTGCACACACATCCAGTGAACATTGGAAATTCTCTCACTTGATATTTATTCTAGCAATTCGCAGATTATCGCCTATAATGATCGAGGCGTCGTCTCTTGTTATGGCTAACAACGCGTTATGACTTGAGAGAGCTTTCGAGCGCTCTTTCGAGAAGTTTTTATTTCATTTCGAATTTTTTTTTTCTGAATTTTTGTATGAACAGTATTGCCCGGATATAAGCACATTGCAAAATGCACGAAAAATAGTGCTTATAAGCGGGGCTTCTTGGATGAAAATTTAAGGCAAATGACACAAATTCGCGTGCATATAAGCGGGGAATGCATATATCCGGGGAATACTGTATTTATTTTAGGCTTTTAACTCCTGGTCGTTGCTAGGCGCTTTAATTTTGAATTTTCGAACTATTTTACGATATGAGCATAAAGATTGTTTGTTCCAACACAGAAATAAATGGCTCGATCTTCAATATATAGCGCTTACTGGGGGCCAGAGGCGGACTGGGCCCATGGGCATCCGGGCAAAATCCGGTGGGCCCCCAGTTCGCTGTGTTTTTAGCTGTTACGATTTTTTTTTTTTTTTTCTTAGGTAACGAAGCCCCATTTTTCAAATGGCCGGTGGGCCCTTTGACCCCCAGTCCGCCCCTGCTGGGGGGGGAGTCACAGTACATTGCAAGCTAAGCAACAGCGGGCAGACGGGTAAACAAATTTCGAAAGAGTCCCGCAAAACCGTCGGTTTCATTGTAATCATCATTGGTATCATCATTCTCTTATCGTCATCATGATCATCGTCATCGACATCATCATTATCGCCTCCATCGACGGTATCAAAATCATCGAAGCTATTCTTGTCCTTGCTGTTGTCCGTTGTTGTGGTGTTTTTCTTATTTTTTTTTTTTTTTTAAGTTGTTGAAGCTCCAACAGAGAGACGTCGTTGTCTTCATCTCGATGTCGGCGTCGTTGTCGTTGTCGTTGTCGCTGTCGTTTTCGTCATCGTTCACATCAACAACGTGGCGTTGTATTTGTGCAATCGAAAAAATCGTTTTGCTGCTGCAGGTCAATGCACCGTCAATAGCACCCACCGACAGCATTTTAAGCGACACTTTGTATTGCGTGAATTACGCACTCTTTCTTTTAGTTGGTATGCAATTGTTATTGCTGTTGTTGTTGTTGTTGTGGTTGCTGTCGATGTTGTTTATCGCTAACGCTTCACTGGTCTGTCCGACAGATGATGGTGATTGAGAAAAATGCTTGCATGATGCTGAAAGTGTCCACTTAGTTGGCGTCATGAACATTTCCTTATGTTCTCATCAAATGGTTTGAATTGATTTTGATTGATTTCTGCATTTAAAAGAAAACTTGAATCGTCGCCTCTTGTGGAGGGCTTGATAACATCTTAAATTCCATAGATCCACAGGTCTCTTCAATAACAAATAATATAAAGAAAAATTCGAATTTTAACCAAATTCTCACCACAGAAAAAATAAAGCTTCTGAAGTAAACGCTGGAAGAAAGATTGCACTAATCTTATCGATGGCAATTACCAGGTGCATATTTTTGTGTGAGGACAAAAAGTAAAAATGTTATATATATATATATAGAATATTCAACAGGGTTTTAAAGCCATTAGGGTCCTCCTATACCGACTTTTGTTAAATTTCTTTATGAAAACCGCACCTTTGCCATGCCAAATTTTCCAATTTTTTGGCGTGATAACGTCTATTAAATCGATGATAGGACATTCAAATAGCGAGAATCTGCCGACGGCGAATTCAATGTGCCTTCAACATGTTCATCGTTCATTTTACGCGACAACAAAGTTGGTTTGTGGGAGAGGGACGCACGGCGAAGATAAAACTAAAACTCTACCATACAACATCCCCGAACATCCCTCACCCACAAACCACTCAAATGCACAAAAGTACAAACCGGTTTAGAGCAGAGAGTTCACTTTCATGAGAAAGCAAATCGTCTCAATCGTCTCTTCATACGTCCAAATACAAATTTACGTATTTGAAGTAATTTTTGGGTGAATATAAAACCGAAAAATTCCATAAAAACGGAAAAAACCCCTCGTTCTGGCATCAGTGCAGAGAATAAAATGTTCGCATGACTCCTATAATTCTCATTTGGTTTGTAAAATGGGACACTTAAGACTCGCAGAGTTTGAGTGATGAAGCAAGAACGTGCGTACGTCATAATCATCATCACCAGTGCTGCCAACTCCTCAGATGAAAAAAGCGCTGATTTATTTTGAAAACGCGCTAAAAATCCGCCGGCACCGGAAATCAATGATTCGCAATTTCTATTTTCAAAAACTGCTAAATCAACCAAAAGAAAAAGTTTTTGGAAGGGAACGTGTTGTGCAAAAACGGGCTAAGCTTACACACTTAAGCACACACACACAAATTTTTCACAGCAGGCACGCATTTTTTACGATGATGTATACTTAGGTGGAACATGTCCGATCGTCCAAGGATTAAGGTCACGAAAACAATGTACACTTAAAAAAAACGCTTGAGGGAGATATTTCCAAAGCCGACGGAATGAAAGTCATTCAAATGAATTGTATCCTGGCCCACTTAAACTCCTCGATGCCTTGATGCAGCCCGCTGGAAAATTTGTATATTCGTATACCCTTCTAACATGGGACCCAAAATGGTAAAGAAATACAAGCTATCATGAAGTTTTAGTTGCCTTCCAAAACGCACCGACGCAGAAAATTATTTCAGAAGTGGTTTAGGGCATAACAAAACTATCCACCGAGATCATTTTCTCATCCCCTTTGTGATTTCCCACATTTCGAGGGGGGCTTGAACCCCCAAAATCACCCTCAAAATACGCTCATAGTTCCCTTTGATGGTATTCGTCCTGAAAACAAATTTCCAATCATTATTTCCCTCCAAATGCAAAACTACTCCGAGAAATGGTACTTTTTTTCAAAAAATTCCTACAATTCTCACTGAATTCATGCTTTCGGAAACGTATATAAAGCAATGAATTGAAGAAATTCTCAGTCATCTCAGTAGAGCTGGAGAACTATCGGAAGGTATATTTTCAAATTGAAACACCATCATCATCATCAACACCATCATCATCATCACCAACCTCACCATCATCGTCATCACCACCATCATCATCACCTCACATCACACTCACACATCATCACATCATCATCACCATCACCCACAACATCATCATCATCACTCATCTATCATCATCATCACCATCATCATCATCACCAACCTCATCGTCACCATCATTTTAACCATCATCATCACCGACATCATCACCATCGTTATCACCATCACCAGCACATCATTATCATCACCATCATCATCATCACCATCATCATCATCACCAACCTCATCGTCATCATCATCAACCTCATCGTCATCATACATCATCACCAACCTCACCATCATCATCACCATCGTCATCACCAACATCACCACCATCATCACCACATCTCCATCATCACGAACCTCACCATCATCATCATCACCAACCTCATCGTCATCATCATCAACCTCATCGTCATCATCACCAACCTCATCATCACCAACCTCACCATCATCATCACCAACATCACCACCATCATCCAATCACCATCATACAACCACCATCATCATCACCATCATCATCATCACTCATCATCATCATCATCATCACCATCACCAGCAACATCATTATCATCATCATCATTATCATCATCATCACCGTCATCATCATCACCAACCTCATCGTCACCATCATTTTAACCATCATCATCACCATCATTATCACCATCACCAGCAACATCATTATCATCATCATCACCATCATCATCATCACCAACCTCATCGTCATCATCATCAACCTCATCGTCATCATCACCAACCTCATCACCACACATCACCATCATCATCACCATCGTCATCACCAACATCACCACCATCATCACCACATCTCCATCATCACGAACCTCACCATCATCACTCATCACCATCATCATCATCATCATCACATCATCATAATAATCATCGTCACCATCATTTTAACCATCATCATCACCGACATCATCACCATCATCACCATCATCAGCACATCATTATCATCATCATCACCATCATCATCATCACCAACCTCATCGTCATCATCATCAACCTCATCATCACCAACCTCATCATCACCAACCTCACCATCAACATCATCACGAACCTCACTATCATCATCACCATCATTATCACCATCATCATCATCGATAGTTTCGATTATCGATAATTTTGATAATCGAAAGATGACTTTTCGAGCGGCTCACCATAATCTAAATTAAGGCATTTTTAGGAATCTGTCCAATTCAAAAAGAAGAAAGCCAGTCACCGCCAGCACCACCTTTCCAATGCTAAAGTAAATGTCCATGAATCAAAACTATCGATAGTCTTCAAAAACCACCGATGTTTTCGATCGTTTGAAACCATCGATAGTATCGATAGTGCTATCGATTGTTTCTCCAGCTGGAGAAAGTCAAGTCAGGCGAACTTGACCATACAATACTCCACACAAATAACCTGGTAGCTATAAAATTTTAATCGGAGGGTT
This sequence comes from Chlorops oryzae, assembly GCA_020466095.1. Classification (NCBI taxonomy): domain Eukaryota; kingdom Metazoa; phylum Arthropoda; class Insecta; order Diptera; family Chloropidae; genus Chlorops; species Chlorops oryzae. The sequence continues at coordinate 156,378,398 of CM035806.1, read as the reverse complement.
AAATATACTTAAGCTCAAATTTCAAATTTCATTGAAATATCTCCAAAAAGCTCTAATTTAAGAGTAATTTGTGCGTATTTTATGACAGATCCTAGTACTGGAGATACCCTTAAAAATGGTCCGATCTGGTCCATTATCGAGCTTAATCTTATTGACATCCTCTTGAATACGCATACTGTTAATATCGTCAAGATAGAGCAACTTCTTCGATAAGAAAACTGTATTCAGACAGACAGACATGGCTAAATCGAATCGCCTGGTGACACTGATCATTTCTACGTACCAGACCTGGGCAGTCGAATTACAAAATTTTTTCAATTACAATTACTTGTAATTGTAATTGAAGATTTTTCCATTACAATTACTTGTAATTGAAAAACTTAAATTACAATTACAAGTAATTGTAATGAAAAAATTTCAATTACAATTACAAATTGTAATTGTAATTAAAGACTTTTCAATTACAATTACAAGTAATTGTAATGGAAAAATTTTCAATTACAATTACAATTTGTAATTGAAAAAACTTCAATTACAATTTGTAATTCTAGTTATAAAAAAATTACTTAGATATATACACATGCATCAATTAATAAGTATAATAACTGTGGATATGACATTGAGTCAGTAGGTCCATGGGGAAACCTAAGATCCTTCAACCTACGACTGATCATTGAGGCACCGCTGAAGCCAAAAAGGAAAAATAGGCTCCATCCGTATGGAGGGGACTCCAAGCTGAACAAAAATATGCATTTAACGTTATAATTAATGGATTTTTGACCAGGCGCCAATTTGTCTCGCATGGCTCTGCTTTGAGGCAAATAGCTCATTTTGCCTTTAAAAAAAACTCTTACTTTGTGGGGAATCGAACCCTCATCAATTGGATTACAAATCAAGCACACTACCCCTTACACTACCGACGGCCTTGTATTGTCAACTTCAAAATATTATAATAAAATCAACTGTGCTGAATTTGAAAAGTAAAAAAAAAAAAAAAACACCTGCCAGGAATCGAACCCGGGTCCTATCGCGTGTCAGTTAAGCATTCTAACTCCAAGCCACTGACTCATTTTACAATCCCAATTCTAAACCGTAATTTAAATATTTGAATATTTTCCAATACTTCAAAAATGTAATTATTACTATATATGCTTCAATTACTTTCATGTAATTGATTACACACTCAATTACAATTACTTGTAATTGTAATGGGAGAATTCAATTACAATTACTTGTAATTGTAATTGAAAAAAAATTAATTACAATTACAAGTAATTGTAATTGAATTTTCCCCAATTACAATTACAAGTAATTGTAATTAAAAATTTTCCAATTACAATTACAAGTAATTGTAATTGAATATTCTTCAATTACCATTACAAGTAATTGTAATTAATTGTGTAATTAATTACAATTTTGTAATTGGACTGCCCAGGTCTGCTACGTACCTATATTTTTATCGTCTTTCTTGACTGATTCTGTAAGAATTATAACTGAGAACTCACCATAGAGAAAATTTTTTTGGGAGTTGGGATGATTTATTATACTTCTTGCTTTCATTTTTGGGTAGTAAGGATTCTTAACTTGAGTTTACTTATCTCGACATAATATATGTATATATAGTACATACCTACTTTTTTGGTACGGAAATTCCATTATCATTATTTTAGAGACAACTGGCAATCGGTTATTCTTCTATTAAGATCGATTAAAACAAGCAATTTTATCTTAACCAACCACGGATTTCCATTATCAAGTTATTTTAACCTAAAAGTTTTCGTATTGAAAGTGAACCCTTGTTTTACCTTTTATTTTTTTCTATAAAAACTTTGACCTTAATTGAAAGAAAAAAGTTTTATTTTCGTTTTTTCTTGTCATTTTCGGCAACTTTGGCTTTTTTCAGATCATTAAAACAAATTGAATTTGTTCTTTCCGTAGCAATGGCGTAGCGAGACATTTCGGAGGCCGGGTCCCGATGGGGGCACAATGCAGGAAATGCCACCCCCTCGAACCGGCCTCAATAAAAATACCTTCCTAAAAATGTAAATATGATTTGGCGCCCGGGCCGGCTGCCCCTTCTGCCCCCTCACCACGCTACTGTCCCGTAGAAGTTTCCAAACGTTCATGTAATGTAGCAGCATAATGAAATTCTTTTTTACCTCTCGGCTTGTATGGTTATTTTACGTTATGCCGCGAGTGAAGAATTGACTCAATTTGGCCCCTGCTGTAATGAAGAGGTCAACTTAACAAAAAGGAGTACTCCGGGGACACTCGGAATATGTCTGGTCAAAATGTAGTGTATTTTATATTGTATGAGAATTGACCAGACCTTGAGTATAGCAACAAGTAGTCTAGAATAACGCCAAACTGATGCAAATGTGGCAATTGGCCAGTATTTGAGGTCATAGGAGTTCTACTCGTAGAACAATTAAATGCGTGAGTGGTTATTTGTCAATGACAGCTCCATGTAATTAGGGACTTATGAGCCCCAAATCGCCTTCTGACATGTATTATAATGGCAAATCTCTTTGCGAGCTGTTTTTTCTTCTTTTTTTTGAGTCATTCCATTCGATTTTCCGTCGTTGAGTATTTGATTTTTGTGTGAAAATAAATACTATTGCGACATACATCGCAATACAAGACGAATGGGACACATTAATCGTAGGGGATACCACCCACCCCTTAAAAAGATAAAGATTTTAAAATGAAATTATTTTTTAAAGACTTGAATAAACAATGCAAAAATGAACCATATAGAACTTCAAACAGAAGGTCGTTGAAAGAGGGTTTAGGTATTGGTTCGAAAAACAAAAGAGAGTAGTCCTGGTATATTCGCCACTAGTCGGGGAGTAGTTGGAGAGTGGTAGGAACTACTGCAGGGGCTCTATGGCCTTTTAACGTGTGAGTGCGCTTTCCTGGATACTTTTTAAATACATATTAGCATTTTAGCTTTCTGGCAACAGAGATTTCTGTTAGCTGCAAACTCAAAGTCTTTCCGAATTCTGTTACAGTTAACAGTTTTCATTTATGCTTTGTAGATGTTTGCCTTTTTTTTGTATCGTTTTTTTCCGTTTCGAAATGTTACACGAGACTTTGGCGCGCTGCAGCGACAGAGCTGCCGTGTTCAAAACAAAACGTACTTTTTTGGGAATAGCAGGAAGGGGTGATAAATAGTGATCCGGTTTTTCGTATTTAATTTTTTAAATATATTTTGTATCCGGCCGGATACCGGATACCATCGATATCCTCACCTCACATTAAACATTTGCTATATTGTATTTGTACTTTGAATGCAGATTTGAAAATGGAGCGATTGGAGGAAACCGGATGGAGTTCCGCTAACAGATTTACAGAAAATTTAAATTTTTAGAGATTTTTTATTGCAGTTCGGTGCAACCGCTCGAAACAATCATTGCTAAAAAGTGTGTTGCGTCAAAAAAAAAATTGTTCGAAATTTTTGCTACCAAACGGCAACGCTCAGGATCATTGCTACGCCGTTCAATATTGCTTTAAAACCGAAAAAATATATAACAAAAAAAAATTAAATATCCGGCAGCCGGATATCCGGTTATCCGGCCTGGCATCCAGCCGGATATCCGGCATTCGCCGGATCCAATATCCGTTGCAACACTACTAATTTCATTAAAAAAAAATTTTTTTTTCATCGAGAAGTCGTATTTCCATTTCGTATGTCTTCTCATGTCCAACAGATTTTTTTTCCATTGTTGAAATAGGTTTTTCTTTTGGAAGAATGCTGGGAAAAAAATTTTGTTACATGAATACGAGTATCTTGACCCCAAGACGATTGAAAATGTGCCCGTAATCCATTAGGTTTTGCTTCGGCAATGGCCGTTTGTGTGACGTCAACGTAGAGTTTGATGCAGTGTTTTCTGGTTATATGCGTATCTCGCTTATAAGCTTGGTTAGTGTTTTGCTTGATCTGTAAAATTAGGGCAGAGAAAATTTACTCGCTTATATGTACATATGTGCCTCACGTTTCATTTTCATGTAGAAATTTTTTCTTTTGGGGATTGTGGAAATTTTAATGCGGCACAGTTTTAAATCATATAGCCCAACGAGTATAGGTGACAATGTTTTTTTTAATTTAAAATTTTTTTTTGTAAAATGAGCAATATTCTTTTAATATTTTAAGGAATTACTTTCAGCCTTCATTTAAATTTTGTAGAGAAGTTGACGCCGTGGAGCTCGATGTTTTAAGGACATCAAAGTATTTTCAATCCAAATTGACTTCGTTTTTTAAGCATTAAACGCGTTACATGATTTTTTTTATTTTTTTTTTGCTATTGATCATATAAAAAAAATATGAATTAAATGGAAATGTATTCATTGAATTTATACATAACATTAATATCTGACTATGTGTATAAAAAAAACCTCTTGTTCTTGTTTACCAAAGCTAAGATCTGATTTTTATATGAGCCGAACATGAAAGCAAGACACAAATAAGCGATATTTTTGATATACAGTATTGCCCGGATATAAGCACCGTGCAAAATGCACGAAAAATAGTACTCATAAGTGGGAAGTGCCTATAAGCGGGTCTTCTTGTATGAAAATGTATGGCAAATGACAAAAGTTCCAGTGCATTTAAGCGGGTAATGCTTATATCCGGGGAATACTGTACGATTTCTCTGGTTATATGCTCAACGAAGCGTGCACTTTCCATCGATGCATATATCCGGAAAAGCTGTATTCGCTTTTGCCTTGTGTATAGTAAGCTTTAAGGGAAAATTGAGTAAGCAACAAACAAGCAGTTTTACTCTAAAATGACGTAGATGCGCCTTACAGAGTTTTTTTTTTGACACTCGGAAGAGGCAATCCGTTTTTATTCCATCATGCCGAAAATCTTTTTTTTTTTTTTTTTTAAAAAAGCATCATTCTTATCTACTACACTTTTCGGTATGAAGTTTTATTTTATATTTTTGTTACTGCCCACCCTGCGCAATGCACATTGAAGAAGTCGTTATTCAATGTTCTTCTTTGTTTTGGTTCGTATTCGTATTCGCATTCGCATTCGCATTTTGATGCTCGATGCGAGCGGTAGCAAGCGATTTTCGTAGCGAGTCGTACGGAATGTTAGACAGTTTGGCCGTTTGTCGTTAGCCAATAAAGTAACGTAACCGATAACATATAGCGTAATACACGTAAACGTAGAAATCCTTGGTGTTCGTTCGTTCGTATGCGCCGTTGTACGTTTTGCTAGTTCCTTCTTCAGTTCGCTGTGTTGTTGTTTTTCTTGATTTATTCGCCTGCTCCTAAACTCTTTTTTATTATTTTATTTTTTATTTAATTTTTGTTATTATTCTGACTTAAGCGGTATCTACCGAACGAGTGTATGGTGTGGAAGTGCCAGTGCAAAGTGTCGGACTCCAATGTGCAAGCAGTTAAAGTTAGTTGGATTTTTTGGCTTCAACGGCTTTTGGTGGCATTTTTATGAAAAGCAAGAAATAATAATAATTTAAAGAAAGAAAGGAAATTTCAAAACGAAATTCTAAAAAGAAGAAATGGCTTTTCGAAGCAAAAGCGTCAAATAATAAAATGAAATAAAGTCAATTAAGAAGAAAATTCAAATTGATTAAAACGAAGAAATTCGTGCAAATCTTAAAGAGGAACATAAAAGTTCGCCCGTTTGCATCCATCCAACCGTTACCCTGCACTGCACTGCACTGCACTGCTCTGCACAGTGTTGCACTGCTGCTGCTGCTGCTGCGTCTGCCGCCGCCGCTGCGACAGCGTTCGGCATTCTGCATTCGGCACTCGGCGTAAACGATTTGCGATATATGCGACGTGCGACTTGCGATGTGATTTGAATTCAAATTTGAATTTGAACGGAACGGACCGGACCGGAGTTAAGCTAAACGAAGCGCGGCGAGGCGAAGCCAACCGAAGCGAAGTGGGGCCACGGAATACTTATTTGAGTTTCAAGTGAATTCGAAGGAAGTGAGAATTCTTGGACAGTGCAATTCCAAAAAATGAAAATAAAAATAAAAATAAAAATACATATGTATTGTATATGTATATATAAATCGAAGGGAACTCAGAACAAAAACCAAAAAAAAAGGAGTTGAGAGATAGAGAGTAAGCGAGTAAGAGAGATAAGAGAAATATTGCAATCAGCTTATTCTCGAGGCGAACTGAGAATCAGGAAAGAAAGCGACAAAGCGAATAATATCACAAATCATACGGCACGAATATTAGCCCAAAAGAAAGGTTAACCAACTTTCTCAGCCTACGTTGCTCCTTCTTATCGTTTTGTTGTTGTTCTTCCTCTTCTTTTTTAACCGGACTGAGAAGATAGTTGTGCGTGAGTGCGTGCGTCCTTGCGTTGAGGAAGTGTTTTCGCGAGTGCGCGAATGATTTGGCGTTCATCACAAGAAGTTGCATATAAGGTTTTTTGAAAAATAAAAAATAAAAAATAAAATAAGAGAAAACATACACACACACACACACATACGAAAATCAGCAAAAGTATTGCGTTTATAAAAAAAATAAGTTCTTCTGCAAAATAATTATTAAAATAAAAGGACGTCTTAAGGCCGGTGAATGCTGTATAACGTGAATCGAGCATAACTTCGGGTAAGTAAAAAATCTAAGCATATCTCAGGGCGCGCTAGCTAAGAATCTGTTTTACCTAAGTATCTAAATAAGTATAAAGTCTGAATCCTTTGAACGGGACTTTTAAAATTCTCTCAAAATGTACACCATTCGAACGACGTTTCCGACGTGTAAGAGATGCTAATGATTGATATCATCTGATTTGAGGCTCGAAACTACGAAACTATCCGGCCGAGAGTTTGGTGGCGATGTTCGTCTGAGGGAGCAGCCCAGCATCTCACTCTTTCTGGGGATCTCATTCCTCTATGTGCGTTTTCTTCAAACGAAACTCTCTCGAAATATTATTATTCTTTAACTGGACTTATCCGTGACTACCACTTGATCGTAAGCAGCAAGAGTCCGAGGAAATATGTTATTATAGATTGTATAACCAAGAATACGGTCAAACTTCTTTAGTACGAAATTTTAACCCTGAAATGTTTCCTAATTCAAACGCAATCAGGTGCGAATAGTGCTTAGGAAGAGAGAGAGAGAGAGCGAGAGAGAAATATAAAGGGAGAGAGAGAGATAAAGAGATAGACAGAAAGTTACAGAGAAGAAGAGAGAGAAAGAGAAAGATAAAGAGAGAAGAGAGATACAGATGACAGAGAGATAACAGAGAAGAAAGAGAAGAACAGAGACAGAGAGAAGATACAAGAGAGAGAGAGAACAGAAAAGAGATAAGAGAAGAGAGAGAGATACAGAGACGAGAGAAGAGAGAAGAGACAGAGAAGAGATCAGAGATACAGAGACAAGAGAGATAAGAGAAAAAGAGAGATAGATAGAGTAGAGAGAGAAGAGAGAAGAGAGAGCAGAGAGATACAGAGAGAGAGAGATAAGAGAGAGACCGAACGAGACAGAGAGATAAAATTAAAAGCAGATAGATATAGAGAGATAAAAAGAAAAACAGACAGATACAGAGAGATAAAGAGACAGAGATACAGAGAAAGATACAAAGACAGAGAGAGATACAGAGACAGAGAGAGAGATACAGAGACAGAGAGTAATACAGAGACAGAAGCGAGATACAGAGACAGAGAGAGGAGAGATACAGAGACAAAGAGAAGGAGATAAAGAGACAGACAGATAGATACAGAGAGAGAAGAGATACATACATACAGAGAAAGAGAGAGACAGGAGCGACAGAAGATGAGAGAGAGAGAAGAGAGAGAGAAGAGGGAGGAGGGATAGACAGACCCATCGGGATATGGTAGACATTGGTAAGCGAGTGAGGTAATCTATACAGCACTTACCAAAATCTATGAAAATTAACATGGCGATGTCATTGAAAATTCGTTCGTTACCTCTTTCGCTTACCATTTAGTTGAAGAATTCTAATACGACAGTGTAATCGAAGAATTCTTCGGCAAAAGCGTAATCGAAGTATACGTATGTACAAATAAGAAGGCATTCCTTAGAAAAAATTTAGAGAAAGTGCCTAACACGCCGATGTCGGCGGGTTCAAATCCCTGTCGGACAAGACACAAATTTTTTATATTTTTTTTTTTTGTAAATAAGTAGATAATTCTGAAATAAAAAACTTATATTTAAATAAAAACTTAGAGGAATAAAAAGCTTTCAACCAAACATTTAATGCAAAAAAAAAAAAAAAAATTGTTCGAAAGAGCTTGTACATGACGCTTTTGTAGGCGCGATGGAGACTTTACCTTAAGACTGCCCTATGAGAACTTTTTCCTTAAAATTTACTTGCCTCTTTCAAGTCCCCCTTTTTCTACACCTTTTTTTTTTTAGCCTGCGACAGGAATCGATCCCAAGCCCTTTAGACTGCTAAGCAAATACGTTGTCCACTACGCCAAAGAGAGATCCAATTCACCATGCTTATTTAGACGTAAATCTCCTTATTTAAGGCGATATTTTTCGCTCTGTCTGCATTACCTTTTTCGTCAAAGGTGCTTCGATCCTCATTTCTGGGATGAATTTTTTTGAAGAATAAGGTAATGGAAGAACAAAAATCCCGCTGGGAAGTGACAGAATAAGAGAGAGTGAATGAGTGACAGAATAAGATAATAAGAGAGTGAGATACATATATATTGAGTGAGAGAGAAAGTTTTACATAGATACAATATTGGACTCGAAGAGTCTGAAAATCGAATAAAATAGTCAAGAAATGAATGTTCTAGTTATGGAAATTTGACTATGTACTAACATTTTTTTTGCATTGTTCTTAGCAGTAGTATGGACTGGCAGTCCATCGTAGTGATATGGATTACAGTATTCCAAAGATATAAGCACCAGCAAAAGTTAAGGCAAACCCGTTGTTATAAACAAGGAGCTTTCCTCGGAATGAACTGAGTAGATTGAAGGATGATTATCAGGCCTGTAGAGAGGGGGTGGAAAAAGGGGATTCGGGGTTTTTTTTTGTTTTGGTTGGACATTTCTGTGCGGACCTCGGAAAAAAATCCCCCGGGCCCCAAATTTCTCTCTACGGGCCTGATGATAATGGCTAATGTTTCGAAGCTTTTAAGCAGGGAATGATCATTCTCAGAGTGCATTTATCGAAGGAATACTGTACTCAATGGAGCGATGGAACGATAGAAATACACATAGAATGATAGAACGCTAGAAGAAAAGGGCAATTCATCGCACCTCGCTCTTAAGTTTCTTTTTTTTATTTATTTATTTATTTATTTACTTTTTTCGTTCCAATGGGCTCGTTGCATTCCCTGCGTTTGACTTTTAATGTTTTGTCTGTCTTCCCGTTTGCTTCTCTCAACTCGTTTATTTATTTCATTTTGTCCGTATGTTTTCCTTTTACCCTTTTTACATTTCATTTCGTTTCATTTCTTCTTGTTCTCGCGACTTTTTTTCTTTTCTTTATTGTTCTTACGAAAAGATGTGCATCGTGCTTGAGCAGTTGAAATTCTTCGGATGCGGTTCGTTGCACCCAGATTTCGTCTCGTCTCTCCTCCCCTCTCCACCCCTCTCCGCGGCGCGTCTCGTCTCGTCTCGTCTCGTCTTGTTGCCTTTGCGCTTTCCTTTGCTTTGCTTTCGATTTGAATCGTTTGGTAGTTTTATACGTTTTACTTTTGATTTGATTTTTCGCTTTTACTTAAAAGAGTTTCTGTTTCTTCGGCCCCGTCTTTTGTTTGCTTTCTGCGTTTCTTTTTAGGTTTTTATTTCTTATTTAAATTTTTTATTTTGTATTGTTTTTTTTTTTATTTTTTTTTTTTTATTACTTTTATGCGTTCGACAATCTAACCCGTTCGCCCACTCGCCCTTCTCAAGCATGTGTATGCATCCAGACAACTCGCGCACACACACACGCACACGCACACACAGTGGTTCATAAGAAGTGCATACGTAGTATTTAGTTTGTTTGGCGAACCGCTCGCTGTTAGGTCAATCCTTTGCAATTAAACCTGTTTGCAGACGGCAGCAGCAGCAGCAGCGGCAGCGAGCAGCGACAGCGACGTAAACTCCAATATTGCAACAAAAAAACAATTTGAGAAAACGAACAGAAAAAAAAAAACAGAAGAAAAAACCGAAACCAAAACCAAAACAAAAACAAAAAGTCAGAATACAAAGACTGACAGGCAGACTGCAGTCGGGCTGGTCGAGAAGGCACTGTGGCAGACGACAGGCCATACTCGTCTACAGTAGATACTTCATATTTTCTGTTAAACGAAGGGGAGCTTAGCCACGGCCAGCCCGGCCCAGCCGCGGCCCAGCTCGGCCCGTATGCACTCAAGTTATTGTGCACATTTTTTGACTTACTCTCGAACGAAATTATACACAGAATGCATGCATGCATTCATGAAATTATGTTCGTGTGCTTCGTTTGTGCGCCTGTGTGTGCGCGTGTGAGTGCCCAAAAAGGTGAAAGAACTAAATTGAAATCTCAAAAAACAAGTCACTTACCCCCAATCCAATTAAAAACCCACAAACCGGTTCCTTCTTTCACACACACTCTCTCTCTCTCTCTCTCTCTCTTCTCTCGCTCTCGTTCTCTCTCACTCCCATCTCTCTTATACGCTCTCTAGAGTCTGTTCAACAAAACTTGAAATGCTGTTGTGATCTCAAAGTATATACCTACATATGTAAGTTTTTTTTTAACAGCTTTTTGTGGTTATATACAGGTACAGTGTACTCTCTCTTAAGCGGACACCTACGGGACCGAAAAATATGAAATATGTCCGCTTAAGAGGAAACTATTTGAGAAGCAGAAACCCTTCCCAAAAGGTGTCTGTTTAGGAGAGGTGTCCACTTAAGAGGAGTGTCCGCAAGGAGGGAGTACACTCTAAATACATGCATATATACATACATACATACATACATACATACATACATACATACATACATGTGGTGTAAGAACTTTGAAAAAAATAAAAACAAACAAAAAAATCAATAAATTGAAAGAATAGTGGCACTGGGAATTGAAATTAGACCGGCTTAGATGGTAGTTCCTCATACATACTCGTCAACAGAGCCGTAGAATCTATCTTACGATTCGAGACTTTATTCTAGCAAATGCATTCATAAGACTTCGATTGACAGCGACAGTCCTAATCGCAGACAATTTGCCATTGGCGGGTCACTTAGCAGATAGTCTCTTCCTTTGACCCCCCCTTCTCTTGAAGCGGTCCATCTTTTCTTATGGAAGACTATACTTACAGAAAAGTAAAAAACAATACCTCCCAGCAACGAATTTCAAACGCAGAGTTGCATTGTTCGACTGTTTTGATAGGGATTTAATTAAGCGACCATCACAAAAAAAAAAAAAATATATATATATACCTACCTAGTTAAATAAAAAAAAAAGAATCCAAATTGAAAAAGCTCTGTTTTATTTTTAGTTTTTTTTAGTTTTTTTTTTTTATTGTACGCGCTTCGTTAAGCAACGCAACGAATGCAACAACCCGAAAAGGAAGTAATAATCCAAAAAGTCATTCACACTTTTACACGCTTAAGATGATTACTTCCTGCTACTTATAAAACCAGATTGAACGCAGCAACATGTCCCATCAATTCCGATTCGGGATCCCGTTTTAAAAGGGGGGTTCTTTCTTTCCTTTTGCACAACATATCACATACGGAATACCCACACACACACAAACATTAATTTAAAGTGCTGAAATGCACTTGTGCTCATCGACATGAGTCTCGCTCAGTGCTTGCGTGTGTGTGTGTGTGTGTGTGTGTGCGGCTTGAATCTCTTCGCGAAGGCCATTTTGAGAGATCTTCTCATCGCGATTTCTCAGTGACTTCTTTATGTATGTTTGTATGTATGCATTTATGTAGGTATGCATATATGTACAACTAAAAGGAGCCGCATGGAAGCTGACCTATGTTTTATGCCGCATATATTATGCTATATACGTTCATATACCTACATTTATATATATATTATATATATATAACTTCTAATCGGGATTATTAAAGAATTTTCCTTACTGCTCATATCTGAACCGGAAAATCCTCAGTGAACAGCGAACAGCGAATGAGGACACAAAAAGAAAATTATACAAATTGTCTAAAGAAAAAAAAAATAGTAAGTATTTTCCTTGAACGACAGTGCTGCCAGATAATTTTTTATTAACATTTAAATAAATTGTGTCAACAGACCAAATCTCTATATTGTGGGCAGTCACCTCAGGCGTATGTATGTCTCCGCCTGCGTCTGCGACTCGAACCCGCCCGGTGATCCCTCAGTTTAATAATAAAACATATTTCGAAAAGTATGGCAACGCTTTAATCCATGTCATGTTGATTTTCAAATACATATATATAAATATATGTATATACCAAGCACGTCACGCGCACCAAAAAGGGAATCTTCCGCATAGCAACGCTTGCTTTGTGTTTTCCCCACTCCTGATTCCAGTGCTCCTCAAGGCCATTGGAAAAATTGGGAACGAGTCGACATTTTCGTGTCAATACGTTTGCATGTGTATATGTGTGTGACTGTGTGTCTGAGTGTCTGAATGTTTGCGTTAGTATGCACGTGCGAATTGGGGTACACAAATTGACGGTAAGGACCGGACCGGACGGACCGGATGATATTTTAATTATTTCATTTTGTCAGTTCATCATAACATTCTATTTCGCCAATTTTCCGCAAAATGATCCTATCTATGTATATGAGATTTATACGAAACCTGACCGGTTTAGGGTTAACCTCTATCGGATTCACCATCTTCTAGTTCCAAAATGAGCGTTTCTGGGTGCGTTCAGACAAAGGGACTCACCCGCGGCTCACCGGCCATCAAGCCCACACGCTTTGACAAGGGACCGTTTGGTTTTCAATGAAACCCCTATGTTGAAAGAGGTGAGTTGAATGTATGGAAAGGCGACCGGTCGTGACATCTTTAGGACCGATCCGTTGTCGACCTTGGACCGGTCTCATTTACTGCAGGGAACTTACAAACGAACGCGCACCGCCTTGTCTACAATCTCATATTTTTCCACAAAACTTTGCATTGAATATTCAGACCCTTTAAAAGGATGAAATGCGTGTTGCGTTGAATTGTCGTGATGGTTATGTGGAGATGCTATCACCTGTATCCATAGTTTCACATCTCAAAAGGAAATCTCTTAAAGGTTAATGAGGTCATTGAGTTCAATCGTCTTACTTTAGAAAAAAAAAAAAAAAAAAACTTCTTCGGACATCCGAAAGAAATTAAGTTAGAATAATTAAGACGCACAGTGGGTAATATTTAAATTTCAGAAAGATATTCAGGGATACACTTTAGAAATCGAATCCCTATAAAAAAATTCAAAATACGACTATTTTCACATTGATTTCGAAATTCAGCTGTAGTGCAATAACAAAAAACATAGCCCTTGACATAAGCTATCTTGTATTAAAATAATGCAGCAAATTCAACGTTAGTTGTGAACACCCTGAATGTATATGTATTAAAAATATATTCAATTATTCCTTTTAGAAGAGATTCCTAAAACACACGGTTGCCCTAAAAGGGACATACCTATGAATATGTGTTAAAAGACGACTCATGCAGCACTCGAAAGTGCGAGTTAGTTTTCATCATTATGATAACAGAAGAACCCGAAATCATCCGGTTTAGCACACAATTCTAAGTTTAAAACATCAAGTTCGAGTTCTATTTCAAAAATATAAGTGAAAAGAGCTGACATTCGGTGCATTCAGCAGACGCAACTGTTGTGCAAAAAAAAAATTCGGCTTAAAGGTGCGCTACCAACTGAGCTTTCGCAGCATGTGGACTGAGCGGACTGAAGGAGAGACTTTGAATTGAAGTCGACACAAGCTGCTCTTTCACAATGATCTCAATGTTATTTAAGGGCCGTTGAAAGGGGCTTCTTGGGTATATTCTATTAGTCGTGTTATTGGAAATCGAATAACCAATAAAAAAAAAAACAAATAATTTCAATCGGATACCATGCATCCGGCCAGATAACTGCCAGTTAAAAAAGAAAAATAACAAAATGTTGGAATTTATAACTTGATACCCTTATGTTAAAAGAAACCACAGACGATTTCCCACGAACACTCGTGAATTAAAAAAAAAAATTATTTTTGTTTTTATGAAAATGTCTCGAATGGCGAGCCTTTAAAAGGAGGCATCCGATGACAGAAAATTTGAAGAAAATAAACGTTTCAATATTTCCGTTTGACAATTAAACGAAAATATTAATAAATTTTCAATAAATTAGCTGGACGAATAGTGGCGATTTCTAGCGAACTGAACGATCGCAAAATGTCCGACACGTCCCTGGTCTAAGCGATAAAACTGCTTGGCACGATTTTCAAAGAATGCAAAGATCTCATTAAGGACCAGGGCAAGTGAACTGCCGATGCAGAGAGAGTGAGTGAGAGAGAGAGGGGGGAAGATGTGCGTTCGGGCCTTCACAAAATTTCGGATTATATAGAGGGTGCTGATTTTCTGCGTCTGTTTGCTTTCTTCCCTTTGAAGCTCTTACATTTGCTAAATCCCCTTTGAACGTAATAAGGCATTTACAAATACGTTTTAGCGCTACTCGTTTAAGCTAAAACGACTAAGTCAAAACGGGGTGTTTACATATGCACATGTCGTTTTGTCATTTTGTAGTTATCTTTTGTTTGCTTAACACGTGAAATATGAGTGAATATTGTTATTTAGATAAGAAGCAATTATTGAAATTGTGTTCGTTTTCTACATTGGATGTGGAAACAACCTCACAATTTTTAAATTAGAAATTTCAATTACCATATGTTTTGCATTTTTATAGTGATGACACTCAGATTTCGATATTTTTAGCAGTTATAAGCAGGATTTATCTTATTTAGCTACTTGTTTTAAATTAAAACAGGAAAGTTTCTCGTTTTAGTTTTGCACGATAAAACGGGAAAAATCTAAGTTGTTTTAGTGCTAAAACGGGCAAAGTTGATAAAACGCGAATAAAATGGCATATGTAAACGGCCTATAACCAACCATCCAAATCTTGGGAAATTATTTGGCAGACTAAAAATTATGTTCGAATATTTCGTTACCAGATTTGTATACATACATATGTGTACTTAATAAACATATTCTTTTGTTGTTTTTTTCTCGTAATTCAAATAAATATGTAAACAATCATCGATATAAATTGGCTCATTTGGAGCAGAAGAAATCATTCTCTTAGTCTTTTTTTTTTTTTTTTTCATAAAAGATGGCCGTACTCTGTGTGAAGAAATAGCGTATGTGCATACGTGTGTGGTATACCAGCTCTAACCGATGATTTTTTACCCAAAAAGTAAGGAAACGAAAAGCAGATCTCCTCCAAAAATCGCCTTCTTCCTTACAAAATTTGTTTCTTCACACTTTTTCTTTTCTTATGACTTTATTGCTCGCTATCCGGGAAGTTTATTTGAATTTGTATAGATTTTTAAAAAATTTTCTATTTTGCAAAAAATCAGGATTTTCCATATTCCATGTGAGGCATTCTTAGTTAAGGCCAAAATTCAAGGCCGCTGATGTATGTATGTATACCGGCCAAAACCATTCCATATGGACCACACAGTGTTATGTACAGAAATAATCAGCATCGCCAAGAGACATTCGATACAGGAATTTCCGTCTGCGTCTCTGTCTGTCTATCTGTCTGTCTGCATGTCTGTCTGTCCTTCTATCTACATACAGTGTTTTGTTTGCGTATTGGCGGAGAAATGGGGGTATGAACTGATGTAAAACAATAAATACTTGAAACATTTTGTGGAAGCAAAGACTTGTGCTAGTTTTAAAGTCCTAGGCTGCGGGCACACTGGATCAAACGAAAAGTCCCATGCCAATTGTGGGCCCCTTCACAAAGCCCGGGCCCGGGGAAAATCCCCCTTTTGCACTCCCTTCTCTACAGGACTGAGTATATCCAAACATATGAGACGAATGGAACAAATTGATCTCCATCCCTTGAAAAGATTCAAAATTTCAAAATGCAACTATGGTTTTAGGGTAAAATTAACATAATAAAAGCCAAAAAAAAAAAAATACTTATATAGGTACAGTCCGATTCTGAATATTCCCGGGGAGTTGACTTTTCTCGAGAGTAAACTTCTTCTTATTTTACAATTTTAATATTTGGCGGAAGAAATTTGATGGGAAATTGAACCATACCCATAATTTTCCCCACCCTATCTATTTAATAAAAAGGAGCAAAGTCTCCGGGGATTCGTTCCCCGGCGTTGGCAAACAATTCGAAAATTTATTATAACAAAATAAATTAATAAAAAATGCATTCAATTAACTCTTTATCTGTCTATTTCTGACTCCCTAGCAAGCCTTCTATTGACTGCGTACATATTCCATTGCAATTCCAAGAATTCACGACAAAGAATTATTAGAAAATGTGATTATTCTCAAAAATAAAAATTTCTGAAATTTGGGTATGTGTAAGAAATAGTGTGGATAACTTTTTATTGTGGCTAGTTTTCCAAAGATTTTATACCATTTTGGAATTTTGATTATTAGCGCCAACTTTTAAAAAAACTTGCCATAGTAGTGCCCATATATTTTTTTACACCACGATGCTTTAAAGTTGACTGATAATAAAAATCATTAAAAATTTTACAAATTTATTTTTTTTTTTACCAATATTTCTGTAAAAACTACAGGCATTCTGGCATTTGTATGTTCTGCGATCGATGGTGGTAGTACTTAAGTTGTCGGTAAAAAAAAAATCGAACAGAAATAAATATATGAAAAATTGTGATCATGGTAGACAAAAATATCATAACGGGGTGTACGTTTCGGAAGAATTTTACATTTTTCGATGTAATTTACAAAATTTTTGAGATACAGTAGAATCTCGCAAAAGTTACCGCTCGAATGAGTTAAACGCTTGGTTAAGTTAATCGAATTTCAGCGCCCACGTAGCGTTCTAAAAAGTTAATTTTGGCGTTAACTTTTCTGAGCGTAATTTTTTTTCTTTTCCTTTTTTTCCTTAAATCAACCCTATTTCATGTGTATTACGTGGAATAGCGAAGAAAAACAAAAGAAGACAACGCTAATCATAACGATAGCACTTAAAAGTGACAAATTCTATCTAAGCGTGCAGCCTTATTGTGAAATAGGAGTTGTGCGCGAGTAGATCTTGTGTATGTAAAATAAATATAAATATGGTTTAAATCAAAAGATTTAAATAGAATAAGCATGTTATGTTTGCAAAAATATATTTTTATGCATGTAGTCGCTATTTCTTTAATTTTTTTCGATTTTGAAAAACATTTGGAAAAGTTAATAATTCGGAAAAGTTGATTACCCCTGGGACAAATCGATTAACTTTTGCGAGATTCTACTGTATTTGGTTTTTCTTTTTTTTTGTTCTCGAGTAGTTGTGAACAGGTCCACCTTCCGGTGCCCGCTTGACGTTGAGTTATGGGACCACCTGTATGCATGTATGTATGCATGTATGTTTGTAAATATGTATGCACGTGCGCCGGGTATTTGATTGCGAGGCTGGGCTGGCTATAACGCCCTTAATTATTTTTATTTGCCACTGCACGTACTTATTTACACTTCCATTTAATCCATTTGAGCCGTTAGATCCGTTCGATTCGAAACTGCCGAAACGAGCAAACAACACTAAAAACCAATAAAAATATGTGTAAACAACAAGCGGAACAACAATAAAAAGCGACAAAACCAAACAAACAGCGCCACTCGAATATGATGCCCCCAAACAAGCGAACATAAAGGCAAAAGAAAGTAAAAAATTAGAGTTGGGAAAAAAACGGAATGAAATCGAAAAAATGTTGAGAACAAAAAAACGAAAAAAAAAAAAAAAACAAATAAATAAATAAAAAAGAAGAACATAATAATAACAAATATTATTCGTACGTGTATAGAAGAAATGAAAGAAATAAAAGAAAGCGAAAAGCTCACTGCAACAACCAGCCGCCAAAGCAACAAACAAATTCACAAACGAAACGAGCCAGCAAGCAAACAACCAAACCAAGCGCCTGAACCAGCAAAACGGATTGTGGCGGGAGGGGACGCAGCGGAACGTATCGTATCGTATCGTATCGCAACGTAACGTAACGTAACGCAATACAACGGTATTTATAGTAAAACGGCCAACAAACTGAGTCTGGTGAGTTCAAGGCTCGAAAAACCGAAAAAAAGCAAAAAGACAAAAACAAAAAAAAAAAAAAAAAAAAAACAAAAAAAAAGACAAAAAAACCAAAAACAAACAAAATAAAAGGAAAAACCAGATTGCGAAAACTTAACGAAAAGAAACTATAGCCACAACTAAAATCGTTCGATTAAGAAAACATTTATTGCACTCTACAATCGGTCGACTGAGTGTTATCTAGAATTTTATTGAATACAATATTTAATACCGAATTGAATTGCTTGACTTTATGTTGATATGTACACAAGAATTAATGTATTGACCTCACAATCGGTGAGAAATTCAATAGCATTCCCTTTCCAATTCTCTTCACAGTCGCGTGCACTTAAGAACCGCTTGTGTCCAATGTAGCGCAATAAACTCTTCAAACTCAATTTTGCTTCCAATAAGAATTCGGAAAGAAAGAAAACGATGAAAAAGCATAGCGAAATTGGCAAAATACTAAAGAAGCCGTAAGGAATGCCCGCCACATATGGGATCTCTAATTAAGATTCTTAAGTGATATGTGTTTTTGATTCAACCCATTTTTATAAAAAAAATTTTGTATTTTGTTCGTATTCTTTATGGCTTCATATAACATAATTCCCTTTAGTTCGGCTTTGTCACTCAAAAAGCTGATAGCATCCAAAAAGGTCAAACGAACAAAAATTAGGGCCAGTTTTATTCATTTTTCTTTTTATTTTTTTTCAAATATTTGCCGATCTCTTCATCTCGAATTTGTTGATCAAAGATGGGGGGAGGGGGAAAAAAGCGACTTGGAACGAAAAAAAGGAGTGAACGAATTTAGCACCCATTACCACTAAGTTGAAGACACTTAAGTTGCGCATCTTTATAAGAAAGGAATGGGCATCGTTGAGAAACATTTTTGAAACTAATTCGGGGTCGCTGATCGCGAAAACCGCATCCATTTATTTATTTTCAAAGAACAGCATTCGATGCTTATATGCACGCGAATTTGTGTCATTCGCCTTAAATTTTTATACAAGAAGCCCCGCTTAAAAGGCACTCCCCGCTTATAGGCACTATTTTTTGTGAATTTTTCATGCTTATATCCAGATAATACTGTATATGTAGGTGCATAATTGAAAAACAAAAGCAGCCGAAACTCTCTAAAACGAACTCGTCTATAACGGATTTCTCTTCTATAGCGGATCTTCTCAAGGCTTTTTCGCTACATCTTTTCTCCTCATAATGAGGTCTCTCTATAGCGAAATTTTTTCCATGTCCCTTGAGATTCCTTATACAGAGTTCCGAGCGTATTCTAACCTTTAGGGGAAAGTGATCGAATTCTGCTATAAATTTAAATACGCCGATATTCAAGATAAAGCCAGAGAATATCGTTGAATTTATTTTCGCAATATAAAATTTTCATCGAGAGTTTTATAAATAAAATTAGGTACTATTTATTTGAGCAACTTTCGAAAGTTTAATATTGGTGTTCAAAGTATGAACCCCAGACAAATACTGTGCCCAAATCATATCCCATTGTATTCAGTTATTTCCAGAGTGTGTTATTGCAAACAAAGAATGTACCTATATACATATATATATATATATTGTGAGAATGCGTTTTTTGCGAATTTGAATCAGTATGAAAATCGGGTGTCAAATTTTTTCCACACGGTTGGTTTTCTATAAAAATCGGATTTCTAATGAAATCATTTTTTTTTTCAAGTTTTTATTTTTCCATTTAATCCCCTTAATACCTATTATCGTACAGCTTAAATATTAGGTATGTTCCCGTACTCCACGAAATTGTCCAAAAACTGCCCAGTTTTCAATAATTTGGGCAGTTTCGTGCAGTTCGGGAACAGACCTAAAAGAAAAAACACTTCAGAAATGAATCAGAAATTTTCTGAAGTCTTATTTTATATGAAGTTTTTAATTTCTGTTTCATTTCTGACAGAACTGGAGAAAGCCCCCCTTAAGTATAAAGCTATGAAAAATTTGTTTAAAAATCCGAAGCATAAGATGTGTTAAACTTTTTGGAGAAAAATCGTCAGAAGCTATTTATTTTCATTCTCATATTACTGAGGGTCATATTTTGACACGTGTCAGATTTGCGCCACTTTCCCCTAAATATTAACAACTTAATTCTAAATATTCCCAGGGAATTTCTCCATGCGGATTTGAAAAATATTTTACCGTTCTAAACAGGCTGGGAAGGTAATACGAAAGGGGCAAGAACATTCGAACATTGTGCAAAGCAAAGGCCATCATATTTTTCCTTTAATTGACACTAAGATTGACCCCTCTTTACGTAGAGAAAAGTTTTTGGGGGAAAAAATTCCCGGGGGAATATTCACTTTGAATAGGGCTGTAAATAAATAGATAAAATATATTTATAAATAAATATTAATTAGATGACTTGTTCTAATCGATACCTTCGGTTTGGAGCTCACATACAAGACGACTAAATAAAACGGCAAAGAATTAATTTTTATACCCGACACACTCTGTGTCGAGGGTATATTGCGTTTGTGTGGTTGTGTGTAACACCCAGACCCAGTCGAGATAGACCATACAAAATATATATAGAAATGATCAGCGTCACCAGGAAATTCGATTTAGACCTGTCCGTCTGTGTGTCCGTCTGTCTGTCCGTCTGTGTCTGTATACAGTTATCTTATCGAAGGAGTTGAGCTATCTTGACAAAATTTGGTATGCGTGCTCACGGGGACATGAGTAAGAACAAGTTCCAGAATGGATCCCGATCGGACCATTTTTAGGGGTACCTCCAGTACTAGGGTTGTTACGAAAATCACAAAAACTGCTCTAAAATCAAGTTTTTCAAATAGTATTTTTGATGAAATTTAATATTTGAACATGTTTCAAGGCAAGTAATACGATTTCCAAAAATATAAAAAGTGGGCGTGGCAGAAGGGCGTTTTTTGAAAATTGTCCCCTACACCCGAAATTCAAATGGGACTTGAACGAAATTTGGCACTTATGCTTACTTTGTAGCCATAAACATCGTCCAATAAAATTTCCTTGATCGGTCCATTATTAAGGGTACCTCCAGTACTAGGGTCTGTCAGAAAAATCTCAAAACTGCCCCAAATTCGGACTTTTTCGAATTATTTCAATGAAACTTAGAAATTGAGTGTATATTTAAGCCTCCGATTAGAATTGCAAAAAAAAATGGAAAAGTGGGCGTGGAAAAGGGGCGGTTTTCATAAAAAAATTTGACAAAAGTCGGTATATGGGGCCCCTAATGGCCTTAAAAACCTGTTGAATATTCTTACTTAGTGGTCCTGTTTTTTGTGGCGTTGTTCAAAAATTATTTAAACATGTGTGTCTGTGTCGGGTATTTTATTGTCAGGCTCGCCTGTGACTATAACACCCTTACTTGTTTTACACTAGAAAGGTTATAAGAAAATTCCCAATTATTGTATCAAAATGGCTTGAGTAACAAAGGAATTATGGCGCATCACGCCAATGAAGTCGTATTATGATTTTTCTATTTTGGTATATTCCCAGCTTTAGCAGTGTATGGTATGGTATATTGGGGTGTCAAACAAAAATTTTTTTTCGAAGGCTTGTGGGTTATAGTTATTCTCAGAAAATTTTTCATATTTTGTACGAAAAAGTGTAGAGGTTTCGCTAAACGGATTTCATTGTGAATTAAATCTAAATGAAATTTTCCATTTGATAGTTTTATGGAGTATTTTCTGGAATTTCTCTTCAATATATGTATAGGTACATACATTAATGTATGTATATACATATATTGAATATATTTTTAAAATTCCTTCACCGGTTTGTCCTTCAAAAAGGCAATTGATAATCACATGAAGCAGAATTATGGCTGAAGTTGATTCATTGCCGATGAAAAAATGATTTTCCGATACGCTGCAAGGTTGAAACGGAAATCGCAAAGATAGGTACCATATGCAACAATTTACATTTTTATCTTTATCTCTATCTTTCTTCCTTTTGCTTTTCCTCTACCTCTGCCTCTTCTCCTTCTGCTTTTTCTCCATATACATAATTCAATTTCTTCCTCCTATTCGAAAGAAACACACTTGGTTTGGAATCGTTACTAATTATCTTAGAGATATTCACCTTGAATGGCAGTTAAATGCTTGAACGCATACATATACATAATGAATGCATTACAAGTTACAAATTGAATAAATAAATGAGGATACGCGAATCACGAAGAGGGATGTTCAAAAGAAACTGCTTCTAAGATTTTAATGTTGTACTAGTATAAGTATTTTTATCATTAAAATTTCACTAATTTTCTCAATTATTTCGCATCTAAAAATCACCTATTTATTCGGTCTGTCGATCTGTAGCTGTAAATATTGCCATATTATAGCGGTTATAACGGTGATTTTCAGTTTTTCAGACAAGCTTAAAATGTTATACATACATATACATATAATATGTAATACAATTTCAGAATTGAAATAATTAATAAGGGTTTGCCCCTAAAACGTGAATTTGCCTCGAAAACTCGTCAAGTCAAGAAATGAATGAATTAAATTTTGTATGAAAAATTTTACACTTTTCCGCTTCTTCAATCTTTTCACTTTTAAGGAAATATCCCAAATGAAAATATTCTCTTTTTTCTGTACTCAAAATAATTTTTTTTTTTTTTTTTTTTTTTGGTTTAGTATCATAACGGAAGTTCAAATTTCAAAACTGAAGACTATGGCAAATTTGAGAAGTTTGCTAAACTTCAACTTTTCGAAAGCCTTTCATATTAGAATTAAAAAAAAAAAAAAAAATGTGGCAGCACGCTCCACTGTCAGGGTAGTCAGTCAAATTCACAGCTGCTTGAAATATTATTTTTGAGCATGGAGATGGAGCCGCGTGCGCGCGATTTTTCATCAGTTTCATATCGCTGTAGTCCGAATCCATAAATTTAAAGCTTGCTTCTTTCGTATTGCACAGATTTTTTCCGTAAAATTTTAGAATGAATGTAATCATCTGCTTTTCTACCGCCTAAAACAGGGCTGTTACCGTATTTAAAGAAAAAAAAAAAAACTTAAACGACCTACTGAGGTAGTTTAAATTAAAAAAAAAAAAAAATTATAAAAAAAAATTTTCATTGGTGAAAATGAAAATCAGATTTTATTTTTAAAGTTTTTTTTTTTTTTAATATACTTGGTAATATTGGCCCTTATTAAGTTTTTTAAACAATGTATTTATTTATTTTTTTTTTATTGGAAGATTTTCGAAAGCGCACAAAAATTTTGCCACTTTGATCGTATACTATTTAAGAGGGACTTTGCTCTACTGTTACTACGCACAGTGCGATTTCGACTGTTGTGACTGTTTCGAGGGTTTCTATTTAACGTTTACAAAGGGCCCCTGCAGGAAGCCTGTCGCCATATGGCCCCATGTCTATATTGACTTCAATATAGACAAGAGAACTAGTTCCAACGTCAACAGTATTTATAGGCGGTCTCATTAGAGAAACTGTACTGTCAAGAGGTATAGTTCATCTTTATTGACCATTTCAACAACGTGTCTCCTTATAAAAACGAAAGAGTACTCCTTTTGTCTACAAAATAGCACCGACGTCAATAGTTCGTCAATAGTTTTTCGGTCTACTGTTGACATTCAATGACAACTCAATGTTAAATGTCAATAAAGCAAAGCATTGCGACGGGTATAACTGGTCAGTGGTACTGTTGACGCAGTCAGTAGAGAAAGAGTATAGATTCACTATTGACATTTCCTGCAGGGGGATTACATATGTGACAGCGTTGATTTTCAAACACAGTGCAATCCCGGAAAAGTTAATCGATTTGTCCAGAGGGTCGTTAAATTTTCGGAAAAATATACTTTTCCGTATTTTCAAAATATTCCAAATCGAACAAATGGAAGTATACCAGTGATTTATTTTCTAACCTGTTGCTTTTTTTGAAGCCAAAATGCCAGAAAAGTTAAGCTACCAGCTCATAAATATTTGCATAGGTATTTAAAAACATAGCCAAAAATGAGTAACTATGTATATATTTTGGTAGTTTTTTTTTTTATTTATTAGAATATTAGCTGTTACAAATCCTATACCTTGACGGTTACATTGAGCAAAATTTTGTCTAAAGAAATATAATTTGCTTTCGTTTATGTGTGTGAATTAAATGTTAATGAAAAGCTTGCAAAGCATAGCGAAAAGTTTCGAAATTTCAAGAGTAAGCCCAAAAAAAAAGTTAAATAAAATTTAACTTCTTAAGGCTTTCCATGAGAGGAAACAAACCCAGCGGGAAATTATCTCCTGCATGACAAAGTCATCAGTGATATCATCGATGACATATTAGATGACAGTTTCATGCATGACACCTTGGGGTGACATGTTATCGTCGAGGGATGCTGTTCATGCGCTTGAATCTCATTGGCTATTGAAATTTAAATAAGGTTTTAGCGGCAGTTGAGCGTTAGCATGAAGTGGCGTAGTGGATGCGTCCTCTACTCACAATCCGAAGATCGCGGGTTCAATCCCTGTCTGAGCGAAAAAAAAATTGTAAAAAATTGATTTAAAAAAATTTCCGAAGTATTCAAAGAGAAGACAAAAGGAGAAATTTTCAACTGGGGGTCTATAAATTGACAATTTAGACAGAAAAGATCAATGTATTGTGCTGCTCTCAAATGTTTTTTTCGCCATCGCACCCCATAGCATAACATGTCACCGGTGAATTCACTGTCCAACTCCTGTACAAATGTCATACAAAATGTCCTATGAAATCGCACGCGTTCCGGCTTCAAAGTCATCCTGACTTCATCGATAATGTCAGGCGGACATTTCTCGTTGGGAAATTTCGATTTACTTTTCCTATACGCAGCACAGTGTAACGTAGGCGTCAAAGTTCCGCATAGTTTCTATTTTATATTTTTAGACGACAGTATCTATTATCGAAATCGAAAAAATTGACTGCCCCTAGTTGTCGCCCTTTTTTCCAAATTTTTTTTCTAAAGGCATTTTTTGTAAATTACTCAAAATGCGCGTAGTCTATTAGGGCACTTTTAATGTTGAAAAACCTTTTGGGTTGTATCGGAGGTGGGTGTTGGGCGTGTCCGATTTTGGTGAAACTTTCAGTATATGTATGTATGTTCTTTTTGTTGATTTCAACTTTTGTGCTAAGTTTGAAGATCTGATGCAAGGGGAAAATTTTATATGAAAACGTGCGTTTGTGTTGTATGGGGGGTGGGTAGTGGGCGTCAAGGATGATAGATTATAAGGTTACGACAATCAGAGTTAAAAATTTGATTCTTCTGCGCATGTTCATTTGTGACGTAGCGTGAAAAGTATTCTGATTGATTGAAATCATTGAAAATTGGTGGGCGTGGCCAATTTTGATTAAACTTCATATTTTTCTTAATTGTGTCAAAATAACCCATGGTGCAGTGCCGTAGCAACCATAGGGGCAAGACGGGGCTTTGCCCCCCACGCATTTTTGGTTTGGCCCATGAAAAAAATTAAAGAAGGAGAAAAAATAAATGACAATCGAAAAAACATGCATTGAAAGCGTGCATGTACTGTGGTTTTAATTAAAATAGACGTTAAAATTTAAAAAATTATTTTTCCCCCCACGCAAATTGAAAAACTAATTTTGGGCCCCCGACGCAAAACAGAATTGCTACGGCACTGCCATGGTGCCGAATTTCATTACTCTGCGAGCACTCTTTCTATTTTTGTCGCCAGCATGTATGGGATCGCTACACTGTGCGCAGTGTTGCATTATGATTTTTTTTTTTAAGTTTAGTTTAAATAAGATCGAAAAATATTTTACATTAAGCCGGCAGAATCCTAAAACGAACAATAACAAAGTAACGCAAAAATAAGAGCAGCAGCAACAACTACAATAATAACAACAACAACAACAACAACAACGACATCAAAACGCAATTACAATAGTTATGGCCAACAATAAAAGTCAACAACTGTAAATACATCAACGAAATAAAGGACAGCGAATGTAGGTCAATATTGTAATAAAGAAGCCTCTAAAAAAAATAGAGAACAAAGAAAACAAAAGCAATTATGTTTATATGTACAATGAAGTTTATGTGTGTTTGTGCAACACATACATACATGAGTGCTTATGGGCTTGTGTGTGTGTTGTGTGAGTCATGGCGCGCGCGCGCCTAATAGAACGACGGCCACATTAACTGCAACTATACAACCAAACATCTGCAAACAAAAATGTAGAGAAACCCAACAACAATAACAAAAAACACAAAACACAAAAGCAATAACAAACAGCAAGCAGAACAAATTCATAGCAAAAAAGTTCACAAAACAAATCTACGAAAACATACCTAAGTATGTGTAAAATCGTACATCCATACATAAATATCTACATTTGTATGAAGTAAAGACATGAATCTATACTGGCTTATATTTGTGGGCATGGGAGTTGGTATAAGACCAGTACACGGCAGGTACAATAGCAAACAGCAGTTGTACCAGCGCTCGATGGGAAGAATGAGCTAAAAAGCGTGTGTGTGTGTGTGTGTGATGGATACGAGCATAATTGCTCGCATTGAAAAGTGATCATTCGCATGTCCTGTTGTAAAGAGTCCGTACTGAAAATGTCTCTGTCAGCAATAAATTAATCCGGCTAGTCGTGAGCCGACATAGAGAGGACGAAAGCTTGTCAGAAAATATGGTTGGAGAGCGTAAGAGAGAGAAAGAGCGAGACAGCAAGAAATAAGGATAGATAAGGAGAGATAAGAAGAGATAAGGATAGATAAGGGTAGATAAGGAGAGAAAAGGAGAGAAAAGGAGAGAGAAAAGGAGAGTGAAGGAGAGAGAGAAGGAGAGAGAGAAGGAGAGAGAGAAGGAGAGAGAGAAGGAGAGAGAGAGAAGGAGAGAGAGAAGAGAGAGAGAAGGAGAGAGAAGGAGAGAGAAGGAGAGAGAAGGAGAGAGAAGGAGAGAGAAGGAGAGAGAAGGAGAGAGAAGGAGAGAGAAGGAGAGAGAAGGAGAGAGAAGGAGAGAGAGAAGGTGAGAGGAAGGAGAGAGGAAGGAGAGAGGAAGGAGAGAGGAAGGAGAAAGGAAGGAGAGAGGAAGGAGAGAGAGAAGGAGAGAGCGAAGGAGAGAGCGAAGGAGAGAGAGAAGGATGAGAGGAAATAAGATGGAGTGAGAAAAAGTCTGAGAAAGTTAGAGAGATCGGGTGGCGAATGTCAGATTGGAATTCATTCCCATGAGTCCACGCCTGAACAGGCAGGTCTCCTTTCCCTCAAAACCGTCTCTAGCAAAATGCTTCCAAGTTAAAAAAAAAGGATAAATATTTGAAACAAAGGCATATTTTTAAGAGAGCGCAAGGATCGTAACTGCATTTTTTTCTTTGTTCATTGGGTATGAAGAATGCGTCTTAAGTGTTTTTGTAATACCCAGTTGTTTTTTTTAAGCCATTCGGAGAATTCAGTGAATTTTGTAACTATGTAGACTCTTTTGCATCAAGATCGAATAAAGACTGCCAGTTGGAGCCGATTAGTCAGTCCAATAGAGTATAGTCCGCCAATTGCCACGCCTTTATAAGTATATTGCCTCTATGCAATAAGTACAAAATGGCTAACAACTTGCGCCTTTAAAAACTGAAGTGTGGCATATAAAAAGCTCGGAAACTGGGCATATCAGTTTAAACAAACAGAAGTATTTATGTACATAGGTATATAGTCTATAGAATAATATATCGAATGAAATGACCTTTAAGCTCGCGGAATATTCAAAAACGCTCTGTCCACAAATGTTTATCAATACACACGATTTTTCCTCCGGTAGAACATTTAACCCCACGCCGAGTAAGCCTGTTTCCAACTCAACTCGATCGATCGGATTCGTTCTGATTCAATCCGAATTGATTCATTCATTTGACCACGAAATCGAAGAAAATCTATAAAAAAAAAAAATGCTTAAAATTCTGCAAAATGCAAAGAGGGACGGAAGGAAAAAAAGGGGGC
Organism: Chlorops oryzae; assembly: GCA_020466095.1. Taxonomy (NCBI): domain Eukaryota; kingdom Metazoa; phylum Arthropoda; class Insecta; order Diptera; family Chloropidae; genus Chlorops; species Chlorops oryzae. Next base: position 156,350,276 of record CM035806.1, on the reverse strand, counting down.
AAATGCCGAACGAGAGCGGATTGGTTTGGCGCAAAAATGCAAATTTTGAACTGACCTACTCCCATATTTAAAAGCAAAATTCGAACGAAAATACAAAATGAAATTCGTTTGAGGAAAGTTTGAATAAATGGGAGAAAATCGCATAAATAAGAAGAGGCCTTACATAACGATCAGTGTCAAATGTTTGAACGGAATGTGGAATGGAATGCAATGGAATGAAATTGAATGGAATGGAATGAAATTGAATGGAAGGGAATAGAATGGACTTAATTGTAATGGAAGGTAATGGAACGGAGCTGAGTGGAGTGGAATGAAATGTAATGGAGTGGAATGGAATGGAGAGGAGTGGATTTGAGAGAAGAGGAGTGGAGAGGAGAGGAGAGGAGTGGAGGGAGAGGAGAGGAGAGGAGAGAGGAGAGGAGAGGAGAGGAGAGGAGAGGAGAGGGAGAGGAGAGGAGAGGAGAGGAGAGGAGAGGAGAGGAGAGGAGGAGAGGAGAGGAGAGGAGAGGAGAGGAGGAGGGAGAGGAGAGGAGAGGAGAGGAGAGGAGAGGAGAGAGGAGAGGAGAGGAGAGGAGAGGAGAGGAGAGGAGAGGAGAGGAGAGGAGAGGAGAGGAGAGGAGAGGAGAGGAGAGGAGAGGAGAGGAGAGGAGAGGAGAGGAGAGGAGAGGAGAGGAGTAGGAGAGGAGAGGAGGGAGTGGAGTGGAGTGGAATGGAGTGAGTGGAATGGAGGAGTGGAATGGAATGGAGAGGAGTGGATTTGAGAGAAGAGGAGTGGAATGGAGAGGAGTGAGAAGCTAAAGCTACAAGTAGATCGAATTTAGTGAAGATTTATTAAATAAAAGAAAGACAAAGACGTGAGGTAAGGTGGTGGGTGGTGTGTGGTCCGTAGATGGGATGTCCAGCAAATCTCCCAAACGTGTCATAATTGGCTAATATCTCTAGTGGAAACCATAAAAGCTTTAAATGACAATCGACCAAAAAAAAAAAAAAAAAAAAAATAAAATAGAGAACAGCAAAGATTTGAAAAGAGATCTGAACCCGAAAGAATTTACCTATGTGTGTACATTGGAAGACTGTTACATTTACCGTAACTGTGTGTCGTGTGTCCCATTCACCTCTTTGCACTCTGCACCAATGTCTGCATCAGTCAGTATAAATCTAAATCTTTTGATGGCGCAACACACTTTTGATAGCATGAAACTTTGAGCTTCGTGCTCATTACCACGAAACTAGTGTCCCATTTACGTGTAAATAATTCAAAAAAAAATTCAAAAAAAAAATACAAAAATACAAAAAAAAAAGAAAATAAAAACTATTTTAATATAGCTTACACTTATATACATTTATGAGGACGCGTACACACGGACACGGACACGGACACACCACACGCACACATGCAAGCACTTGTGCATATTGACATGCATTTGAACATGCGAACAATGCCGTTCGCTGACTCCGCGAGCATCGGCAAATTAACAACTCGGTTGAAAGCGACGAGGTGCCGCGATCTACGGTGAGACGCTGAGGGGCATCGTGAGTTGCTTTGGTTAAGCCAGTGCCTGCTTGCTTGTTGCTTGTTGCTTGCTTGTCGGCTGGCTGGTTTGCTTGCTGGCTGGCTTGCTTATGTAGCACCTCCTTTCCAACCGGCATCCCCGGCCTATGGATGAACGGGTATTATGTTCTGGTGTCTCAGTTAACTGGTGAGGCAACCAAGCCGATGGTGATGGTGATGCTGTTGGTTCTTGCCAATGTATTGACTAATGCTGATGATGTTAATCCCAATGGTTGATGGCTGTTGTCTGTTGCTCCATCATGGCGTTAAATTGTTATGATATTGATGGTAACTGCAACGAAATACAAACTAGAAAAAGAAAAATGAAAAGGAAAAGGAAAAGTTAAGAAGAAGAACATAAAAGCAAATGATAACGATGGTTGAATGAGGTGAATGAGCCTCTTTATAACTTTGGTGTGTATGTGTGTTTCTAACTTAATTATCGGTCATCTCTTTTATCATACGCTTTTGATAGAAAATTTCAATTTAAACACAAACGACGAGAACTATATTTCGCCCATTAAATACGCTTTATATTATTGAAGAGGGTTAAGCAGAGGAAAATGAGTTCACACCAAAAAAATATACACACAAAGACAATCGCTCGCTCGCACGCTCGTTCGCTCGCTTGCTGGCAGTGATTAACCTCAAACGCTGAACAAAAATCTCAACAATTGGGGCTCTGCCGCATCGTGCTGCGTTTCTTTACTCTACTCTGCTCCGCTCTGCTCTGCTCCGCTCTGCACTGCTCTACTCTGCCTTACTGTGTTGCTCCAAGTCATCGGCATCGGCATCGCCATCGCCATCGCCATCATCGCCGTCGCCGTCTTCGTCGTCGCCGCCACTATTCAAATTGAGGTCATTCATCCCGCTTCGTTGCCTTAGATACTCAAACAAGCCGGAATAACGATGAACTAACTTCATAGTAATAGTATGCACTTCACATGAACAAAATGACATACATATACCCATACATACATACATACATAAATACACATCGACATGCATACAGCCATCCGTATAAAAATTATGTGCGTTCACCAATGTGTAGATATGTACTATGTGCATCAATATGTACGAATGTTTAAAGATGAAAATACCAACGATAACAGGGAAAACAACGACTTCTTTGATTACTGTTACGCCGGCTGCGATTGCGACTCAGATTTTTGAAGCGAGCGTCGTGCTAGGTAACAGCGGGCATCCAATTCGATTCGATTCGCCTCGACTCAACTCGACTCGACTCAACTCGGCAGTGGTTACCTTAAAATAGCGACATTAAATGAACACCGTTAGCCGCAATGTGTGCTCCATCCATCGCGTCGCAATGGCAGCGAGGTTTATTGGTCAGCGCTGTCTTCAAAATAGAATAAAAAGGGCAAGCAGTTCCATTGCACTCGATGCTATCCGATCCAATCCGATCCAATTGGACTCGGCTCGGCTCGAATTGACTTCAGTGCTCCACTATTCATTCTATAGCATTGCCGTGGCCATTCCTATCCATTACATTCCATAAAGAGGGTGGCCCCTCCTATTGTTCTCAGCCGAGGAGTCCATTTAAATTGGTGCATCAGTGATCAAACTATCGGAATCTTTTGCTTGACTTGACAAACTGACTCACTTATTCGCTGACAGATTGATTACTACAAAAAAAAAAAAAAAAAAGAGAGAAAAAAAACAACAAACTGCTTGGCGAGCTGATTGAATGAGTGAATGACTGAGTGACCGACTGACTGCATGCCGTTGACTGCCTAACGAACTGGCTTTGTTAATTTCAGCTTTGCTAGTCGGCTGTTTACCATTTACTTGCTTGATTGTCAGCTTAACTAGCGCACAAAAACAACAAATGCAACACGAAAACAAAAACAACAACAACAACAACAGCTAAATCCAACACAAGCAACACCAATAACAATGCCATTCACTCTTGTTCCAAATTCCAAAAATTGCTCAAATATGTATTCAAGACAATCCGTAAAAAGTAAATTACAAAAGCATAAAAAGCATTTTCAGTGCAATAACGTAGCTCGTTCAAAAAGTAACGCTCAATGGGTATGATCTATGTATTTATGTATGTTATTCGTCGGATTCAATGATGCTAAAGATGACAAGAACTATTCTCTATTCTAGTGGAAACATAAATTCATTAATTGGACCGTTTACTTTGAAAGTGGTGTAACTCCATTTTTGTATTTCGAGATATTAAGTGATTCATGTCCATTACCCACAACCCGCCACCACCAAGCAAAACTGCGAAGTTCTTAGAATGGTTAGCTTAACATGAATCCAAAAACTTAATTAACCCACGGCCTTCAATTTACCCTCAAAGCCGCTCAGAACCGGAAAATAGAAAAATGGAGTTACACCACTTTCAAAGTAAACGGTCCAAATGCAAATAATGGGAACGTGTGTAAACTACGTGACCCATTTTTTTTTTTTTTACTTCTTTTTAACCCCCTCCCACTCTCGGTGACCATCCCTAGTATATGCCAAACTACAAACCCAAATGTTGCCTTCGGTCAGTCCTTCTTGTTACCAGTACTAGTCCCCTCATAATTCCATTTCTAATGCAGTCAACTGACCTCTTTAACATGGGCCTATCATTGGAGAGTGACTAGTCCGCAAATCGGCTGACCGTAGGTCAGCTTTTTTTGGGGTCATTTGTCGTAATTTTGCCTGGTCGTAGGATAGTCAATTAAGGAATGTAAAAAAACCAATTTCTTATATATACATATTCTAAGTTGATGAAAGTGTCATTTACAGACTACCCTTAAACGAACCAGTTAATACGTTCGCAGCATCAATCCACTCGGAAACATCGTAGATCACGGGACAGGTAGCGTCAGTTGTTTTTTTCCAGACCTGATTATTTGCTCATCGATGACTTCGACGTCTATCCACACCACGAATTCATCCACGACACACAAGACCTTCTTTGGTCTATTGGAGAAGAACACCATGCACGTTCTTTCGATGGTTCTTCATGGATTTTTTTCAGGCAAAATATAGTTCCCAACATATCGAACTATGTATAGCTGCAACTTCGGCAAAAATCTATTACGTGGTTCACCAAACTATAGGGTGAGCTATGGTGTGGTTCACCACAGTTGAACTTTTTCACCAAAACATGGTGGCTCGCGCGAAAATTTGGCCGAAGTTGCAGCTATAGTTCTATATGGTTGCCAATTCGAGCAAGTCCTTCCAGTGTTGTTCTCTTTAATAGCTTGGCAGTAGGTATCGTAGGGTATTTCTCTACCCTGTAGGAGATCCGGTCGTAGGTTTACACATTACGGTACAGCGATTGATGGAAACATTTCTGATCCAAACTCATCTGGTTTTAATAATTTGAATATAGCTCAAAAAAGGGCAAGATTTTCCCAGAGCAGATTGACTACTAAACGAAGACCTAAGCACCTCCCCTCCTCTCTGTAACCAAGCGTAGTATTTCTCTCTCTCTCTCTCGCTCTCTCTTTTTGTCTCTCTTTCGCTCTGTTTATTTCTCTCTCTCTCTCTTTTTCTCTCTCTCCCTCTCCCTCTGTTTATTTCTCTCTCTCTCTCTTTTTCTCTCTCTCCCTTTCCCTCTCTCTCTTTCTGTCTCTCTTTCTCTCTCTCTTTCTCTCTCTCTTTCTCTCTCTCTTTCTCTCTCTCTTACTCTCTCTCTTTCTCTCTCTCTTTCTCTCTCCCTTTCTCTCTCTCTCTTACTCTCTCTCTCTTTCTATCTCTCTTTCTCACTCTCTCTTTCTCTCTCTCTCTCTTTCTCTCTCTCTCTCTCTCTCTCTCTCTCTCTCTTTCTCTCTCTCTCTCTCTCTTCTCTCTCTCTCTCTTTCTCTCTCTCTCTTTCTCTCTCTCTCTCTTTCTCTCCCTCTCTCTTTCTCTCCCTCTCTCTTTCTCTCCCTGTCTCTCTCTCTTTCTCTCTCTCTCTCTCTCTCTCTCTCTCTTTCCTCTTCTCTCTCTCTCTCTCTCTTTCTCTCTCTCTCTCTCTCTCCCTCTTTCTCTCTCTCCCTCTTTCTCTCTTTCTCTCTTTTTCTCTCTCTTTCTCTCTTTTTGACCTCCTTTAGTAACGACATGCAATGGTAATAAGGAGTACAAAATGCATTAAGTTGGGACATTTGTGGAGTACTGCATTGCTTCAAAAAGACCACTCCAATATTAATCGTTGGATGATCCTATTTTTTTACTCGGCATCAAAATAAATTCTAAGCTGACAGCGCACTGAAGAAATGCATGCAAATCGCTGGATCATACGTATGAAATTGATAGCACCGTAAATGCGAATGTGACTTTTCCTAACGGGTGCTCACAGATGCAATGCCCTGTCATGCGTATTCGTATGTATGCATGGGGTAAACATAACACCTGTCAAAATGTCATATGAAGACACACTGACTGAAGGTACCTCTACTATAAGCGGCCATGAGGAAGCATAAAGAAATAAAAAAAAATAAAAAAAAATTGTAGGTACCTACATACAATGAAATGTTTTAAAAGATTTGCGCTGGTTAATGGAGCCCAATGTGACGTTTAATTGCATATTCATGCACGAACATTGGTATGAGTAGTGTGCGATTGCGGATGACCCAATTTCTCCTTTTTGATGCTCGAGTTATGTGACCTGTGAAGATAGCCGATGGCCAACGGTAACGCCATGCTTGGTTAGCGTTTTTCGACATCCCTTTGAAAGGATACATAGTGGCTGCTATGATTCATGGCGTCATGGCCCATCGTATGGGACGAGAATGATACAGTTACTGAAGGATTGAATTTTTTAGCTACAAATGTATCTATGCCGCCATTCGTTTAAGCCAGGAAGGGAGAAAAAAGTTTCAGCACTCAATTAAAGGACGCTGCAAGCGAGGATAAGAACCTGTAACGAAACCAGAAAAAAAAACAAGGGTGTTTCAGTCAGGCGAACCTGACAATACAATACCTGTCGCAGACATATGTATGTATTCAGTATTCCCCGGATATAAGCAATACACACGAACACACGAACGCACAAATGCAATATACTCTTGAGACAGAGTTGTAGCGGGTATAAAAATGGACCATTGATAGGTGCCCTTAAATGGACTGAGTTGGAAAATGCAATAATAAATGCTGCAAGGACAAACGTGAGCGAGCGATTTGGATCATATAAGGCCGAATGCATTAAATAATGAATCATAATGTCGAAGGATGCAATCACATGTGTACATATATATTTATGTACATACACACTCGGTTATTTGAATTAATTATGGATAGGATAATAATCTTATTTCGTGTGGAATGGAAATTGTTACTTTATAAATAGCGTCCGTCCAAGGATATGAAAGTTCAGTAGTCTGTTTACAAGCACCATAGAGGCTGGGGAATATAAAAAATACTCAATTTCTGAGAAGAGAATTTAAAATTAAAGTTGGCTTTAATGAATGAAAAGCTCGACAAAGCTCCAACACCCATTTTAATACTTTCCCCCCCCCCCCCCCCCCCCCCCCCCCCAAAAAAAAATCAATATAAAAAAATGCTTGCATAAAATTTTTTTTAAATATGATTTGATGAAAAAGGCATTGAGATCTCCTGGGAAATTTGAAAATAATGAGTGTATTACATGCAATTCTCTTCTGCTCAAAACCAGACTTGAATATTTATGTTTAGGTCAAGTGCAAATATTTAAATTCAACACCTAGATGTATGCTTTTAAACCATTTACCCAATCTAACTCAGATAAAGCTTTAAGAAGATTGAAACAACTCCTTAAATCGTTGCTTAATATATTCTAAAATAGGCAAAGCTGCAAGAATAAACAGATATCTGATCACCAGGGCTCGGATATATATGCATTTATAAATTTAAAGCATACTTTATGGAGTAAAAATTTGGTTCAACTCACATAAAGTTAAGATTCAAATCGATTTTTAACTTCAATAAGAATTTTTATGAAGATAGAAAAGCCGTTTGAAGTTCAACTTCACTAGACTTATTCGCAAAATGTTGGTAAGAAAAGTTTTTTCCCCATAAAGTATGCTTTAAAAAAAAAAAAATTCAAAAAAATTTTCAAAAAATATTCAAAAAAATTTTTAAAAAAATGCAAAAAATTCAAAATATTCAGTCAAAAATTCCAAATTAGTTCAATTTAGCATGCCTATTAAAATGTTGAATTGTCAAATTAACAAAAAACAGTTAACAGTTAAATGCAAACAAATTCAAAAAAATTCAAAATATTCAAAATCGGAGCTCTACTGATCACTAGAATTGTTCTGCATATTTATAAACATGCTTTAAGGTGCTGAAATTAAATAATTTCTATTGCCCCATTTATGTTCTTTTCAGCATAGCCGATATCGTGAAGGAAGAAAACATGAATAAGATCTTAAAAACTTAATCCTCGTTGCCACTGTTGCCATTTTTACAATCGAATTCCAAATAAAAAAATTTAAAAAAAAAACCCTAAGAATTATTCCTAGGAGCTCCCCAGTCGGGGCTATACGGCCGGATACGCTGGGACAAATAAGTTCTTGAATTGGACCGTTTACTTTTAAAATGGTGTAACTCCACTTTTCTCATTCGAGATATTAATTAGTGCATGTGCATTACACAGCACCCGCCACCACCCAGCAAAACTGCGAAGTCCTTCGAATAATTAGCTTAACACGAATCCAAAAACAAAATTAACCCACGTCCTTCAATTTTCCCACAAAGCCGCTTAGAAGCGGAAAATAGAAAATTGGAGTTAGACCATTGTCAAAGTAAACGGTCCAATTATAAATGTTTACACCAATTAAAAAACAAAATACAAATGTGGCGACGAAAATTTTCGGTTAAAGATTTTATTGTTCATAAAGTGAACAATCAACACGTGTGCTTTTCTCACGATTTTCTCGTCTTGCCTGGCGGTATCGGGTCATCCAGAAGGTGCCCTATACATCCGATCGATAAACTTATCATATTTTCTGGTCGCACTTCAAATGACTATTCTTCAAGGGACACTCCAGAGAGCCCTGATATGATACGTTTATACAGCTAGTTAGAGGGTTAATTGCACGACAATGCATTACGAATGCGCTTAATTGGGCAATAAACTTTAATTCACGTACATATATTGCAGTTACTTAAGAATGAAAATTGGAAAATTGCTCTCATAATGTTGAGTTGCAAATAACTTTGAAGAATGAATGGAAAATTCGCTTACATATGGGTCAACTTATTGCAAATGCATTGCGATAGGCAATTGGGTGCGTAGAGTGGATAGTTTCAAACCGCTTTTCACTTCCCAAGGTTTGATACGGATTGCTTCACTCAAAACTAATTAAAGGGCACTGCGTTGCATAGAATGACGTGGCGCATAAAGAATTTATTAAGGACATTTTAAGTGATTCAGCAGCCTGGTGGCTAGTTAATTTAATTGCAGCAATTAAGCGATGGCAAAAAATTCACTTTGCAATTGCCTGTCCTGTCCTCTCCTGTCCTGTCCTCTCTTGTCATGTCCTCACCTGTCCATTGCTTTTAAATCGAGTCACAACTTTAATTATAACTGTGGAGCTTAGTAAGAAAATGTAGGGAAAGTTTTTTATCGTGAGTTTGGAGTCTTTTCAGAGGCCCGCCTGTGGATGTTAGAATATATCGCCTTTGAAGAGGATTTTTTGTTGTGAGATCCATTGAGACCAGTGCTTGGACTTCTACCACTGTTTGGAATCATTTAGAAACCTAAAACAAGTAAGGGTGTTATAGTCAGGCGAGCCTGACAATAAAATACCCGACACAGACACATATGTATAAATAATTTTTAAAACACACCCGAAAAGCAGAACCATTAAAAAAGAATATTCGAAGGATTTTTAAGGCCATAACGGGCCCCATATACCGACTTTTGTTAAATTTCTTTATGAAAACCACCCCTTTGCCACGCCCACTTTTCCAATTTTTTTTTGCATTCTAATCGGAGGCTAAATATACGCTTACATTCTAAGTTTCATTGAAATATTTCGAAAAAGCCTGAATTCGGGGGAACTTTTGGGATTTTTGTGACAGGCCCTAGTACTGGAGGTACCCCTTAAAAATGGTCCGATGGGGTCCATTCTCGAATTTGTTCTTACTCATGTCGCCGTGAGCACGCATACCAAATTTTGTCAAGATAGCTCAACTTCTTCGATAAGAAAACTGTATTCAGACAGACAGAAATGGCTAAATTGAATCACCTGATGACGCTGATCATTTCTATATTTAATTTATCTACATGATTCTTTATGATTAATCAATGAACTATTTATTTCGAGTATTCTTTGGAAAGTTTATTTATGAATTTTTTTCAATTTTACGCAAATTTGAATTAATATTGATTTTATGTCAACAACTTAACCCAATCGAGCACAGCGGGGCGCGTTGTGCAACGCCAGATTGCTCTCCGTCCAACGAACTCGTTGCGATACATGGGGCTGGTTGGCTTGTCGAAGGCGACGCACAAATTTTCTTTGTCGTTGAATTGAAAAAAAAAAAATTTTTTTTTGTTTATGTAAACGCTTGATATCCAAAATATCATCATCAACGGAAAAGCGTTTTGACAGCTTCATTTGCTTGAGTAAATAAATAAAAATTTTTACACATATTTTGAATGTTATTTTTTGTGTTTTTATTTCATTTCATTTTTGCATTTGAAACGATTGCGATCTGCTCATATTAGAAATTAATTTGGGGTTGCCAGAAAAAGAAAACTCTTACACCACTTCGAAGAGAACTTCCTGATAACTTCAGACCCTGGAGGAGGTCTGGGCGCAAGGTGAAATGGCCTCTTTTGCCCTCTCTCTCTACAGGCCTGCATGCAGCACAATGCATTAAATCGTCTCAGAAATTATTGTATTTAAATATTTTTTAATTAATTTTTTTTATGTTCGATTTATTTGTTTTCTTGAAAATTTTTTTTTGTTTTAGGTAAGAATTTTATTTATAGAATTCGTGTTCTTAAAATTGCTTCAAACATATTTAGCTTTTGAGCTCATAATTATATGATAACTCCCAAAAAAAATGCGCAACCCGAAAGTATCCCAATAGGAAATGTGGGTTTGAACAAAACCAACCGGATAAAGTGGGCGACTACTCGTTACTGTTTTTTTTTTTTTTAGAGCAGCACTAATTTTAGCACTATTCTTGCCTGTGTGTGTGTACGAGAAGATTTTATATATAATAAGGCCATTGGGGATTGGGGAGTGTAATATTGTTTAACTTCATTTAAGTACCTGTTTCCTTAATTATACTGTGACACATTTTTCAGGTCATCGCGTGTGCAAAAAGTCCTCGGTGAATATAGCAACTCCTCATACATACTTGTTTCAGTCAGATTGTCTAAATTTTGTATTTAAATTGATCTTAAAAAGTTGGGCCGAGAATTAAGTTGCGCACTTACTTATGGCTATATCTCGTAATGAGTTCAATAATTTTCTTTCCTATCTATGACAAAGTTCTGGCCTCGAACAAAATAGTTGTTGTACATATCGATCCAAAAAAAAAAAAAAAAAAAAAAACTCCATCTAATTGGTACAAATTGCAAATAATTTCTAATTTCTAAAATAATATGATGGCACTAATGAGGTACCTACTCCTTTTGAATATCTGTCTTTTATCACATTTTCGAAATGTGTCATCGCGTGATTGGCTTTTTCTTTTTATTGCAATGTACGCTACTTTTAAAGTCCATTATTTTAATATTTATTCAAAAAAAAAAAAAAAGTTATTTCTTATGACAGTTTAATGAGTATTATTGACAGCACAAATTGGTCTTTATATTGACAAGAATATTTTCGCAATCAAATCGCATGGACTGACCATTATATGACTTTTAATAGAGCTTGGTAGAAATCGAACTTGTTCGGTAACTTTTGAACTGCCATTCGAATAATGATGTTATTTGAGCAAATCTTTCGACAAACCTACTAGTGTCCGTTGTTGGTGTCCGTAATCCCAGTTGAAGACTTATACCCAGTTAAAGTTATTTGTCTGTATCGTTGGGTAGGCAATATCTGTATGTATTCTACACCGAGAAAAAGAGGTAGTTATATTAACTGAAAAAGCAGGTTAAAATAACCGAGTTCACCGTTAATTCTTAGCTTATGTGTAGTAGCGGTCAATTCAACAGTACAAACACAGTCAATAAGGATATAACTACCTGATGGTTGATATAACTGTCTCGCGGTTAAATCAACTGTCACCAGCGACTGAGAAAAAAAATTTATTTTTCGCTTTGACTTTTTTTTATCTTCTGTTATTAATATTTTTTTTTTTTTATTAAATAATTATATTTTTTCTTTATTTATTTGTTTCTATTTAAATCTTTTTCTCTTTCATCTCTTTAAATTGTCTCGCTTCGGCCGAGCCTTGAACCGCAGACCACCACTTCGCTGGGCGAACGTCTTAACCATTACGCTAAACGAACGAATTTAATTTGTTGGTCAAAATGCTCACTTGAGTTTATGGTTGCTCAAGTTTTGGGGAACGTGCTTAAGGAATTGTTTCACTCCCAAAATTTTTTGCTTGAAAATGAACCATTAAAAAAAAAATTGAATAAAATAAAACCTTAAAAATTTAGGAGAAAATTTTTGTCTTCCAAAACAACTACACTCTGAACAAAAAAAAAACACTGTAATAAAAAAAAAGTCCCGCCGCCAGCAGGTATAGAACCCCGAAGCTCACCACTGTCGAGTCGCAGTTTAAAGCACTGAGCTATCGAAACCTCCGGCGGCGGTTGATCAGAATGCGAACTTATACGTCTAAGTGAACGAAAGCAAATTTGAACATAAAAAGTAACTGTTTTTCAACTGTTCATTTGACTGCCTTTTTCAGTGCATTTAACGCAAAATACAGTTTATTTGACCACTCTTACTTTAACTGTTCTAAGTAGTTGATTTAACTGTTGTTATTTCTCTCGGTGTATATATCGCACCTTTGCAACTAAATGGGTACAACTCAAAATTTCGCATTTTTTGGACAACCATTCATTCTCGTATGAAATTAGTAATATATAATTTTCTTTCTAAATTTATATTATTCTTAATGGACTACTGCATCATTCAATATAATTAGTATTAGTTTTGTAGATGTTGAGTTTTTCTTGCAGAAAAATGTAGTCGAACATAAAAAAAACTGGTTTAAAATATTTTGATTTGTGCCGATTTAGGAGCAATGGTGCGATATATAATATAAAAAACAGAGTTGCCATTCAAACAAAAATATGAGAAAGTTGAGTTGGACGGGGGACGAGTTTTTTATTTTCGTTTGAAAGACGTTCATGGGAATTGTCCGTTTGACGGACCCTGGCTTTTAATCTGAGTACCTACCGATTTATTGTATTATAAGTATATTCTCGAATATTTTAGAACATTCGTATTTATTACATATAAAATAATTGGAATAACTATAAATTTTATTGTTGTTGTTATATTTCTCGTTGTAGCTGTTCGTTATGGTCGAGTTCCAAAACGTTCCCGTGAGCTGAATGGCACACCGGTATCAACGCAAGACGATCTGACCGCAAATAACCAAATAGTGCGTGTTAGTACACCCGGTACCGGGCCGAATACACCACAAACACCACAAATGTGTTCTGTCGCTTCGTCGCCCTCTGAATTGGGGGGTGGCGGCTGCAATGCGGCAACCAATAACAACAATAACGTGAGCGTCTCAACAAGCGGCCAATTGAGCTGTACGGAAGGCGGCAATGAAACGCTAGCACCGGGCAATGGCAGCGTCGGCAGTATTGCCGGAATGGGTCTTGTTGTTGTTGGTCAAACAAACGAATTGACCGTTTACGATGTGATAATGTGCGTATCGCAGGCGCATCGCTTGCATTGCACCTACACCGAAGAGCAGACACGCGATCTGATGCGTCGTCCGATCGCAGTGCCACAAAATGGAGTAAGTCGAAATATCCTACCATATCATGCCATTCACGTTGTATATCCATTCACCCGTTCACACGTTCATCCATCCAACGATCCATCCATCCATCTATCCATCCATCCATTCCTCCATACATCCATCCATCCATCCATCCATCCATCCATCCATTCGGCTGTTTGTCTATCCCGTCCATCCATTCCTCCATTCGTCCATCAATCCATCCATTCATCCACCCATCTGTCCGTCCGTCCATCCATTTCTCCATTCATTCATCCATCCATCCATCCATCCATCCATCCATCCATCCATCCATCCATCCTGACGGCGGTTTCTCTATCCCGTCCATCCATTCGGCTGTTTGTCTATCCCGTCCATCCATTCCTCCATTCGTCCATCAATCCATCCATTCATCCACCCATCTGCCCGTCCGTCCATCCATTCCTCCATCCATCCATCCATCCATCCATCCATCCATCCATCCATCCATCCATCCATCCATCCATCCATCCATCCATCCATTCGGCTGTCATCTCATCCTCATCTCCGTCCATCCATATCCTCCATCCATCTCCATCAATCCATCCATTTCATCCATCTCCATCTCACTCCGTCCATCCATTCCTCCATCCATCCATCCATCCATCCATCTCCATCCATTCACATCCATCTCATCCTCCATCCATCCATCCTCCTTCATCCATCCATCCATCCATCCATCCATTCGTCCATCATCCATCCATCTCATCCACTCCATCCTCCGATCCGTCCATCCATCTCCTCTCATCATCCATCCATCCATCCATCCATCCATCCATCCATCCATCCATCCATCCATCCATCCATACCATCCATCCATCCATCCATCCATCCATCCATCCATCCATTCACACAATCGTTCATTCAATCAATCTAATGTACGTTTAGTTTATCATTTATTTAACCATTCTCGAATTTATTTATTCATTCATTCATTCTTTTATTCATTCATTCATTCGTTCATTCATTCACTCATTGACTCTATCATTCGTCTAATCATTAACTCATTTATTGTTTGTATTTTTAAACAAATTCGCTCCCGCGCATCAATTATTCAATCAATCATCGATTCGTTCTGTCAGTAAGAAATTAACTCGTTCATTCGGTTATTCTATCATTTTTTCTTTTGTTTCTTTTATTCATTCTTTCATCCATCCAAACAAAAAAATTATTCATTCCGTCATTAATTCAATCGTTAACTCATCCGTTCATTAATTCAATCATTCATACATTTATTCGCTTACTCATGAATTAATTCATTTATCCTAGTTTGATGTCATGTCGTCAATATCACAGATTGCCTCATCGGTATCGGAGACAATGGAATTTCAAAAAATCTGGCTTTGGCAACAGTATGCGGCACGCATTACGCCGGCCGTTCAGCGTATCGTTGAGTTCGCGAAGCGCGTACCGGGCTTTTGCGATTTCACGCAAGACGATCAGCTAATACTTATAAAACTAGGATTCTTCGAGGTATGGCTTAGCCATGTGGCACGCATGATTAATGATTCGACGCTAACATTCGACGATGGCACCTATTTAACGCGCCAGCAGCTCGAAATTCTATACGATGTAAGTGTCGATCCTGATGAACCTCTTCCGCTTGGCCCGAAAAAGTATTTCATATTTGAAAAAAAATTTTCTTAAGGACCTCATTCCAATTGATAACTTTCTAAATAGCCCTAGGTAGGGTCTCTTAAGGCGGGATATACCCTAGGTTAAGATAGGATAGGATAGGATAGGATAGGATAGGATAGGATAGGATAGGATAGGATAGGATAGGATAGGATAGGATAGGATAGGATAGGTTAGGTTAGTGTGGCTGCCACCAAGGGTGACACACTTAGGCACTAAATAGGCCCATTAATCACTCAACATTTTTGAGTATTTTTAAACTTATAAATAAGAATCATATATGACTCTAATATGGGTTCATTCGGTAAATGACTTCAGAATCATAGAGGAAGAGCTTCACATAAAAGGAAACACGCTTCATATGACACTTAACTGAGCTCACTATGAGGGCTCACACCCCAAATAAGGATTGATAAATGACTCATTTAGGACTCTAAATGTTTGCTGGGGCATAGACTCTATGTCTTATTTGTATTGAGTTGAGACTCATATACCCAGCGAAAAAATTATCTCCTGCATGACAGAGTCGTCAGTGATATCATCGATGATATATAGGTGACAGTGTCATGCATGACACCTTGGGGGACATGTCATCGTGGAGGGATGCTGTTCACACGCTTGAATCCCATTGGCTATTGAAATTTAAATAAGGTTTTAGCGTCAGTTGAGCGTTAGCATGAAGTGGCGTAGTGGATGCGTCCTCTACTCACAATCCGAAGATCGCGGGTTCAATCCCTGGCTGAGCGAACAAAAATTGTAAAAAAAATAGATTTTTAAAAATTTGCGAAATATTCAAAGAGAAGACAAAGAGGAGAATTTTCAAGTGGTGTCTATAAATTGACAATTTAGAGAGAAAAGAGCCCGAAATAAGGGCTCTGACTCCGAATTGAGAGTCATCTATAATTTTTTAAACTTTTAGAATTTTTGCTGCGTACGTATATACATATATACTATATGTGTGTGTATACTACACATACTCGGTCTGAGACTTCTATGTTAGTCAGGTACATAAACAAAGTTTTCCCGAAGTCTCAGCGAATTTTCAACAGAACCTTACTAATCTTAAGACGAGGAGGGGCTTCGTCCTCTTTATCTCTTTTGATGCACGACCCTAATATGCATATATATGTACATATGTATATATGTAGGTACCTATATATTAAACGAATTCATAATTATTCCAGACGGATTTTGTTATATCGCTTATACATTTTGCCAATACATTGAACGCATTTGGTCTGAGCGATACTGAGATTGGACTTTTCTCTGCGATGGTATTACTGGCCGCTGATCGTTCTGGTATATCAGAGCACAAAGCAATCGCCCGCGCCCGGGAGCGTATCTCGGAAGCCCTGCGCGTACAAATCGTAAGTAAAATACTATAAAATAAATGTTCGAAATTAAATTTGTTTTATAATTCAGTCACGACCGGGCACCTCTCAGGCGTTGCAGCTAATGCCAGCGCTTGAAGCGAAAATACCGGAGCTACGTTCTCTTGGAGCCAAACATTTTTCACACTTGGATTGGCTCCGGATAAATTGGACGAATTTGCGATTGCCGCCACTTTTTGCTGAAATTTTCGATATACCGAAAGCAGATGATGACCTCTAGGGCATTGTACCAGACCCAGGCAGATCACATCGCATCACATCGTATCGGATCAGATCAGAGCAGAGCAAGTAAACTGGAAGCAATTAGATGCTGCCGCATTTCTTTTAAAATTAAAAATTTTTTTTTTTTTTGTTTTTGTTAAAACGTGTTAACTAAGTTAAGGTAAACATAGGGTTCCCTCTTTTGGCTCCGTTTTGAATGGAGCGTATAATATAAAGAAATTATGGTTAAAAAGAGATCAAATTAGAATAATAACATGCATATACATAATTACATAATTAATTAGATATTAAACGTGCAAAAGACGAACAACAATATAAAGGCATACATTCATACACATACACATGTATGTTATAAATTCGTCTAAAATAAAAATTAAGCAAAAAAGGAAAGAAAAGAAAAGAAAAGAAATGAAAGGAAGAAAACGAAATGTTTCTCTTAAATGAAATTCGTTAATGCTTCTCAATATGAAATTTGTTTAAAATTCAAATATCCACAAAAACCGATGTTCAAAAACAAACAACTTCCCAGCAACCACATTCGAAGTGCCCCGAGATTCATGAGTCCGAAATTCGTACAAAATATTTACGATATTTAAATGGGTCCAAAATGTGTTTGCAAAGAAACGAGAATTCAGTGCTTAGAAAACATATTTGACTCATATAAGTATGTGGAATTTTATACCGAATTATCCCAGCAAACATTTTCGGAGTGCTCCGAAATATGAGTCCGAAATGATTTAAGCTTATAAACCAAAAAAAAAAAAAAAAAATTCCAACCATTTCGATTAAGCAAACACGTTGTCCATGGATGACTACATGACTAGAACGCGAGCGTTCCGAGGGTCGAATCCCACACAGGGGGCGAGAAATAAGCATTGAAAACAAAAAAAAATATTCGAAATTATAAACACATAAAACCCGTGAAATGTGTGTATTTATCAATTTTTTTTTTTTTTTTTGAGTATTTTTTAAACTTATAAATAAGAATCATATATGACTCTAATATGGGTTCATTCGGTAAATGACTTCAGACTCAAATAGGACGAGCTTCACATGAACATGAAACACGCTCTTTATGACACTTAAATGAGCTTATTATGAAGGCTCCGACTCCAAATCAGGCGTCATATATGATTCTTTTTGGACTCAGAATGATTGCTGGGATTTGATATATGTATGTATGTATTTATGTATGATTTGGGACGGCTCACGAAAATCAACACATTCAATTTGGACTCTATGATGAGCTGATTATGAAGATTGATACTCCGAATTAAGCCTCATAAATGACTCATTTAGGAGTCCAAATTTTTTTTTTTTTTTTTTTTTTGGGTAACACTCAACCATACACATACCCAGAGACACACACAAACACACATAAACATACTCGTACATCATAATTCATTGAAGATTTGATGCAGCTCCGCATTGGAATGAGAATAAACTTTTATATATTGTGTAGCTACGATTAAGTGAAAATTTGAGAATGCAATTTATTGTGATTATAAAAATTAAATTTATAACAAAAAAAAAAATAACAAGAAAAGAAGAAAATTGTGTACATTTTTTTTTTTATTAAAAATATAAATTTTTTAAGAATTCGAACGGAATATGAAGAATAGATACATAAAAGCAAGCTAAATATGTTTAAGCGTACAAAAAAAAAAGAGCATAATATTCTCTAAAGACTCATAACTCATAAAAGTCATGGCAATATCATAATGTTCTGAACAAACTGCCCTTTATTGGTTTGTGGGTTTTTTTTTTTTTTTTTTTTTTGTGTTTTGTAAGTCGATTTAAGCTGTTTGATTTATCACTGCCAATTGCCAATGATTTGCAAGAGTTTAGTTCAGTTTTTCGATTCAATAAGAAATTAATTGGAACATAAGTGTTATCAATGTAAAGAGGGTGTTTAGTATTTATTTCTTTTTTAATTTTTATTATTTTTCGGGCATAGAATTCACCACACCGATGTGTCTACAGTTAATTTGTAGAGAAATATGTTTGGCGTGTCTAACATTGACTTTACTTGGAAATTTCCTATTGAACTTTCGTCAGAAAAGCATCATAAACACGAAACTCGAAAAAGAAAAAAAAAATGAAAAAATGCCGGTCTGTATTGGGTTAATACATAAATTGTATAATTTTTATGCGAGAAGTTATCACAAACATAAATCGGGATATTTGCATTGAGTTCTAAAAATGAATGCCTACTTACCAGGTGATGTTTGCTTACAATACTGCTCCGCATATGTGTGGTGTGTGCCTGTGTTATAAAAAAATCTATAAAAAAAAATTTTATAAAAAAACGTTCATATCTATTGGGTGGTAAAATTGGTTTTATTGAGCGTTTCTAGATACCGATATTGACGGAGTCGATTAAATCGCTGGGCCCTTACTCTATAGTTCGACTCGAACAAAGTTTTGCTCGGATTCGAATGTTTTATACTCTCTTATTCGAGTACCCATGCTCGTCTACTCATGCTAAACACCCTTCTTATAATAAAAAAAAAAAAAAACCGAAGTATAAGAAAAAAAACGCAAACTAATTATTACACAAAAATACAAAATAAAACATACACGCAATTAAAAATTTCATAAAACAATAAATATGTTTTCACTTGCTCTTCAATTCCAATCCATGCAAGTGAAAAGGAAAATAGATTTTTCGGTTTCTATGCTTCAAGAGGAAAATTCATAAATCAAATGCAATAGAAACAATAAACTAAATGCAAATAATTATACAAAATGAAACAAAGCAATAAAGAAAAGGAATTAAAGAATAAGAATCTCTTAACGTAAAATAGTCCAGAAAATAACAGGAAAAAAAAAAATTCGTGAAAAATGCAAGAAGAAAAAAATCCGTGAGAAAAAAGCAATTATATTATTTGCGGTTTGAAATAAAAACAAAAAAAAAAAAACATTTTTTATTGTACATATAGAAGTATATAAATACGTATATGGCTTGGTAATTTGCCTTTTTAATATTAAGTAACAATTACAATTAGAAGGTCATGAATTTTTTCATGAATTTAATTTTTAATTATTTGAAATAAGAAGATATATGAAAAACGGAACAAAAAAGAATCAAATTCTTGAACATATCCTCGTCCTCGTCCACGTCACATCACATTGTATTCATCTTGCATCGCACCGAAATACTCATGCCTATTTATTTCATAATTTACTCCATTTTTTGTACATACCTAGGTATTTTCGTATTTTATAATTTAACAAAAAAGATAAAAATTCTTTTTATTATTTCATTTCCTTTTCTTTCCCAATGCTTTTCAAACGTGGGACATTTATGTGTTAAATTTGTCATGAAAAAAAAAAAACAATGGAGGGGATCGGGGCTTTCCTTTAAACGTGTGTTTTTCTCTCGAATACCTCAATACCTCGTAAATGAAAAAGGCTAAAAAATTAATGAATGGCATTTTGTATGAAAAATTTGTACACCTTTTCTATTATCCAATATTTTCACTTTAAAGCGAATAACCCTTAAGGTGCTTCTCCACTTGCAAAGTAAAGTATTATATAAAAGTTTACCGCATTTTTGAATTTCGGCACTTCAAATTGCTCACGTAAAGGTCGCGTCCGTGTGGAAATGCCCATATGTATACTCCGATAGATCTGAGGTTAAGGGAGTTGTCTCCTTCGCGAGGCTGTTTTTGGACATTTTTTAAAAAAGTTCCGAAAGAGCTTTTTCAATTTAGTTTTTTTTTATTTTTTATTTTTTTTTTATTGTGTTAAGATGAATCACAGTTAATAAAGAAACACTTTGATTTTTATATGAGGGCGGTTCAAAAAGTACTCGGCCGTCAAAGTGAAGGCTGCCACGATTCCAGGTCTCCAAGTTGTCTGAAATGAAAAGGAAAAACGGGGTTATAATCAGTATAGATGTCATTATGGCGTGAACCTCCAAAATAATTTTGAGATTTTTTTTTTTTTTTTTTTTGACAAAATGGCGGCCATTGAAAAATTACCCATCGATTTCGGGTATATTTTTTGTAGTTCAGTGTAAAAAACAAAATTGTAAAAAAATTTATTAAAATGATGATTGAGGCTCACGCCATTCTGCATGGATTCCACTTTGTTTCATTGAAATCGGTCCAGTTGAACTGGATAAATCGTGGCAGCCAGTTCAAAAAAAGTGGTTTCGATATAAATGCGTTTAAAGTTTGAAGCAACGCAAAAATTACTTGAAAAAGACTCATAAAGACTCCCCCCGCCCCCCTCTACATAACTAAAATGGGGGTTTCATCTTCCAAAAGAATTTTCACAAATCAATTCGAAAGGGCTTGACAACTTTTGACATAAAATATCAATGGATGATGTTTCCGTTTTTTTTATTTTTTTTTTTTTTTTATTCATCTCATATCAAATATTCAGCGTCGGATATAATTCCTACATAAATATATTCATATATTCATCTGTAAACATACTTATAAACAAATAAGTTTTTACCCAGTTTTTACCCATGCAAACGTGCTCGTATTCGCAATCGCTGTATATAGACATGCACATGCACATGCGCATACACACAAATACACACACACACACACACACACACACACACACCACACACACAAATACACACAAGGGCGTAGAGAAAAATGTTTGAATTAAGTTTTTCTTTTTTTTTTTGCTTTCTTTAATATAAAAAAAAAATCTAAGACATTTAATACATTTATCGTAGATACGTAATACTTCATAGATACATTTACATTAAATGATGAATGATGAAAAAATGTTTAAAATGTTATTTTCTTTTATTTACATTAGCTTAAAAGTTGTAATTTCCAATTTTATTTTAGATGTAAAAAATTGTTTATTTTTTCTTTTTAATTTTATGGAAAAAATCTCATCGTTCTCATTTTCTATAATTTTTCAATGTAATAAATATACATACATATATATATATATATATATATATGAAAAAGCGAGTATAAAAAATGAAATAAAAGGAGAAATACATATTCGAAATTTGGTGCCATTCGAGTCAGATCAGATCAGGGAGTCATTGACCCAGCAAAGCACGATACTTGTTTGCACTCACACATTTACAAAAAATCATGCTACCCCTGCAAGCCGGATACGCGTATTAAATGTAGTTTAAAACCCGTATCGATGCGCGTATTCTCTCAGTCAAACGTAAATGGGCGAACATAGATTTATACTTATTTAACTTGTGCACGTGTAACAGCTGTCGCACTCCCCAGTAGAAAATATCCCGCGGACATCCGCGAGGATGTCCTCGTGAAAATGGGAGCCGCACCACCTGCCTTCGTAGAGGATGCGCGCGGTGATATTTCTACACGAATGTTATTACGCTTCACCTCGGACGAGTTCATTCGCATGGCAGCGGGAAAGTCCACAGGACGCGCTGCATGACATGTTCATCGGGACGGAGCCGGTACGAATAATCACTTCGCTCCGTCTCGATGACGCTATCCTGCTGAGCATTTCACTTGGCTGTCCGCTCTGAAAGGCGCGACACAATTTTCTGCTGGGGCATTACAGGGCACACTCACACATGCTAATGATTTTATTCGAGAGAGTGAGAGAGCTGCTATACGTACACAAGATAAGGTACACAAGTATAAATCTATATTCACCCATTTACGTTTGACTGAGAGAATACCCGTATCGATACGGGATAATCCTATGGATGTTATATTTTTCTCTTATGTACATTGATTTGATATGTGTATTGATTTGTGGATTTCAAAACAATATTTAAAAGTTATTCAAAAAAGGCTTGGAGAACAAATTCCAATTCATTTTCCTAACGAAAACAGATTAATTAAATTACTTATTTTTTTGAATCATAGGGCAACACTCTAACAAAAAATATGTGGGGCTTACACGGCACGTCAGCTGTCAATAACAAAGCAAGATAATTGGCGCTTAATTTAAAACATCGATTCGCGAATTGCATTGCGCAATATTCGCATTTGCATTGGCATTTGCGAATTTCTACAAAACAACATTCGTAACATCACTAATGTGTATTATAATCCAGGCTTGTGTAACTATACGCTCTCCTTGTTTTTCGTCTCTCGTTAATTGATAAATTCGAACGATGTAACGTGGCGGTCCGTACATTTTCCCATTAAACTTTTTATTTCTGCAACTATATTTAAAAATTTGAATGCAATAATACTTATTGAACCCTTGGCTATCACTTATCCATAAATTGTATATATTCGTCAATTGGAAGAGCAGAAATTCGGAAAAATGTAACTACATCTCCAATATCACTTCCGAATTTTGTAACGTGTCAGTCCACTTTGAACCCTTATAGCTTTTTTACCTTTCACATTATGAAAATACTTCCTTTACACAAAATTTGAAGTCTTAGAAGATTTGTTATATGCATAAAAAAAAGTAAGACCCAAAGTTGATTTTAAATGAGATAAATCACAAAAAAAAAAAAAACTGCGTACGAATGTAACGTGGCAGTCCGTGTTTTTTACCATATACATAGACTCGATTTATTTTCTAGCATGCTATATATTTTTATTCAAAATGCTAAGAATTCTTGAGAAAAGAAAAGTTGATATGAGATGCAAAAATATAGTTTTTTAATATGATTTATTTCAAAAATGTACATGATCGCTCTATTTTGTTGTTGTTTTTTGGTTTTTTTATTTTTTTGTTATTTGGTTTTTTTGGTTTTTCGTGCATATCCAAAACAGGGGTCGGTTGGAAAAATAATTGTAAAAGTTGGCGTTACATTTAAGCGGCTGGGTTGAAGTGCCTCCGTTGTAAAAGATTTCCAGCAGATTCAGCAGCTTTTATGTTTCCCTCACATCCTTTGCGTGTGTAATTGTTGGACGTGGTTTCACATTCACATTTCGAAAGCTTTTGTTCTTAACTCCCATAGGCGGGATTTTCACCAAAACATTTCGATTAAAAAAAAAAGCGTTTTGTTTCATACCCTTGGGGCCTACCGGGCAAACGAGTTGAAGGGCCCCCTATACTATATGCTTAGGATGCCATTCTATATGCCGTATCTTGAGGGCCCACCGGGCATTGGCCCGGTTAACCGGTGGGCCAGTCCGGGTCTGCGGGGAAGTGAGATGGGTGCTTTTCTTTTTTTCCCCGTGTGTCCATCGTTTAAAAAAAATTTCTTTTTTATCGAAATTTCGTACCTTGAGTCGAGCGACATAAGCGTGCCTATTCCAGTATTTAGTCGCCGTAATATTGTCGTCGTCGTCTCGAAGTACCTATTTTCGTAGTCGCCGCAAGAGTCGCTTCTTGTCGTTTTATGACGCTAGTTATTTTGATGAAGACATGTCAGCGAGCAGTGCAATGAAAGTAAAAAAAATTAAAATCAACTTCATTAATTAGTAAGCCCGCTTAAAAAAAAAAAAAAAAATCCCCCAAGTTTGGCAAAAGGTTTTCAAAAAGGAAAAAATTCCCAGCAAATTTTAAGGAAGAATAAGAAGCTATATAGTCAAAATTAAATTCGCTTAGTTCACATGAAGACACAGACATCCATTCTTTGTCTTAAATGCTCCTCCGGAAATTAACTTGGATTTCCTCTTCATTTCATTCTCTTCAAATGTTTTTTTGCTCTTAAAACACTGTCTCGCAAATAAATTTTCATAAGACAATCTTCTATTTTTCAAACTGATCAAAAAGTGCTTCCGATTTCTATTAAAATTAATCATCGTCGCGGAGAACTAGTACCGTAATACCGTAATATCTATTAAGGGGCGACAACTACCCCCGGTTTAATCAGGGAGACAAAACGCGTGACGGAGATGGCATGCCTTTCATGTGTTTCCTTCCAGTGTCTCTCTTAATCTAAACGGGGACTACCATTAGAGGCCTGAAGATCTCGATTCGATCATGTGCTTCGTCTTAAGGCGCGCACACATTAAGAACTGAGCTTTCCGGAAATCTTTTTTACCCCTATACATAGCAACCCCACATTTGAATTTGAAAGGATGTTGATCAGGAAAAATTTTGTAGAGCCTGGCGAACATTAAGGATGAATTTACTTTTAGGCCCACGTTTAAACAAAAATGCCACAGCAGAGATAGGTTTAACCTTAATGAAGCTGCTTAATTTTTTATTTTCATTTTTTTTTTTTATTTTAGTGATTTTTTTTTCAGTTTGCAAAGAATCAAGTTTTCGTTGATACTGCGTGTCTTTTGAGTTTGTTGACAAAAATCTAGGTATATTTATTCATACATAGAAAATGTATATTTACATATATGTATGTACCTATATTAAGGAATTCTTTAGCTTATGTTAAAGCTCCAAAATTCTAAGGGGTTCTCCTCTTTTTGGGGAAAAAAGCGAGCGAGTTTAGTTAGATTAAATTTAAAAGTAAAAAAAAAAAACTTAATTAATTAAAATTAAGTATTGTTGGCATTCCTTAGCATTAACATCAATCTGTAAAATACGATACAATCATTTTTGAATTGAAAGGTGCTAAATTTATTTATCACTAAAATGGGTTGCGAGTTGTGACAAGTCTTAGGTTCGAGTTCAAATAAATATAATTGATCAATTAAAAGAAACACTATAATAAAAGATAAAAATCAAAAATTTTTCTTTCATTGACTCAAAGAAAAATACATATGCAAAAAAAAAAAAAACAAATTACTATATGCATCTGTACTTAAATTTAAATTTAAAAATTCCGGTAAAAGCTGCCATACTTTTATTTTTAATTTATGGATTCATTGTTGGCGCTGGAATAGCGTAGGGGATGCGTGCTATGCTCTTGATCCCAGGGTTCGAGGTTCGATTCCGGCACAGGCGAAACGGGGTGTAAATTTCCAAGCCTAGCACAAGTTTTTCAAAAAATCGCATGTTAGTGCCTGTAGTGCATGTAGTGTGTCCCCACTACATGACAAGACATACACTCACACAAACATAAGAAAACCTCCTTGGTATCACAATGGGCCGATTAACGGCCTAAGTGGCAGCCACTTCAACCTACCTATCTACCTAGAGATTCATTGAGTTTTGTAGATTTTACAAAATGAGAAATGAACTGACCAAATTTGAACGGTGCCGTGACATAAGACCCATGGACTTAAGGCCAAAAATTGGGTTTGGCCTTATGTCCGAAAACAAGAAAGCCATAAGCCCGAGGTGCTTTAAGTCCGTTTACAGGAAAAACGTTTTTTTTTTATTTGTTTATTTCGCACCGCCCATTACTTCAAAGATGTCATAACTCAAACAGTGGCGTAGCGTGCCTTGGCGGGGCCCCGTACAAAATTTTTTTGGGGTCCCATAGGAAGAGTAAAGATTTCTCACAAAGAAAATAAAGTTGCATAAACTTTAAAAAAAAAAACGCGCCAATAAACCTACTATCCCAGCCGGAAATTTCACTACTTCTGCAGTAACTCCGAAGTGGTGAAAATTCATACTGCGACTACTCGCATTACTAACCCTTACTTCTAATGAAGTTTGATAGGAGATGGCCGCTAATTTCAGTACTTCAAAACTCATGTGTTATTCATTAGGCTGGCTGGCTGGCTGGCTGAAAATGGATCCAATGTGCATGATTATTTTATTTGAAAATAGGGTGCTGCTCCCTCACGGGCTGGTATACCTCTGCAGCGACCTTAAAAAAATCCACCAGAGGATCTGAATTTCTGGCTCTGCATTCTCGCAAAAACATAAGCTTCGCCAAATTACTCCGGAAAAATGATTTCCGCCGGGAGTGCAGTCTTAAAATTTTCATTATTTAAATTGCAGGTCATTCGCTTAATTTATACATTTCTATAATAATAGCTATACAAGAATATTACATACGCATAATGTCCATTTTACAAATATGCAAACTTGAAACAATTTTGAAAAAATTTTCTTATGAAAGCACTTCAAAGCTTACTTAGTCATGGCAACGCAAACAATGTTGAAAATTGGGGGAATCTTAGTGGGATTTTCGGCAATTTTTAAATCGCGATTCCTCCTAAACTAGGTGCGACCCCCAAAAACTGATTGCCGATTTGGAATTTGCGAATATTTTTGCACATTTGAAAAAAAAAAAAATGAAAAATCGCAGAAACGCACGTAAAGTAAACTTGTTCCATTTTTTTTTGTCACTTACTTGTGTGCTTATTTTATTTGTTATTGCACACGTACACAGGATTTTACCAAATTAACCGAAAAAAAGAGCAAGAACTTTAGAAAAAAAAAATAATAATAAAATAAACTATAGACAATTATTTGTCAAATATACAGATTCGTGTATCATCGGGCAATTTCTCGTCATCCGGAGAATACCGATATGTGGCTTGGCTTAAAGACTGCTTTGGCAAAATGATTTTTATTCCCTTAAATTGATAAACTCCCGAACGATTTTTGGGTGGCTCCGGTATCTTCGAAATAATCTCTCTTACTTCAATTGTATCCTCCAGTACGGTGCCTTCCTTGAGGGCTTCTTCGTCGACCCAAGGATTTATATCAATAGGTGCAATCGGTGCACCATGTAGATCACACGATCGCAGCGGCTCATCGGTCTTATCCGAACGATCTTCATACATCATATCATCGGAATTTATATCGATAACCTCGAGTTGCGTCGCACTATTATAGCACCTACGTAATCCTTTACACAAAATTTGACAGGACTTTGAAAGAGTTCGTAGTTTAGAAAACATTTTTACCGCGTTTTATAGTACGCCTTCGGAAAATTATAGCAGAGCGAAAATTTAATTTTAAAAAAATGAAAACCGCTTCCAAAACTGAATTGTTTCGAGACGTACAAATTGAACATTCCTTGTTAAATTTCTTCCGCCAGAAAAAAAAAAAAAACAAAAACTGAAAGAACCAAAACGCAAAGGTCTCCTGATTTATAATTTCCTCACAAAATTGTTAGGAATATTTTGGTTTTTTTTTTTTCAGTTCAAACAAACGAAGACCTGATCACATCAATCGCCAGATTCTCTACGTCCTTGTCATTGTTTTCTCCATTGTCCGTGTTTAGATTAACAGACACACTGGAAGGAAACACATGAGAGTGACAGAGACGAAAGGCATTCCATCTCCGTCACTCGCATGTGTTTCCTTCCAGGGTCTCGCGTTTTGTCTCCCTGCTTAGACCGGGACATTCTTAGAAAATTCATTGATCTTCTTTCGATTTTTCTTATCTGGAACGTTATGACGTTATGACTTCCTGTCAAGATTCACGCACTGCACTGTTGCCAGATTTTTAGGGGAATATTCCCCTGAATGTCTCAAAACAAGGCCAAAATTCCCAAAATTTGAATTTTGAAATCTTCTAAAGTCAAAAACTTGCTCCCATAAAGTCCCATAAAAATTTCCCTGACCACTTCTCTGTATCTCGCTATCAATATTACTGTTATCGCAACTTTGTTGCGCACGTTGAGATGTGCCTCTTTTCAACTCATCTAGTGATATATTGATGTCCATATTCCTATTTGGATAGACATAAGATTCTAATGCGTCTCTCAATAAAATTCGCAGTTCATTTTCAAGAAAAATTGCATGCAAATTAATTGATTAACTTCAATAAAAATACTCTGAATAAATTCGGATGTTTGCATTTTGAGTGTTAATTAATGCATTTCATATTTTACTTAATAGTGGTATTCAAGCAGCTTTGGAAATTGAAGTGTGCAAATTTTGAACCAGCAAATTTTGCCCTTTTGTATGAACGACCCTGCGAATAACGAGTGCAAATCTTGTGCGATTAGACACATGGCGCAAATTTTGCCCATCAAAATCGATTTGCAATATTTGCCCGGCCGCTGAATTTTTTTTCCATACAAACAAATTTGCACAAACGCAAAATTTGCGAGGGTGCAAAAATTGCACACCTGCTTGAATCCCACTAATGTGTTTTAAACTTACATAAAACTGAAACAACATATAATGCGTTCATTTTTCATATGAAAGTGGAGCCTTGCTTTTCGAAGCGGAAGGAGTTCAATGAGTATTTTGCATGGGTATTATTAAAAAAAAAAAAAAATACGGAATACGAAATACGTATGTTATACGTAATTTTTCCAACCCAAAAAAAAAATTACGTATACGTCGAATAAGTGGGGTTTTTTGTTATATTTTTGTCGAAAACACCGGTTGCCTGCATTTTTCTGTATTGGTGTCTGAAGCAAATTTGTTGGTCGCTAAAATATCTACAACTTTCCCCAAGACAGTAAAGCGATATTCATAACGATTCAGGACGAATTAGCATTTATTGCTTCGAAGACTAAACATCCGCCAAATTCGGTCGGATTCACTATAAATAACCAATTTTTCGCGTTAGCCAAAAACCCGATTGATCTGACTATATATTTTAAAAAATCCAGTGAAACCATTTTACTGCCATTTAAGACTCTCGTGAGCACTATGAAGGAAGCAGTCAGATACTTTTGCAAGATTCCTAATAAATAGTTAATATATATAGGTCATCCGTATGCGTATTCCAACCAAAACTAAAATCGCTATAGTTCGAACCGTTTTTAGAACTTGTCGAATCCCGTGATTGCAATTGTGGTTTTAGTTCAAGAAACTAAAATTGACATATAATTTTAGACTATATTTCTTCGATTCGCCCATTACATTTTATCGAACAAGCAAGATAATTTCATGGTCAACTCAAGCTTAAAAACGTTGAAGTACGTATATTGTTTGGTGTTGATCCCAATGAAATATTACTACGTACGATGAATCACAGCATGTTTCTTTTAGTTTTAATTTAATAGCTGAAATACTGTTGACGTGCATTTTTCATGGTTATTATGTCATACAAAGTCGTCAAAATATTTCATACTTCAAATGTATGCGACATTTATAAATTCGGACAAGTTGCAATTAAATTATTTGTAAGTCCTTATAAGAACTAAAACGAGATCGATTCCTTAAGTGCTGTACATTCATTTGAAGATAATAACAGTCATTTGAGAATGTTGAAGTAGAAAGGAATGCATAAATTTCGAGTTCATTTTTCTGAAGATTTTCGAATATCTAAGCTTATTTCTGAACAAAACTACATTTGAGCAAATAATGAATGGGAAAAAGAGATCTGAACTCAGTATCTTTTAGAGTATCGTTGGATCCGCATATCCGAGCTGCAGGATTGCCTTCGTACCTTGACTATCCGGCACGCAGCAACTTTCCGGTTCCTATTAAATAGCTTAATATATACCCTCGTACACTTGTGCGCATCTGGTGGCGTTTCAGATTGATCAACGCGTTCTTATTGAACAAGATTGAACTAGAGTACCCCGAACGTCCCTCGCCTACAACTACCGTGTCGCTCGTTTGTCTTGTCGCATAATATGAACGACGACAATTCACTATCACGCAAAATTTGCCAAACGAAATTGAGGAACGCGTTGATGAGATAATGTGCAGCACATTACTGTTCAACTCGTGCTTCAACGTTGTTCGCAACGCAACGCAACTTGAGCCTCGTAAACTTGATCGGGCACGCGTTTAAGAACGGTTGCGCAACGCGCTTTTTTCGTTGGTTGATTGAAATTGAATGCCTCGTACACTAGCGTTGAACAAGTTGAGGAACGTATATGTACGTGCGTTGATGGCGTAGTGGACGAGGGGCATAAGTAATTGTTAAAACAGCTAATGAAGTAAAATTTCTGCATCTCAGGCACCTATGTATGTAGTTTTCGATATTCAGTCCTATTCTAAATGAATATTTCCGGGGAGTTTTTTCCCTAAAAATGTTTCTCGGCATAAAAAGGAAGTATTTGAAGCGTCAATAAAAGAAAGTGATGAACTTTTCTTGAAAATTTTCCAAGCTCTTGCTCCTTTTGTATCCCCTTCCCGGTGTGCTTAGAATGAGAGAATTGTTATTTTTTTTAATCCGCACGCAAAAACTCCTCGGAATATTTAGAATCGGGCTGACCGAGCATAATTTGAATGGAGCAGTCTACATAAAATGAAACTGCGCAGAGAAATGATAAATATTTATTTCTTTGTAACAATTTAATATCTTTATTTGAATGCTTTACGATAATGTGATAGTGCAGTCGCAATTCACGGAAGAATAAAAAAAATCACGCCTCTTTGGAAACCGATAATTTGCAAAAACAAAACAACAAGAAAGTGCGAACACTCTTAGGGAAAGTATAAGAGTCATTGAATAAAATATGAAACAAAAAATGCATAATATTCTCGGCTGATGAATTGGCACGATCTCAGTTTATCCGTTCATGAATTGCAATCATTTAGAATGAAACTGCATAAATTAGAAACTTTAAACATGGATATTTCAATAACAATCGAAGTCTTTGAACGACTTTTGCGTCCAACTGCGACATGTTGAAATATCAAATGCAGATGAAATGCACTGTATTTGGAGTCCGTAGCATATTTAGTCATCTCTCGGCAGAGGATAGAATTGTATCAATTCTTTTGAAATTTCTTGAGCTAATTCCATGGACGATGCAGCTAAAACGCGACGCGACATTATGTCTAATGCTCCACCGGCAGGGTCGATTACTACACCGCCAGCCTCTCGTACGATTAGATCGCCGGCACACATATCCCAGGCATGTAAACCATATTCATAATTAGCATCGGCCGCTCCAAGTGCTACCATCGATAAATTCAATGCAGCCGAGCCCGAAACGCGTATACCATGAGCGCGTGCAGCGATTTTTGCGAAATTCTCATTTACGACTTTCATCTTTTCGGGATCACGTGTTGTACCGAATTCGCTAGTTATCAGCGCTTTGGATAATTCTTTCTGTCCGCTCACTTGTATGCGACAGCCATTGTAGAAAGCACCTTGACCACGACGTGCTGTAAAACGTTGCTGAAGCATTGGATTATATACGATTCCGAGTTGCGTGACCTTGTCAATGACGAGCCCAACTGAAACGCAGGAATGCGGATAGCCGTGTACAAAATTCATTGTACCATCGACAGGATCAATAATCCATGTCGGATCGTTCGTCAATGGATTCGGTCGACCTGCCGAGCTCTCCTCTTCTCCAATGAACCTATTAAATTGAAGCGGAAAATTTACAAAATCCATTTAAATTCATGCTATGTACCTACTTATGGCTAGGAAACTCTTTCCGCAATCCATCAATCAGTAATCGCTCAACTTCTTGATCCGTTTCAGTGACCAAATCGATATCACCTTGTTTTTGCACAAACTCCTTGCGAGTGGCATTGCGTTTGGCTATGATCTTAAACGTAATCCGATATTCGCCTACAGGAACTTCAAAAAATACAAACATCAACCTACCTCACCAGCTTTGTCAACCAATGACGATACGACCTCAAAACATTTGTCCAAATCACGATCGACCGCGTCCCCCATGTTTGCACTTTTGCAGTCAGCAAAACAGTTCACTTGTGCTCCTGGTTTCCAACTTATCTGAATCGAACTGCGGCTAAACTTGCTATATTTGCTTCTGAAGGGAAATTGTAGTTTTTAGATAGCACTGCAATATATATTAAAAAAAAAAAACAAAGATTTTCCCAGAATGTTTCCTTATCTTTTTTGAATTGTGATACTTAAGTTTGTTTTTCCACTAATTTAATTAAAATGCTTTGTCGTTATGAGCAGTGAGATACACACACACACACAGACAAAGCAAAACTTAATGCGAAAATAAATAAAAAATCAAAAGGAAAAAAAACAAACTACATACCTCGGTTCCCCCAACGTCAAATACTTTCTGAAGCACCCAACCAACAGTCGTTGGGTGGAATGGCGCTTGAATACGTTCAGAGGAAACATATGTTCGTTCTGAGAGAAAATCAATACGAGCCGGCTGAGACAAAATACGGAAATACGCAATTTATAGCAATAACAATAACAAAGCTACAAATTAACAAGTAATTTTTGAAACAACAACAAAGACGATTCGAACGGCTTGCGCAATTCACTCGACTCATGCGTTGCTGTGACGTCACTGAATATGTTCGATTTAAATTATCCGGCATCTCGACGTTCAAATTTTCATGGCCTGCCATCTCTCAATTTGCAGTTACTGCCAGTGGAGACCGCAAGATGGCAATATATGTATGTCTTGCTATATTGCTTGCCATAGGTTGGCAATGAGCGAGAATTTGTTTGTTTACAGCTGAAATTCATTTTTCAGAAGAATTCGATGTGTTGACATTGTAGCGAAGAATTTGTTCGTTTCGGATATATATTTATAGCATTAGACATAATCCTTTATTAGTAAATAGCTAATTCACGAAAACAAGTTGTGACTATATCAAATTTCTCTTTGGACATTTTTGACTTTATATGCTTTTCATACTAGGTCCTGTTCCATACTAGGTGCATGTCGCCGGAGACTCGCCTTTGAATTTTCTTTTGGTGTCTCTTTCTCGTCCACACGATAGAAATAGTCTAGCACTTTATATGATTTTCAGACTAGCAGCTAAGTCTGCATTTAGACCTAAATTCTGCATTTATCCGTGAAATTAAATACATTTAGAGCACTCTAAATGCACAAATATATTCTGAATTTATGATATTTTCGCTGCAGCACTGGCGCAAAAGTACCAAATAAAATTCAATTCAATTCAATAGAAAGGGCAGCTCTCCAAACAATGCAAGTCTCAGTGCAAGTCTCCAAACAATGGCAGCACTACAGCTGTCAAATTAGCCTAGAAATCTAAAATCTATAGAACGCTATGCCATGCTCATTTTTTGAGTGTCTGCTTTCATACATTTTGATTTCTATGTGACCGATGGCACTGCGGCGCAGTGCGTGAGTGTTTCTACCTTTAAGCTGCCCACAAACGCATATAAAAATCCATCAATCGGTTGAAATCGTTTTGGTACACACGATGGATCTGTTGATGGATTTTACTTTGCGTTTATTCATCATCGCGTCAACGTCGCGCTGTTTACTCTTCGACGTGAGCAACGAAATGAACGAAAGTCACACGAACTGAAACGAAGTGATACGAAGGAGAAGCAAAAATGCCGAAAACTGTAAACAAAGCTACAGACACGCAATTTTGCGTCGATTTCAAGTAGTTGATGGATTTGTATATGCGTTTGTGGGCACCTTTAGTGGAACGCGGCAACGTATCAGCTGTTTAAAAAAAAGAAGCGTGCGATTTTGTTTTGTTTTACAGATTGGCTCCTCATGCCAAACGTATCACGTATTGTAATTCATGTCACTGAATTCTATTCGCCATTATACAGAATAATTTGAACATACGCATAAATGACAATAACCTAATTTGCATGTAATTCACTTTGAATAACTATCCGAATTATGTCAAAATCGGTGTCTTCCCTAATTTTTATCGAAATTTATCGAAAACAGAGTAAGAAGAAGAAAGAAAAACCAAACGCCCAGCTGGAATTTATCGTATGCATGACAAAAGAGACCAATTCGTGCTCTTACCAATGACCTTGTAATAAAAATATCATGGAAGAAAGCTCGAGATGTGCTAGACAGTTTTCATCCCTGCGTCTTTCCCATAATAGAAAATTGTTTCATTTGTCGAAATGATTACGTTACAATAGCGACATACAGTTCAGACATTTCGATACATCGGCAAAGTGCGGGATCAATTTCGCTGGGATGTTGCGTTTTACAAAAACTAAAAACGAATACGAATTCGATTGAACGGATAATTCGCGAGCGTATTCAGGCGAATCACTAATTCACATTGCCGTCTGAACCAGCTTATCCGTCTAGCAAAGCACGATATTGTTTGCACTTATCGACATGTCTTAACGTAAATCATGCGTACACAGTGTCAGTTACGGTTTCAGCTGACTCGCAATTACGTTGGCGATTGCGAGTGTTGAAATTTATCAGCGGAAATATCTTTTCACATGATATCATATAAACGATTACTGAACGTCTGATTGCGATTTTAATTTTCGCGCAGACGAATTCATTGTGGCAAATCCGAACCTTGCTATTGCCGTTGACCGCTTTCCCGTTCTTTTCTTATAACAGGCTTAAAGCAGCGTATACTTAAAGATAATTTGCACTACACAATATAACGTAAAACGCAGTAATAGAAGGCTGATCCGTCCGTCACGTTACTGGGTTGAATCAGCTGACACGTCACATTACGATTGGCGATTGCGCAGTGTTGAAAATTTATCAGAGAAATAATATTATTCACATGTGTCATCATATGAACATTAACTGACGTTTGATTGCGATTTTATGATTTGTCGACGCCACGACATCGCACGATCATTGTGGAAACTCGTCGCAGCACCGCTGTGCGTTTTGCGTTGCGCGCTTGCGCTCCGCGTTGCGTTTTGTGTCCTATATAAACGAGGCTTAAACAGTAAGTTTGTTATTAAAAGATAATTTGTACTTCCCAATAGCTAACGTATAAACGCAGTAATAGAAGGCTGATTGCGAACTCACTCCCGATGGACTCGGAATCATTTTCTAGCCGAAAACCTTGAGTTGGGTTGTGTGGTGAAAATTTTCTTATATTAAGCTTTTCACCCATTTATACGGAAATCGACAGAAATTGATATAATTGTTTAAAAAAAATATTTTTTTTTTTCTGTGTATCTATTTTATATAATTTGAGAAAATGATTGGTAATCATTGATTACGTATAATTTTGTGGAAAAGATACATGTTTTGTATAATCTGTTTAAACTTTTCTTTTGGCAACACTGGCTGACATGCGATGGACTGCTGTTAACAGCTAATCAAACAAAATGTTTTGCTTTCTATTAAGGAGCGCGAAAAGCCGCGGCGACTTTTTATTACAAAATCTATCGAGTGTACGAAGAAATAAGTCTCTCCAACTATTGCACACCACAAAAAGTAAGTTTAAAAAGTCCCGTATAATTGGACTGTCGTTAATTACGTTTTTTAACTTTTAGATCTGAATCACGGCGAATACGAATGGCAAGACCCCAAAACCGATGATGAAATGTAAGATGTGATAAATTACGCTTTAAAGGTTCGTCTGTTGATATCATCAATTTCTGTTTAGTGTACGCGTTACATTTATTGATAAAGATGGCAAACATACTGAGGTGAAAGGCAAAGTGGGTGATAATGTTCTATACTTGGCGCACAGATACGGCGTTGAAATGGAAGGTGCGTTTGTTTGGCATACATATATTTACTTTATGCACGTTTCTGGGATTTCAATAAAATAGACGAGACACCCAAAAACTGATGACCATTCTACGTATTTATACCAGATTTGAGCGAAATCCCAGAAACGGTAAATAAGGTAAATTACCTACTTATGTTCGAAAATTTTTGTTCTTACTCCAATCACAAAATCGAC
This sequence comes from Chlorops oryzae, assembly GCA_020466095.1. Classification (NCBI taxonomy): domain Eukaryota; kingdom Metazoa; phylum Arthropoda; class Insecta; order Diptera; family Chloropidae; genus Chlorops; species Chlorops oryzae. The sequence goes on along the minus strand of CM035806.1, from coordinate 156,314,348 downwards.
ACAATTTACAAACTCGCATTTCTCGAACCAACATCCAATCTCTTTTGAAGACCTGCTGAATCAATCAGTAAAACAGGTGTTGGTTTTGCTGCAGTAAAATGCAGTGGAAAAATGAAAAGAAATGCGTTGAGAGTGCTTGAATTGTGCCGGTTTTGTAGTGATTGGCGGATTGGTAATATATTAAACATTTTCTTCATCGTACGATAGGGGCATGTGAAGCGTCTCTCGCCTGTACCACGTGTCATATTTATGTTGGAGATGATTATTTAGATAAATTACCCATGGCATTGGAAAAGGAGGAGGATCTGCTAGATATGGCTCCATTCTTGCGCGAGAATTCAAGACTTGGTTGTCAAATAATTCTTCAAAAAAGTCTTGATGGCATCAAACTCGAGCTTCCGAAAGCGACACGCAACTTTTATGTCGATGGACATAAACCAAAGCCACATTAGCCTAGAATTGAACCCTTAGTTCAAATCGTTTGTTATTCTAGTCTTTGTTGAAGAAAAAAATTATGTTATATGAATGTTTTATGCGGGCGTGAATAGTATATTTGCAATGCAAATTCCTAAAGCTCGCAATAAAAATTTTAAGACCAACTGATTTTGTTATAAGGGGACATATAGCACCTACAAATTTGCAAAAACTCAAATTTTTCTTTCCGGGTTCGGAATACAGTAGACACCCACAAAAGTTAACCCGTTTGTTTTTTGGACTTTACTTTTGTAATTTGTTAAACTTTAAGCTATAATATCTATATATAGCTGAAAATGGAAACGCTATTAAAAAAAAAAAACAAAAATATGTTGACATTCACAGTGGGTGCTGAAGTACTATAAAGCCCATGCGAGTATGTACATTCGTTTATTTTTCGGATCTCCGCAAATTCGCCAACGAGCTGCAACATACATATGAATGCTTTCCCATCACCAGTGGCGTGTCCAGAGAAATCTGCTTTGATGGCTGTATATACTTTCACAGTGGTTATTTGATAATTATAACACATGACCCAATTGAAATTTTGGGGGATGGCTAGAGAAGCTTTGAGAATTAAGACTTGGTTGTCAAATAATCTTCAAAAAAGTCTTGAAATGGCATCAAACTCGAGCTTTCCGAAAGCGACACGCAACTTTTATGTCGAATAGTGACATAAACCAAAGCCACATTAGCCTAGAATTGACTTAGTTCAAATCGTTTGTTATTCTAGTCTTTGTCTGAAGACAAAAATATGTTATATGGAATGTTTTATGCCGCGTGAATAGTACTATTTGCAATGCAAATTCTAAACTCGCAATAAAATTTTAAGACCAACTGATTTTGTTATAAGGGACATATATGCACTTACAAATTTGCAAAAACTCAAATTTTTCTTTCCGGTTCGAATACAGTAGACACCCAAAAAGTTAACTTTGATTTTTTGGACTTTACTTGTGTCATTGTTAAACTCTTAGCTATAACTTCTATATAGCTGCAAAATGGAAACGCTTAAAAAAACTATAAATATGTTCAACATACACAGTGGTGCGAATACTATAAAGCACTATGCGAGAGTACATTCGTTTATTTCATCTCATGACAGCGCCATGCCCATCACGTATTAATCGTTATTCACAACTGCTCCTTAAAAAACAGAGGAACTACAGGGCACGGCTAAATTCGAACTCCAGCGATCTCAGAGCCCTTACTCTGTAGTTCGACTCGAACAAAGATTTGCTCGGATTTGAACGCTTCATACTCTCTGGTTCTGGTGGAGTGGTTGCCATTGTATTTATAATAAAGCTTATTTGAAAAATATAGGTTATCGAGTGCCTTTGGGGTGCTTCCAAAGACCGGGTTGGATAATTGTAAGACACTAAAAAAAAATATTCCCAAAACCATAAAAAAAAAGACACAAACAATGTGAAGTTCTTAAGTTCGTTTTTATTTTGAAACATAGCTCCAATTTTAAATAACAAATTGTAGCGCAGACATTGAAAAATTTTACCATTTAAATGAGCATAAATTTTCGTAGAAATTAATTTTTGCTAATTAGAAAAAAATTATATAAGAATAGTCTAAAACCAAATAAGCTACTTATGATAAAAATTTACCTTAATAGTAAATTATCAGAAAGAAATGAAGAACAAGCAGCAGATTACAAATTTATATAGATAAAGATATTAATTGTTGCAGAGCCCGGTCGATGTTTTCAAATTGTTTTTATTGTGATAGCAAAGCCGACCCTACACTTGTTGCCAACCGCAATCTGCAATGAAAATGGTTCGAAGGATAAAGTAACATTCCCAAAAGGCATTGGAAGTTGGAGATTCATTTGGAAGTGTTATCTGCTAATAAAATGAAACTTTTCCTGATAACATTCTTGGCAATAAGTATAGGACCCCGGCAGAACTCATTCAATCCACGGAAGAGAGCAAAGAAAATTTTTTTAATGTTCATAAACTAGTAAAATTTGTTTTCTTATTGGCTTACAACTCATGAAGTATACGTACGTATTTCTACGTCATTTTAAACTTAAAATTAATATATGTTACAATTTACTGTTCAATATTTTTTTTTGCATACGTGAAAAACTATTTGTCCCATTTGCAACAAATAGCCTTTGATACTATGAAAACAAAGTCGGAAATCTTTTTTCGCGTTCAATTCCATAGACTTTGCTAAACAGTTCCAGTCTAAGTAAGAGGCAACAAATAACGGGTGACAGGTCCCCAACACTGAAATTATCAAATTTGACTCCTTTAAATACAGCTTGAGGGACTCCTAAGATTTTTTTTCAAAGGACAATAATGAAGTCAGAAATTTCTTGTCCTGAAACCTAATTTATTACAATTTTACAATATTCATTGTATCAGTTTAGCACAATTTTACTTATACATCAGAGTACAAAAAGTACGATATCGACGAGAATTATTTCTCTTGGGTATGAGTTGACAAAAGTCTTGGACTTTTTCAAAAGAGAGAGTACAGAGAAAAGGAGTCTTCATTTTAATGAAACATTGTATATGTTGTTTTTGAGGTTTGAGGTGAAGGAGGGAGAAATTTATATAATCTTTCTGAAGCGATTGAAGTTATGGTCAAATAAGTTTTTGCTACAAATTCATTAATTCTACGTTCCAAAATTCAACAAACTCTTGCTAAAATGAAAGTCAAGAACACTATCATTGTTGTTCGACACGATAGGGCAATACGAGGCAAACGGCAAACGGATAAGATATAGAGACAACCACTGTTATAAATTTTAAAAATCTTACTACTTGCAGCTATTATTAGATCATAGAGGGCTTAGAACGGCGTTGAAAAATAATTAACCAACGAGTTCTGTTTTGAGTTGACCCCTCTTAATTTAAGCTTATGACTAAGTAATTTTAAATAATTACATCGACCATGACCGAGCAACACTTTTTCAAACTTAATGTGAATTTTCTTAAGCAATGAACTTATTTGGATAAAAAATTAAACAAAATCTAAACAAATAGTTAACAGCAGTCGCCGCTTAATGGAATTCCCAAAAGTACTAAGGAACTTGTTCAATAGGCGGAGAAATTCAATTAGAGAAATACACTTGCACATTTTTTTTTTTTTTTTTTACAAGCTGAAACAATATCGTTCAATTAAGCAATTATGTGTGATTCCTTTGAGCAGAGACTACTGTGTACGCATAAAAAAAGACATTCAACTAAAATACACATGAACAGGTTGAATGGAATTGAAGTTTTGCTTTATAAATAGCACAATGTCTTAAATAAAAAAGACTCCGTCTCGCCACAAGCGAGACTAATTATATTTCTTTTGGTATGAAATGTTTTTTTTTTTTTTTTTTTTTTTGCTTTCAGCACCCCCTCCCCTCGCCATTTTTGTTGTGTTTGTTTTTGTTTTTGTTGTGGTTTTGTTTTTTTTAATTTTCTGACGTACTGTTTGAATCAGATCCGACACTGTCCTTTTCATCACGTTCATCATCCTTTTCCTCCTTCTCTTCTTTCTCGCGATCTTCGGATGACTCTTCTTTCGGTGAAAAGTTTTCCCGCTTTTCTCGTTCCTTAACTGCACTAGCGGTTGTGTTTGGTGTTCCGCTTCCTGTACTGCCACCGGCCCCATTTTTCTTCGAACTCTTTTTCAATACAGCAACTTCCTTGAGTAAGCTGGACACTTTGCGATTTAGATTTTCAACCTTCATATCATTCAGACGATCTATTTCTTTCATTTTGTTCCGCATTTCATTTTCCTTTTCGAAATTTTTACCTTTAAGCTCTGTTAGCTGCAATAAAGGTACAAAGCAAAAAAAAAAGAGCTTATTTAACAGAATTTGCGGAAACAATTTTGATTTTTTTTTTTTTTTTTTTTCCAACTACAAACGGTTGAGACACACAGGCAATTAAATTGTTTCAAAACTATTTGCGAAAATCTTTAATTGATTTGATTTTCGATTACATACCAGTTTGTCCTTTTCCAAGAGTTCCTTGTCTTTGAATTGCAGGCGTTTCTCGAGGCTTGCGATGCGTTCTTTTAGATTTGTAATAGCAACAACATGGTCAGCTGAATTCGGATCGATGGTCACAACCGCTGGAGCACCAGCAATAGAACTAAGTCCGACAATACCGTTACCACTAGCGCCGGCTCCAGTGCTGCCACCACTACCAGTAGTCCCAGTTCCGCCACTTCCTGATCGCGGTGGTTTCTCTGGAAAATCTAGACCAGCACCACTCACAGCGGATATAGTTGCACCGGAAGACTTCGTTATATCTACATTTGATGATCGTGCAGGTTTCTTTGCCGATGCAGAGGATGAACTCGTCTGATCACGATATGATGAGGATTTTTCATGAGGTCTCTTTTTCGTTGCCGATATTCTGCCCTCTTGCTGTGCCTTCATTACCGCACGCTTATAGGAGCAGGTGCAAAGCCAACACAGGAGCTTGCCGTTGATCTGAAATGATAGAGCATTTTAAGACTCATTAAATTTAAATTGCATACGAAACATACGTATGCTGCTAATATGCTAATACAATTATCAAAAATGATTATACATATATATATGTGTGTGAGGAGATTATGTGCAACCTTATATGAACGCAAATTTTTTTCTCCCTTCTTCTTACAACTTTTCATTCGTGTTTAATGAACCAGAACAGCCGTTGCACATTGGTTTCACTTACAGGTTAAAAGAACTCTCTTCGTTTTTTTTTTTTTTTTATTTTTTTTATTTAGGTATGTCGTGTAAATTCACGGATGATTCGCAGAAGAAAGGGATTTTTTATTCGGATAAACTGTAAACGTTTGGCCGTTATGTACACGTACCACAACCATTCTAACGCTTTTTGGTTGTACTCTTGGCTATTTTCATTGTTCGCCTATTTGAACTTGTTTCTCTAACCTTTTTGTTCTCATCATGTTTATCAAACGCCGATCGTTGCTTGCACTCGTCGCATTGAACCGGTGGGCCATATTTCGCTTCGTAGCTTGCACACCTAAATATCGTCGCCAATGATATTGATTCCGATTACGATCGATTTCGTTCATTCGGATAATCATTTTGTAAAGTATAAAAAAAGAGAAGAAGAAAAAAATGTTTGCGTTCATAAAGGTTGCTTTTTTAAGGGATTTTGTGTTGGTTTTTCTATTATCTAATTTATTTCATACTTTTCTATGTAAATACTAATTGTAATCGAACGTTTTATTAGTTGATTGAATTTGAACTTGAAAGCACAATATAAATTAAAAAGCTCATTACAAAAATTATTACGATAAAAAGGACCTAGCTTATCTGAATCACAATTCAATGCGCGTTTGGCTTATCGAAACGGACAAATTTGAGCTGCTTAGAAAGAATGGAATTTCGATTTCATAAATTTTCTAAAACGGTTATCATATTTTTTTTATATAAGTTTCAAAGAATATGTTCAATTTTGCATAGTCAAATGGAGTTAAAAAAAAAAAAAAAAAAAAACTGCAAAATGTAAGATTAGTTATCGATTGTGAGAACACCACCGAGTTGATAAAATTTCTAAGTTCTTTACAGGGTTCTTATTTCAAATAATTTTTAAGTTACTCGAGGAACTTTTTTATATTTGTACGCAATTTCTGCTTTTCCAAGGTAAAAATAATCCCTAATCGTGTAGATAACAATTTTGTCTTCTTTGTTAACGGAACGACCAAGATTTATGCTTCTTGAGTATTTCCCGTGCGACATCCGGTGCATTGACGCTTTTAAATGGAAGACAATTGACGAAGCGTATGAACGTCATAATTAGGGCTCGGAAAAAGTGCAATAAAAATTTCGAAAAATGCGGCCAAAAACAATGAAAAAATGCTGGAAGAGTCTCCAAGCTCATGCCATGCCCCTGAAAATATTCTTAGGTCCAATAATACAGTGCGTACTTAAGAAAACCTTAAGTATCCAGCGTTTTAACAGTCAATTTTTATCCAAAACTAACGAATCTTGTTTTCAGTAGGCAACATTTAAATAATCATATGTTTTTTGTTTACATTTTTTTAAATTCGTAAAATTTCAGAAATTTCTTCATTAAATTATTTTTAAAACTTATTTAAGGAGCACTTAAAATTTGTTCTGTTAAAATGCTTTACAGACTTAAGATTTACTTAAGTGCTAAGGAGACCTTAAGTATGCACTGTAATATCGGGCCTTAATATCTTTGATTTATGCTTTCAAAACCATTAAAAATATTTAATTTTGAGAGGTTCCTTTGCATTCAATATAATTTAAAATTCAATGCAAAAAAATATTAATAAAATAGGCAAAAAGTATTCACCCCTATTATGATTTTCGACTCCTGATAGAGAATCGAAAAAGTTCTATCGTCGATTAAAAATTTTCATTTTCTAGTACAGTGAACTCCGAAATCTCGAACACCCACAAACTCGAACCCCCGCAAACTCGAACATTTTTTTTTTCACCATTGACTATTCTAAAACTCGAACAAAGTTTTCTTTTTGTTTTATGTATTAAAACACAAATCAAAATACGTTTGATTGGAATAACGATACCCTAATCGAAGAAGTGGTCGAAGAAAGTGATTCCGAAAATGAAAGCGACCGTGGTAATCAAAATGAGGAAGATCGAATAAGCAATTCCGAAGCTGTAACAGTTTTTAATAAAGCGATTTTGTGGGCAACTGCCGAAAGAGTGAGCCCAAAGAAAGTAAACATGCTGCAATCGCTGCGCGAAAAGGCCGTTTTAAATGCAGTAGCAATTAAGAAGCGACAATCGAAAATAACTTCTTTTTTTACATAAGCATGTACTTTTCAACAAAAAAATTAAAATAGTTTGAAAAAAGTCTTCGTTTTTGATTAATTTTAAATTGGAAATGGACTGTAGAAATCTTGAGAAGTTAAAAAGTTTAAGTATATTAAAATTTTCTATCAATATGCGAGTAAAGACTGAATTTAAGATAAAAAAAACGCATAAATAAATAAAAAATATATGGCGTTCCAAAACTCGAACAATTCGTTAACTTGAACAGTGCCGGTTTTATTCAGTTCGAGTTTTCGAGAGTTCACTGTATGTGGAAAATTAAAAATTTTTTGTCGAAGATAGAACTTTTTCGATTCTCTATCAGTAGTCGACAATCATAATAGGGCTGATTATGTGAAATTATCTTTTTTGGCATAACAGAAAGATTCCAAGGGCATTTTTCCATATGCATTTTTGTCATTTTTAGGGCTTTTTTACGAGCCCTAGCCATGACTTATCAGAACAGTTTCATTTGACGGTTTTCATACGTGTCATCGTCCGTGAAAGTTCGAAATAAAGAGATATGTATATAATTTTGAATATACAATCTTGCAGATAAAGCATAAATACTCATACCGATATTAATATCTTCGTACTTTATTGTTCTTGTTTCATGTACCTATGAAATGTAGCAATTTAGCACAATGTGTGTGTTTATCCTTCATATACAATATCGGAACCTTACACATTTTTCTATCAAAAGTTTTCAAGAAAATCTCTAAGGACGATGGTTTCTCAATAGAATTTTCTGCTAGTATCAAGATTGAGATTCTCTTGACTTATGCTCATTGGATACATTATATATGGGCAATTCCATGAATACTGTCACACCGGTGACACTTATTTTTTTTTTTTTAGGTTTTAGCTCATTTTAATGAAGAAAAGGGACGTGATTTACAAACATTCTAGTTTTTGAAAGCCTTTAAAAATAGTTAAGCACTGAAATTATGCATTTTTTGCTCTGAATGACTGTCACGGGTGTCACCGCTTCTCGTGGAATTTCCCATATATCACTTTAAATTTGTTCAATAATCGATATTTTCGACTTATCCCATGAAAGATTGAAAATCTAGCAGAGCAAAAACTAGCAAAAGTGTTGTTTTAATGATTCCGCTATCTAATAAGGTAAATTCACCTTCGAAAAAAATAATTTTTTTTTAATGAATTACCTTGAACATGTTTCGATTGAATAAATTGACGTTCTGTACTTATAAAGTACGCCGCGAACGCCCCTCTTAAACAGACACTTTATGGGAATGCTCTAGTATATTTTCTTCTCAAATAGTTTCCTATTAAGCGGACATATTTTTCGGTACCCGTATCTAATTTAAGCTATGGCCACAGTTCGGCTAGGAATGGAAAACTCCAATAAAAAAAAAAAGCTTCCGAAAAATCCTGACTGAAATTTCACGCGGCATTTCTGACGGCTGGCCTCAGTTCAATAAAAAAAAAATTACATCTTAATATTTTAATGCTTTTTTGTCTAAAAATGCACATCGAAGCCCAGACTTTCCTAGCAGAAATAATTGAAATTAAATTGTTTCTGGCAGAAAAGTGAGAGTTGATGACAAAATAGTTTGAAGGTTGCTTAATAATACTTACAAATATTTATTTATTTATTTTCAAAATGAAATTTGATTAATGAATTTTTAACTTACATGCTAGGAGCACTGGCAACGGAGGCCTTCGGCTTATACTTACAAATAAGTTTCCATTTTGAAATTCACACTCAAATTGAAATTTAAATCAGCTGTTTATGTCGGTCAGGGCTGTTTAGAATATTTCTATGATACCTTTTTTCCACGGCGAAATAGCCGAATAGGAATCTCCGCGGGTATTTCTTGCCGAACTGAGGCGAAGACTTTAAGAATTTTTCTCATACAGATAAAAAAAACCTGTAGGAAGTCGATTGGAATTTTAAGAAGCTTTTAATAATTTATATTGGTTCAAAGTTTGTCTCCGACTGTTATTAGTTTGTTTGTTTGTTGCGAGAAGGAAACTTAAAATTGCTTCAAGTTCTAAATTATGTTGAATCCCAGCATTAAACCTCAGAGTAACCCACCCGCAGCTCCTAAGCATGGAATCTGAAGCATATCTATACTAATTTATGACTTCTTTAATAATATAAATTACGTTTTATGTTAATTTTTCAAATTCAAATATTTCGAGATCCTATTTTCAGCATACAAAAATGCCGGAAGAGCTTTTTTTATAATTGATATTGTGCATTCAAGGTTAACGTTAAATCATTTGTCGCTTACAATTCTATGTTCTTGCACATACGCACCTCATACATTTGGAACTGCCAAAGGCCGCAACAATTTTACAGCATTCACAGGCACTCGGTTTTCCGTATTTGGTTAGACTGTGTTCACATTTTTTGCACGCATTTTGTGATTTTCTATGCCATGGATTTTCCAAAACCAAATCAAATACAAAAAAAAAAAAGCAATTAAAATGCATGAACTGCCAGGGTATATTTAATATATGCAAATGTGAAAATTTTCAAAGGAACATGTTCATATATTGCAAATTGAATTTACTTACGTTGTTTGCTGGAATTCTGAGCGGCAATAAGTACACTTGATGACTGCACTAGAGCTCGAACGACAATTCTGAAAATTTTAGTTTAAAAAAAATATAGAAATTAGAACCTTCACCATTTAAATATTATAATGTTTTTAAAGTAACAAAAAAAAAAAAAAAAATTGAATTTTATAAAAGTTCAGGGTTGTCGTATGTAACTTAATGCACTTTTGTTTGTTTGGCTTAACTGCGCATTTACAAAAATTCGTTGGCGCGTTTCTCTTTTGATTTTATTATCACAAATAAAGTCGACACTTCCCAACGAATATCGTTATTTTATTTGAAATGTTGAGCTTAATCTAATTGTTGGACTTATATACGGCTTTACCTTGCATAGCTGTTGATTCTTCGAAAGCTCTTCGAATGGATGCCTTGAAAAACACTTGGAGCACGCAAACAATACCTTTCCGCTCATACTGAGTACCACTTTTTTTTTTAAAGAATTCGATTAAATTTGGAATAGAACTGTTTCCTCTTCGTTGTTGCTAAATTTTCGAAAAACGATAAGGTGTCAAAAGATTCTAGATTATGGTCCCTGAACCGACAGAATTACCAAGACTTTCTTCGTTGACAGCTCAAACCAACATGGCGTCAGTAAACGCGATGGAACAATCGATAGTTTCGACGTTTTCAATTTTTGAGCACTATCGATACATTTTCGTAATATCGATTTCTTTTATAACAGGGAATCCCCATATGCAATTTTTCTTCGCGTGTCATATATCAAACTCCAGAAATTGCAAAAGGGAACCGCTCAATTCAGAAAGTGACCTTTTACATTAGGGCCCTTTATACGGTCATACATGTTCGTGGATTTGTTGAGTATGATCAAAAGTATGAGTGTGTAAACGCAAAAAAACCAAGTTCTACGACATGCTCGCCGGTTTTCAAAAAAATTTAATTTTTCTGTCTGTGTGAGGAACAAGCTTTCTAATGTAAATGGCTGCATCATGCACACATTATATATCTAACATATCGTCGATAATAAGTGCTGCAACAAATGCGCGTGCCATCTTTTCTCGCTGAAAATTAGAACGAAATTAAAGGTGAGATGACACTACGTGTGCAATTCACATATAATTGCTCAAAAAAATGTGTGACACATCTGAAAAACAATTGCACACATAACATTTTCTCGCAAAATATATGGACAAATCACACATTTTGATTGCGCAATGTTACTAGGTTTCGTTTTTAAAAGATTTCAATGAAAATAATGTCAAACTTTAGAGATTTCAGCAGATTGTACTGTATGAGGAAACAGTTTCACGTGTACATATTTTTACAAAATGTTTGTGCAGTTGAAATTTGGGTTGATTACATTACGCGTGCAACGCACACATTTTATTTGTAAAATATTGTAAGAATTATTTTGAGCAAACAAATTATTCGTCGATTTCATTACGTGTGCAATGTTTATGACGTCAGTGAGCAAATATTCGTGCATTGCACACGTAGTGTCATCTCACCTTAAGTTTTATGACATGTTCGTCCATGTTAACACAATAAGTTTTTTTATGACACACTTTGCATCATGCTAAGTTCGTGAACATATATGACCGTATAAAGGTCCCTATTAGGGCAACTATTGCCGGCAATTTTTTGGTTTCTAGGCGAATCAAAGCGCGGTGATGTAGAGAAACTACCCTCCGCACTTCATCTCGCAAATAAACCAGAAAATTTGCGGCAATAGTTTCCCTAATGTAAAAGGGCACAACGTAAACAATATATGCCGTGCAATATTGCCACACAGAAATTTCAAGCAATGAATTTGGCAATGAACGCAATTTTGTTTGTTTAATAGTCGAAACCCATTTTTTCGAATAATTCGATGTATTCGCATCGAATCGAAGTTGTATGTTCCGGATGTTATGGAACTAAATTTTGGTTCGAAACTTTTCAAAACTTTCAGTTAGAATGAATGCCATTGTAACGTCAAATATGAAATTCGGATTTCCAAAGTCTATACTTTCTGTCATATAACATGTAAAAATCAAGCATTTTTAACCAATAACAATAACTGTTAGTGGTATTAATACCGATATCGGTAGTTTGATAATTCGTCAATTGGCGCTTTGGTTTGTCATACGAGTATACACAACTGTGAGACGCCACACAGTGGTTTGGCTTCATATATTTTTGGAAAAAAATAGAAGGAGTTGTTGTAGAGCAATGAATTTTGGTACACCCATTGCTATAGGTGAAATTAAGAAAATTTGAAAATTTCATCCATATCGGCCACGCCCACCTCCCATACACCACCAAAATCTTTTTGCATATAAAACTTTTATTTTTGCTCGGATTGTCATAAAATTATACACAAACCTTAAATACGACAATATAAACACATTCTGGAAGTTCCATCGAAATCGGCCACGCCCACCACCCACAACTGAATTCCCCACCACCATTCCCAAAATGTGAACAACTTCTTGAAATTATTGCAAATAAGAAATACAATTTTTAATTTATTCGGCTATCATTTCAATTACGACCGGATCTAATTCCAAGGTATTTTTAGAGGGTTGACGTCTTATAAAAGTAATATAAGGATCCGAAGTTGCCATTAGCCGACAGAAAACGTCTTCATTCGTAGAGACTCTGTCACATTTCCTGGAAAACATCAGTCTGTATTTTCGGTAATCCTTGTTTCGGGCCTCTTCGGCTTCTTCAGATAGCATTCCTATTGGAAGAACTGCGGCGTCCATTATTCGTTGCCCATGTAGTAAAATCTTATGAACCGTCACAGGCATAAAATACCATTCATAATTCTAATGTCAACAGCCCCCTAAAAGTATGCCCCATTTTTTTTAAACAATTTTTTTTGCAAGTATTTTTTCATTTAAATTGGAATAACTCACTGGAAGGCAGCTGTCGGCAAAAATTTCTTTCAGATATTGAAAGATGACATCTCGACCTTTCATTTTTATATAGGTAGAGCACAAAGGTAACTTATTTTTTTGACCATAAAATTGATGTTTAGAAAGCTGCCTGTTACATTGCTCATAACTTCAAAAATTCTTCATGGATTGATTAAATTTTTTTTATATTTTGACGATAAAATGCTACTTTTTCATATAAAACCAACAAAAGGAGCCATCAAAACAACATAATAAGAAAAAAATGTTGCTTTATATTACCAATATTTTCATGGTTTTAACATAGGTGAAAAATGTTTTCTGACTTTCAATAACTTTATTGAGGATAAAAATTTCCTTTTCGGAAAAAAATATCATGAATTCTTCTTATTGAAACAATGCTTAACTCAGATAAAAACATCAAACGTTGGAATAAGGTACTTCAAAAAATGCATTTTTTCCGCAAATAAACCACTGTGCGCCATTCACATTATTGAACTTAATTTTGTCATAAGCAAACACAGCCAAATTAATTGGAGTTTTCTTCGTTTGAGCGATGTAATTTTTGGTCAGAGCTACACGTGCATGTCCAAAATAGCGCTGCATTCCTACAAAAGAGAACTTCACAACGACTGGTCGTCATGGCGGAAAAAAGATTTAAGGGACGTATAGAGCCCACCATACAGCAACTGTATTTTAAAAGAGCAGTACTGCCAGCAGTTACTTTTATTCTATTTTTTCCATATAATAAATTTTTTATGTGTAAATGCATTCGTTTTCCGGTATTAATTTTTCATCGATATTCTTACCTTTCGGCTCTTTAGATTCTTATCAGCTTATCTTTTTTTTTTTTTTAAAGAAAATTCAACTGCTGCCATAACGTGTTTTCGAAACATGTTCCATACTCTCAACCACACAACCTAAAATGCTAACGAATACTGAAACTCAGGAAAGATGAATCTCTGGTCTAAATAGGATACTTCGCAAATCAAATTAACAGAGTCATCAATAGTTTGCTTCTTCAGGCTTAAGCGCCACATAAACATGCAGTCTGACTGAATTAGTCGGTTAATTTGGTTTAACGAATAAAAGCATATGTTTTTAACGCATTCACGATTATCGATTGATGCAACAGTCAATCAAAATATCACATCATTCGACGTATCGTGTGTAACAAACGATTTGATATACATCGGTGGACGCGAAAGCGTCAGCATACACAAAAACGAAGAAGAGGAAGAAAATGTACAAAATACTCGAGAGTCAGACACACGGAACAATGTTTTGAAAACATCCCTTTTGACGTCTCTTTTCTTCGCACGTCTTCTACCAGATTCGCTTATTTTCGCTCTAGCTCTTCTAAATTAGGAGATATCGGCGTTTAAAGAGCGAAAAAAAGCGAATCTGATGATCACCTGGGAAAATTCCAAAAATATGAATTTTCATAGGAAATTTTTAGAAAACCTTTAAATGCCGATATCTCCATAAATAAAAGAGCTAGAGCGAAAATAAGCAAATCTGGGATCACCTGGGAAAATTCCAAAAATATGGATTTGCATAGGAAATTTTTAGAAAACCTTTAAATGCCGATATCTCCATAAATAAAAGAGCTAGAGCGAAAATAAGCGAATCTGGTGATCACCTGAGAAAATTTCAAAAATATGGATTTTCATAGGAAATTTTTAGAAAACCTTTAAATGCCGATATCTCCATAAATAAAAGAGCTAGAGCGAAAAATCGAATATCTTGTCTTCTCCTAAGGGATCCCAATACAAAATTACAATTAAATAAAAAAAAAACACATCATGAACTTCAATCTATAATATAGAAGATGCCGTAGGAACAAGAATTAGCCTGTTCGGTACAAAAATACCTCTTAAACGAGTCTAGAATGAAGAATTGTGCATTCATTTCGGGGTCAACGGAAAAATAATTTGCGATGCGATGAATGTAGAACAAACCGAATAAATGTGGGGATTTTCCAATTAGTTTTTTAAAATTTTATATATTATATTTGAAATTTAAAAACCAAGCGAGTATTTTATAATCGCGTTTCTTATTCGATTAAAGGAAAGCTTTTATTCATTTTAATTAATTCTAGAAAAAAAAAACCTGAAAAACTTTTAAATTCTTAAAAGAACTGATTCAGGTGTGTGGAAAGTTCTGTTTAGCCCTTTTGATCCTCCGGGGGTATTCGTGTCGTATTTTTGTGATCTTTATTTGCATACGGCAGACATACGTCGACTTCTTCCTGTTACCAACCAGCTTGGGATATACGGAAAAAAATGTACATTGGTCCATTAAACTTCGAGTCCGAAAAGGGCCAAAAGTTATCATAGTTTCTTAAGAAAGTAAAAAATAAATTCGGATGCCAAGAGTCAAGTATAAGAATTTTAAAATTCAATTTGCATTCAATCTACATGTAGAACTCTTTAAGCCCTCCTCCTCGGTACTTTTCGTTATTCTAGATGTAATGGAATAAAATTTAATAAAAAAAGAACTTAACATAAGTTATAGGGAACGCTCAGAGCTGAACTAAATATATTTTTTTAACCTACTTAATTGGGATGTGGGCCTAATGTGATTTTCCACGGCCAGCCATAATCTTTGCGGCAGATTTAGTTCAGAAGAAATCTTTAAATGTAGCTGGAATATATGAATAGTATTATATCATGGATTCATTGATGAATTATTCCTGTCCAGTTTTATCCACTTTGCGTCAGTTCGTTTTTCGTAATTAACGCGATGCTTTCCCGAACGGACCGCGCACTTTCTCAACGTGACCGAACCCCCGCAATAATTCTTGTTTTTATTTTTTAAATTTTATTTTTGTGTTTTATCAACAGATCGATTTGAATCGGGCAATACTGTTGGGCACTACCAGTAGCTTTTGATTCAAGTAATCGACATGAAACTAATAAAAATTAATGGGAACATTTTTAAGCGTCAATAAAATGACCATACTCGAAATCGAAGAGCAAAAATAAATACATACTAGGCAATCAAACAGGGAGCATTCAGTGTGATACCCAGTGGACCACTATACATAGAAATTATTAGGAGAGTCATGCTTTAATGTAAGCAATGCCATACACGTTTAAATAAAGGGTACAGCACTATATAAGCATAGTGATTCCGCCCCAGCAGCCGCTTTCATCTTTAGCTGTTTTACTGTTTAGGTCAATGCAAAACATTTAATTTGCGCCGAGCTTTGGCTCGCTATCTCCTATAGTCCTTGAATATCCTTAAAAAGGGGTTTTTTTAGAGTCAACAAATTGAACTGTTCTTGACATCAAGAATCAGTATCTAGGACAATTATAAAGATAGAGTCTTCATTCCATTTCAAACCCATATATAGGAAATTACTCAGAAAATATTACAAAAATATTTTTCAGGCAATTTTGCTAAAACCAATACATGCTTACGTGGAAGGATATTTTTTCATGAAAATTTTTTTGTTACTCGAGGTATGCTACTAGCTTTATTAAAATTCTTGAAAATAGAGTTTTATACCAAGATAGGTTTCAATACGCTTAGGCGGGTGCAACATCCTTAAAAATGGCAAGTTAAAAAAAATGTTGCATACTTCTCGGGTATACCTGTGATTGATATGCATCAATATGACTTTTCCGGGATCGGTTATTCAGGCTTTTCCACACCTTTCAGAGAAAGACTTAATAATACTATTCACCGGAACATACCACTTAAACCAGGCCGTTTCGTACCTAGCGGAGTTAATCGGCGAAGAAGATAGTCCAAAAATTCAATATATGAATATTATTCAGGCTGAAATCCAATCTCGGCATATTAACGCAAGAAAATATCGATGCTACGTAGAATAAATGCCTAACGAGGAAGGTTTGGACGCCATAAAACGCTACACAGTAAGAACTAAAGGTTAAAATTAAAACCAATCGGTATAAAATTAAATATTTTTAGTAGTATTAAATTTGAATTTCAATACCAAAAATTTTTATTTTTATGGTAAAACCTTTTGGTTTTAAATGATCTCAAAAAACGAACAAAATTCTCAAATTGTCAAATTGTTCTCGCGATTATATACCCTGTAGGAAATGTCAATAGTGAATCTATACTCTTTTTCTACTGACCGCGTCAACGTCACTACTGACCAGTTATACCCGCCCCAAGCCTTTGCCTATTGAAATTTTATCATTGAGTGGGCATTGCATGTCAACAATTGACCGAAGAAATATTGACGAATTATTGACGAACTATTGACGTCGGTGCTATTATGTAGACAAAAGGAGTACTCTTTCGTTTTTATAAGGAGACACGTTGTTGACATGGTCAATAAAGATGACCAATACCTCTTGACAGTACAGTTTCTTTAATGACACTGCCTATAAATACTGTTGACGTTAGAACTAGTTCTGTTGTCTATATTGACGTCAATATAGACATGGGGCCATATGGCGACAGGCTTCCTGCAGGGTAGCTATCATACATACATACATACATACGAGGCGTCTATACCCAGTAGTCAGCGGAGCCACCACAACACTAGCGATTTCACTAGTCACTGGGTGTCGGGGATCGGTCCCTTTCCTATCCAAGACGCTGGCGAATTTAACATTACGATCTCATTGCCGGGGACAGGTCGTCCTTTTATGCGCCACCTTTAACCAGTCATTTTGCTAGCGAAAAGGGGCAGGAAAATGGCCTAGCACCAGCGACTGAGAAAAAAGAAAAATTTAATTTTTGGTTTGACTTTTTTAAAATTTATTTATTTTATTAATTATTATAATTTTTTGTTTATCTATTTTTTATTTTAAATCTTTTTTATCTTAATTCTCTTAAAATTTTCTCGCCTCCACCGAGCCTCGAAGAACCGCTGACCGCCAGATCGCTGGGCGAACGCCTTAACCATTACGCTAAACGAACGAATTTAAATTCTTGGTCAAAATGCTCACTTGAGTTTAGCGTTGCTCAGATTTTGGGAAACGTATTTAACGAAATTTTTCACTCCAAAAATTGTTTACTTGAAAATGAACCAATAAAAAAAAATAATAATAAAACCTTAAAAATTTAGGGGAAAATGTTTGTCTTCCAAAATAACTGAACTATGAAAAAAAAAAAAACTAATTTATAAAAAAGTAAAAAATTTAGGAAAAATTCTCGCCGCCCGCAGGGATTGAACCCCGAACCTCCAGGCTATCGAGTCATATTTTGAACCACTGCGCTATCGAACGCTTAGACGGGCAAATGATCAAAATGCGACGTAAAAGCAGACAACAGCAAAAACAATCATACGCAGCGAATAGGGAAATGTGAGCTGAGGCCTATCTACTCTTTCAGGTTCATGTGGTAGGTGAAATGGCTAGTCATCAAGGACTGGCACTTTAGCATTTCACAAATATCGGGGGCGACCTACTGACTACTGGGTAGTTCGATTTTCTCGAACGTTGATATAATAAATCTAGCACGCGCGAAAGATATCTCTTGTTAGCGTATTGGAAGCGTTTCTGCTTAGATTTCGGAAAGGCCCGAGGTCGAATCCTGTCTCAGGCAAAAAATAGTTGTGAAAAAATTGGGACTTGGAAAAGGTAAAGTAAATTTTGAACTTGGAAAAAGGAAAAATTTATCTAATCGGGAAGGAGAAATAGGAATCATCCTGATGAAGGCGGAAGCGAACAGTGCCGTAGCAACCATAGGGGCAAGAGGGGCATAATGTTTGAAAATAATGATATTCGTAGAAAAAAATGCCGTTCATCTCTGAGCCGTATTTTCGGCGTTGAGAGTACAGTGAAAACTTGCATCTGTGAAGCAGTCACGGAGTTGGGAGGTTTCGGAAAGAGGCATATGAACTTCATTCAATCCGCTACATTTTGGTATTACGGCATATGGGTTTTTCCAAACGGACGTGACAATAACTTTAGCAATTTTAGGTCCCGAATTGAAGAATGTGGAAAATGGTAATTTTGTATGTAACTATTATCGCGCTGCTTTTCCGGACTTTTAGACTTATCAAAATTTTATGCAGATCAGAAAGGATATTAGATATGCTCGGACGTGACTAAAAGTTTACTCTTTTTTGGAAATACCCATATGGGCATTTCCAAACGGACGCGACACTTAAATGAGCAATTTTAAATCCCGAATTCAAGTATGCGGTAAATATTACTTTCGCTTCTCAATTCAAGCTTCTCAATTGAGCTTATGTGGACTTTTATATTTTTCATAGTTTCTATGCTGTCTTGAATAGCAATCAGCTATATACGGACGCGACAAAAAGGTTACTCTTTTTCTGGAAATGCCCATACTTATGAGAGTGCTGACAGTTAAGTGTGGTTTTTTTTTTTTTGCTTTTTTTATTTCTTTTTACTTATTACTTTTATGATTACGAATTGCGCAGTCAAAACAAAATTCAAAGATCTGGTTATTGAAACGATGATGATTTAAAATGTGTTATTTTCGACTGGTTCCTCGATATTACTACGATTACGTACATCAACAACAACAACAAAAACAACAGCGAGTGAGTAGAAAGGGCGAGAGAAAATACAGAAAGATGTTTCGATGCTAGAAGACAAGCATAAAAAATGGGTTAATCTGAATCGTTAGAGCCTACCGCACCGTGTCGCGATATATCGATGCATGACAACGAGCGGCAGGTGTAAAAACCGCCTCAAACCGATTATTAGCGGTTTTCCATGATACGCAAATGTTTGGCGTAAAATGTTCATCAAATCGAGACAACAGTCGGCTCAGACTTAAGCCCCGGCAAAGACGTCTACATACGTCAACTCGTTTATTTACGTTCGACGGACCGACCGGCTCATGATAGGTAGCTTTAACATATTACAATTGATATT
The DNA here is from genome assembly GCA_020466095.1 of Chlorops oryzae. Lineage (NCBI taxonomy): Eukaryota > Metazoa > Arthropoda > Insecta > Diptera > Chloropidae > Chlorops > Chlorops oryzae. The sequence continues at coordinate 156,294,822 of CM035806.1, read as the reverse complement.
TCCATAAGTGAATTAATTATGGAAGATAACAACAAGAATGGCAATGAGCAAATGGGAATTCCATGTAATCACAGAATATTTTATAAATGAAGGTACTTCAAATCGATTTTGGGTTAGTGGGGTTTTATTAAGGGTCTCTGTTCTGGTTAAGCCAGCAGTCTATCAAATGCTGGGAATATTCACGGACAATCATTTAACATTGTCAAAGCATTAAGTACCTACATATGTATGTATATCTGCTCTAACAGATTTATCTGGAACTTTTTTTTACTTCTTTTAACTTAAAACAAAATTGTTTATTTTTTTTTTTTTTTTTTTTTGTAATGAAAAATAAGGATATTTTTAATGCTGGCCAATTACCTCAGGCATTTAAAGGAACGACATCAAAATTCTTAGCGTGAGAATAGATTTTTATACCCTACCCCTCTGTGTTAAGGGCAGCGGTTGTGAGTAACAATTTTCATTCGCGAATCGAAGTTTTCGATGGGTTAATGCCGAAATGAGCGTATCGAAAGCTCTTTACTGATGTTATACTCTTTGGTAACACCCATAAACACTCGAGATGGACCATATAAAAAATTATATAGAAATGATCAGCGTCACTACGAGACTCGATTTGGTCGACTCGATGTCTGCTGATCTGTCTGCCTGCCCGTATACAGTTTTCTTATCGAAGGAGTTGAGCTACATATCTTGACGAAATTTGGCATGCGTGTTCGCGCGGGACATGAGTAAGGACAAGTTCGAGCATGGACCCGATCGTACCATTTCTAGGGGAGTGGGGAAATCGGGTGGTGTTTAAAAAATAATTGATGCCCGTTTTACGAAAATATACGCTAACTGTTTATCTGTGTCGGATATCGTATGACTCGCCTGACCACTTATAAGAGCCTTTCTTGTTTGCATCTGGATGATATTGCATCTTACTCTTAGAGTCAGTAGCTGGTTAGTTCAAGAAAAGGAATTTCAGGCTCCGAGGACTATTTTGTGAGTCCCTTGCTTACTCCGGACCGAAAACGACCTCTTATGGAAATGCGACTAGAGGTAGATATCACCTTTATATACACAGACGTCAGGTCAGATTCCCTTCAAACATAAAAATTATTTCTAAAACATATTATTCGCGCATTTATGACTGCGAAATGTTTACCAAATTATAGGTATGTGATTTTGATAATTATTAATTTTTATTTAATTTTTTTGTTTATTCATTTGAAATTTTTTTTCTTTTTTTTTTGTATTTTAATTTCTTTTTAAATATTAATTATTATTTTTTGTTTTGAGAAAATTACGTCAATATACCTACCCAGAAAAACCCTTAAATGACGAAATTTTCACTCGGTGCTCTACGCATGTTCATTTAAATAAGCTCCACGAGCCACGTTCTCGGTCACGTTCTCGTTCCCTCTCCCTTTATTTTTCTCTTTCTCTACCTCGCTTGGGGCCTGCATGAAGAGCACTTGAGCGAAGACAAATTAAAGAAATTAATTATTTCGCATTTTGTAAGTGATTCATCATCAAGGGACTCAATCAAAAATGAACAACAAAATGCCTACTATACCCAATCGAACCAGAATAAACCGAAAGAAATATTCCCTTGAAGTGGTGATGATTGCGACATGAATAACATGTTAATTCTTTGATGTTTTTTTTTTTATTCGAAAAGAAATATTGAAGAAAAAAAATATCTCCTTCTTCAAAACAGAGAGGCTTAAGGGTCTATTCTGGCAAAATTTTTTATTTTTTCAGAAAAAATATTCGTCGAAAAAATTGAAATGTTTGTTAAAAAAAAACCAAATCGTTACATTTCCTGACCCTATGTTTGTACGTCGGTGCACTTAAGAAATTAAATTGTGTATGCAGATCTGAATCCTATAGGATATCTAACGGAAATTACACCACGGGCATATGGGCAATTCCATGACATGACATGACAAAATTTTGTAAGCATGCTTACGATTGCTTTATTTAAATGAAAAATAAATAAATTTAAATAAAATAAATGTTTTATTAAAGCGTACTTTCATAATTAATTCATTTGAATAGTAGTTTTACAATTGTGAGCAGTCCGATTTCTGCGGGTTCAAGTCTCCGCTCAGGTAAAAAAAAAAATTGAAACCAGTAAGGCAATCTTGCAAAGTCCATGGCTGTTATCCCAAGCGTTCTCGTGTTGTATCCGATCAGAACGAATTTTTACAGGTCTGTATTTTCTCACCTATCACAGAAGCACACGAAGATAAATAGATTTTTTTCCCTCTAATTGTCGACTTCAATGGCTCTTTCCAGGCCCGGACTGGGACCCTAGGATCCTATCTGGCAGACGAGTTGCAGGGCCAATAATCAGGTTTTTACGCATAGGCTACAAAGGCTGCAGCCTATGGGCCCGCACCACAAAATGGTATTGCCTTTTGGTTTTTCACTGCGTAAACGATATGTTTGCATAGCAGTAACCTTTTTTTTTTTTTTTTGGGGGGGCCCGCACCACAGGCACAGCCTAGGGGCCCAAAAAGCCTAGAAACGGCCCTGCCAATACTATATGCTTCAGAAATTAGTGTGGGTGTTTACATATCGTTTCTAACGTCATCTTCCAAATGAGGGCCTCCCTACCTTGAGGGCCCTGGTTCTTTCTGACAATCTCCCTTTTCGGAAATCGCTCGTTCAAGACAGAATCGCCCATATCTTCGTTATTAGTAAAAACTCAAATATTGTTGCCATATATGTACATACCAAATACCAGTAATGGAGCACTTCTTCCACACTTGGAATCCATGACCTGCCTTACAGAGTGTCGTGCTTGAAGATCGAGAGTTTTGTATGGATCTTGCATCGACACCAACTATGCTGTAGTCTTGTAATTGTCGTCAACGATTTGTTGAAGTCGTGCAAACTTTCCGATGTTTGTTTTGATTTTTCCTATTTTTTCTTAAAAAAAAAAAAAAAATTCAAAATATCGAATTGAAGATCTCATTTGATCGGACGGTACCACAACTCTTCGCGGCATTTTGGTTTTTGTTCAATTATTTCAGTTAATTAAAAACAAAAAAAAAAAAAAACAAAAATTGAGGGTCTCAGGCGAGATGCGTAAACAATTTTCAATCAATGGAAAGTTCGGTTGACGTTGCGTGACAACATAAATTTACGAAAAGAATTAGCACGAACGATTTGAATTGCGTTGGTCCAACCCAGTAACTTTAACAGAAATTTCCACCGAGGTCAACGAGGAGGTATACAGTTCCATTTTCTAGAGCATTAATGTTATGAATTTGCTGCGCGAAAATCAGAAGGCTCCGTAGCGTAATGGTTAGCATGTCCGATCATCAACCCGAAGGATCGTGTTCGAATCCCGGGACAGGCGAGCAAAAGTGGAAAAGTTGTAAAATTCGGAGGATAATTCTCATGGGTTCTTATGGGTGAGAAGCGAGAAAAAAATGTTTTCATTCTGAATTCTCGTGAATGCTTTCATAGTTCGTGCGAAAATTCCCATGAATTATATTTTCAATAACTTAATTTTTTTAATTTTTTCTCACAAAAATATTTTTTAAGCCTGTTAAGTACCCTTAATATTATCCACTTACAAAAAAAAAAAAAAAAAATTTCGGCACCCGCCCGAGTGAGATTCGAACTCGGGTCTTCAGGTCGAAAGGCCAGGCTCTTCACACTGAGCCATCTGAGCCCTGTACGCAGCGCTTTCTATTTAGGTAATATAGCTAATGAGCTGCATCTAGAGCATCACCAGTTCAATTGTCAACTGGTGTCCGCTCGAACATATGATGATACAAAGTATCAATAGGAGAATACAATGGCACGGGGACAGTTGGTCACTAGTACCGGTGACGGAGGAACTACTGATAGATTGAATCAGTCACTAGTGACAATTACTGCAGGGAAATTAATCATTGCTAGTGCTTTGGGAACCAATTGGGTAAATTGGGTATAGTAAAACACTAGCTCTTTTTGAATTATAATTCACCATAATTTGTTTTTTTTTTTTTTTGGGTTCTGACATTTTTCGAGCCTCCTATTTGAAATATTTAAAAGACACAGAATTATTTTTGGTGTTTATTTTATTTACAAAAATATTTGCATGTTAAAGGTGGATTTTATTTTTGATTTCGGTGTATCAACGCTTTTCACAATAGCAATATCATGACAACTCTTCTTACTGACACGAAAAACAATTTTTCCATACAATACATGTCAGAGCTCTATACGAAACTCTACCCACGTTTGCACTAGTTCTTTAGTTGTAGTGAAAGTACTAGTTGCCTTGAGGCAATTTACCCCTCGCTTACTGGAGTGTACTAATAGACGAACAGGGTCCATGAAAGCCGGCGAAATTTCTTCAAATCCCGTAAGAGCCCGAAATTTTTGTGTACGAGCATTTTCTTTAAACCTTGTATGATCATACATACATACATATAAAGCATATATTTGAGCGGAATCAAGAGTCAGAAACTTCTTCAAATCCTTTCCCCTTGTTCTGTTTTGATAGTAGCATCCTGAAATGTTTGTGTACGAGCCCTATTCGGCCATGAACATAGAGCAAGAGATCAGCTGACTTCTCTCATCTCCATTTCGATGTCTTCGATGCCATGCCGTAGTACCTACTTTCTTTCTTTCTTTCATAACGTCTCCGTTGTGTTCTTCTTCTCTTCTGTTTTCCGCGATTTCCAACGTGCATAACAGCTGTCTTGGTTATATCAGAACACCGTATTAAATTAGTTCTTTAAAGGAAATCGAAAATTTTCTGCCATAATTGACATTATTCCATCGCCGATGCCGATGCGTTTCAATTTCGTTCCAAGAAATATAAAAGAAATCATGATCGTTCAATTTCAAAAATAATAAAAATATAATTGAAAAGAAAACTAAAAAGAAAATTTCTAATTATTAATTCTAAAACGGTTTGACGCAAAACAGATGATCGTTACATATGATGAGCGTCATGAATTGTAGAATTGTAGAATCTCGATGAAGATGAAAGTGTAAATGAGAAAAAATGGACTAGGATTTCGATTGAAGAAATTCATACGAAGCAAGACAAATGACGAAGACGAGTCAAGAAGGTCCACTCTGTATGAAAAAAGATACACGATGATAAAAAAGCGATGGTCTGAATGCTTAATCGTTTTTATTTTTATTTTTCTAAACGATCGCGTTGCCATTTCTGAAAAGCACTGAGAGTGCATCGGCTGAGCAAATGAGCAGAGAGAGAGAGAGAGAGCGCATATTCATGGTCCACGATGGGCCGTTGTATTCTCCCGCTGTTATTCTCAACAGTCGAAAGTGGAAATCGAAGCCAAAGCAGTAGATCTCAACATCCCAGCAAGCACATTTCCGAGCGTTCCGAATTATGTGTCTGAAAAGTGCTTAATTTAAGAGCGTTTTATGAGTGAACACATAAAATGGAGCGTTTTCGGAGCATTTACAGTCCTCTTGAAGCACGGGCTCAGAAAAGGCGCTTTTGTCTGAGCGTTTTCAGAGTTGACAATTCTGGTTTGGTTGAAAATTCTGCGGCAAATAACGGGATGTCGAAAAATGCGATATGCAAAACGATTCAAATTTTCATTTTGATATATTTTATCCGAAAAAAAAATCAATAAATAAAATGAGTGTCGAAAGGTCAAGCCACAAGGAGTCAAATCAAATAATGAACGATCGTTTTGTTGAATATTGAACATATAAAAATTTTGAATAATTTCGTTTCTTTCTAAAGTGCACAGTTTAGTGCACTTTTTGCAATTAAATCTGCACTTCACTTTGTGTGTTAAAAGAGCCATTTATGAGGCGATTCAGTGGCCTTTCAAGTGCCTAGAAAAGTATCTTTTAGGTGCCTTTTAGGAGGTTTTTTAATATGCTTCATTAGGAGGGTGAAAGCATTTTTATCTGTGTCCGAAAAGACTGCGGTTTTTCATAGAAAAAGAAAAACGCTCATTTCGGACTCTTTTTTGTGCACATTATGACGGTGAATGCTCATAAAAAAGTTCACAAAAAGTGTACAAAATGTGTCCGAAAACGCTCATATTGTTTGCTGGGCTGTGTCTTTCTGTCTGCGTGTGTGCTTGTATGGGTAGTTGAACAGTGAAACACCAAACAGTAGGCAAGCCAAACGATCTGAGCACCGTATTAATAACAAAAACAATAACAATAACAAAAACTAAAAATCAAAATCAAAATCGAACTTACGGCCAATATAAAAACGAAGCGGTATCGATGGCAGGCGTTCATTTTTAAAGCGGCAACAGAATTGTTACGTTTTTGACCCGGAGTGGTTCTTAAAACTATCTCAAGCGAGGCGAAAAAGGTCTAGACATCATAAATTGTAATAAAAAATAAAAGAAAACAAACCCCAAAGTCAAATCTAAAACTCCAAAGGATCCAAGTCCGATCGAAAGTTCCCAAAACGGAAAGTCAGAAAAAATAAATAAAAATATAAATAATATTGGATAAAAAAAATAAATAAAAAATTATTAGTAATTGTGATTAAAATAAAATAGTGGAAATTTGCAAGAAGCCGTGAAGAGTTTCGGCGAATTGAACAAAGAAAAAAAAAAAAAATAAAAAAAAGGACAATTGTGTCCTCGTCAAGGCGTGTGAACTTTAGAGTGTGTTGCGTTAATGAAATATCGAAACGATCACGGGACGATACTGCAAATACAGTTCAGGACATTTTTACTGAAACACAACGACGAAGAGAACGCTGTCGTCCAGAGTTGAGCAACGTCGAACTGCAGGTGAGTGAATTGGCCGCTGGTCGCAACTGATCACAAAAACGTGAAATTGAGATTTTTAAATGAAAAATGGAATTTTCAAAATAATATTCTTTATCATTTACTTAGGGCCAGTACTACCACCACGCTGTTTAAATCATATTTAAATAAAATTTGATTTTTTTTTTTTTTTGTATGGGATTTCACAGTTTTTTCCTTTCAAATTATTTTTAAATAGTTTGGTAATATTTGGCCCTTAGATAACTTATATCTGATTTTTATTTTTATTTTTTAATCAATAAATATTATATTGAGAGCTTCTACTTAACTCATCTATCTTAAGTGGTTATTCCTTATTGCCGAAATTCGATCATATTCAACGATAATTTTCTTATTAAAAGGCGAATGGGGAGAAATTCTCTCAATAAATCCGTTGCGAGAAAAGTAAACACCTCTTTTTGAAATGAATATTCCCCGGGAATTTTTACCCTCGAAATTTTTCTCCGCGAAAAAAGGAAGTACCTATTCTAAGCGCCAAAAAAAAAGAAGGAATAAGACTTTTTTTTTTCTTGCTTGAAAATATCCGAATCTTGCTCCGTTCATTTTGTCTTCCCAGAGAGTCTCGAATGGGAGAATTTTTTTCCAAATTCTCAGGGCTGAATCGGGCTGAAAATAAAATTGATAAGTAAAATTTTTCAACTGATTTACAGCTGTGTTCAATGAAATTTCTTTAGTATACTATAGAATTTATAATCGAGTAATGATCGTTTCATAAATCAGTGTATCCTGCAGTTAATTTTACTGTGTTCGAATTTATATTTGAAAAACGTTCCTCATATAAATCGCATTTCAACTACAAATGGTCATAATCTAAATTCGGTCTTCATTTTGTTTCATTGTGCATTAAAAATTTTCATCGAAAAGTAGGAAAGCCTGGAAGCATTTCAAAACATCAGAATATAGACCCAATACGCCGAGCAGGCATGGAATATTTTTAAAACTGCACTCAATCAACATGATTGAAATGTAGAATTTCCTATGATAAGTTTTTTTTTATGCATTTTTCTTTTTTAACTTCTTCATGATCTGTTAACCCTTTCATAGAATATTTTTCATAGAATGCCAATTATTAATGTTAATAATTTTCCAAAATTCTATTCAAATAATTTTATTCATTTCATAAAAGTTTTAATTGAAATCTATTTTCCCTTTCGAAAGCAAAAACAGAAAGAGCTCTTTGCTTCGGGCGACTCATTTGAAGGACATGGCATGAATAACGTGTCGAATATTGCATGCATCACAAGGAGGCTTTTTTGAAATCAAAGTAGCCCAGTTTCAGGTGTTAATGTCAGAAATTTCCCCAAATTGAAAGCCATTGACGGAAATTTCTCATTTCGATGAGCTATAAACAAACAAAAGCTTTACGATCTCATTTAAATGCAATTAAATCGAATAGAATAAAATATAAGTAATTAAAAACCAGAAACATCACACACAACAAAAAGTTATCCCGATTGCGTGCGGGATGTAATTACGACTTTCAATTCATTTAAATCAGTTAATCATATAAAAATTAAATGCAGTTCAAAATGAAAATAACGGGCTCCGATTGCATCCACTGATTAGTAGGTACCTTCCGCAGTGCATTTAAGTAGGCACATTTCGTTGCACGAACGCGTTCGCCGATCGCCGATCGTCACATCCTTCCATATACACGCTTATACACTTCTATATTCCGTGATGAAGATATCACGATAAAGCGAATGAAATCATTTCCTTACCGGCTTTTCAGACATGCCCCCAAAACAAAAATTCCACTGCCATCAGATAGAAAATACAAACACTACGATTGAAAAAAAATTAGCGAATGCAAAAATTGCCACTTTTACTTTCGATTCTCGAAAAAGAACCAAAAAAAAAAAAATCAATTCAGTACAAAAAAAAAAACCATAGTAATAAAAATCACTGTGAATTCGCAAATTAACAATTCATTAAAGCGCTCATTGATCAATTCATCTCCTCGTTGAGCTTTTTTCACGTTATTCTTTAAAAATTCGTTTTCATTCATCAATATATACACTGCGAAAAACGACTCGACCCATTCAAGTCATTATTATGTATTATTATGTTTATTATATATTTTTATTATTACTATTATTATTATTATATTTTTATTTATTATTTTTATTATTATTATTATATTATTATTATTTATATTATTATTATTATTATTATTATTATTATTATTATTATTATTATTATTATTATTATTATTATTATTATATTATTATTATTTATTATTATTTTATTATTATTATTATTATTATATATATTATTATTATTATTATTATTATTATTTTATTATTATATATTATTATTATTATTATTATTATTATTATTATTATTATTATTATTATTATTTATTATTATATTATTAATTATTATTATTATATTATTATTATATTTATTAAATTATGTATGATATTACTATTTTTAATTATTAAATTATTTAACTGCATGATGAGCTTGTGTGAAAGCCCTTTTATTAAATATATGTAATTTTACAATTGTTTGTTTGTGAATATTGAAATATTAATTCTGGCGATAGAAAAGAGGATGAAAAATTTAATATTCAATTAAATGTAATTTTTTGTTGGAATATGAAAAGGCGAAGCAAAAAAAATTTTTCAAAAATGTATCGAAGAACACCTTGTCTTCTGAAGCAATTATTAAACGGTCATTTCACTCTCACTCCCCGATGAGCTGTGTCCTTTGAACAGCCCTTTTTTGGGGGGAAAATGATTTTTGCGTTTCAATATTGACAAAATCCAGTTCAATCCGATCCGTTTTGTGAATGCCTAAACCATTCCAATACTGTGTGTCGATCAATTGAAATTATTTGGAGATGCTGCCATTCGATAAAATGTTGGATCCGATTCTATTGAAAGAGTATGACTGTTTTTGTTATCGCGAAAAAAAGAACGAAAAAAAAAGAAGAGAAATTGCTTTCAAGTAATTTAATTCGTCTTCTTCAATTAATTAACGCTTAAAAGTCGTATCGTGAGCGTAGCATTCCGGCGCCGACATTTCAATTGAAGAATTGAGATGAAATATGATCAGAGAAATAAATTTAAAAAAACAAAAAAAAAATAAATCGAAATGTTTGCAAACATTCCAATTGATGATAATCGAAGCAAACACCGATGGAAGGAGCTTAGTGTGTGGGAGATGGTAGCTACATGCGTACACAATTGAAATTTACTTCAATTTCTTAGCCATTCAATGGCAACCCTTTAAAAGCAGATTCATAGAAATCGATCGATTGTTGGATCTAGAAGGTTCGAAGATTGCCGAAGATGCTGCGCTCCATCTCCATACGGCGCTTTCTGAATATCATCTTTGGGACTTGTTAACTCTTGCTTTGGTCTCATTCATTAAGCATTCTTCGAAAGTAACCATGTGTGTGTGTGTGTGTGTGTGTGTGTGTGTGCGCGTGTGCTTGGGTGGCGAGTGGTTTACCGCTTTCTTGCTTAAACTGGCTCGCGCCAGTATGTCTGGACTTTAACTGAAATATACCAGTTAAATTTGCTTAGTACCCGTTCGAAGCGGTTTCTCTGTTAATGGCTTGGGTTGCGCGCAACGTTGCCCCTCGTGACATAGCACAAGGCAACGTAACGCCGCGTAACGTTAGTTCCATAGCACTGAGAATCTTTTGCATACTACAGCCTCAATGGTCTAGACACGTGTACCCTTGCGGCCCTTCCCATTCCCATTCTCATTCCCAATTCAATTCCAACTTAAGGCAATCGCGCCGGTTCGATTAGGTGATCAATTAGTCGTTGTATGTCGATGCATACCGATCCACTTGCTCGCTCGCTTGTAATAGAAACCTACTTCAATGGCATATTGACTTGCCCATCATAGCCCTATTGAGAAAAAAAATATTATTATTATTTTTTATTTATTTATTTTCTTTTTTTTTTTCAATATAATGAAAAAGCAAAACATTACTTTGATTTATTGAATTTAAAACGATTCGCCATTTGAATGTGATTTAAGATGCTTCAGACCAAGATTACGACATACAGTTGAAATTTCAGTATTATAAAGTTCACATTCGACCTTGGAAATTAATTGCGGCTATGAGGATTTTCTGCCGCTCTCTTAAATTGAGAGACGATATTGCATTTTAATTTTTCGGATTGCCAAAAGCTTTCTGACCAGTCCGTCCTAATGTTCTGCCAAAATATAAACAGAGTGCTAGTCGGAAAAATATAATGATGAAAGGTTGGACTATGTGCAAAGGAGCTTATTTTGTATCCCTTGAAAGAGTTCTACGAAGAACAAATAAATAAAATTGAAAATGCTTTTGGCCCTTTTTGATGCAACATTATAGACCTATGAACAACTTAAAAGATTAGCGGTTTTTTTTTTTTTGTTTAGCCTTTTTGTTAGGAGGAAATGTCCTGATCCCTCTCCCGCTACTTCGGACGGATTTTTTAAATAAGTATGCCTAATTGCTGGTTTCTGGTATTCATCCAATCAAAGTGAAATGCAATCCTGTCGGAGGAGTAGTACCCGAAAATACTGCCACACAGAAAATTTTATTGCACCATAACTGCGTAGTGCTCTTAAAGGATGAAATCGGCTAATCCTTCATCGTATGGTAAAGATAAATTTGAGTATTTAATTGCTCGAAGTCAGATGAAATGTAGACTTCCCAAACTTCTCAAAATAGAATTCTGTAAAACTCGAACTGAGCCAGCGGCACACAAAATTCTTAGGCTTGAAGTCTTCATCAGTGATTGATTCGGCCTGTAGTAGTTTGACTGTATATGAAAAGCTGTTAATAATTTATATTTCAATTGATTAAGTACCAAGAGACCCCGATTCTTCGGTGAGATATTTCTTTTAGACCACTGTTTGGCAGATTTTTAGGGGAGTATTCCCCTGAATGTCTCAAAACAAAGCCAATATTGCCTAAACTTTAGATTTGAAATCTAATAAAAGTAAAAAAAAAAATATAAAAAAAACTTGGTCCCATAATGTTCCCTGACGAATTTTCTCTCCCAAGACTCCACTAAAGGTCATAAATGTCATTTAATTTAGGGGGGATTACCCTAAGCTGGAGACAGTGATTTAAACAGTCAAAAATGTTGCTCATACGCAGCGCAGGCCAATATGCAGCGACAATGAATTGACACGTGCATGCGTGCATGAATGGGTGTAGTAATCGTTGATTTTTGAAGATCAATGTCGGAGCTAATTTTTGAAAATGTAGGTAATTAACGGAAAGAAAAAGAAAATGGCGCACTTTTCACGATTCCGATCAGTTGACGTTGTATCTGTTTATAGCTTACATAAGCTTCTGGGGCTTTTGTCACCATTAATTAATTAAGAAATAATTACAGTAATAATTTTCGCCCTGAGTATGGTTCGATTAAATGGACTTAAATTGTTAATTACTATCACCATTGATAAAAAAAAAAAAATAATAAGAAATGCCACCCATTGATCTTGACCAGAAGCTAAGCGTGTGTTCTGTGCTCATCAATTCTCTTTTTATGGCATTTTCATTGGCAATACATTAATTCTCATTGATGTCTTTTCCAGATCCCGATTGTTATTCAATCATTGGCAATTTAGGAAATGTAAACAAATCGCCCTCATAAGCGAAAACATTCGAAAAAGCAATTTGCCACAACAAAAGATCGCGCGAAATTGCCAGTTGAATTTAATTCGTGGAAGCCATCGTAACGTTTTTGCAGGAAATTGCAGTGAGATAGACAGAAGGAGCGACCGCAAAGACAATCGAAGGACTTAATAACAAAAAAAAAAAAATAATAATATCAAGGCATGGCAATGAACTTGAAAATGTGCTCAACGCTGTTCTTGATTGCGGCATGTGTGCTGCCGGCGGTACATGTCCATGGATTGACTATACCGGAAACCAGCATCCCTATGACATATGAGACGACAACTGACCCGCCGCCATTGCATGGATATGTTATCGTACGTGGAGAGGTGCCAATTGAAGAGAAGGACAATTCCGGTTTCCGTTTTTTACCTACAACAATGATGACGTCACTGCAGCAATCAGATGACGCCGAATTCGAAGAATGCAATGCCCCAACACATAGAGCCGTATTCTCCGGTTATGATTATACGATTCTTTTGAGCATGCTCGCCATTTCATTGGGTATTGGAGTTTTCTATGGATTCTTTCATAAATCTACCGGATCGGCGGATGAATACCTCCTCGGTTCGGGAATGTCAATATTCCCAGTAACATTGAGCTTAACGACAAGTTTCATAACAGCCATCGAGCTATTGGGCAACCCATCCGAAATGTATAATTATGGGACACAATATGTACTTATAGGTAAGCGCGCTATCGATATTGATAATTAATAATTGAGGTGATGTATAGTATATTGAGAGGACATTGCGGGAATTTATTGCGTTTAATTTCGTCTTTCTAGTTATTCCGATGGTTATCGTAATACCCGTTGCTGTGAAAATCTTTTATCCTATATACTTTAAAATGGAACTGACAAGTTGTTACGAGTATCTGGGCATACGTTTCGGTAAGGAGTTGCGTATTTTCGGCGCCATCCTCTACATTATACAGGTAGGATCTTATCCAGCCGATTAAAAAGTAGCTATGCCATTATTGATATTCATTGGTCCGTTATTTTTTTTGAATTTTAGATGTGCTTCTACACTGCTGTTGCTGTACTTGCTCCGGCGATCGCACTGTCAAAGGCCACGGGTCTGGACACAAAAATTGCTGTAATCTTAATTTACCTTGTCTGCGTATTCTATTCATCTCAGGGCGGCATGAAGGCAGTTGTCATTGCCGATACGTTTCAGGTAATTATCTGAATGGATGGTACGATCGTAGAGCGATTAAAATTGACGAAAAATTCTTTTCAATATTTCCCAGGCCGCTGTTCTAGCTCTATCCTTAGTCTTAGTTATTGTTTTGGGCTGTTTCTATAGCGGCAGTGTAGTGGAGATCTTTACAAAAGCCGTCGAAAGGGATCGACTCGAACTATTCAAGTAAGTGCTTATATTATTTGAGGTAGACTCCTTCTCGAATTTTCTTTTTATGCCCGACGCACTATTGCATTTGTGCGGTTGTGTGTAACACCCAGAGCCAGTCGAGATAGACCATACAAAATATGTATAGGAATAGGCATCAGCGTTACCCTTCGATTTAGCCATTTCCGTCCGTCTGACCGTCTGACCGTCCGGCCGTCTCTGTCTGTCAGTTTTCTTATTGAGCTAGCTTAAAGAAATTTTGAATATGTGCTCGCAAGGACACGACAAAGAAAAAGTTCTAGAATGGACCAGATCGGACCGTTTTGAGGATACCTGCAGTGCTAAGGTCTATTATGAATGCAATAAAAATTGCCTTACACCAGAATTTTTTCGAGATATTTTAATGAAATTGAATTTTTGAAAGCAATAAATAGGTTTGTTCCGGTACTGCACGAACCTGTCCTCCAAAACGGCTCAATTATATCGAAAACTGTCCCCGTACTACACGATTGTGCAAATGAGAGAGATTTTCACAGAGCATTTGGCTTCTTCTTCGGTCAAAATCTTTCTGATTTGCACGATGGTGGATTACGGGGACAGTTTTCGGTAACATTGGGCAGTTTTGGGCAGTTTCGTCCAGTACAGGAACAAACGTAATATAATTTTTCAAATAAAAAAATCAGAAAAGTGGGCTTGAAAAAAGGCGGCTTTCTTCTGAAATTTCATTACCGTCAAACCCACTGTGTGCTGGTATCCAATTCAGCATCACTCTATGATCCCTCGATAGGTCATTAAGGATGTTGTTGGTTTCCCAGACTTATTTAGAGTAAATTCGTACGAACCTAACCGCTTTGATGGCTGGTTGGCTATGTATGTATGTATATCATTTCGGCTCGGGGATTTAGAGACACATTATGTGTCTTGCGTAGAAGTTTTTGGCTAGTACTTCTGCCTGAAGAACTGCCGTGAATCTACTGAGACTTAGTGAGTCTATAATATCTAGACCAAAAATCCCGCCACCTGAGCCGTCAGTTCTCATCCATCTGTGAACTTGTTTAAAATTGAATTAATCGATTATTTTGAAATGTTCCTTATTTTCCAGCTTCGATGCTAGCCCAACGACGCGGCACTCTGTCTGGACGATTGTTATTGGCGGTTTCTTCTATTGGGCCTCACTGTTCTGCACGAATCAGGCTTCCGTCCAGAAATGCATGTCACTCAAGTCGCTTAAATTGGCGAAAATCGCTTTGGGATTCGCTATACTTGGACTTGTTATTGTATTCCTGATGAACTTCTATACCGGTCTGATGATCTTCAATCATTATGCCGACTGCGATCCACTGACTGCTGGCCGGATAACGGCATCGGATCAACTGTTGCCCTATTACATTATGAATACGTATGAGAAATTGCATACGGTAGCTGGAATATTCGTTGCTGGAATTTTCGCCGCCAGTTTGGGGTACGTTAGACTGCGATGAGATGAAAAAAAAAAAAAAAAATGAAAAAAAATTAATTTGATAAAAATCCTTTCGATCACTTTTAGGACGGTAGCTTCAGCGTTGAACTCGCTTTCGGCTGTGACCATCGAAGATCTGCTCGTCAATGGTATGAATATAAAAATTACACCCGAGAAAGGTGCTTACTACGCCAAATGGATGTCCTTGGGCTATGGCATATTGTCATTCGGTCTGGTCTTCATTGTCGAGCGTCTTGGCGGTGTCCTGCAAGCAACCCTTACGCTAAATGGGCTCATTGGCGGCGTTACTTTGGGATTATTTGTTCTCGGCATAGCTTTTAAAGCGGCTAATACTAAGGTATCTATCGTTCTTTTCTTTTTCTGTGTACAGTGAAACCACTATCTATCTACCTTTCTATCTATCCATCTACATGTCTATCATCCCCCCCAGTCATTCATTATCCAACATTTTTCGATCCTTTCAGCAGTTTCGAATTTCCATTTTCCATACAACATAAAACATATTCCAGCATTCAGAATAGAATATATTTTCCCGCATTCTGTTGGTCCTTTCAGAGATGTCATACTGTGGACGTTAGATTCCATGTTAAACTATACCGAACGATAAATAACTATCTTTTCCCCCTCTCTTGGCAGGGTACATTCTATGGCGGTCTAGCAGCATTATTCATCGTGATATTCATTGGGATTGGTGCCCAGATTTTTGGCAAGGAGGCTGCAATCCTACCGCTCTCAGTGGACCACTGTGACTGTAATGTCAATGTGACACAGCCATTTACAATTCTGAAGGAACCATTTGTGGAGAGCACGTCATGGTTCGGGTAAGTTTCAATCGAGAGAGATTTCCGTTCATTACAATCGCAGTTCTAAACACACACACACACACACACGAACAATTTTGTCTCTTGCAGGACCTTGAGTATTTTCAAGATCAGCTACATGTGGTATTCGGCACTCGGTTGCTTATTGACCGTTATTTTGGGTCTGGCCATTTCGATTGTCCTCAATGCTATGCAGAGGCGTAATGTTTTAAGAATTAACTCGGCCAGGGAACCTAACAATTTCACGCTGACAACCGACTCGAAATGGAAACCCGAATCGAATGCGATCGCGGTGATCGCAACGAATGAGAAAGCCGGCCACGACAATCCGGCAATCCGTTTGGACGATGAATAGGACTGCGTTGATATCGCACTCTGAGATATTCCTATGAATTTTAGAAACCTAATGTACAAATTTTTTTTTTTTTTTTTTTTTTGAAAAAACTTAATTATCGCTTTATAGAGTCTAATTTAGGAGAGATCACATCGAGTTTAGAGATCGAGCATACTTACTGCTCCATAATTGCTTTTTTCCACCTCTAATATTTATTATTTACCTATCCACCATAAAGCTATGGCCTCAGCTCGGCTAGGAATGGAAAACTCCATATAAAAAAGCTTCAGAAAATTCCTCACAGAAAATTCACGCGGCATTTCTGACGGATGGCCTCAGTTCAGTATAAAAAATTATCTTAATATTTTAGTGATTTTTTTTTTGCGCCTAAAAATGCACATCGAAACCCCGGCTTTCCTAGCAGAAATAATTGAACTTGATTTGTTCCCGCCGAAAAGTGATAGTTGATGTCAAAGTAGTTTGAAGGTGGTTTAATAATACTTACAAATAAGTTTCCATTTCGGAATTCCAACTCAAAGTGATATTTAAATCAGCTGTTAATGGCGTCAGGGCGGTTTAAAATATTTTTATGATACCTTTTTTTTTCCTCCTCGGCGAAATAGCCTAGGAGTTTCTGCGGGTATTTCTTACTGAACTGAGGCGAACCCGTAAAGGAAAAATATTCCACCCAATTAAATAAAGTTGATTAAGTGGATGAGAAAGTGCGCGAACATGGAGCCCTTGAGTCGCCCCATCATGTCGAGTCACCCAGCACAGGAAAGTAGAGCATAAGTGGTTCGTATGTCATTTACAGGGCTCGGATTTTGTTGACTTTTAAAAATGTAAAGCATACTTTATGGGGTAAAATATTTTCTTACCAACATTTTGCGAATAAGTTGAGGGAATTTGAAACCCCCAACCCCGTTTCTAGCTTCAAAAAAATTCATATTGAAAATAAAAATCGATTTGAGTCTTAAATTTATGTTAATTGAACAAGATTTGTACTCCATAAAGTATGCTTTAAATTTATAAAAGTCAACAAAATCCGAGCTCTGGTCATTTAGCTAAACACTCCCAACGGGTTGTGTTCGATCTAGGTATGTTCACGGGTGGTTTATAAGGATCGGTGGAGGTTGATTGTGTTTCGAATGTTTTTATTCGAGTTGGGTGAGAAGAGGCAGATGAAGGATTTGTTAACATGTTTTTGTTTTTATCTCTTATTGGCAGGAACATCAGTATTTTGTTAACTCATTGAAGTGAATTAAATTGAAATATATTTTTTATTTCAATATCTATTTTATTATCTTAATAAAGATACTTTTTATGTTTATTTGTATATAATTAAATTGTAGTGATTTTAAGTCTCAATTAATAAATTCGTATTTAATGTAAAATAAAGCCTAAATAAATCGATTAAACAATTAGTAACGATTTTTTGAATAACAAGATGCTATGCGAGGTTCAAATGCTTGCCAGGCATGGGAGAGTAGTATAAGCGAATTCCGTTTGACCTTGCTGATACACAGGTCAAGCATGAGTTCTCAAACATTAATTTTTCCCGTGAATCGAGAGTTGCTATAGTACTTCCCACTTACGTTGTCACAATGCCGGCGGAGAGCGATAAACCTAAAAAAAACTCATAAATAAAACTTTTTTTCCTTCATTGAAAACATAAAGTACTTTCATTCGATTTTATTATTTGTTTATTTATTTATTTATTAGAGCTATATGTGTGATATAAAATATAACACTTAAACGTTTAATACTGCACTAGCCGCATCCTTCGGCATCATTCGCTCCTAATTTGAGTTGTTGTCATTTCGTCGTTCACTCAAAAATGAAAATGCTTGATCAAGCACTCAATCAGCGGTATACAATATGTCAAGCATGGATATCTGATTGATCAAAAATCCAAATATTTTGATATTCTTTCAAGCGTTCACGCAACCTGTACGTGTGCCAATTTCAATTACACTGAAAAAAATTATAGCACCATGTGCTATATTTTGTTAGCGCTAAATGCTAAAACCATAGTAGAAAATGGTTAGTGACTAGCGCTAGTTAAAAATAAGATACTATATCTTTTAGCGTTAGGATACTACCTGCAATAAATCAAATAAAAAATAAATGGGATAGTAGATTTTGGTTACTGCATCTTCTATATTTTATACGAAACTTTAATAGCTGCTATTGCTATAATTTAATATAACCCGTGCTACACCAATAGCAGTTTATGCTATTATTGGTCATAGTTTTTGCTATATGAACATAATATCTACAGATATAAAATATAGCTACTCCTTGCTATAGCATTTGGCAAATGGCCTAGCATCAGCGACTGAGAAAAAAGAAAAATTTTATTTTGTGTTTTGACTTTTTTATTTATTTATTTTTATTAATTATTATATATTTTTTTTTGTTTATCTATTCTTTATTTTAAATCTTCTTTATTTTATATCTCCTTAAATTTTCTCGCCATCATCACAGGCAAAAGCAAAATAGAAGGGAGTACTTGTACTCCTTTTGAGAGTACTCGAATATTACTCTTGAAGTACTCGCATTCTGTGCTGGGATTTGATGTATCTCTACCTCGCATTAAGGGGTTATTTTATTATGTTTATGTGAACGCATAAAGAAGGTCTTGTCGCCTCAGGAAGTGGGGATGTGCGGTAAAGGATAATGAGAAAAATTTTTCCACCAAAAAATAAGAAAAATTTTAATGGTTTTTTTTTGCAGTGTACCTTTGTTTTTGCGCCACTTTCTAGCTTTTTAAAAAAATAAATACCTCAGGTATTACCTTGCATTTGACAATATTTCATTAAAATTGAAAGGTTTTTCTTTTTAGATATGTAATTAGAAAAACGTAAGCGCATATGGACAAAATTTTTTAACGTTATAAGACCACTTAAGAGGCTGTAGTAGGACACGTAAACAACGTGGAGATCTTTCCAATGCATGTGAGAAGCAGTGTTGCCGTTTTGTGTACTTTAGTACGTATTGCGTACTTTTTCAATCACCTGAGTACTTTTTATGTACTCAAATTATTTTTGGTCGATTTGCGTACTATTTCGCTCAACTCCCCATTAGAGTTGCAGGACTATCGATTTTAGTTTTTCTTTGAGTGTTAAAGGTTAAAATTAGAAACTGGGCTAACGATCAGCTCGATTCTGAATATTCCCGGGGATCGAATTCCCGGGGAATTATTTACTTTTCTCGGCAGTAAGCTTCATCTTTTTTAAATATGTGGGAATGGGTATTTGATCCACTCATAATTTTCCTTACCCTATCTATTTAAAAAATGTTAATTTTAGTCTCGATAAATGTAAATTCCCCGGGAATATTCAGAAATGGGCTGTATTTCTTCCATTCCTCTTTGTTTCTCTCTATGATTTTTCACTGATATTTTATGTTGCTCGTTAAACCGAGTGCAGAAAAAAAATGTATGCCATTTTGCTCGTTATATAAAGTATTCAATAGAAATAATTTCAATGCTCGTTAAATGCGAGCCTCGCTAAAGCGAATGCTCGTTAAGGTATTTTTAATAAGTTTATACTCAAAACTAGTCTTTTAGTCTAGTCTTTGACTAAAAATAAATAATATTTATTAAATATATTACCATGATTAAAAAATTACGTTAGTTTTTGTGATTTTTCTTTTTCAAAAAAAATATATATGTGCGTACCTTTTCTATAAAAAAGGTCCGTTTTGTGTACTTTTTGCTCAGTTTTTTTTGGCAACACTGGTGAGAAGTCTCAGATCGGACAAAAACTTTTTAGGTTATGACTCATAAATTATGAGCAAAAGCGGCTCCCAGTACTACTAAATATCCAGTAACATATGTGCGAAATATGGTAGAAAACTCATAACTCATATGGCATGTTTTTAAGAACACCTAGGTTCACTTAAGCTTTTCTAAATATCTCAAGAAGCTAAGCGTAGATTTTAATCAATTTTTTTTTTATTGAAAATTAATAATGAGTGGTATTTTATAAAGCATTCAAAAAGTGTTATAAAAACTGAAAAACACTGAAAAGAATAGTTGAATGTTTGTTTTCTTTTTTGTGGCAAAATTTTTCTCGGTGTAATATTTTAAAACGCAATTTTCTAAATTTTTGTTTTATTTACAATCAGTAACCGTTTGCTTCATCTTTCTGTCTTAATTTATTTCTTGAGGTACTAAATTTTTACAAACATGCCGTATGAAGGATTTGCAGGGCTCGGATTTTGTTGCATTTATAAATTTAAAGCATACTTTGGGGAGAAAAAAAATTTTTTTTTCTTACAACATTTTGCGAATAAGATTAGCGAAGTTGAAGTTCAAACCGCTTTTCTTGCTTCAAAAAATTTCATTTTGAATTGAAAAATCGATTTGAATTAATGAATTTAACTTTATGTGAATTGAACAAAATTTTACCCCATAAAGTATGCTTTATATTTATAAAAGCAACAAAATTCGAGCCCTGGTGATTGGTTTTTCTAATAAAACTGGTGCTGGTATTACCTTTTTCGGTGTCCATCCAAAGATCAACAAAACTAAAAAATCCCGTTCAGGGGGCCGCAGTTGGCTATACCCAGATAGGCACCCCCAATTCCGGACTCTGCGTTCCAACGCGTGACGCTGGGTAGCTCCATTCATATTTTGAATATTTTTATAAATTGAAAATCTAAAGTATACTTTCAGGTGTCATTTTTTTGTCTTACATAAAGAAAAGACTGAATACACGATTTAGGATTTAGGATTATTTATTTTGAATTTAAATTCGAAAAGTGTCAATTTTACAAACTACGTCGATCTAAGATATTTTTGGTTTTTGCTTTCGCATGTTCGTTTT
The DNA here is from genome assembly GCA_020466095.1 of Chlorops oryzae. Classification (NCBI taxonomy): domain Eukaryota; kingdom Metazoa; phylum Arthropoda; class Insecta; order Diptera; family Chloropidae; genus Chlorops; species Chlorops oryzae. The sequence goes on along the minus strand of CM035806.1, from coordinate 156,273,601 downwards.
TATTATTGTTTTTTTTTTGTTTTATTTATGTTTTTTTTTTTTTGTTAAAGATACATACATAGAATTGATACAATACTCAATCGGGCAATGCCATAAAGCATTTTCTAAGCGAATCTCACAATTTTCAAACGTGAAAATCTTTCTTTTCTTATTTACGATAATTTTAAAAGCTAACGGGAGGGGGGAGGGGTTTTTGGCATGAGGAGGCGCCGTTTTGAGAAACAAACACAAGAGCCGAACTCTCGATTATTTACAAGAACGATTGCAGCGATCGGAAGGAGCGCAAGCGAGAGTGCGCAACACGCACATACCGCGCACGCGAGAGAGGGCGAGAGAGATAGTGAGAGCGAGCGATAGAGAGAGAGAGAGAGAGAGAGAGAGAGAGGACTTACTTCCACAATTGTCGTGGCCAAGGCGGTCACGTTACGCTGATTTCCTCGTCGCTATCCGAATTGGAGTCATCGAAGTCATCGTAATAGAGTTTCATGAATTCGGCGCTTTGGAATTGCGCGGGCGTAGCTATGTGCGGTGGCGGCAGCGTTAGTTGTGGCGGAGCTGATTGCTGTTGTGGCTGCTGCTGTTGTTGGTGTTGTTGTTGCTGTTGAAGATGATGATGATGATGATGGTGGTGGTGGCTCGCATGAGAGTGATGAAGGTGAGACCCGAGGACCTCACTCATTGGGCCACCGATGCCGGCCATGAAAATACCGCCGACGGGCGCGTGTAAATGGAGCGCATGCTGCTGATCGATTCCGCCAATGCTACTCAGCATGCTAAGGCGCCGCTGTTTCGCCTCGCTGATAGTTGATTCGAGCTTGAATTTCAGATCGGCGGCCGCCAGATGTTTCTGCATTTCGGCGTTTATTTTCGTTTGAAATTCGGCTGTCGTCATTGAGAGTACGCTGCCAGCGATGGGCGGCGATGCTGCAACCGATGCAGACGATGACGAAGCCGAAGATTGATCGTTCGCACGGTCGAGTTTGGCCACCGTCAACAGTGCGGGTGGTCCTGTTGGGCCTTGTTGCAGTTGTTGTTGTTGTTGCTGTTGTTGCTGCTGTGCTGCTGCTGCTGCTGTGGCATGGTAAATCCAGCTAGAGGTGGTGATTGCATCGGCTTCGATGCCGATGTTCCCGTCGATGAGGCCATAGAAGTGGGCGTCACACTCGCCGAGGGGAACTCCTCTTTGGTATGCTGCGCAGCGTGCGGCGGCGTCGATACGCTATTGTGAGAGGACGAGGCCGCTGGTGGTGAGAGGGGAGTCAGCGGACGATCACATTTTGCATCGGATAGATCCGGATTAGGATTGTTCTTATTGGGCAGCGTCTGATCACGCGAGCCGCCGTTCGCCAACAGTTCGCGCTCCTTCGAGTTGCGCCATTTCATGCGGCGATTTTGAAACCAAATTTTCACCTGCAATGAGAAAAGCGAATATGGAATTAAAACCGAAATTAAAATAGGAAAAAGAAAAAAAAAACGAACATCAAAACGGCAACCATACACATTCAATTAATCAGTTTTATGAATTTAACTTTTGCACAAGGCAACGTAACGTAACGTTACGTAACGTGCGAGTGACGTTTCGAAGTCGGCCCTCGTCACAACTTCATGACGGTCAGTAAAATTTCAAAAAGTTTCAATTCATCGAAAAGCGGACAAGGAGAGGGAGAGAGATAATCTCGACGATGGAACAAATGAGTGAAAGTGAGGGAGAGAGAGAGAGCGATAAAGAGAGTGAAAGGAAGAGAGAGAGAGGAGAGAGAGAGAGAGAGAGAGAGAGAGAGATAAAGAGAGATAAAGAGAGACAAGAAAAGAGAGAGAGTGCGAGAGAATGTTGCTGAGAGCGAGTGTAAAAGTGGCGACTTTGTTGTTGATATTGCGGCTAGGTTCGTTCAAAAAGTTTGGCGCCGTATTGCCAAATGCAGACAGCAGCCATAATGAATGGAAAGTCGAGGAACATTTTATGGCAGCAAAAAAAAAAAAAAAAAAAACAACAAAAGCCCCAAAGTTTTTAAGCCGGCAGGTGGAGTCGTTGATGTCGTCAAGTCCAATTACGATGATGCAGTGGCGGTATGAACTTCGTAACTTACGGACTGGAGGTGATGAAGCTTGCAGCCACCTGGCGAGGGACGTCCGTCAATCAAAGCAGACCGCACCGAGTGCCAAAAGCGAAACATCTCAATCCTCCGTGCCAATGCTTTCACAAAAGAAAAAAAACGAGAAATGACGTTGCTGCGGCAATACGATAGCCTAAAAGTGTGCTTGGTAAATTATAGAGATTCCTTCCTTCCTTCCTTCCTTCCATCCTTGCTACATTCCAAAGTGTGTGTGTGTGTACGAAATAACTAAACGTTTGCTTGGGGGAAAAAATCTCTCACTCAGCAAAATTTCGTCATCGTTCAACTTTATCCAATGGCTTTTGTCTATTTTTCATATCTTTTCGGCTAAGCGGAGGAGGGTGATCTGAATTGCGAAGAGTGCGCTTGCACTCGTTTAATGGGCGCCATCGTCGTCTAAACAAATCGTCTAAACGAGCCTTAATCCCTGTACTTGACAGATACGAGAAAAGGCGGCAACTGTATCCGAAACTGTTTTTGAGTTATTACGCCAGGGGGTGTTTATGCTTGGATCTGTTTGAGCGTACGTGTGTACGCGTTTGTCCACATGTTGTGTGTTGTGTTGTTGTTTGGAGCCGCCTCTGAGCGTATTGCCGCCACAAGTTTGCTTCAATTTATGATAAAGGAACGCAGCGGGACTTGAGGATTTTCGCACTTCTATTTTTGGCTACCCGAATGGATGAATGAAAGGGGGCGAACAAAAAAAGAAAAAAAAAAAAAAACAAAACAAAACAAAAACTCAAACTCGAATTTCCATTGAAAGCCTAAAACTATGCGGCTTAAAATATTCATCAATGAATTGAAGAGAAGTTCATGTTAGGTCCTAAAAGTATGCAATGTTTTTTTTGTCATTCCTCCAAATTCAAAGAAAAACAATATATACATTTATGGGTCGACGGTATTTTAAAAACGATATTCCGAGGTCATTTGGACGATAAGATTGTGACTCCACGATATGCCGCCAAATCGTTACATATACATACAAATACAATATGTACAATATGTTTTTATTGCTTAGTTATTTATTGAAGCGATTAACCGCAGAATCAGAAAACGATTCGAAATGCGTTGGACGACTTGAAGGCAAGAAAAACAAGCAAAACACCAACATTTAGAGCAGCCAGAAGAACACGATAATAACAAAGGATCCTTCATAGTTGGCATTGGAACGGCAAAGCATTCAACGTACCGCGCACGTGCCGCCTGCCTTGGCGGCTGTCTCACAAGGAATGCGGAAAGTGGCTTTGGGATTTCATGGTTGCTTCCTTCCGGTCATTGAGCTTCTTTGGCGTTGGCAAGCGGAAAGCGGAAAGCGCTTCACGCAAACGTCACCAAACAATGACAGAAGGCTGCGTTGGGCTTCGACTCTGGTATCGGCTTCGGCTTTGGCTCGAGCTGCTCGAGAGGGCGGCACTTGCAGCGGTGATTTTTTTCTTTTTTTTTTTTTCTTCGTTTTCTGCTGCTCTCGACTCTTCGCTTCTGGTGCCCTCGTCATCCTTTGGTCAAATTGAAATAATAAGCCGAGGCGGCGATAAGATTAATGATTATGGGCTCCGGCGTTGATGTCTGTTTTTGATGGAAATTAATTATAAAGCGTCGTGCACTTAATACGAACACGAAGCGGAAAATGAGACGGAACATAAGCGGAACAAGATGCCGAATACGATAAAGTACGACTGGAGGGCATGAAATAACTTTTTTCTTCTTTCTTCGGTTTTCTGTTTTCTTTTATTTATTTGTTATTATTTTCCTTCTTTTTTTTTTTTTTACTTTATCGAGCTAAGATTGGAATTTTGTCGACGATTACATTCAAAATTATGGGAATTAGTAATGTTGATTCGATTGAACTGGCATTTTCGATGAGCTTAAATGAAGTGTTCGCGAGTTAATGAAAAAATTGAATAAAAACGATTACATACTTTCAGGCACATAAGGGGGGTTTTGATGTATTAATTTCGAATCTAATCAATGGACCAGCAAAAGTATTTCAATTCAATACCTAAAGGATTAATTTACATAATTTTAAGCTTTTGTCAAGGGAATTTAATTAGGGCTTTTAAAAGATCCACCGCACTTCTTGAAAGCCTTACTTAAGATATACTTATGTACGTATATATAGGTAGGGAAACCAAAAATATTTAAATAGAGTCCTGTATATACAGACGCAGTCATACCTACAGGAATGCAGAGATCCAAAATGCGGGGTTTGAACTTCAGAGCTCTCAGTTGCTAGTCATTTGCTTTCCCATTATACCGTCTTGTCAAAAAACATCATAGCTCTTAAAGTTCTTTTCGAAAGCCCCAAAATTATAATAATTATACCCAACACACTCTGTGTCGAGGGTATATTGCGTTTGTGTAGTTGTGTGCAAGACCCAGAACCAGTCGACTGTCCGTCCGTCTGTCTGTATACAGTTATCTTATCGAAGGAGTTGAGCTATCTTGACAAAATTTGGTACGCGTGCTCACGGGGACATACGTAAGAACAAGTTCGAGAATGGGACCGCGATCGGACATTTTAAGGGGTACCTCCAGGTGTACTCCGTACTAGGGTCTGTGACGAAAATCACAAAAACTGCCTCAAAATCGGACTTTTTCGAAATATTTTAATGAAACTTTTTGAATTTGAGCGTATATTTAAGCCTCCGATTATAATTAAACAAAAATCGGAAGGGTGGGCGTGGCAAATGGGCGGTTTTCATAAAGAACTTTAACAATAGTCGGTATATGGGTCCCCTTATGGCCTTAAATATCTCTTGATATGAAAAACTATTTGAACATGTGTGTCTGTGTCGGGTATTCTATTGTCAGGCTCGCCTGACTATAACACCCTTACTTGTTAAAATTTGTTGGGTTTTTCTTGCAAGTGCCTTTTTAAATTTGATAAATAATTGCCTTGAAATGGTGCCTTGCATATTTTGCACTCCCACGAATTTTTCGTTACGTAAAAGATAAAAAATTTTCTTACAAAAATGTCCCGTTTTCGTCCCATTTTATTTTTCCAAGAAAATTTGTGAACCCGGAATAGCGATATTTTTGTAAGGCTAAAAACTTTTAAAATGATAAGTCATAGCACGCTATTAGCTCTACACAGCATCTTGATCTTGATGAAAGTGGTAATATATGTAAGAGTTTTAGTTTTCTTATATATATACACAGAGAAAAAAATCAACCAGAAAACTGGTTAAATCAAAAGGAAAAACATACAAAACGGCTTCAACAAGGAATATTTTTAATTTTAACAATTTTTCTTGTTGAAAAAAATAAAGATTTTCCTTTTGAATCAACCATATTTCAGTTTGAATTGACATGATAATTTCTAAAAATGGATTTAAATTTAAATTGTTGAACTAACCACGGACATACTTAATTGAAATGACAAGATAATTTTTAAAATAAAATTTTTTTTCTAAAGTACCCATAAAAGAAGAAATGTCAAAACAAAATTTAATTAACGTTCAAAGCAAATGGCCACTACTGAGCCCTTTGCTGAACATAACTCCAAAAATAGCCATCGGATGGACTTCATCCGATTTTGTAATTCCGTTGTTGTGACTGCTTTTGCAATGCTTAAAAAGTTCTAAGATGACTACATATGTTATATGTCCTATTTTATAAAACAAATGAGAATTATAACCGAACGTAAAAAAATGTAATTAAACATATTTCCTTTCGAATCAACCAAAAATGTTGTTGACTCAACAATTTTTCATTTGAAATTTTTGTTCTGCTCGACAAATTACAAGGACTGTGAATAACAATGCACACTTTTAAAAAAGTCATGGTTAAGTTCGCTCAGTGTATCTTTTCTTAAATAAAAAAAAAAAAAAAACTAAAAAACTAATTTTTATTTTTTGAGTAAAAAATATAACTCAACAATAATTTTTATCTTCTTGAGCAAAAAAAAAAAAAAAACTCGAAAAATAATTTTTATTTCTTGATCGAAAAATAAAACTCTAATAATATGGTTTCCAGACTATTGCGATTAACTGAATTTAGTACCTTAAGTAGACTTTAGTAGTGAGTTTAAACTGATTTTAGGGTATTTAAATGCAGAAATAAACTCATGAGTTTAGGCATCGTTGCTGCAACCCTTACATTTCATATTTTTGACAACGATGAAATACCCGTTTGCTTCTTTTTTCAAATCTTTAGAGGTGAAATGAATTTTCGTTTGTTTTAATAATAAAAATAAATAAAATATCTTTCTCCCCAATTAAATGTTTGCGCCCGGATTTGAACCTCAGCTTCGGGTTCAAGCCGAGCCTATCCACTATACCACGATATCTTTTCGATCAATCAAAGCAATTCATCTAATTTAAGTTCAAACAGGCGTGTGAGCTCGTAAACTCAGAAATTACAGTCTGAAAGGGTATTTTATAAATTCAACTTAAGGAGCTAAATTCAGATTTTAAGTTGACAGTCTGGAAGTCATATAAGAATAAGTTTTATCTTCTGAGTAAAAAATAAAAGTCAAAAAATGAATTTTATTTTCTGATTAAAATAATAAAACTCTTAAAATAACACTTAAATTGTAATTTATAAAATATAACTTATAACAGTTATGGTCCCTGATATTTATAAAAAATCGAAATTCAACAATTATACTTCCCCTAAAAGTACACTTGACTTTTTGAATAAATGTGTTGGATATTGAAAATAAGCACTTGTAAAATACCAATTAGCGTTGCGATTACAACGAAGTTTTGCAATGGAATTCTATCTACTAAATACAAGTAATTAACGTTATTGTCATTATTCTGTCATAAATAAGCAACAAAAACTAAATATATTCAAACACTTCTGCACTCCAAAGGCGCTGATGAGTCACGGGTGGCGTCGCGTCGTGACGAAACATGGCCATGTCCGATCTAGGCGGAGGAGCAAAGCGGTTAAGCTCGAATAATGTTTCAAAATAATCTAAAATTGTTTAGCGCCGCAATCATTAATAGATCTTTTGTTCTTTTTGTCATATATATACTTATTTTTTAATGAAGTTAGTTATAATTTTTAAGCCGCGATATCTCAAAAACTAGAGCCAATCTAAAAAAAATTACCAAATTCAAGAACAGCGATATCAATGCTAAATTTCCAAGTGTTCCTTTTCCTGCAGTAAAATGTTGGCGAACATGAAAAAATTTATTGGAAAAATTTCGAATTGTGCCGGTTTAGTGATTAGTGTGCGATATAAATTGATTCTAGTTTTTAGTTTCTTGTGTGACATTTGCAAAATGGGACCTATATGCTCGAACAAAATTAGGAAATATGAATTCAAAACTTTTATCCAATGCAGTGACTCCTTAAAGCAAACTGAAAGGAAAAATCTAAATGGAAAAATCGTGTTTTCAGATGAGGCTCATTTTCATTTCGGTGGCTATTGAAGAAGCCAATGCATTCTCAATGATTGTGTGGATTTCGCTTTGTCGGCATATTCAAAGGAAAGAATTGAAAATGAGTAAGTAGCTGTCGTTACCATCAAAATGGAGCGTTACCTCAGTGAATTTTTGCTTTCAAAAAATTTAAGAGAATGACATGGACGACATTTGGTTTCAACAAGACGGAGCTGCATTGCACACAGGCAACGAAACCATCGATCTTTTGCGCAATGTTTTTGAAAATCGATTTTGCCGAAATACCTGATAACAATTGGCCGGCTCGGAGCCTTGATTTGAGCCCTTCGGATTATTTTCTGTGGATTTACTACTAAGGATAAATGGTTAAAAAAAACAGTGCCGTTCCGCGCGCAATCCAACAACAAACCATTCACAGTCTCAAACCCCGACGTTTCCCGAGCGCGATAGTCGAACTCTTCTCAATTACTTATTTAAACCGAGTCCCAGTTGCAGTCGTCCAGCGTGATCGTCCGCATCGTCAGTATGCTCAGCTCCAACTCGACGTTTGGCGCCGTCAACCGGCTCAGAAAAGGTATGTGGTCAACTCATTTGATATTTCTATAAAATACCCTCAACCAGAAATATGAAAATATAATCTATAGTCTTTTTCTAAAAACGATTAACGGGTCTTGCCGGCTCAGGAAGGCAGTCACAAAGTGTCACAAAAACTGGAATGGAATACACTGAAAAAGTTTATTTAATTTTTATTAGATTCCTTGTTTTATTTCCGAACAGTTGTTTTTTGTTTCATCTTTCTATCTTAATTAGTTTTTGAGATATAAAATCTTGAAAAGGAGCTCACAAAAAAGGATATTTCAAGAATATTCTAAGGACATTACGCAATAAGAACCCTTAAAATCGGTTTCCATTATGTAACTATCCAAAAAAAAAATCCGGCATCATAATGGCTTTAGGATGGGATCAATAAGCGCTCTTTGGAAAGCCTTAAATTTGGCCCTGTAATCCTTGTGATTCTAACGGAGATTGCAATTCTGATTTTACGATTCAATATTGAATGAAAGTGGATCTAACAAACGAACGAACCTTCAGCCTTCAGGCTATTTATTTTGAAATGCAGCTGAAGAAGGATTTCTAGAAGTTCAACCCTCCAATCGAATTTTCGGTTTTTTTTTTTTTTAAGTGCTTTTTTAAATGATTTCGGAAGAAAATGGAAAATGGAAAATCGAGAATGCAGAGTGGAAAATTGAAAATTCATGAGCTTTCGTTCGCTTTTCATTTCAATTAATTCAATGTTTCCGATAATATCCCTTTCAAGTGCGGTTGGCGACCTCTCCGCTGCTATTCCATCGTTCCCGGAGGCGAACAAACTGCGGAAATGAACGCGCACGAAGAGAATGAAGTCGCCCTCCCATCTCCCATCTCCCATCTCTCATTTCCGTCGCTATCAAAGCCGAACGAGCAGCGCAGCATAGAAGAAAGCATGCTGAGTACTCTTAAAGGCGATATTACGGTTGATTTGAATGCGAAATCGATTGTTGCTTGGCTGGATGCGAAAACGATTTCTCCCCCTCCGTTAACAACAGCAGCGGATTGGATTAATAAAGTGCAAAGCAAAACGCGTGGATTGCTCAGCTCGCTGTGATTCAAGCAGTCGCAGACGGAAACCAGTTCTCCGTCCTCTTACCCATTCGATCCATCCAACCTAACCAGCCACCCACCCATTCCATTCCATTCCGTTGGCAGTTGCCAACCTTTCAAGTGCCATGTCCAAAACAAATTCGTCTGTTTTTGATTTGCCAAATTGAAAAACCAACAACAAAACAACAACAACAACAGCAGCAGCAACTACAATAGAAATTCCCAAAGAAAAAAAATTACAAAAAAAAAAATGCCGGCATATAATCGAGCCTCGGCGATCCTTTCCTTGTTCCTGGCTTAACTGCTGAGGCCACGTCGAATGGCGAACGGCGAACGGCGAGCACTGACACGAATGACGTCAGCCGCTGAACTTATCTTGATGACAGGACTTAGCTCGATTTGTTTGTCGATTCGATTAGAAGGAGTTGAGCGCTTGTTGGGAATCACTTGTGAATGGATGAGCGGACGGGGTGGGATGGGGTGGCGCACAGTGGAGCGAAAGATCTTGCTCAACGCTTCGCGCACCCATTGGAATATACGGCGAGCGATGGACTCTGGGCGATGGTTGGCAGAGGGGATAGCAAAGCGTTTGCCTTGTCATTAAATCACTTAACACCCTCATTTAGCGGCTTATTTTTGTTTGCTTCGGTTTTTTATTCCCATATGCATGAGCGTTTGTTTGTATGCATATTTAACCGTCGACGGGGCGGAACTGTTCCAGAAGTGCGTCTGCATTTGATGTCTCGATGGGTGCCCCTGTGCGTTCGTCTTCCCGCCTGTCCGTCTATTGCACTTCGGCGAATGTCGTTCGTTTCGCATCACTTCGTTTCTTTTCGTTTTGCTTCGTTCTGTTTGATTGGATTTCAACTTGATTGTAATCCGAGTGAGAATTTCGATGTGATTTTGGCGGTTTTGCGCTTCATGAAGCGGTAATGTCAAAGCATATATGCAAATATTGTCCTTCTTGCAACCGAAAATACACATGATGATGATGAGAGATTTTTACTTTTGAGATTTTTTTTTTTTTTAATACCTTCTTTCGATGGGGTGCGATTGGGAATGTAAGAGTCTTCAAGCTTCATTTGAAAATATTTGAAGAGTCAAGAACAGATAAGACACAGTTTTTGAAAGTGTCACAACTCATAATTGCAGAGCTCCAATATATCGCACCCTGACAACTAAACTGACACAACTCAAAATTTCTGAAATTCGAGTTATGCTATGAATCTTGTTCCCAAGTCATCCGTCTACCTACAGGAAAAATTCCATTCCATTTTTCTCATTATAAAAGGCCGAAAAAAAGCCGTAATGTCTTTTTTCCTGCTTTGATCGACACTGCGACGAATTTTGTTTTTCGCGTTTTCTGAAAAATGGCAAATTTTGAGTTGTGCCACTTTAGTGGACCGGGTGCGATATGTATACATGATGAAATACAGACTAAAATAAATGAAGAATCCGGTTTCTTCCTTTTTATAACCGAACCACTCGGTGTCGAGAGTAAATTGTGTTTGTGCGAACGTGTGAAAAGTCCAGTGTAACGTCTCGATGCACTGTGCAAAACGTGTCACCAGGAGCATCGATAAAGCCATGTTTGTTACACTCTTTCATATCGAGGGAGTTGAGTTACCATCACGCAATTCATAATGCGCATTGACGGAGGAGACATGAGTAGGATAAAAGCTCGAGAGTGGGCCAGGACGATAAATGAAAATCACAAGAAGTGCTTTAAAATGTGCAATGAAAAGATATTCTTATGAAAGGAGATTACCCTCATTTTGAAGTTATAAATGGGCAATTCCATGAATACAGTCACACCGGTGACACTTATTTTTTTTAGGTTTTAGGTCATTTTAATGAAGAAAAAGGATGTTATTTACAAACGTTATAGTTTTCGAAAGCCTTTAAAAATAGTTAAGCACTGAAATTATGAATTTTTTGCTCTGAATGACTGTCACGGGTGTCACCGGTGGGACCGTTTCTCGTGGACAAGTAAGGCGAGCCAGACAATAAAATACCCGACACAGACACACATGATCAAATAATTTTCAATATCAAGAGGTGTTTAAGGCCATAAGGGACCCCATATACCGACTTTAGTTAAATTTCTTTATGAAAACCGACCCTTTGCCATGCCCACTTTTCCATTTTTTTGAATTCTTATCGGAGGCTCAAACTCTAAGTTTCATTGAAATATTTCGAAAAAGTCCGATTTTGAGACAGTTTTGGGATTTTTGTGACAGACCCTAGTACTGGAGGTACCCCTTAAAATGGTCCGGTCGGGTCCATTCTTGTTCTTACTCATGTGCCTGTGAGTATACATACCAAATTTTGTCAAGATAGCTCAACTCCTTCGATAAGATAACTGTATACAGACAGACAGACAGACAGACAGACGGACAGACAGACAGACGGACATGTCTAAATCGAAACTCCTGGTGACGCTGATCATTTCTATATATAATTTGTATGGCCTATCTCGACTGGTTCTGGGTGTTGCACACAACCACACAAACGCAATATACCCTCGACGCAGAGTGTGTCGGGTATAAAAAAAAGTAATTTGATTGAAATTTCAAAGAAATATATCCACAGCAAACATTTTTGGTATGAGTTCGAAATTGAACAAAAATGGGGCTCAGGTGTATGAGTCTGAAATGTGTTCAAAATTTCAAAAAATTTGTCCCAGAAATATGGTCCGAAATTAGTCCGAAATGTAAAACAAATAGGCTCCAAAATACGAGTCCGAAATGAGTCCGAAATTAAAAAAAAAAATAACGCCCAGATATATGGGCCGAAAATTTAAAAAATAAGGCTTAGAAATACGAGTTCGAAATGAGTTCAAATTTATAAAATCAAGTCCATAAATCGGGTCCGCATTGAGTCCGAAATTAAAAAAAAAAATTTGTTCAGAAATGCGAGTCCGAAATGAGTCCGAAATTAAAAATATGAGGCTCAGAAACATGGTCCGAAATTTTAAAAAATTAGGCTCAGAAATACGAGTTCAAAATGAGTTCGAATATATAAAATCAAGTCCATAAATCGGGTCCGAAATTAATAAAAATGACGCCCAAAAATATGGTCCGAAATTTTAGAAAAAGAGGCTCAGAAATACGAGTCCGATTGTATATAAATCTTTTATTTATTTATAATATTATTGTAATATAATTTTTGTAGTACAGTAGATACTCAGAATTTATAACGCTCTTAAATTTGAACTGTACTTTCCGAAATCAGAACCAACAGCTCTGAACCTGAATCTGATTTTTTTTTCGAAATTTGAAATCCTTTGCTCTGATTTCAGAAAAAAAAAATTTTTTTGACGAAAAAAATTAAAAAAAGGAATGACCTTCGTATAGGACACAGAAAAATCGATTCAAATTTATGGTAGATCCGATATTTAATTATTCAAAAGACATTCAAAACGTCAAAATATTATACAGTGGTGTTAAAAAGAAGAACTTTGGGGCAAACGTTTGGCAATTCTTTCGCGAATTTGTAGCGATATGCTTATTGGCTTTATGTTAAAAAACCGTAAATAATATGAAAACTAATAACTGAAGTTTATATTTTAAAACAAAATTTTGTTATTGAAAGAGGATATTTCTAGAAATTAGAACATCTCAGGAACAGCACAAAATTACAGAAATCCTAAAAGTATACTCTTCAAATCGATCTCACTGCTTTTAAATAGTTGATTAATTTATGCGCTCACCACAAAATAGCGTATCGGCATATCGGCCTATCGACAATACATATAAAAAAAACCCCAAAAAAAAAATAGAAATGAAAACGGAATAGCACGTCGCGTTGAATTACAAAAATTTCTGGCTTTCAGTTGCAAAGTTTTGAATTTCAGAATCAATTTTCGGAGCAAATTGCTAAATAAATGTTCCTCAAATGTTGCTAAGTAGTTCGCAAATAACGCATGCATGCGATGGGACGACTTCACGGCAATCGTCCCTTTCTTTACGAACTGTTCTTGTTGTTTTATTTGTTGTTGTTGTTGTTGTTGTTGCTGCTTTTGGTGTTGCTAAAAGAACGATGCCGAATGGAACAAATATCGACTGCAAATAGTGCTCAACGTGCTGAACCGCCGCTCAACGAATTGGCCTGCAGAACATTAACTACAAGGAGCAAGTGATTTCGAACGAGCTTGTAACGAGCGCGAATGTGTGCGTTCAAGTGGCAAGGAAGGGGAGCAAAGCGGAAGTGCGAAGGGCGAAGGGAAGTGAAATAAACAGAAATGACTGCTAAGATCGAGAGTCCTAATGCGCTATTATGCGTATGATGCATACCGTTTAGCACATCCAGATGACTACCGCTCACACACATACACACACACACGCGCACGAGCCACTGCTATCCGTTGTCATTCCAAGCTGCACGCTCCGTCTCCCACACTCGCTCGCCCACTCGTTCGTCCATTCGTTTCATCGCCGTCTCGCTGTCGCATTTTCTGCTGCTTACCCACATTTTCGGCAATCTGTGGCGGAACGCATGAAAAAGACGTCTCATTAGGAAACATATGTTTCGATTAGAACGTTTAACTTTGTACACACACACACACACACACACACACACACACACACACACACACACACAACAGGCACGAATGGCTACCCCAAATTGAGTGCTTCCCAAGTAAGCAGCAAACGGAGGACCAAGAAGTCAATTCGGTTAAGGATACTTTGCGCGTGATTCGCAGACGTCCCGGCGACGAGGACGGCACTGCAAATAAGTCTGCGGGCGCTTGCATAAACACCCACACACACACACACACGAACACGACATTATAAAAATGGTTGCAACCCTACGCAGTGCAGCCTTTGTACGTGCTAATAAGATACGTTTTTTTTTTGCGCCCGGCTCTCAATTGAAAAGGGAGTGTCAGAAAAATGTGTTACAACTTGAACAATTTCCAAAGCAAAAACCAAAAAAAAAAGAAAAAAAAAATTACGAAAGTAGGAAGGAAGGAACGACGTAGGATGGATGAAAAGTTAGAGCAAAGCTTAAGGCGTAAAGGGGGAATATTATTGTTATTTTGATTGTGCTTAAGAGATTTTGAACTTTATCTTCAGAGTTCTACGTTCAAAGAAAAACTTTGAAGTCTCTTCCTCTCTCTTCTTCTTTCGGCTTCGGCTTTGGCTTCTGTTTCAGCTTTTTCTTGTTTGATAAATTTTTATCGTATATTGTTATTTATTCAAAATAGATTCAAGGTGATAGAACCATGAAGGATTGTAGCTATCGAACGAACGATCTAGAGGAAATCGAAAGTATTTCAAGAGTAGGCAGGCCAATACATAACATTTTTTTATTTGTATAGTTTGGAGATTGTAAATTCAGACCAGGACCCAAATTTACGGGATGGCAGGCCGGGAAAACACCCAGAGCGGCACATTGAGGGGTCGGCACATTCAAATAGATAAGCCGAAACAATACCCCAATGGTGCCAGTATAGGGCGGAAAATATTTCGTACATACTGAAGTTAAATATTTTCTGTTGTCCTAGCCATGAGGTTATCCCTCGTGACGTATCCTGAGCGAGTTGCTTTACAAGGTCCATCAGTTGTATGACCACAGTCGAAGTACAAACAAATATATTGTGCAACAATGACATTGTAATAGAAAGGCATGCTAGAAATCCTGTTGTGAGGAAGGGTTAAAATGTTTGTTGGTTGTATTTTCGGGAATTTCCGGGCCCGCAGCTATCATTGGGGCTGTCGTAAGAGTTCTTATTTGTTATGTTAACATACTTTCGGAGTTCTTAAAGTAAGCTCGAAGGGAAAATTCCTCCCGGGTCCGAAGTTTTTCCAAACGCTCTTGCATACAGGGTTCAAATCTGTGCTTCTCTTTCTATCTCATGCAATCAAATGCAAGTGAAAACAATTTGTTTTTAAGCCTTAACGATTACATTGCTAACGTTCAAAGTAATATGATTTCATCACATTACCAATTGATCATTAGCTCAGTCGGACAAAGTTGCTTGAAGACGTAAACTCAATTTACGTCAAAGGAGGGATATTTAATAATGTCGATTATTCGAGCACTTAATTCTTGGAGCCCATAACTCGTTGAAAGTGACTTCGACCCCTCTGTTTATGAACTTCGTTGTAATTGATTGTAATCATTCGTTGCAATACGCGCATAAGCTGGAATTTAATAATCGAGACGATCCGAAAGTTAAACCCTAATGACGTACGAATTTTGTTCATTACACTCAGTAATATGTTGTGGCACTTCAAAGCGGATTAGCCAGTAACTAGCGATTGTTCGGAGACTTAATTATTTTTAATCTGAAATAATGTTATCGAATAGTTTGAAGGTTCGGCTGGAAACTTCTTCTAATAGAATTATATTTTATACCAGTATGTACCGGTATACTTTCTTTTCGGTGTCTCCACTAAGTACTTAGACTAATGCCTTGATCGGCTACTGGTTCTCTTCTGTATTTGAGTCTACGATTCTCGAAATTACTGAATAGGGAAGCGGAATGAAACAACATTGTTAACCCCGCTCTCTTTTTCCCTTTCAAACGTTTTCTCGCGCTCTATATCTCTATTTCTTCTTCCATAACTGTCTATATCTCCCACTCTTTATCCCTTTCTATCTCATCTATTCTTTTATCTCTCCTTACTCTCGTCTCTTTTCTCTTATTCTCTCTTATCTCTATTCTCTATTCTATTAGACTCTTATCTTTCTTCTCATCTCATCTACTCTACATCTCTCTCATATTCTCTCTATCTCTCTCTATCTCCCTTATCCTCTTCTCTCTCTCTATCTCTCTCTATCCTCTCTATCTCTCTCTATCTCTCTCTATCTCTCTCTATCTCTCTCTTCTCTCCCTATCTCCTCTCTTTCCTATCTCTCTCTATTCTCTATCTCTCTTCTTCTCTCTCTATCTCTCTCTATCTCTCTCTATCTCTCTATCTCTCTCTATCTCTCTCTATCTCTCTCTTTCTCTATCTCTCTCTATCTCTATCTTATCTCCCTCTATCTCTTCAACTCTCTCTATCTCTTGCTCTTGGTCGCCGAGCACTTGTGCGCGATGATGTCGATTCCTCTTGATGACTTGATGCGTTGTCTTGTCGTTTGTTTGTTCATTCGTTCGAGTGCGTTTGTAAAAATGTCATTTAACGCGGCAATAATCGTTGCAATAACACTCGAGAAATGATGAATCACCTGCTGGATTGCACCGTTTATCAAAATTCGCTCATAAATGCAACCCACAATGGAACCGCAATGCACCAGCATCAGGAGAAGCGGGAGCGATCTAACAGCGTCTTGGACGGTGGGGTTCAAATTTATGGCCCTCTCTGGCGCCATGCAACGCTTCGGCGAAATGAACATTAAGTGCTATTGGGTCGGGGAAAACCAATAAAATTGCATCCATGCAGCAACCTTCCCAAACAATCCCAACCATAACTCAGTGCAAGCAATGCACGCGAGAGCAAATGCCCCCTCCATGGTATTATATGACAACTGCCCGCTTCCTGATGCCCTGCTGCCTGCATAGGCCATACGTTTTGGAGGATGACTGACCACATTCAGCTTTTCGAAGAGCACTCAAAAAACCAACAAAAACAAAGAACAAATAAGACAATAACAAAAGGACATTTTCGGCTGTCGTTGTTGTTGTTGTCATTGTTGTTGCCGTTTTTCTCGTCGTTTTTCGTTTCCAGCCGGTTCATTTCTTTCGCTGTTGTCATTTGTGGTTCCTTTTAGGATTTCAATGTTCCCCCAGTCCTTTGGCTACAACCATACATAGTCATCGTCCATAGTCCATTGTCCACCTGGGCGAGTGATTCCAAAGTGTGAATTTTAGCACTTGGCACTCAGTGCTCTCGAACCGGTCTGAATGAGTGCTTGACAGTGATAATAGAGCCTCAAGGGCGCTACTGGGACAATGGAGACAAAACAAACGAAACGAATTGACCGGGCAAAAAAGGGCCGACTGTAATGGACACATCCCGCTGTGTCGTCGCCATCACATGTGCTCTACAGCTTACATTCCACACCCTAAACCATATATCCACACCAACGAATAGCTTTTGTTCTGCTTGAAGCCATTTTTGTTTTTATACATTTTTTCGTTCCATTTTTATACGTCGTTTTTATTCCTATTCCTCCCCCCCCAACCTACTTCTTTTGGTGTTGACTTTTCACATTGCTACGTGGCAGCAACGTGGCTTTTGTCCCTGTCGATTATAGACTAGCATTTGAAATGATTGTTTCGTGGAGCCCAAAAAAATTGCTCCTAGCTGGTCTACCAAAAACAAAAAACCAAACAAAAAACTGGGCACTATTTTACAGATTTTATGTATCCCCACACACACACACACACACACACACAACACCCATAAATGGACTTCAAAACGCTGTCCATCGGCTTCAAATAAAAATGATTGCATTTGACAAATGATAAATTGAAGAAATTCAAAAGAAAAAATTTCGCTGTAGGAATTTTTATTTCCTTGTTGTGTGGCTGCCTCGATTGGAATCTATGGAACAATTGATCCAACAAAAATATATTTCAAAAAAGGATATTCTAAAAAGAAGGCTTCTTGTGCAGGTACAATCGGCTGGTATTAGTTATGACCAGACCTATGAGAGGGCATTCGGGCCCGGGGGATATCTTCCGGGCATCTTTAAGCAAGTAAAATAGTGAAAACACAAAATAAAAAGGTCCTCGAGACAAAAGAAACGGTCACATAACTACTTTGAAGAAAATTTTTCCAAAACTATGGTCGAATCGGAAGATAGATATTCAATCCTTTAACACCTCCCAATTAACAGGCCTTGTTATAATCCCAATGGTACATAACTGTTTCTTGCCAGGTGGTTATGATTACAACCAAAATAGCTAAGATTTCGATGGCTTCTTATGTCATTAAGACTTGTGAGTTTGACGTTTGATGAAACCTGGATCCATCATTAGACACCAGGAACAAAGGAACAATCAAAACAATGGATTTCTCGCGGTGAATCTGCTCCAAAGAAGGCGAAGACGGTCCCATCGGCCGGAAAGGTCATGGCGACGATTTTTTGGGATGCGAACGTCGTCATCCTGATGGATTCTTTAGAAAAAGGAAGAACGATCACTGGACAATATTACAGTGAGTTATGGGACCGCTTCGAAAAAAAAAAAAATGAAGGAGACACGGCCTGGTGCTGTTTCACCACGATAACGTACTAGCACATTCATCCGGAGTTGTCGCCGCCAAACCGCATGAATTGCGTTATGAATTGCTGCCGAACCCCCCCTATTCACCCGATCTGGCTCCCTGCGATTTTTTTCTTGTTCCCTAACATGAAGAAATGGCTCGGGGGAAAAAAATTTGGTGGAGATTAGGTCACAGCGAAGTCGACAGCGCATTCACACACACAATTATGAATGTTTACGTATAGGTTTGGCCATCACTGCCACAGTGGAAAATTATCTCCTGCATGACAATGTCATCAGTGATGTCATCGATGACATATAGGTGACATTGTCATGCATGACATCTTGGAGGACATGTCATCGTGGAGTGATGCTGTTCACGTGCTTGAATCTCATTGGCTATTGAAATTTAAATAAGGTCTTAGCGTCAATTGAACGTTAGCATGAAGTGGCATACAGGATGACACCTCGACTCAGAATCCAAAGGTCGCGGGTTCGATCCCTGGCTTAGGCGAACAAAAATTGTTAAAAATAGATTTTTTTAAAATTGCGAAATATCCAAAGAGAGGACAAAGAAGAGAAGTTATCAAACTGGTTTCTATAAATTGACATTTCGAAAGAACGGAGCAATGTTGCTGCTCTCAAATGATTTTTTCGCCATCGCACCCCCTAGCATTAAAAATGTCACCGGTGAATTCACTGTCCAGCTCCTGTACAAATGTCATACAAAGTCCCATATGAATTGTCATGCATACCGGATCAAAGTCACCATGACTTCATCGATGATGTCAGCGGGACATTCTCCGCTGGGGCTGTATAGGCACACACGGACAGGAAGACGGACAGACATACAGACATCTTTCCCATCTCCTACTCCGGGTGCGTCAAGGTCCTAGGCAAGGTGAAAGATCGTATAGCCTTCGTGAAAGCTTATCGGAGAAAAAGGAGAGCCATACCTACAGTCACTTATCGGAGTTGTAATCTGTAATCATTAAATGTTTTATATTTTAATTGAAAGGCGAATATTTTCGCCAGCTGTCGTCTTGATGTACAAGTGATCTTATTAGACGCTAATGGGTAGTAGGTACTCATAATCATAAATGCAGAGAAAACCAACTGCACAACAAACACAAACGCATTCATAGCGCGCAATCTACCGAGCTCTGTACGAACGAGAGCCGAGCAATAGAACGCAGCAAGATTTTACAGGACATTATAACATCATTAGCCAAAGTGATAGATTGATGTCAATGGAGACGGTTTCGGAGTCGAAGCTGGAGAATCGACACAGAATCGGACACGCTCAACGGCGGGTAATTATGAAATTTTTATAGAAATTTCTGCGTGCTTTTTTGTTCGATAGGTTCGTACTAATTTGGCGTGTCGCTGTGACGCCTCGAAATATGCCCGTCGGCTTGTTTGCCTCTCACTCTTTGTATGTTGATGAATTGAACAATTGACGGGCACGCAATGGTGCAATGACGGCGCATTGATGGCGCGTCGAAACGCCCTGCCTTGCCACGTCAGCTGAGAGGTGGAATCCGATGGAATTTTTTGATCGATTACGCTTTGACAACGTCCGATTCGATACGCAAATTAGTGCAGTTTCAGCGCCGACGGCGGTATCAGTGACTGTAACTGTGACAGTGACAGTGACAGTGACAGTGCGAATGACAGCGTCTGTGAGGCGTCGAGGTGTCGAGATGACGATAACTTCATAATTTGATTGCCACTGCTCCTTCGGCTGTTTTCTTTCCTGGCGTTAATTTTATGCGACCAAATTTTTAACTTCGCTTCGCTCATTCATTCTCATAGCAGCTCACACACACAAACACACACACACGTGACGCACACTTTCGCATATGTATGAATGTACCCAGCAGGAAAAGTCACCCGAACAGAATCGACTTTGGAGCCGGCATGCATGACATTTCGTATTGCATTTTATCTGACATTTTTATACATACATATATGTATACAAAACTGACAGTGACTTCCCAGGTGACTTTGTCATTGGTGCAATGGCGAAAAAAGCATTATTGAATAAATCATTTTATGAGTTTCCCTGTCTTTCCTAAGTAGGTGCAGTAAACTCTCTTCGTATGGTTCGAAAATTTTTAGAGACATCGCAATGTTATTGTTTGCCTCAGCGAGGAATCGAATTCGAGCTCTCGGGACTGTTAGGCGCGCACGCTATCCACTACGCCACATCATCATATGGCGCAATTGACGCTTAGACCACGCACATGAAGAGCACCGTCTTAGGATGACACTGTCATCCAAGGAGTGATGCGTGACGATGTCACCTTGTATGTATATATCCCGGTGAAATCACTGATGACTTTGTCCTGCAGAAAAAATATTTGCCTGCTGGGTATGCGTTACGCACGTAAGATCACGGATGAGCACACGAGTGAATGATTCCGAAAGCTCTTCGTTAATTTAATTTTTTTTGCCGAGTTTTTCACACAACAATGGGAATGAAGTCATCCTGGAAATTGAAAAAGTTTGTCATGATTCCATTATTTTATTCTGCTGCCGACGGCGTTGTGTACCCAGAAAATGGCTGGTTGCCATTGATTTTTTTTTTTCTGGTTCCCGACATGCAGATTATTCATAACTCCGGAAGAAAACTTATTTGCGACAAAGAAATTTTTCCATCCTCCCGAAAGGTGGGATGTGAAAGGCTGACTTTGGCGAGGTACTTCAATTCAGTCGCTATGCCAAGGAAAATGTGGAAGAAAAAAATTAATCCGAGCACAGATAATTTTCCTATCTCCTTGTTATACTTTAGTCCTTATTTGCGGTCTTTCCAAGAATGTGGAAGAATTTTCATCTGAGAGTCGAGAAAAGCTTTTCCATTGATCCATTGTTTATCTTACCTGACGGTTTTCGATGCTGTGAATGAATTTTCATCGTGACTGGAAATACGAGAAAACTGTCATGCGACATAAAAATCCATTGCCGTTGTAGTCTACTTGAATTCATATGTCTTCGAATGCCAAGTGAAAAAGTAAGAAAAAAAAAATCGAGCAAGAGTCCTTTGATGCCCTTTGGAATTCATCCTATGGCTCTTCGAATGTAGAGAGTAATTTATAGTCTACAAGAGTTCGGAATGCCCTGTCACATAGGTCATTCGAAATTTGTAGAAAGTTTTTATAATTATGATTCTAATAAGTCCTCAGGATCGTACAGAATGATCAAATCGGAAAATGAATCTACTGACATGATGCGACTCATGTAGAGAAATAGACAGGAAAAAACCCAGAATAAGTCATGATTGGCATTCGGATGATAGGGTGCAGGAGAGTGGACAAGTAATAATATGAGGAGAAACGATTTTCTGTATTTTGGTGTCTACGGCGGTCCACAGAGTAACAATTTCGAGCCGAAACTTGTTTTAATTATGTTACGAGTCTCAGTTAGACGGAAGACAATCAGAATAGACGAGAGATGAGGAATTGAAATAGACGAAGAGCCAGATAGTTATTGATTGCTAGTAGAGGTAGGAGAGTGAGAGAGTAATAAAGAGAGAAACAATTTTGCGATTGGTCTACGGCGATCAAGATTTCGAGATTCAAAAGGCAAGGTAAGGAAGAGAAGAGAGAGAGAGAGAGAGAGAGAGAGAGAGAGAGAGAGAGAGAGAGAGAGAGACGAGAGAGAGGAGAGAGAGCGAGAGAGAGCGAGAGAGGAGCGAGAGACGAGGACGAGAGAGCGAGAGAGAGAGAGAGCAGAGAGAGAGAGAAGAGAAACAGAAGAGAGAGACAGAGAGAGAGAGAAAGAGAGAGAGAGAGCGAGACACAGAGAGAGAGATAGAGAGAGATAGAGAGACAGAGAGAGAGAGAAAAAAAAGGGGGGGTGTTTATGTAGATATGTATGTGAATGCATGTGTTTGTTTGTTTGTATGCTGTCGATGTAGATAGAGAATGAAAAAGATGGAGAATGAAGAGTATTTCAGGGAGAGCTCCCCTGCAGTAAATGGTAAGGAAGTCAGGACCAGTCGGATTTCTACACGTTCAACTCACCTCTTTTAATAAAGGGCTGTCATTGAAAAGCACCCGGTCCTTGTTCAAGGCGTGTCGGGGTGGTTGCGGGTGACTCGCGGGTAAGTCCCTTTGTCTGAACTCTCCCAAAAAACGCTAATTTTTCGAGTAAAGGAGGGTGAATCCGATAGAAGTTAGATCTAGATCGGTCGCGATTCCTATAAATTTCATATAAATTTGGGGTCGGTTCTAAAGGGACTAACCTAGGTCCGGTCTGGTTTTCACCGAAGCCAAAGTAAGAGATAATGCAATGCGGATCGTCAGAGAGGAGAAGAAAAAAAATGAGAATGCAAAAATTCAAAAAAAAAAAAAAAAAATAAAAAATTGAAGAAAGGCGAAGAGACATAAATTTAATTTAAAAAAAAAAAAAAAAAAAAACATCAAGAAAGAGGAGGCTATCCCAGTTTGCGGAGATCTTAGATAATGCTCTTTGCAACTATGTATGTAAATCGATGAACGATTCTTACCTGAGAGTCCTTTAGACCGAGCCGTTCGGCGAGTTTCTTCCGGTCCGGTTTGCTGATATATTTTTGTTGCTGAAAACGCTTTTCCAATCCTTTACGTTGTGAGTCTGTCGAAGAATAAAGAGAAGCGTTCCAATTGAGTTATGTCAAATGACATAGTACCCTACATCCTGGCCCATTTCGGGCGAGGAGATGGTCAGGCATATGGTGCAGATGTATTGCCAACTTACCCGAGAAGACGGCACGCCGCATCATACCACGCCGTGGCTTGCCACGTGTCGAGTGCGCCCATGGGAATCCCTGACCCGGGGGTAGTGGGAAAACTTGCGCTCCAACTGCAAGCGAAATGAGAGGAGAGAATATGGAATTATTTATCAGCAATTGCCGAGTAGTGGACAGAGGAAACAATAATAATTACTAAGCTGTTGCACACGCACCGATGCCAGCATTTTCGTATGGCTTTCGAACCTTTCCCACCTCACTCCACAAACTCAACCAGGCACGCATCACGTCCGCACGCATGAGTGCACAGACGCGTGCAGTGCAGCGGTAGGGAGGCCGGAAATGCAAAATCATTCTTACTTAGAATAGCGAGGACGAAGGGGGCTAAAATGGTAAGGGCAGCGCTGGAATGGCCGACATTCCATTGCTCCATTCGAATATCTTTCGCCCTTGATATCTATGTATACTCATAGCTGAGAAGTACGCGCACACAGAAAATTGCTCACATGCTCATGTTCATGTTTATACTCACCGCTCATGTAGGGATTCCGGCAGTGCGCCAGCAAGGAATGCAAATGTGGATGGTTGAGGCTGTGCGGCAGAAACGGCGTTGGCCGACTTGGCATGGGTTTGGCTATCACTTGATGCTGTTGCTGTAGCTGTGGTGGATGCTGATGCTGGTGCGGCTGTTGCTGCTGATGCGTGGGGGTGTGTGATGGCGGTGGGGGCGGGTGGTGCGGTGATAGCTTTTCTTGCTGCTGATTCGGATGCGGCTGCATAGCCGATGGGAATACAAGTCTTCGATTGCTGCTGTCTTCGATTGTGTGGTTGTTGTCGCTGGGATTGTTGTTGTTGTTGTTGCTGCCACTGCTATTGTTACTATTGCTGCTGTTATTGTTGTTGTGATGGCTGCCGTGCAGCAATAGCATCGCACCATCGTGCTGGTGCCTGCTCTCGTTGTTTGTGTTGCTGTTGCTGTTGCTATTGCTATTGTTGTTGTTATTATTGCTGGTGGAATGATTGTCGCTATCACTAATTGTGCTCCCAGGTGACGACGACAATGCGGTTTGCGGTTGACAACTATTGGCATGATGTGACTGAGCAAGGAACGCAGGATGCGGGAAGTGTGCGTGGTGAATGAAATTTTGTTGCAGATAAGGCCAGATATGCTGTGGTTGCATAAATTCTGTGAATCAAACGAAGGAAAAAGGACACAAAATCAAAATTCATTTTAACTAAGTACAATAAACTTTGAACATGGGAATTATCGAGGAATAAATTCAATTTAAATACGTTTAACAATTATTATGATTGACCGATGAACGGTTACTTAAGTTTTATTGCCATAAGCCCTGCAGGACACTATTGTGAAGTATCAATTCGTTAGAAGCAACATCGTCTCGATTTAATTATTATGGGAATTCAATCGAACCCTCGAAGGAGTGAACTCTGTCAAAATACATGGAAGCTTTGACGGCTGTTTAACAAAGTTCTCAAAATACACTAAGTTCGAGGTCTGAATGAATACCCATATTGATATTTCTATAAACGATTCGATAATGAAATATTAAAGCCCAAAATCCAACATTGCGAGAGCGCGATGCGAGAGCGCGAGACGAGACGCACACAAATTTCAATACATTCAATCATATGGTTCAAGCTCTAATGTATCGCACTGCGAGACCTCGTAGCGAGAAAATTTTGAAAAATTGAATAGTTCTCGTTGCGAGGCAATTTGACAGGTTAATGATGTAGCTATTTTTTGAGTACTCGCTATTAAGTACTCGTTTAAACTAATAAATTAAAAACTGTTCACTGCTCTGTGATAAAGAGCTTTAAGAATATTTCGCGAGCTTCGGTTCATTTTGAAAATTTTTGGAAAATTTTTTGAAAATTTTGAATTAAAATTTAAACTCAAGCGAAGGCGTATAATTTTTATGAGTACTCGGTACTCGTTAGATTGGTACTTGGTTCAAATATTGCATTACTAGAAGCGAAATTATGCTATCATCTGCGTGACGCAAAACTCTCATTCGAGATTGAAATGCGTCACGCAAAACATTTTCGTGACGTCGCGCACTCTCGCATCGGGCTCTCGCAATGTTGGATTTTGGGCTTTAATTCCGAAGAGCTCGCAGAGTTGAGCGGCATTAACCTTTATTGGTCCCAAATTTGAAAAAATTTATTTTCAGACAATTAAGTGTCCGCTATGGCGAGAGCTCACTAAATAGATAATATTATAATGGAAAATTATCTTATCATTTAAGGGGACCTTCTGGTCTAGAGCACGAAAATTAAGGGTATTTTCATGATTTTTTTTTTTGGTACTAAGCCAAATAAAAAACGGGTTTCTAAGTTTGCCGGCTTATTATTTTATTTATTGACAATCCGAAAAAGATTTTGTTGTATTTTTTTTTTTTTTTTTTTTGTAAATTTTTGTATTTTAAAAGTGGCGCCAAAATGGACCCTCTTTGAAAAAGTACCTCCGGTGCGTACACGATTTCTTAAGTTTGGACTATCTCAAAAGAAAAAAAAAATAATTTTATTAATCAAAATGAATGCGGCTATCGCGGGAACTAGAACAAAATCAAAAGTTTGAAAATTGACAAAGTGACGCAATTTTTATTTAAAACCTCCAAAAAGTCGCCTTTTTTTACCATTTTTTAAATGAAAAAATATGAATTTCGTGAAATAAAAATTTGATTCTAGTTCTCCCGATAGCCATTGATGTTGTGCATAACATATAAAAATTTCAGATGAATCGGTTTGAGGGTTTTTTTGTTTTCATGTACGCAAGGTCAATAAAAGTAGTTCTGAGATAAACGCGTTCAAAGTTGCTCTGGTCAAGCGCGCTGTCTGCTGTCTCCACCTACTAAAACCGCTGTAGCAAAGAAAATATTGTCAATATCTTCACGAAACTTTGCCAGCTTATTCTTAAAATTCTATTCTTCCGAAATATATTAAAAAAAAAAAAAATCGATTTTCAAAAAATCCTAGACCAGAAGGTCACCTTAAGCATCCTTTCTGTGTAAAACGTTATTACTAGAAGAAGAAAATGCATTAAGAAATAATTTCAGAAATCTTTGAATCCTTTGATTTAATGTCCTTCACATTTGAGAGGCGAGAATTAACATTCCTTACAGCAACACTTCATTTGAAGTCGGTTAGACGCTTGCGATTGTCAAAACTGTACGAGTCCATGTACAATGTGAATGCGTGTAGACGTGCATGGGGGTGTGAATTTGAACACCCAAAAGCCCCCTGGCAGCGAGCCTGTATGTCATCTTGAAATAACAGCCACAGCCACACACCTGCAACACCTCAATGTAAAGCTTTGACAGGAACGCTTCTGGCGTCTGACCCACACCTCAAGTGCGCTTTTTGTATGCGAAAACTTCAGACAGCACTGAAAGCACCTCTAATTAAGCATCCAAAAGAAAATCCAAGCAACACCAACGCAAACACAAACAAAAACAACAACAGTAACGACGATGACGGAAACACAACACAAACAAAAGCAAAATTTGAAGCCGAAGCCGAAGCGATGACGAGTGGGAAAACTTTGTAAATTAGGAGCGTATGTAAACAGCACGTACGTACACACGCACAAGCGAGCACACAAAAGCCGACTAGCCCACACATCCAAGCACACGCACACAAGTGTAGGTACGATTTTAATTCGATTAGACCGAAACAATTAACGAATTAACGCCTCTTTAAGGCTGCCATTGTAATCGTGTCCTATCAGTGTATGTGGCGTACTCATGTGTTTGTGGCTGTGTATGCGCGCGCGCGTGTGTGTGTGTGTGGTGCGTATGTGGTTGTGGTTTTAGCTGCCAAACGGAAATTTAGTGCGCGAAATTATTTTACGCCACGCTTGAGCTTTTGTTCGGAGTAATCACCTATGTATGACTGCGCATCTGTTTGTGTGTGCCTGTCTGCCTGCCTGCGTGATGAGGTAGCTTTAAAATAACAGCACTTAAGCTATCGTGCCACAATTGTTTTCTAACGAGCGCCGAAACACAAACAATCGGATCGGTCTTTTGCTTACTTAAATTTTATGCTTATCCAAAATAATCGCAGCAATTAAATGCAAACATCTATGCAACTATCCCAGCAATCATTTAGAGCCATTTATGAATCTTTATGAGCTCATTTAGGAGTCCGAAATGAGCGCCCTATATAAATCCGAAATCATAAGCCGAAGGAGCCCATATTGGAATCGTATCTGAGCATCGGTTTTTTTTTTATTTTGTAATTTTAAATATTTTTGTCAATGTTTATAGTCTCGCCGCTGTGTGGGATTCGAACCTGAGAGCTCGCGCTTTCTAGTAATTTGCTCACCTATCGACATCGTGTGTACGAAAACGAAATGGCTGGATTTTTTGTTTTCGTTTAAAAGCTTAAAGTCAAATAAAATTTAATTTCATTTTCTTATTTTCTTCA
Source organism: Chlorops oryzae (assembly GCA_020466095.1). NCBI lineage: Eukaryota > Metazoa > Arthropoda > Insecta > Diptera > Chloropidae > Chlorops > Chlorops oryzae. The sequence goes on along the minus strand of CM035806.1, from coordinate 156,246,160 downwards.
TGTTTCAGACTAATTTTGGACTCATGAATATGAGCGTCTTATATTTCTATATATTTTTGGCTCATTTCGAACTCATATTTCTGATCACTCCGAAAATGTTGGCTGTGATGTATGCATTTGTGCGTGTGTGTTTGTGATTTTCTTTGCAGTGTTCAAATTTCAGCTAACATCGGCTATGATGATGATATGGGGGCGGGAGGGACAGATTGTCCCATTAGGCAGTTTTGCCCATTTTTCCATCCCGGGGAACGAGAAGGAAGCGAGAGGAAAGGAAAGGAAAGAAAGTGGTAGGGAAGAGGATATAAAGGGGTTGAGCTCTCTCAGAGTTTCTTGGCAAGACTAGAGCTAGTCAAGAAGTTCTGGGAGTGTTAGAGTATGGAAATTCTACATGCTCAGTACGTCACGACCACATATTCTCATCCTGATCGTTGAGAAAGCAGAGCAGTAGCAGATGAAGTGCTCCGCATTGACCTCATCCTCAAGGCAGTAGGTACACGTGGGGTCTGCAATGAATCCTATGTTCGCCATATGGCGACCACATCTAATGTGCCCCGTTATCAAGCCCACAAGATTCTGCAGATCAGTTCTCTTCAATCGAAGGAGGAAGTTTGCGATTTTTTTAAACAAAAAACTTGGTTGTTCTGCAGGTCAAAGTGCTGGACCATTTTTTCTTATGAACATCCGCCGCATAGGAAGCGATCCAAAGCTTCATACCTGCAGAGCTGAGAGCTATCATTGGCTCAGGTCCCATTGGTATTTCCTCTGATCCTTAATTAGGCAGTTCATCTATTCTCTCCACTGTGCCCCGGGACACACACAAGTTCAACTTTATTATATCTTGTACATAAACTACAAAATATACTTATTTTATAGGACACTTAGGCGTCATTAATTGTGTAGTTTTTAAAAAAATTTTAAACGTTGAAAAAGGAGGCTTCATCATTTCTAAATTTTATATGAAAATGGTGAAAAGTAATGATGCAATTTCAAAGAATACGATGTTCTTTGTTATTTTTATAAGAAATTACCATTTTACTTTTGTAGCTCTAAAGTTATGTCCAATTATGTTCTCAAAAAATAATATAACAATAATACGTTGCATGCTTCCAGGCTTCAAATTGATATTTTCATAGCTTTTTTTTACAAAAAATATATAGAGAAAAATCTCAAAAATAGCAAACATGTACATATATGCAGAAATGATCACATAACTAGGAGAATCGCTAAAGCCATTTCCGTCCGTTCGCCCGTCCGTCCGTCTGTCCGTCCGTCCGTCCGTACTGGGCACATTACAGCACAATAATTTTTTTCGGGAAATTCGAAAAAGTCAAGCTAACTTGACACGAAAAAAAAGGACCTCCTCATAAAAATGGGTTCCATTGAGGAATTTTTTTTTTCGCAATGGCAAATGAAGCACAAACTGGGCACATTACAGCACAATAATTTTTTTCGGGAAATTCGAAAAAGTGCAAGCTAACTTGATCACGAAAAATAAGGACCTCCTCTAATAAAAATGGCACCCTGAGGAATTTTTCTTCGAAACGGCACATACAGCACAAATTCTGGGCAATTATCAGCACAAATTTTTTTTTGGTGTACCCAATTCGAAAAAGTGCAAGCTTAACTTCAGAGATGCATACATTACAGAGATTTCTTGGTTTCAAAGCCGAACTGGAACTTTCTTAAGACAAAATTTGGTACCCTAAAGCTCTTCAAGAACATAATCAACAGCAATTTTCTGGAATTTTATCAGTAGTCAACCGATCAGGTGTACCCAAACGAAGCGAACTGCACTTTCAACACATTTTCAGGATCATACATTTAAGGTCAGCAAAGCCTTAATATTCTATGGAATATTGCTTTGGAAAGACCGAGCACCTGGCTTATTTCCTTCGAAGAAAGGAGCTTTCGTCCCCAAAGCTTTCATACAAATTCTCGTACTGCAATATTTACTAACAATGCTATCATGTATTATTTATTTAGCTACGCTAAAGCACACCAAAGAGTATGGCGGCTTCATTCGTTCAAAGCAGATGCCTGCATGGGAAAATTAAATAACAGAAAAGGATCGTCTATATTGAAAACAGTATTCAGCCAATAGCAGAAATTATTTACCGCAAACCAATGTCCGGTAATTGAATCTTCAGTCTGCAACTTTTGCAAAATGAGGTCCAATCTAACTGTATGGCCATTTTTTCACGATAGAAGGAGAAACTAAAGGGAAGATTTATATTCATTACATCACTGAGGACTTAAGCCCCTACAGAGACCGGGTTTCTTTTAGTTATACATACTATCTTTGTGTGGTCTTTTAACAGCTATGACTTGGCTCCGCAGATAAAGAAACATACGGATATTAGGATGGATCGATTTTTTAATCCCATAATCCACTAGCAGAACATTATTCTATGGCCCAAACCATAGGTCAAATTTGAATTTCAATCTTGCGCTTTTGAAAACAAAGGTTTTCCATGCTACACACATGTCCAAAAAAATTGGCCGAGTCTAGTTTTTTCATTGTAGCGAATATATTAAAGCGAATGGAGAAAAACTAAAAATGTGGAACGAAGTAGCCATACATTAAATTATTGAAACGAACGCAAACACTAATTTTTATAGTTGTTTGTCCTGCTCCCTTCTTAATAAGCACAAAAATTCTGATCTGAATGCTGTCGATCAGCCATTTTAAAGTGATCCGCTCCAAAAGGGGCCGAATTAGCCATTTAAAGGTCCGAAATGATCTTGCATTGCTTATTTTTGGCATAGATTCTACGCACAAGAAGCCTTAAACGATTTTCTATTGTGTTTACTTTCGGAGAGCAGGCCAGACTTTTCATAACATCCAAATTTGCACATCGTGACCAGTTTGAGGTCTGATTTCTCGAGCGTTAATGTGCTGAAAAATGAACTTTTTCCATGATTTTTGGACAAAAAAAGGACATTTTCGTTCATTTGGTGAGGTGGGAAACAAATTGTTTAAAGAATGAAAAACTATAGAAAAAAATTACAACAAAAACAAAAAAAATTATTTAAGAAGAGACCAGCAGGAGAAAGGAATATCCTTCAGAGCATTCATACAAAAACGAACGCTTAAGCGAAAATCTTGAGAGAAAACAGAGGGATACGGAAGAACGATAGGGAGACAGGGGGAGAAACTGACCGAGCGCGAAAGAGACAGAGAAGAGCCAGAGAGAGAGAGAGAGAGAGAGAGAAGCATTGGGAGAGTAAAAGAGAAGAGATTTCTTGTCGTGGCTTCCCTTAAATTCTATTGCTAGGCGCCCTCGTCAACGGATGATCCTGTTCTTGTTTCGAATTCACATTTTCGTCTTGCTTCTGGGATCAACTGCTTCAATTTTTTATCGTTCCTATTATTGCCATTGCCATTGTCATTGGCATTGCCGCTTCTATTGTTATTGTTATTGTAATTGTAATTGTTATTACTATCATTTTAAGCCCTTCGGGGAGGAGGCTGTAAAAACACATTCTCTCCTCTAATCATGTTTAAATTATTGCGTGCAGCTAAGGATCAGATTGAGGCTCAGGTCGGCTCGACTCTCGGCTCATTGCGGCATGTTTTCCGCCCTTTCCGCATCGGCGGCCCTTACTAATTCCGGTAATGAAAACATTGTTGCCATTGCCGCGACCGTTAGGGCTGCATTAAGATGCGTAAGCGACCAAGGAAAATGCGCTCAACCAGTTTCGGTGCTCCGTGTGCGTCTTTTTATGGCTTTCGTCCTTCACAGTCACAAGCAGCCTTCCGTCCGCGCGCACACACACAAAAGAGGCGTATCAAATTTGTCTATCAGTCATTGAATCATCCTTCATCCTTCGATAATTCATACGCATTTCGAAGCCACCGAACGGCAGACGGACACACTGAATTTTGGTGATCTAGACGGAAGTTCTCTCATTGTTCTTTGCCGTTTTTTTCGTTTGTTCTTCTTTCTTTGGTTTTGCATTTCTCTTTTGTGAGGTGAGGTTTTTTGCGATGCAATTTTTTGGATATTTTATTGGATTTTCTTTTTTTTTTTTTTTTTGGGTTTCGTTATATTTTTTTCCTATTTTTAATGGAATTTTTCATGTGGGCTATAAGGGGGCGTAAGCATGGCGAGATAATGAGAATGAGAGAGGGAGAGAGAGAGAGAGAGAGAGAGAGAGTTTGTGGGAGTTTCACTCAATTTAATCAATCATTCTATCAATTATTAATTAACAGGGGTAACATCAATTGATTTGCTCACAAGCATACTTTTAGGGGCCTTAAGTCCCCTTTTTTTTCGTTCGCGAGAATTGAAGATTCTATAGAGACATTGAAATCATGGGAAAATATAAGGAAAAAGGAAGAGAAAGAGACTCTTTATAATGACTCGAGCTCAAATACAATTCAAAAACATTCGAAAAATCTAGTAAACGACTCTTCTTGTATTAAAACCCCAAACCTAGAGAAATTCGACTATATAAATTCAATTACAGCTATTCAGCGCTAATCTCAAGGACGTAGTCACTAATTACACTTCATAAGAGATATTTAAAGCAATTGAAATGTCCATATAAACCAGCAGCTGTGCAGCCCTCGAGTTTTCATGTATCTATACGGAAAACGGATCAGGGTTGGAATAGCTCCTCTATTCATATCCAGTGTGAGCATTGTATATTAGTTTTATTCGGATGTGGTAACAGCTAGAGCTTAGCTCCGTAGATATAGTCAAATATATATATTCTTCATCAGGGTCGAAAAATGAATCGATTAAGAAATGTCCGTACGTCCGTCTGTGTTCGGATCTGCTTCCAAACGGCTGGACCAATCGCGTCAAAATTTGTTTCATGGGTTTGGTTGGGCTCCGAGAACGATCCTAAGTGAAAATAAACTATGTATATCCGCCCACTGCCGCGCCACAAAACTGAGATTTTTCGTAACTACCGAAGTAAGGAGCATAGAAAATTCAAATTCGAAACATAGGTTGACCAAGACGAATAAAAGGTGTACGGGAAAAATCTCGTGAACCCATTTCCAAGCCCATAAACATTTATTTTGTGTAACTTCTAAACGGAAAGGCATAATAAAGTGCGCCAATACTTTCGGGACGCTCAGTATATCACAGTCGACAGACTTGACCGACTTAGATTTCTCGTTTGTTTTTTAAATTCATTTTTTTAGAAATCTAGACTTATCCATGGATCACTGGGGCTTCAAACATCGAAAAAAGTTTTATAAATTCGCGGACGGCGGGGTCTTAAAAGGACGTTAGGGAAAGAAGAAAAAATGTTTGCGCGATGAGAGATTTTTCTTATTGCAGCTGAGGTCGTTGAGAGGACTTAAATTTTCCTTAAAAAAACGCCCAAAAGAGAGCTACGAAAGCTCTTACTGTTCGCTTTGTGGATCAGGAAACGTTAGGATGGTTTTAAAACACATGGGTTTTTCATAACCTGGTCATGGTTTAGACTGATCATTCGATACAAAATATGTCTAAGCGGTTCGAAAATGCTCATGATGGTTTTCTTTAACGGACTGTTTGGATTAGTTGTGATATGTGCTAAATTCTCGTTTTAAAGTATTTTAGCGACCTCTAAGCCTCAATCGTTTTTGCCTTAACTTTCTTTTAAGAACCCACCGTCATCGAATTTCAGTACTTTTTTCGCTCTAATAGGTCACCTTAAATGTTTTGTTAAAAAAATAATAATAATAACTGGACATCAAACACGCTATTAGGCACTCACTATAGGTATTTGAAACCAGGTTTAAAGCTCTAAGAAGCAGGGACTGAAAATAACAGTTTCAATGTCTTTCAAAATTTGAAAAAAACAAGGACAAAAAATTGTCGCACAGAAATCTTTTCGATGTCATTGTGATCCTCAGGACATTCTCTATACGAATCCGGGATGCATTTTATTTTCCTAACTTTTTTAGAAAAAGCCCAATATTAACTGGTAAATACTGACTTTTATTTTTTCAGTTAAACAATAACAGTTAAACTGGGCCAAATAATTTTTTTGGCAAAAATAAAAGGCTTTGCCAAATAACAAATAAACCGTTACTCCAATTTAAATAAATTTGATACCAATTGACAGGTCTCAGTTTCTAGAATCCAACAATACATGGAATGGAAGAGTAGCTTAAGTCGACTTAAGCTTAAAATTAGTTATTTATACCACTGAACTCCCTTCAAAGAGACGCATCATTAGGTAAAACCCTTGTCTCCGTAACATTCTTCTAGGAAAAGTGGTTAACACAGAAACGTCCAATGATTATCGAATTATGTATTTTTGGATTCTAGAAACTGACATACAGACATATGATCTTTAAAAACAAAGCTATAAAAGCGAGAGCACAATAACATTAGCCGTACACAGTTCAACAGATAATTTAAAAAAGTTTTTTGTCATAAGAAATAATTGTTTAATTTTTTGTACATGTAAATAATATTTGGTGATTTGTTAATGTAAGTTCTATATTGTTAAAAAGTTTGTTGGTGATATTCCTCTTAATATGTTTAATGTTATATGTAATTTTTAGAGTCCCTGAAGATGCTTTTCGACGAAAAGCGAAATATTGGACGTTTTCAAATTTAAATAAAAACCAAAACCTCGACCTTAAGCTCGAAAAAAAAAAAAAAACGTGTAGTATTTCTACAAAAGAGGAATTAATTCTAAAGGTCGAACAAAAACGGAATATATTTTCCATAAAAAGAAGTTAATATTTTACAGTAATTTTTGTTTTCAAATAAAATACAAGTCAAAAAATAACTTTTTTTTGTAACTTTTACTATAAAAGTCATAACTGGTTCGGTCCCTGCTAAGAAGTAATTCGAATGCTTTAAAAGAAATGTTCATAAATAGAGTAATAGCAAATATTTAGATTAAGCACCCAAAAGTATGCATATAAATATTGAGACCATTTTCTATATTGAGAATTCGACCTTCAATATAAGTGAAAAGCAAAGATGTTGGAGTTATGAGTACCTTCCCAAAGCCTCATCTATTATGTTCCGTTGATAAAGGCTTAAAATTATTTAAATTATTTTTAAAATTACAAAATGCATACTCTTAGGTGCTGAAATTGAATATTTTTGTTTTATTAGTAAGTCTTAATTTTGGATTTCATTTGCACGTTCGCTGTATTGGCACTGATCTACAATCACCCATGAAATATATGTGGTGCACGATCCTGTGTCTGTCAAATCTGACTTACCATTTCTGACACGAACACCTTCACGTGTATCGCCCAATATGGCCGAGACACTGAACTTTAATATGGGCTTCGTGCTACTATCCGCAAGGATAGTCGTCTCCTTTTGATGCTCGATTTTGGATAAACGTATCGCGTCGCTCTCACAGCGAACTGATTGATCATCGTCGTCGTCTGGTTCCGGATCAACATCTATATCGGCATCACCATCATTATCATTATCACCGTCACCGTCGCCATCGCCATCGTCCATGATATCGTCTTCGTCAGCGATTCCATCAATGTCGGCATCTTCGTCATAGTCGACACTGTCGCCACTGGAGCCAACGCAGCACTTAACGCAACGGAACTCATTCTCCCGTCGCAGCTGCTCATCATGCGTATAATTTTTTGCATTCACAATTTGACTGAAATTACCGCAAACATTGCAGCACAACTCAATACGCTCGCCGATCCGGCCGCTTTGGCTTCCGAAATTACCCATAGCACTGGCAATTCTACTGCCAGCGATTCGCTCTGCTCCACCCTTGTCCGCGTTCGCGCTCGCGCTCGCGATCGTGTTCGTTTTTGGGTTCGTGGCCGCGGTCGTGCTTGCGTCCGCGTCCGTGTCCGCACCGGCATCCGCACGATCCACATGATCGCATTGCGGATCGTTGGCGGAATTGAAGTTGCTGTTGTCATTGTGCGGGGACACCGTTGCATTGTTCGTAGCTCGACTCAGTAGCATTGCACCGCAATTGCGGCGTAATGAAATCAAATCGGATACAGTCGACGGATCACTGTACGGGCGGGATGGTGCCCTAATGCCGTTCGGATGCGTGTGTTTATCCGCGAAGTGCGGACCAACGGCGGATTGATTTAGCGCGGGATACGTTAGAAATTGCTTCGAATTCAATATTGAGTCCACGAAAAAAGTTAACATGACTCGACCGCACAATGACGACGGCGGAGGAGCGGGAGAACAAGAATCAAGACGAAACGGTGCGTTATGGAACACAACGAGAAATCACCAAAGGCTCGCATCCGCATCCGTTTGCGGCTTTCTAGAATTCATTTACTTCGTATATTCCGTTCGTGCATATACATAGATACATTCATGTATACATATATATGCATATTAATTATTTCAATTAATTTCATTAATTTTTAATTTAATTTATAGGATTTTATTGCTTTGTTCGATTTCTTTGGCTAAACCATAACATTCATAGATTCACTGTGCTGTGCAGGCATGACACTTTGGCACGTCTTTAACGTGCCTTACACGTTCTCGAACGTAACTTTACGTAACGTAACGTAACGTAACACAGCAGCGTATGGCAGTTACGACGATGATTTATCAATAGCGCGTGCTGTTACGTGCGGACGCGGCAAGGACTCGATTCGAACTGAATGAAAGGCCATAAGCTCAGGACCAAAAGGACTATCACCGTTGTGCTCGTTGTCATGCCGTGGATGATGACTGGCTCGCAGCTCGTTAGGGGATGCTCTCTGGTGGTCGGTGGTTGGTTCTTTGCTCCTGCTGGTATACTGCATCTCCCTTCCGCCGCACATCGCTGGATACCATTCTTGCGCGCTTTCCATTCTTGTCTGGGCGAGCCTATTGCGAGCATGTTCCTTTTACTTCAACTTTGACTCCGTTTGCCAGCACGTTGCTCGTGCCATAATCGTCGAGATCATCTCCATTGTTGTTGGTCGTCCTTTCTATTCTTTGCGCCTTCATTTGATTTTATTTCCTCTCGAGAACAATAACAATAATAAAAAAAATAAAACAAATTTTATTCTGCTCAGTAATACCGTTTCCACAACCCCCCTCCGCCACCTTCCACCCCGCCCCCTTAGAATGTTTTGTTTTCGTGTCGGTTCGGGTGGCAACTAAGAGAAAGAGACGGAGAATCGATGCGAGCGTGAGAGAGTTAACGAGTGCTAGATATGAAGAGAGGGAGGGAGGTGTGGAAAGCGCGAGTAAGAAAAAGAACTGCCCGCAGAAAAGGGGGATACAAATGCTCGCTCTTTGTTTCTTTTTTTTTTCTTGTTTTCTTTGTTTTGGCTTTGGGTTTTGTTTGTTTTTATTTCACCATTTTGTTAATAAGGAAAGGAAGGCCGGCAAATGGAAGCGATAAAAAGCGTAAAAAGCTGTTTTTGAAGCACCCTACAGTCGGTTTGCACAGAAGCATTATGAACATTGCTTCGAGGAAACTGCAACAGAAAATTTGCTGCTCATAAAGGATTTCGTTTTTTTTTTTTTTTCAAAAATTTCGACTCTTTCCATTAAACGCGATCTAGGAAAAAAAATTGATTCCTTTTGTTCATGATTTTGTTCGATTTAGCTCTACTAAAGGGAATTATAAGCAGGGTTCGGATTTTGTTGCATTTATAAATTTAAAGCATACTTTATGGAGTAAAAATTTTGTTGCAATTCAAATAAATTTAAAATTCAAATCGATTTTCGATCGATTCAAAATGAATTTTTATTATTTTCACAAAATGTTGGTAAGAAAAATTTCCTCCCATTAAGTAAGCTTTAAATTTATAAATGCAACAATATCAGAGCCCGGCTTATAAGAATGAATTTTCAAAGAAAAATATTTTTAAAATTATTTGTTTAAGTTTACTTAAAGGACTAGACTTGATGATTTTACGAATTTTTTTTTCGGAACATATCTAAAAACTTGCAAATAGAATGAAGCTTTTCGCTTAGAAGGGAAAAATAAACCTATTCAGGGCGACAGTTTAAAGCAATGTCGGCCAAATTTCGATTACCCACGCACATGTGCTTGGAAGACAAATTTCTGCCGATGCAGCAGTCGCACACGTATAGCGTATATCGATTCGTGCAAAAATCGGTCAGCTGCGTTTGTGTGAGATTAACTCACAGCGAAGTCGACAGCGCATTCACACACACAATTATGAATGTTTACGTATAGGTCTGGCCATCACTGGCTTAAAGCTTAAAAAGTGTTAAATGAAAAAATCGATAAAAATAAAGATATCGAGCTCAATGTGTGATCGCCAAGACGGATCGTAAAACAATTATTTTGAATATTTTTTTTTTAATCCTTCATCGGTTTTATTCTAATTATTTATGCGTGTATTTTCATATATGTAAGCATTTTCATATGATTATATCGAAAATTATTGCTGAAATTATTGAATTTCTCTATCATTTCTACGCAGAGAGCTTAGATAAATTAAAAAAAAAAACCGTAGCATAATCTACGGGGCAATACTCATTTTGGGAGAATACAACTACAACTACATTGAGGCATTCTGCACAGGATCCGTTAGAGATCGATCAGGAAAAGTTCTTCCCAACTTTACCAATGAAATCAGCTGTGTATCGAACTTATCCGCATCTCAGTGTGCGATTGTGTTCCTATGTGGCTTGTCAAATTGGGGGCAACGCGCGTTACGTTTATTAACTTCTATTATCGCCGCAAATGAGTTGTTCTATGTCTTTCTCATCGAAAGTTACTCTCGCTCGGGCCATTAACATCAAAATGGCAACAAACACACTCAATTCATATGTGTGTGTGTGTGTGTGTGTGTGTGTGGCTGCGTCATCACCCTGTAGTAACTGGAGACACCACTGGGCTGGCGAATCTGCTAACCACTTGTGGTTGTAGATAGGCCCCCTGTTTGTCTAATCTTCTGTCAAATTTAATATGGTAATGTCATTGCAAGTGGCAAGCCGTCCTGCTGCCTTGCACTGGCCATTTCGCTACCAAAAAGGGGCCACTTACTGGCCTAGTGCGGAGTTAGGAAAAAGAGGGAGCTTGCCAAATCGGCAGCGAAAGTCCACCACGGTATAAAAATAAGTTGTGGATTAATTGCATAATACATTTCATTTAGGAAGCGTATATTACTAGGGCAACAGAATATATTTAACGTTGAATTCAGCACCCAAAAGTATGCATTTGAATATTCCGAACATTTCCGATAGCAACAAATCTGGACATTCATGTAGCTTTATCCATTTAACCACATCTTTTGGAAGGGGTTCGAAAGATGTGCGGACATCTTTAAAGCTTTAATTAAGCACCGTTTATAAAGGCTTAATGTGGTATTAATTGGATTTTAAATATTCTAATGCATACCTTTAGGTGCTGAATTTAAATATTTTCTATTGCCCTTTATCTTATTACATTTGAAATCTTAAATGACAACAGAAAATAACTTAACTTCACGTCCCTTTTGACCAAAATACCGCTTCAAACTAACATAAAATCTCTTTCCGTTCCGAATGCGTGCTCACAAAGCGACACACCGGTCGTTTTAATTACTCTCTCCTCAGATCAAGTAATTATATGCTCTTTTGAGAGAAGGAATTTTCCAGGGAAAATCATCGACCAATTCATAAATTTTTGTTTTTAGGTGGCGATCCGTTGCTTACTATTTCCTAGGTATTCAGTAGCGTAGCCTTGCTACGGACCGATGGGGGCAGCCGCCCCGGGCACTGAATCATATTTTAAATTTTATTGAGGTCTTTTGATTTAGACCCGGTATCGGCATTTCCTCCATTGTGCCCCCAATTTTTTGCCGCCGGCCGCCGAAAAGTCACGCTACGCCACTGTAAATATTTCTCTAACCAGTAATTGCAGTATCGATATTAGCCTGCGTTGGTCCATTTGGTGCTAGAGAAAATACTAGTCACCAAGGATCAGCGAAAGTACCTGCGCTTATGCTACGCTCGCCACCAGCCGATCAATAGGGCTGTGTAATGGATGCCACTATGTTATTGTATGTATGCGGATGGCGCACTTTTAATGCGAGAAGTTGTTAGCTGTCAGGAAATTGAGTGTTCTTTTGGCGTGCGTAATTGTTTCTTTTATCTTTTCATTTGAATGAAATGAAACTCGAAACCCCCAAAAGAGTATCTGCCACCCGAAGCGAACACAACCATATTCACCTGCTTCACACACACACACACAACACACACACACGTGCACTCATGTGCACGAGGGCTGGAGACCACGCAATCACGTTTTTAGAAGTCTTAACACTCATTCGCGCACATACATACATATGTGTGTATGAGAATCCAAGTAGAGACTTAACGTAACATAACGTAGCGAAATCAATAGCAGTCAGCAACCCTTGTGGCTGCTTTCTTGTTTGGGGCGTGGCCTCAAAAGGAACCCTAAACACACACAACAGCACATAATGCGAACGCGAACAACAAAATCACGAACAATGGAAAGCAAAGGACAGTCATAAGAATACGGATAAGAGCAGTATACTTTAGATTTGTGTGCGTGTGTGCTGTGTGTGTGTGTCGTGTGCGTGCGTGTATGAGCATGTGGCTCTCTCTTATTTGCTTCTCTCATTTGATTTGACTCTTGCTTGCATTTGTTTCTTTTGTTTTGATTTCGTTTTGACTTTTCATTTTGTTCTTTCTCAGCGCTGCCATTTGTGGTTAACGCTCTCCATTCCTTTCGTCTATGTGTGACTTTTGCTGGGACCGAACGAACGAACGAACGAATGAACGGACGGGCGGACGGGCGGACGGATAAACGGACGAACGTGCGAGCAAAACGAACTACGGGCCGAATAATAATCGAGCACGGACAGCGGGAACGTGAAAAACAGGACACGAAGGGTTGCATTGAATACTCAACATGTTGTTACGATGAGACACGGCCGTGGGTGGGTATTTTAGAGGAGGCGACGGCGACGGCAACGGCAACGGCAGCACGTCGGGCTTCTCGGGCACGGGGAAGATCAGAGTGCTCTGCAGTATATAAAACATGCTCATATAAGCGTATAAATATGTGATAACAATGATTAAAGCTCATCACATTATTTAGCTCGCATTTATGAAAGTGATTCCATTTTTTTTTTCTCTCTCTTCCATTCCGTTGTTCTTTCCCCTTCGCTTGCTTCGCTTTCACTCGATGTGGGCTCTTGAAATTTTTCTTAACACTTTTGTGTCGAATGTTACATTAAATATGTACATGCGGGTGGACTTTTGTGTTTTCACTCTACCGCCAATTATCTCAGCGGGAATTATCATCGTCGATCAATGGTTCACATCTGAAGCGCTCTAATTGGTCACTTTAAAGTTTAAAGAAGTTTTATTAAAAAAAAAAAATAATAATAATAATATTAACTGGACATCAAACACCCTTTAAGGCACTCACTACAGGTATTTGAAGCCGGTTTTAAAGCTTTAAGGAGTAATTCGAATTTCTCAAAGGAAATTTTCATAAGTAAAGCAATATAAAATACTTAGATTAAGCACCCATATAAATATTGAGACCATTTTCTATCCCAACCAACATTTGGAAGACTGTTTTATGAGAAGATTCATTTAAGAGTCTTTTTCGTGCCCCCTTCACGATTAGAAAATTACACTGCACAACAAAATCGAACTTTTTGCGTGCCTTTGACTTGAAACCAATTTTTTTTTGTAGTATTTGTTTCGCTGAATCTCAATATATGCGTAAAATTTGAAAGTTAGCTCGCGTTTTTTAAATATCCGCTAAGAAAGGTTTTGCGAATTTTTGTCAATATTTTTTAGTCGTAGCCCCATTATCGTTCGACCGTTTCAAAAAAACTTTAATTTATATGAAAGAAGAGTAAAAATACAACATATTCTTCATACATATGGATGAAATCGGTTCAACAGTTTAGGCGCTATAGGTCGATAAAGGCGAGAATTTTATGAAATTTTTAACAATTTTGTACAAAAACTTGATTTCAAACCCATATAATTTCCGAAAAAAGGTCCGGTATTTAAGTTCAGGCTATCTTAAGTAAAAGAGTGGATTTCTAAGAGCATTTCAAGACCAAGACAAAAAAAATCCGATGAATGGTTCATATTTTAATTGGGTTTTTAGAAAAAATGAGACGACTTTTTTTACGCCGGAAAATATGCCACAATTTTTTTATTTCTGTCTTTAAGTTATATTAATATATAAAAAAAATATGTGCCATATTTTCCGGCGTAAAAAAAGTCGTCTAATTTTTTCTAAAAACCCAATTAAAATATGAACCATTCATCGGATTTTTTTTGTCTTGGTCTTGAAATGCTCTTAGAAATCCACTCTTTTACTTAAGATAGCCTGAACTTAAATACCGGACCTTTTTCGGAAATTATATGGGTTTGAAATCAAGTTTTTGTACAAAATTGTTAAAAATTTCATAAAATTCTCGCCTTTATCGACCTATAGCGCCTAAACTGTTGAACCGATTTCATCCATATGTATGAAGAATATGTTGTATTTTTACTCTTCTTTCATATAAATTAAAGTTTTTTTGAAACGGTCGAACGATAATGGGGCTACGACTAAAAAATATTGACAAAAATTCGCAAAACCTTTCTTAGCGGATATTTAAAAAACGCGAGCTAACTTTCAAATTTTACGCATATATTGAGATTCAGCGAAACAAATACTACAAAAAAAAATTGGTTTCAAGTCAAAGGCATTTTTATTGTTGAGCAGTGTTATTGATCACATGCATGATTAAAAGAAGACTCGAAAACGACTCTCCAATATGTTTCAAAAGCGAGTCGTATTAAAATTACAAAACAAACTATAGAGCAATCGCCAATTAATCACGTATGGGATTGAAATATGATCATTCAAATTGTTGCTCTTCTTATATTTCACTCAAAATTTGACTCAAAATTGAATTGAATGGAATTCGAATTTAAAGTTATAAACGAAAAATTACCATGACTTTCGATTTGGAAAGCTTGGTGTCGAAGGGTGAGCACAGGACTAGAAAATTAGAGTTCCTAGATTCAAATCCCATACTATAATAATAGTACATATAACATATATACACGGTTAAGCCAAAAAATGTGTATTGATTTAAAAGATTTTTTTTTTTTTTTTGTAAAGCAATCGATTATAAAAAAATATGAATCGTAGAAGACTCGAATATAGTAACAAATATGACTCGAAAATGATATCAAATATGACTCCCTAAGAAGAGTCGCGGCTAGGATTCCAATTTCTCCCGACAAAAGTATCATTTTTTATCAGAAAACGAGCGCATATTTGATCTTTTTAATCAGAAAGACGACTCGAAAAAGACTCGCTTTTGATTAAAAATTTCAAAAAATGCTAGCTGGGATATTGAGAATCGTCGATCAATGATTCATGCGTAATTTCGAATGGAAAGAAAATTTACTCGATTTTATTCATTTGAATTCAAATCGACAGAAATCAATCAATTCATCATAACACAATATTGATGAAATTTCCTAATGGAACATTAGCGAGTACTTATTTATAAATACATTCCAGGCATTATTTAAGTTCAACATAATCGATCAGCTAGTCACGACACGAAATTAATGAATTTTTATATATGTATTGTTACTTCTACAATCACTTTTTCTATTTTCTTCTTATCTTCTTTTTCTTCTTCTTCGTCTGCGTCATCTTTTTCCACTTCGCTAGCAATGCATACACAATGAATTTTAATGGGAAAAGTTACCAAATTACCTATTTAGGGCTTCAGATCTCTTAAGGAGTCTTGAAGGACGTAAAAGGACCCAACGCTACCGTGGTCTACTTCGGCTAATCCTTCGATTCGGTGGGGCCACTTGATGAGAGCTGAGGCTCTCCAACGTCCCACATTATTATATTATTATTATTATTACTAAATTACCTGTTGGAGAGTTGGCTTTCTTTTCTCCTATAGATTAGAAATTTCTTCCAGATATGAAAGTTACTGCCTGACAATATGCCTATAAAGTGCTTCGAATAAAGCTCTTTTATATTCTGATTTAATTTTATTTTCAACTCTTTTTGAAAAACTTAGCTTTCGATGGGATGTGTTTGAGCTTAGCAAGATTTCCATCGAGACAGTGACAATACAATAATCGACCCAGAAATACTTATGTATATGCTTGAATATTTTTTAAAACGATTCTGAAGGTTTTCAAAGACAATAAGCCGCTCATATGATGAGTTTTGTTCAATCTCTTTATGAAAATCGCCCATTTGCCACGCCTAATTTTGAAAGTTTTGCAAGTTTCGTCGAGACCTATAATGTTAGCTCAAATTCCAAATTAAATTGAAATATCTCGAAAAGCTATGATTTTAGAGCAATTTTTGAGCATTTTCTGACAGACCCTGGTACTGGAGCTACCCTTAATAATGCGCCAATCGAGAAAATTTTTGAAGA
The DNA here is from genome assembly GCA_020466095.1 of Chlorops oryzae. Lineage (NCBI taxonomy): Eukaryota > Metazoa > Arthropoda > Insecta > Diptera > Chloropidae > Chlorops > Chlorops oryzae. Next base: position 156,229,836 of record CM035806.1, on the reverse strand, counting down.
AGATGTTTAGGACTTCTTAGTAGAAAAAATACGAGCCAGCTTCCATACAAGTCCCATTTAAATATCTGATGTAAGAGAAAATTTTCGAAAAACGCCCTTTTTCCATGCCCACTTTTCTAATTTTTGGAAATGACAGTCAAAACTCTTTTTAAACGAACGAATTTCTCTCTATATCGAATGCTCTCTGTAACTAATTTTTTTCCGGTCCCTTGGAATTCGTTATAGAGGGTTTCAACTGTAGGTACATTAATTGGGTTTAAGTATGTTCAACTATAAAATTAAATCCAAATATCTTGAAAAATTCAGTTTTCCGGAGGAATTTTTGTCGTTTTCATAACACACCCTAGCACTGGAGGTACCCTTAAAAATAGTCCGATCGGGTCCATTCTTGTTCTTACTCATGTTAAAGTGAATACGCAAATTAAATTTCGTCAAGATAGCGCAACTCCTTCGATAAAAAAAAAAAAACAGTATACGGACAGACGGGCGGATAGACAGGCGGACAGACGGGCGGATAGACGGGCGGATAGACGGGCGGACAGACGGGCGGATAGACGGGCGGATAGACGGGCGGATAGACGGGCGGATAGACGGGCGGATAGACGGGCGGATAGACGGGCGGATAGACGGGCGGATAGACGGACAAATAGACAGACGGAAATGGCATAATCGAATCTCCTGGCTACCCAAATCATTTCTGTACATCTTTTTTTGTGGTTTATCTCGACTGGTTCTGGGTATTACACACAAACGCACAAATGCAAGATATCCTCGAGTCAGAGTGTCTCTGGTATAAATATCAGAAATCAACGGATCGATGGGATTAGTTTGTTACCAACTGCGCCAAAATCGTTTGGCACCAGGATATTCAATTCAGCGGCAACACGAAACAATTCCGTGAATGAAGTCTCAACGGTAATTAGAGATTCAAAGCAGATCCAATTAAGGACTACCGCCAGTCCTAATTGAAGTTCTCTGCGAGTTAATGTTAAGGTATCCATTGAGCTAGGCAAGGACTTAAGACCCCTGTGTATGTATATATTGATCATTGCTTGACTTTTTAAGATGATCTTCTCAGGCTCAAAGATGCCTTTGACAATTAATTTTCTTTGAAATACGTTTGGGGATGGGGTTTTCTAGTATAGAAAAATTTTCATTCCCGGACAGTTCCATAACTTGATGATTCCACTAAGCAGGTAACTTTTTTTTTCGAACGTACAAAAAACTCCATTTTCCATTGGGTATCCGCCGACGGGATTTTTACCGTTTATAAAAACAAAAAATGGAAGCTCTTAAGATTATAAAATTCTTCTCAAAGCCGAAGGCCTCCGTTGCGAGTGCTCCGAGCATGTAAGTTATACATTCATTAATAACTTTCCCACCGTCCTTTGCGAGTGAAGTAAAGTTAAAGGTATAAGGTTAAATTTTCTCGAAAAGCTTCCTTTCGTCCAGATCGAAAAGACAACACAAAGTAGGTAACCTATTTTACCCAAGAACGGTTCAACGGTTCCGTCTAAATTTAAGGGGGAAATCCTTTTCATTAAAATTTAGTAGATAACCCTCTACCTATATATTAATAATAAGAAGATGACTCGTAGATATTAGAAGGAAACCTTTTCAATAAAATGAAGATGATTCCCCATAAAAATAGGGATTGCTTTTGAAAAATGTGGCAGGCGTTTCTTAGCCTGTCTTTCCTAGGAGACAGTGTGAGCCCCTAACAATCCGATATTGTCGAGTTAAAGGTCCCGCTTTTTTTTTTTTTTTTTTTGCATTTTAATAATATTTAAAAATCCTACAGAAATAAAAAGCTTCCATGCAAAAAAGCAAAGGTTCAAGCCGAACTTCTAGGAAGTTTTGAAAAAACTTGCACACAACGTTCTTCAAGACTGGGATGGATGGAGAAAATTGAACTACAGATGCCTCGTATGTATGATGTCCATATAAAATACACAAATAAGTACATACAGTGAACTACGGATAAATGCAACACGAATAAATGCAAAAACCTCATAAGTGCACAAGAATTCGAGCAAAAAACATGTTGCATTTATCCGTACTCTACTGTATATGCATTTTAGAGTAAAACTAACGAGTAAGAAGTTTTATCCTTATTTCTTGCCGATTCTCTTTGCGATAAAATTAAGATGAAACTCCCAGAAATTAGAAGTGTAGCATTTGAACAATAAGGTGTAGATCTGTTAGAAACAAGAAGGTTTTCATCTGATTTCAATGATTCTTGCTCATGCTAAGTATGACGGAAAACTCGAATTTCCTCGCAACAACAAGAACGAATTAGAAGTTACTTATCTTTTATTTTCTAGCCGATTTCCCCTTCAATAAATTTTTGATAAAATTCAAGATAAATATAAGACGATTTTGTGGTAAATACTTCGTGAATTTTGTCCCCTGTCACTCTCCTTGGTCACCATGTTTATTCAGACTTAAGGGGACCAGAGCACGAAAATTAAGGGTATTTTCATGATTTTTTTTTTTGGTATTAAGCCAAATAAAAAACGGGTTTCTAAGTTTGCCGGCTTATTATTTTATTTATTGGCAATCCGAAAAAAATTGTTTTTTGTATTTTTTTTTTTTTGTTTGTTTTGTAAATTTTTGTAATTTAAAAGTGGCGCCGAAATGGACCCTCTTTGAAAAAGTACCTCCGTTGCGTACACGATTTTTTAAGTTTGGACTATCTCAAAAGAAAAAAAAAATAGATTTTATTAATCAAAATGAATGCGGCTATCGCGGGAACTAGAACAAAGTCAAAATTTTGACAATTGACAAAGTGACGCAATTTTTATTTAAAACCTCCAAAAACTCGCCTTTTTTTTACCATTTTTTTAAATGAAAAAATATGAATTTCGTGAAATAAAAATTTGATTCTAGTTCACCCGATAGCCATTGATGTTGTGCATAACATATAAAAATTTCAGATGAATCGGTTGGAGGGTTTTTTTGTTTCCATGTACGCAAGGATCAAAAAAAGTAGTTTTGAGATAAACGCGTTCAAAGTTGCTCTGGTCAACCGCGCTGTCTGCTGTCTCCACCTACTAAAACCGCTGTAGCAAAGAAAATATTGTCAATATCTTCACGAAACTTTGCCAGCTTATTCTTAAAATTCTATTCTTCCGAAATATATTTAAAAAAAAATCGATTTTCAAAAAATCCTAGACCAGAAGGTCCCCTTAAATCTCCTCAATTTTAGGTAATCTTTCTCGCTCTGTGCTGGGTTCAGTCATAAGATTGGCTTGATCCTCTGATGATGAATTAAATTGAAGTTGGCAATAAGAATGTAATAAAATTTTAAGACTTTGTGGACTGAGAAGAGAAAAGCGGGGAGTTGCTGACAACGTTTTTAAATTGCTCGAATTGTTCAACAAAAATTGTGATAAGGTTCAGTATTCTTCTTGGTCCAATGCAACTTTTGACGATGATATTTAGTTTTTAATGTGTTTTTTTTTTAACTTTTTTTTCTAAATTTTTGGTTTTTTTCTAAAATAAATGGCAAAGCATGTGGCACCATCTTCATTAAGTCAAAACCAAACAATTATCGATGGAAGATTTTGATCGAATTGAGGCAAATCTCTACTAGTCCAGATGAGATGTTAACAGCTCTTAAGGCTAGAAGAGCAGCCTGGCTATCAGACAGTATATGGATACTGCTCCCCTTTGTCTTCCTCTTCAGACATTCGCGGACGCAGATTTCAATCGCATATAATTCTGCCTGAAATATGGTTGGGTATAGACCCATTGATACGGCTTTCTGGAATCTAGGTCCCAAGATGCCTGCACCTGTACTTCTATTTTCAAGTTTGGATCCATCTGTGTACCAGATTTGTGATCCTTTCTCTATGTGAAGTAGGACGTATTTGAATTCACTTCGCGATCAGTCAGATACGCAAGTTGGGTACGTGAACGTAATGGCAGAGGTGTGTACATATTTTGCATTTTCCTCCATCCCGATCACATTTAATGCTTTTTTTTTGTATTTTCACACATAATGTTGCACAATTTTTGGTGTAAAAAAAATTCAATTTAATTAAAATTATAGACCTCATCCTTGAGGCTCGTCTTAACATAGCAATACAGCAATAATGGCGAAGGGGATCCTCCCATTTGAAATGCAACTCTAATTGAAGAAGAGGTCTTGATCTGGCCAGGAAAAAAGGTAATCCATTTTAAGTAACATGATCCTGATGAGGCACGTGAACTGAAATCATTAGTGGCATCCAACAGACGCTCGATAATTTGGAGCACGTTCTGACCCTCTTGGAATGTACTCGAGAGTGCTAGAGAGTATTTCTAAAGAAAATATGATGCTGGAGACCAGACGTATTGCATTCTACATTGCCTGAGAAAACTAGGCAAATATAAAGGTGTCCTCCGATCTGCATAATATTTGCAGAACTAACATTTTATAATATGTACCAAGAAAATTTCCGAGAGCCTCTTCCCAGCCACCAGGAAACGAAATTTTAACAACTATAGCAGAAGAATGCCAAGTGAATTTTTCTTTTACTCCCTTCACTAATAAAATAATAAATTTGCCATTCTTCCATAGATTTTGAAGACTGATATCTCATTTTGATAGTTAAGGACTCAAATTTAATATTAAAAAAAAATGCAGAAAATCATTTTGCATGTCGATGATCGATTTTTTCAATACCGATGAAACGAGAATTTTGATGAATTTTCTCCGAAACTTTGTGTTCGTTTTAAAAGCTTCGCCTTAGTTCGGTACGACGAAAAATTGTATCATAAAAATATTCTAAACAGCCCTGACCGGCATAAACAACTGATTTAATTTTCGATTTCAGTTTGAATTGAATCGAAATGGAGACTTATTTGTAAGTATTATTAAACCACCTATTTTGATATCAACTTTCACAATTCTGCGAGAAAAAATTCAACTTCAATTATTTCTGCCTGCGTTTCGATGTGCAGTTTTGAGCAAAAAAGCACAAAAATATTATGGTACTTTTTTTTTTACTGAATTGCGGCCAGCCGTCAGAAATGCTGCGTGAAATTTTTGTCAGGAATTTTCTGAAGCTTTTTTTATATGGAATTTTCCATTACTAGCCGAACTGAGGCCTTAGCTTAAGGCTTAAATATCTAAAAATTCTTATGTTGTAAAGATGCCTGATGATGAACTCGTAGCTGGGTTCGAAATCGATCGCATCAGCTTTCAACTTTCCACTTTCGGCAACTAGGAAAAAAAATTTTTTCAATTGCCAAAAAAATATTGACATTTCATAACAGAAATGTTTGGACCCTAAGCCCGAAGAATTCAAACCAAATTAAAAATTAATTATTTCAAGGGTCGAATAAGAAGTATGAACAACAATTCTTATTTTCTTAACCGATCTTAAAACTATGTAACAGCAAGTGATAAAGGGGTCCATTTTATTTAATTTGAAGGATCATTTTTTTCATTTTTGGGTTTTTCTTAAAAAAAATATTTTTTCAAAAATATAAAAAACGCTTTATTAAAAATTTAAAAACATATTTTTTCACGCTTAGAAGGCCAACGTCCATAAGAGAAGCGAATTTAGAACTCCTGAAAAACGAAAATTAATTATTTGTAAACGAGTGTGATTAGCATACGGACCTGGGTGGGTTCGTAACGATGTGTGCAAGACTGATAGGCATAAGAGGAACGGAGAAAAGGCATTTCAGGAACTTTTATCATACGCAGCGAAATAATTCACGTACACTGATCAAGGATAAATATGAAAATGTGCTTTGACTAAGAGACGACGTTTACACTTGTGGCGATGGCGCTGCCCCACGATTCCCCATGGCACACGAGAAGAATTGATGGTTCATCTGTAGTAGTTATTATGAGCTTTTTTTTTTGGGTTGCTTGCGAAAGCTTACTTAAACGAAATTATCCGTATTTAAAGATACTTTCACCAGCTTTTTCATTTTTGGCTTAATGCTTTCATTCACTGTTTGATATCGAATTGCCATAAAAAGGATCACAAGAACATTCCATTGACTATACGTATATGATATCATAAACGAAATGAGTTTATTGATTCTCGAATGCTTTCTTCGAGCAACGCGCACAGATGCCCAAGTGCTTTGCAGAGTATTGGCATTATTATAGCCCCGACGATGGCGTTGGCAATGGCAACGACGATGGCGTTTCGACGGACTCGAGTTTCGAAAGGACGACAAAGCAAAAACATCGCACAATCAAGGTAAAATCTCACAAGACGCCGATACCGCCTATTCCAGCTGAACATGTAGAAACTGCCATTGGCACGCAGGCATTTCCGGCTTCTGCTTTGGCTCCGACTGCGGCTCCAACTGCCACCGGGACGGCGGGATCCGTGGGTTTCTGCCGATGACAAACGAAGCATTCCGAAATAATTCGCAGACATTTATGCGCAGCGATGGCGTCGGGCCGGGCCGGGAGAGCGGAACGGCAGCGCCAACAATCACAGCAAATAATCACCGTCACACTGTCGCATTGCCGCATTGTCGCATTGTCGGAGGGTACTGCTCGCATGCTTTCGTACGTATCGCCATGTCAATTCCGTATCGTTACGTTCGTGAGTGAATGCACAATTACTGAGATGGTGGGTGGTGCGCTCAGGAGAGCCGGAGCTGGAGCTGGGGATGCGACATGTATTATTGCCGCGCATCAAACGAACTCCAAAGCGACATTTTTATTTTCTTTTTTTTTTATTTATTTTTTTTTTTTCTCTTATGGCTTTTTCCCTTTTTCCTTTAAAGCGATTTTTATGTGTGCATTTCTTTTTTTGCTTTCGGATTTTCCGATTTTATTATTCTCGTATGTACTCACTGCGGGACTCTATTTTCGGTATGATTGCGAGTTCTGTTCCCCATCGATTTTCATGTGGGCAAGCAAAACAGAATCAAAGAAAAAAAGAAAAAAAATTCGATATGAAAAAAAAAACGAAAAATTTTAAGAAATAGAAAAAAGGCTAGATGCGCGCTGCGATGGCTAGTGCAAATTATGGGATTTTTATAACTCGGAAGCGTCATGACTCACAGGCGTATGGACTAGAAGGACTCGTAGCTTAGATCATGAACGGAAAATGCGGCTTCACCCCCCTTGCTGTTCAGGCCCATTCGTCATAATAGCTCCGGAGCGGCGACAGCTGCTTCGGACATCTTTTAATAAAATGTTCATCTTTATTGCGTAACGATTGTTTTATTGGCGCCCAACCACCCTCCGCCGAGTCACCAGACGGACTAATCGTTCTAATCTCTAAGCAGGCCAATCGCTTGAAGCGGCGCAAGTCTTTTGAATTTCAATAAAATCTTTCCCTTTAGCAAAGCCGCATGATTAAAAAGGAAAGTGATGAAAATTCATTTTCCATGAATTTTCGATGCATTCGATTTGCGACTTTATTTTAAACGCATTACAGGAATGATACGGAGGCGAATCCAAATGCGAATGCGAACGCTGCTCCTCCTGCAGTGGCGTAGGGAGACATTTCGGCACTCGGGGAACGATGTGGGCGCACAATGCAGGAAATGCCGCCCTCTCCAACCGGCCTCAATAAAAATACCTTCATAAAAATTGAATTATGATTTGGCGCCGGGGCGGCTGCCCCCTTCTCTACCGCCTCGATACGCTACTGTCCTCTTGCTCCTTCCAGCATCACTCTACCGCCACTCGCATGAGCGATGAACGCAGACCGCGTAAATTAATGTAAATTAATGTAATTTGCGCTTTATTGGATATTAATTAACTACACACGAATGGAAATGAGACATCGACAGGCAACGGGGGAGAGTGAGAGAGGTAGAGAGGCAGAAGAGAGAGAGAGAGAGAGAGAAGAAGAAGAGAGAGAGAGAGAGAGAGAGAGAAGAGAAGAGAGAGAGAGAGAGAGAGACAGAAGAGAGAGAGAGAGAGAGAGAGAGAGAGAGAAGAGAGAGAGAGAGAGAGAGAGAGAGAGAGAGAGAGAGAGAGAAAGAGAGAGAGAGAGAGAGAAGCAGATAGAGAGAAGAGAGAGAGAGAAAAGAGAGAGAAGAGAGAGAGACGAGAGAGAGATGGTCAGACACACAGACGTAGACCCAGCTGCAAATATGGGGAAGTCCTCTACTAAACGATGCATCACTTGAAGTATCCCGTTCACTGTCAATAGGAATTACTTCTCTTGGCAGTCATTGAGCAGGGAAAAGGTGATGTGTTCAAAGAAAAGCGTGTGTTTTTTTTTTTATCAAAAAGTAGCATATTTTCAGGATTGAACTAAAATGTAAAAGCAAAAGCAGAAGCAAAACGCAAAACCAAAACTTCTTTGAACACCTCACTTTCTGCTTGCTCATGAGAGGCATAGGGAAGACCTACCCAAAGCGGCCATGCTCGAACAAAGTAGATGTGTAAAAGTGATTGGAAAAGTCAATGATATCCTCTCGTATAGGAATGTTCAAATGGCCACTCCGGAAATCATAAAATTTGAAACTAGGGAGATAGAGAGGAGAGGAGATGTCATCCGCTTTCTCGTTTAAGCAGTCGAGGCGTTTATGGCCTCGTGATAAAAATTGAGGTCTATCTTATAGGCTCGTATGTAAAAAAAAAAAAAAAAATGCTTGTAAGGACTCAAGAGACATTATTTCATTTTGTCCTTGATGAGACATCACTCATTACAATGTAATCGCCACTGATTTGAAAAGAAATGAAGCATGAGAATCCGGTAAGGAGGTTCAAAAAGTGGATCTGCAGTTTTATTGAATACTATCATCGCTGCCGATATTTTCCTATTGGGCTCTCTCGCCTTTTTCAAAAGAAATTAATTTCATCATTTTCGATTTAATCCAAGCTACAACTCTGTATCCCTGCAGAAACCTCAGTTGTGCATCTCTTTTGATAGTGCACACTTTAACTGATTCAGCTCTGTTGATCTCATTTCGTGGACTTCTCTTCCAGGCGGAATTCTTCCCTAAACGGAGAAAGATCCTTCTCCATTGGGTATTCGGCCAACGGTACCTTTCATCGTTTATAAAAGGCAAATCGTCAATCCTCAAAAGCTACAAATGGCTTATGTTTCAACCGTTTCAATTGTTTCATTGCTGTACATCATGGTGTCTCCCATTCTCTCTCTCTCCTCTCTCTCTCTCTCTCTCTCTCTCTCTGTCTTTTTTCCCCTTTCCTCTCAGTGTGGATCAGATCACTTAATCCGCTAGAAGTACGCTCCGCAGGCAAAAACGTAGGTATAAATTCTTGATCAGATTTGAAAACTGAGGTTCGAGGAGTATTGTAAGTTAAAAAAAGGGCGATATCCAAAGATTGAAACGCCCAAACATGAATATATTGTTTATTGAGTAAATAGCTCAACACATTTTGTTGATATTTGATACACTGGTTATATACCAGAAGAGACACATCCTTTCAAAAATGGTCGTCGTCTTCTAACAGCCACTCCCAGACATGCGTTCATAAAACACGGTTCATCGTAACTGACGTATGGAAAGTTGTAGAAGCTTCAAATTCGAAACATATGATCACCAAGAGGAATTAAAGAAGCTCGAGAAAAATTGATGTGTTCCAACCACTATCACGCCCTCAAATATACTTCGATTTCTTGTAACTTCCGCACGGACAGGCGAAACATAGTGCCCCAAAATTGTCTTAAAGCTGGGTACGTCAAAGCCGGGCTTGACAAAATTTAGCTTTCTTACCTGTTTTTGTATAGAATTTTGCAATTAATCTAAACGTAAATTTTCAAACTTCGCTCAAATTGCTAAAATTCTCGGCTTTTTCATTCCAAGATCTTCGTTAAAAGTAAGTGCAGCTTTTAAATGCGATGGCGGGACGGTTAGTGAGAGAAACAGAGAGAGAGAGAGAGAGAGAGAGAGAGAGAGAGAGAGAGAGAAATAGAGAGAGAGAGAGAGAGATAGAGAGAGAGAAGAGAGAAGAAGAGAGATAGAGAGAGAGAGAGGAGAAGAGAGAGAGAGAGAGATAGAGAGAGAGAGAGAGAAGTAAAGAAGATAGGGATATCGAAAAAGTAAACGATAGACTGAGGGGTACAGTGACAGAGAGAGAAGAGAGAGAGAGAGAGAGAGAGAGAGAGCTTTAGTTCTAAGGTGAATCCAACCTTAGCTCAAGCAATGAATAAGATTAATTTACTTTTATAATTTCCCAAACGAATAGACAGACAGACAGCCAGACAAACAGACTGACTGACTGACTGACTGACTGGCTGACAAAACGCAGACACTAACGCATACACTTTATTTGGACAGACAAAAGGAAAACATAAAAATTTGACAGCTCTGAGCAATCACAATGAGATGTGTAACAATAACAAAACAATATACAACAAAAATAATAGAAACAACAGCAACCGTTGCAGCTCTGAGCCGCCGAGAGGGTTGTGTCGCTCGATGGTTGTATTTGAGACATACCGTCCCGTGTCCGTCCGTAGTCCTGATGTTACCTCGGAACGAAGGCAATTTGTTGCAATAAAAAAATTGCAAACAGTGCGGCTGAAGTAGCAAAAGGAGAAAAGGAGATAAGTAATGGGAAGGCAACTAACGGGAAGGGTGTAAGCAGGCAACCGAGAGGAAAGAAAAAAAGAATCGTTTGTCCTTGTGATAAGAAAGGCGTGAGTGTCAAGATGTTGTTGCATTGCAATGTGTGAACATAATTTGTAGCTGCTTCGGTCGTTGGGTTTATTTGGGTTCGGAGTTGTTTCTATTTTTTTTTTTTTTTTTTTTTTTTGCTTTTTGGTCTCTTGGAACGCTTCGAACGTTTGCTATTGCCAGCCGCTTCGAAAGAGTTTAATTAATTTCGCTAATTTGGAAATATGTTTTATTTTGATTCCTTGACTCGCTGCTCCTCGCCTTCGTCTTTTCTCAGTCATTTACGGCAAGGGCGAATTCACTTTCTCCTTTCATTTCCTTTTCTCTACCGCCGTCTTCCAAAGACACTCAAGTACCTTTGGTGTTAAGTTGAGTGTTATGAAATCGAAAATTTATGTTGAAAATTTCTATGAAATGAAAGTGAGATTTTGATAAATTGATTTTGGAATTAGCCAAAGAATAAAAGGGGATCATTTTTGCTTGAACTTTAAGACAACCGTTGAAAAATATCACTTTTAGTATTTTTTTATCAGAGCGGAACACAAGACAAAAGCATAGAATTGTTGTCAAGGAATAAAAATTCAAGTTTCTTTTAGTTATCCGGCCGGATAACTTAAAATTTCCTTCTATTTGGGATAGTTAAAAAGGCCACCACTTTGTGTCTTTCGTATACCTGGATAACAACGATAACCGGATAAATCGGATAACCGTATACTCGGATAACCGTAAAATCGGATAACCGGATAACTTATAATAAGCAATCGGATACCTGAATACAAGATAACTGGCCACCAGATATCCAATAAAACAAAATTTGACGAGATTCAAATTATCCCTGCGGATAACTTAAAATTGTCTTCCATTTGGGATAGTTAAAAAGGGGACCACTATGTGTCTTTCGGATACCTGGATAACAACGATAACCGGATAACCGGATAATCGGATAACAGGATTCCGGTCAACCGGATAACTTATAATAAGCAATCGGATACCTGAATACAAGATAACTGGCCACCAGATATCCAATAAAACAAATTCTTACGAGATACAAATTATCCCTCCGGATAACTTAAAATTGTCTTTTCCCTTGAGACGGTTAAAAAGGCGACCACTTTGTTTCTTTCTGATACCTGGATAACAACGATAACCGGATAACCGGATAATCGGATAATCTGACAAACGGATAACGGAAAATCGAATAAAATAGATAAAACAGAAACAGATGGCAGTGTGTATTCTACATGAACAAAGGATGATTTTGAAGAATATGAAAATGTAGTCGAGTACCCGTAAGCTGACCCATATCTCCCGCCTCTAGTACAACTTTCCGACTAAGGCGACTAAAAAAAATCAGCTTTGATTGAAAGAGAACAAAAAAAAAAAAAAAGAAATCGGGATTGATACACGTGATACCTTAATAGATTAATGTTATGATTCCAATGACATTTAGCCCGGATGATAATTCGTCCTTAAAAATTTCCTAATATTTTACGCTGCTCTATTTTAATAAAGTAGTTCGTCTTACAAAGTGTACAAAGCGGCAGGCGGTGTTATTTCACGCTCAGTTAACTCTTGCAACATATTGCAATATTCATCTACCATCGTCCTCCTATCCGTCCGTGCGTATGTTTGTCCGTAAGCCGTTCCGTCTGCTGCCATGCACTTCCATTCCGAATTGAATCCAATTTGCGATACCGCAATATTGTGTCCCATTATCAACGCAAGGAAATTAGCAGCTCATAGCAATGTGAATGGGCCCAAGGGGTGGCACTTTTCCATCCTGTCGGTGGCTGTGTGTGTGTGTGTGTGTGTGTGTCGTGCTAGTTAGGTGGGCATGATATTTGATGGCATCAGTAAACTGCTGAATGTGCTTCATGCGTTGTTTGGACACTGACTGAATGCGTAAGGCACACGCTTCCCATTCTCAATGAAAACAAATCAGTTCTGGTCACGTGTCTGCGATCACGCCAAATGAGATTATTTTAATTCGAGCTTAGCTAAATGAGCGTTGAATAAATTAATAAAAATAGAAAATTTAATTTAGAAAAAAAAAAACAAGATGAAACAAAAAATAAATAGATAAATAAATAAAAAAAAAACGCGAGCTCTTGATGTTGCTCTGGCTTTGACAGCACCCTGAAGCATCTTCAATGCTAAGATCAATTCTCAGTTATGTTCAGGCGACTGAGCGGCAGCCGCATCGCTCATAGAAATAACATTCCATAGAGTTAAGCTCAATTTTAAATTTACACTGTAAGAATTTTTCTTTCCTTTTGCTTCTGAAATCAGAATCCATATATGCATCTCCGCCCCTCATCGCCATTGACCCTGGCTCTGACATTGACATTTGACGCGGCGCGGCGCGGCGCTGCACGGCTTATATCAGAATTCCAGAAATTATCCTCTTATTTGAAAACATCAATCATTTGAAAAAGCTTTTGATTAAAAAACAATTATGATTGCACTTGGATTATTTAATATTTAATTCAAAACGATAATAAATAAATTGAAATAAGTATAAATCAACAACTTAACGTGGCGAATAATCAACGATCGAAGGTTCTAAAATGAGTCAGCAATAAAATGTTAACTAACATTTCATTTTTCATACGATCAGAACGATCATCTCATTTAGTTATTAATTGAAATTTTTTATTTTTTTATTTTAGAATTTATTTTAATTCAATTTCATTTCATTTTTAGCATTCATAAAAACTTAATGCGCTCCCATTTTCTGGCCGATCCTCCGTTTCAAGCTTCCCCATAAGGAATTAACCATTTTAGCGAAAGAAAGAGAAAGAGAGACATAGAGAAAACAAAAGAACAATATCAGGTATGTGATCGTTTTCCCCTTTCCTGAGGAAAGCTAATTCAATTCCCAATTTGATGTTATTAATTTTCCTTTCCCAATATTGAGAGGGAATTTCAATTTTCTCGATACTCCGCTTGGGAAATGAATTTAATAAATTCAATTACTCCTTGGTTAATATGATATCATGCGGACCCCGGTATAAGTCGGGAAAGAACACGCTAGAAAAAGAGGAAGAAGAAGATTGTTTAATATGATTTTGAAGGTTTTACATGGATATTGACAAATATTTAGGATTTAATCTATTGATTGATAAATTCCTAATCGCTGGATATCCGGACTCACTCGTCTTGATCATGTTCCAAACGTAGACATCCGTCGACGCTATGGAGTTGCGCCAATTATTGGGGAAAATGCGGGAAGCAAGGCTACGCTGGTATGGACACGTCCTGAGAGCAAATGAGGAGACTTTGGCAAATAAAGGCTACGCACTGGAAATCGAAGGTTGCAGAAAACGGGGGCGTCCACGAAACAGCGCTGGATGGACACAATAAAATGGGACCTAGAGGCTGTAGGACTTACCTCGGATGATGCAACCGACAGAACAAAATGGAGGAACTGGTCGCGTTTTGCGGACCCCGGGATAGACCGGGATAGTTAAACACGCAAGAAGAAGAAGATTGATAAATTCCTAAAATATTGATTTTTGAAAAGAGTTTCAATATTCAAGTATGGAAAATAATTTTACCCAAGGGAAATAAGTACCCACAATGCTGCCATTGAGCAACGAGTCCTGCCAAAGTACAAACTTAATGAAAATATTTCCCTAAAATAAAGATATTTGCGCGAAATATTTTGTCCATTTTCCGAAAATCTTGTGGCGAAAGCAATTGCAATCGGCATTTTAAATGCTTTTAATACTTATAAATAGCTTTGGCATTTCATGTTCGAAATTGTTCGAAATTGTTCGAAAATGTTGCTGCCATAATTTTCACTTTCACTCTCAATTTGTATTTACCGGAAGTGGAATCACATCCAGTTCAATTCGGCGCGAATTTAAAAACCACAGTGAATTGATTTCCCGGATAAAACAACCTGTATATGTACTTGTATATTATACATGAAATTTTAATTTTTTTGCCACCAATTTTATTGCAATGAAGTGCCAAAACTGCACCATTTGCATTGCCTTTATATGGCGTGCGGACATACAGGAAATAATGTAGAATGTAGAATAAGTATTCTTAAAGATTTACCCTCGCATAAAAGTATTGGAGTGTTATTTTTTTTTTTTAATGAAAGATGAAAATATTTTCGATTTTCAAATCCAGCAATTTGAAGGCGCCAGCGGCATTTCATTGCATCCCACTATCCCACAATCCATACGGAACGAAACGAAACGAAACGAAACAGAACGAAAGCAACTCAAACGAAATAGATTCAAAAATTCAATTTCAATTCGGATTTCAGGACTTCCTCGGTATTTTTCGGAAATGTTTTGGCTTGCCATGGACACGGCTTTAATTAAATTTTTGACAGCTACATGTTCCCATTGAGGCATTTTACCATTTCAGCATTTAACTGGCAATGATTGACACTCTAGCCTTTCGTAAATAAATAAATAAAAACGGAACAATTCTCTGCTATACGAAGGGCAGACTGAAAGCACTTTGGAGAGGAGCGCTGCGCCTTCGTTGGTTCCGATGATAGGCACATCTGCATAAAAGGGTTGATGGGGTGCGGCCATGCACCCTAAGGAAAAGTTGCATTTTTGAATATCCACAATTCGAATCAAATTAATTTTCTTATGTCAATATTTAAATGAATCATTCTATCATTTAATGTTTTAATTTTTCTTTTTTCTTATATTTATATTTTTTTTTATTTTTTTTTTTTTTATTTAAACATGCCATAACGAGCTCTTGCAGCTACGTTGCATTTTGTCTACTTCTCGAAATCGGAAGCCGAAAAGGAAAGTTTAAATTTTGATGGCATTTTTTACACTCCTTAGCATTTGGCTGGATTTAATTGGACTTCTATCGCGACTACTGAGCCAATCATGCAAGAAAAATTACAAATTTTTTTTTTAAACTAACCGCGAACATAATACATATGTATGTATGTATGTTTGGGTATATGCGTTAAAATATATACCCCAATTTACATAACATATAAGAATACGCCAATGTGGTATACGATGTAAGCCTATAACCATTGTTATACCCGAAACACTCTCAACCCGATTCGGAAAATTCCCGGGGAATTTCCGGGGAATTTACTTTCTTTTTTTTAAATAGATTGGATAAGGAAAATTACTGGTATGGGTCGAATACCCCATTCCCTATAATAATTCTTCCCCCAAATATTTCAAAAAGAAGAATTTTACTACCGAGAAATGTAAATTGCCCGAGAATTCGTTTCACAGGAATATCCAGAATAGGGCTGTCTGTGTCAAGGTCGTATTGCGTTTGTGAGAGTATGTGTAACATCCAGAAACACTCGATATGGACCATACAGAATATGTAGGTGTAGAAATGGTCAGCGTCACTAGGAGATTCGATTTAGCTATATCTATCTGTCCATCTGTTTGTCTGTCTGTCTGTCCGTATACCTACAAATTTCTTATCGAAGGAGTTGAGTTATCTGGACTAAATTCAGTGTGCCCATTGGTACCCTGCTGTAATGAGCCGGTCAGCTTTCTAAGAAGGGCTGGCTTTTGACCGGTCCAAACCCTACCGGTTAAATTATGGCAGTTCGCGCCGGCGGTCGGTAATAAACGGGTTGGTTTATGGGTAGTCTGTAAATGACACTTTCATTAACTTTGAATATATATATAAGAAATTTTTTGTTTATTTTCCTCATTTGACTATCCTAAAACCAGACAAAACTACGACAATTGACCCAAAAAAACTGGCCTATGATCAGCCGTTTTGCGGACTAGTCCCTCCCCTAGGACAGGCCCATGTTAAAAAGGTCAGCTGAATACATTAGAAGTGGAAATATGAGGGGACTAGTACTGGTAACATGAAGAACTGACCGAAGGCTACACTTGGGTCAGTCCATATTACTGCAGGGCAGAGACATGAGTAAGAACAAATGAGCTTGAGCTAAATTGGATAATTTTAGGGGTTTTCTGCGTTTTACGGGTTAATCTTACCTCTGACAGAAAAAAAATATCCATTATCAGACCCACTTATTTTCAGTGGGGGAAAATTTTTCATCTTAGCCGCGAAACTCTATCTCAACAATGAATTGGACTTAGCATAGAAAAATTGGAAAAAAATTTTCTCTTGTCCTCAACGGGGCCAAAGCCAATCCTCAGATGGACAGAATTGGGCAAACTTAATTTTTTTTTCCATACATTTGACGGCCACCTTAAAGTATACGTAACAGTCTGTATGTGTCGGATATTGTATTTTCAGACTCGCCTGACTATAACACCCTAAAATTTCATATTATTGCTTAATTTTTTCCAGAATGCGCTTTAGTAAATCATCGTAAGTAACAGAACTCCTATTTGTTATAATTTTACTCTTAATAATTCCTCGAATTGCCTTTCCTCTCTTAAGTCATATAACGTCTAAGCAAGATACGTTAAATTTCATCATATTCAACTAAACTATGAGAAAAATAAATTTTGTTTCGGACTCCTTCAAAGCGCGTGACACTAAAGACAAATGCACTGAAAAAAAAAAAAAACACAGAACCACAGTCAAACAGATCCGATTTATATTCAGTGTACTCTCTCTTAAGCGGACACCTAAGGGACCGAAAAATATATCCGCTTATGAGGAAACTATTTGAGAATTTAGTAAATATGCTAGAGCATTCCAAAAAAGTGTCTGTTTAAGAAGGAGAGGAGTGTCCGCGAGGAGAGAGTACACTGTATGTATATGAATGTGCCCCATAGCCGCTATGTGTCTGGTATCCGGGTTAGCTGACCGATACTGTCCGGCCGGATAGTTTTGATAATATTTACCAGCACTTTTTTAAATATTAAAATCGAAGGATAAGAACTTGAATACTCCTGAAAGCTTGTGGCAAATTCCGGCCCTTTTCGAAAGGTGCCATCGGTTTCGGAAGCAGAGTAGTGGGAAATGACGTCATTTTTTTTTGATGATCGAGGATAGAGCTATTAGTATTTTTTAACACTTCTTTGTTTAACTTTAAGTTATATTGGGATCAATTCATGACTATCAAAATTCAAATACAATGTAGTATGCTATTCCGACCTATACTAGTAATCCGTTTAAGGTTTATTCTATCGGATATCTAGCAATTTGGCCACACATCATAGTCAATTGAGTTCAAACGTTATTTGTCAGTTAAAATCAAGTACAAAAACTGAAATCATTCAACATAAAATTTCTACAGTGTTCCGCTTTTGCTCTTGAATGGAGGCTTTACTTTTTTGAGACATACTAAAGCCCGCAATGACAGAAGGCTTCTTCGAAAGATCACAAGAGTTCAATTGATCCAATTCTCGTGTAAGCAGACAGCAGACGTGTATGAATAGAAAAAGCACGGTCTGTCATCATTGACAAGAGGCGCCCCATTAATTGCTGTATGAAGTTTGAACAGGCATGAATTGTTGTGAAAAACTCAGTCACATTGAGTTTAGGGCGCCCCAATGAGATCTCTAATAGCGCCCCTGGTAGCATTTCTTACGTTAAAGAAGATCACAACCACAACTTCATGGACATAATTTAGTTAAGTTTTCCACGCTCTTTCGAACGGTTATCGCATCCAATCGAAGATTATGTGAACAAAAAAAAAAAAAAAAATAAATAAATAAATAAATAAAAATCAAAATCCCCCCCACCCAAAAAATAAAGACCTTTGAAAATTATTAATCCACAAATCGATTTATGCAATAAATAGTCGATAATGTGCGATTCACAAAGTAAGTACGATTATCGATTAAATGACTTGTTTATTGAATTGCATACTTAAAAAGTAATCAACGATCGTTGGAAAAGGTGAAGATAGAACATAAACCATTCATCCGCGGGGCAAACGAATGCGCTTTCTTCCTCGTCTCGCACATTGCACTTTTCTTGGCACGAAACACGTGAGCGAACACGAGTTTTTTTTTGACAAGAATCTAAAGAAACGAAAACAAACAAGCAAGGGTGCTATAGTGTTATAGACGCACCTGACAATACGATACCCGACACATACCTACAAACAGTTAGCTACATAAGTAATTTTTAATCGGAAGCTTTTATATAAGCTCAAATTCGAAATTTCATTGATATATCGCAAAAAAAAAAAAAACTCAGAGTTTTGGGAAATTTTGAGATTTTTGTGACAGACCCTAGTACTCGAAGTGCCCATTATAATCGATCAATTGAAGTAGTCGAGTAAATAAATATTAAGTAGGACGCAACAACAGTGGCACTCTGTATTTGAGAATGTAACGTTGTTGGGTACAACTTAAACCAATAAAAGTTGTTGGTTTCACTTATTATTTTTTTTTTTTCTGAGAGTAGTAATGGTGGTACCCTTAAAATTTGTCGTATCGGGTCCATACTCAAACTTGTACTTAATCAATGGGGAATACCAAATTTCGCCAAAATAGGCCAACTCCTTCGATAAGAAAACTGTATACGGACGGGCAGACGGACAGAGGGACGGATGGACGGACAGACGGACGGACATGTCTAAATCGAATCTCCTGGTGACGCTGATCATTTCTATATAAATTTTGTATGACCTTTCTCGACTGGTCCTGGGCGGTACACACAACCACACAAACGCCACATACCCTCGACACAGAGTTTGTCGGGTATAAAAAGCACAAATGTCATTAAATTGTGGACTTTTATCATAAGAAATCGCGGTGATTAGAGTCAATTATAAGAAAGTAAGTCTGGAATACTAATTAACCGATCAGGTTTGTACGAGATAGTTGAACTACTTACATACATACCTGTTTCAATTCAATAGGTTTGCACGTGAGATGGAGTTCGTTGGATGATGACGTTCTGAGTAAAAATATGTATGAAAGGCTTAAGACACACAAATATACCTATGTACTTACATATGTATGTATGTATGTGCCGACCCAGCAAAATAATACTACCTGTATGACGGTGTCGTCAATTGTGTCATCGATGACACATAGGTGACAATGTCACCAATGACATTATTCGATTACATGTCATCGTTGAAGGGAGCTAAAGCTAGAAACAGTCGCTGCGTATCGTATCGTATCGTATCGTGACGTGACGTGTCAGCTGATTCAACCCAGTATATGGGAAATGTGTACATATATAGACCAGTCATAACTCGTCCGTCACGTTACGTTACGATACGCGGCGACTGTTTCTGGTTTTACTCTTCATATTCTTTATAATCCGAAAATCGCGCAGGCGTATCAATATGGAAAAGAATACCGTTTAATAATAAGATTTTCATACAAAATTTCCATCCTGATCGCATCGATGACGTTTTCTACTGGGTACCTGTGTACTGTATAAATTGACAGTGGTGTTCAGGGGCAATGTGTTTCAAATGAAAATACCGAACACTTGCACATACATTTCTAATGAGGACTATCGAGCGTCAAATATCAATCTAAGGTAATCATAAATCAATTGAACACAATTCTGAGGCTATAAGTACCCCGTGTAAAGAAAATTCCCGTTTAGGGATATATTTTTGAGAACGCTTATATCCGGGGATGACTCTTTCTTTAAAAAAAAAAAAAAAAAAAAGAACTCTTACCTACAAAAACAATTATAAACATGCAACAGTCGGAACAACCAATTAATGAGAATATAAGCTAATTCTGATGGATAAATTATCGCAGTAATTGTTGTAATTTTCAGTTATGAAAAAGGCGAAATAAAAATGCTGAGAAAAAAGTGAAAATCCGCTCTAATTGTGGCTTTCTCGTAAGTATTTAACTCGAATGCAGTTAAACAAATTCATCGGAGATTGATGTTCAAAGGCACTCAATCAGCCGACATTGTTAACGTCAAATAATTGCATGCTTTTAAAGTAAAAATACTTGTAATAAAATTGGCGAAAATTAAAAATAAGTTTATGGCCTTCTATTCCTAGAAACAGACCAAATGAATCCTCATTTTCTTGTTCTAAAATCGCTTTTAATGACCGAATGGCGTTGGCAAAAATTCAACTTATAAATACCTCTAATTTTTATCGTTTTGGGTTACCAATCCGCTATTTCTTCACAAAAGAAACCGCCTCGTAATTGAAAGAGATCTCTGCATATCGACTGGATTATACATAGGCCCTTAGTTATGAATTTAGATACTCTCTCTTAAATCCCTTGTCAATTAGCCCCGTTTCAGCAGGGTTTCTGCATATTTTTTTTTTTTTTTTTGCACAGCTCAAATTCGAAAACGAAATAAATAAGAATTAAAATGGGTCCATCCATGATACAAGAAAACAAGATAGCGCCACTTGAGAGTGGAAACGTCACAAACTCAAAATCGCGATTCGTTGTTGTTGTTTCCCATGTTAAACCGGTTTTTTACTTTTTTGAATAGCATGGGAAACAACAACAATTTCTCGCTCAGTGGCGTCACAAACTCAATTTTCGGCTCTCAAAGAGAGACTCAAAATAGCAGTACTGAAGTGGCGCTATCTTGTTTTCTTGTATCATGGGTCCATCAATAAGATAGAACGAGAAAAAGAGAACGTAAGAGAGAGAGAGACCGAGAGAGTGAGTGAGAGCGAGAGAGAGAGAGAGAGAGAGAGAGAGAGAGAGAGAGAGCGAGAGAGAGAGATCGAGAGAGAGTGAGCGAGAGAGAGAGGAGAGAGGGAGAGAGAGCGAGAGAGAGAGAGAGCTAGAGAGAGCGAGAGAGAGCGAGAGAGAGCGAGAGAGAGCGAGAGAGAGCGAGAGAGGAGAGGCGAGAGAGAGAGAGAGAGAGAGCGAGAGAGAGAGAGAGAGCGAGAGAGAGCGAGAGAGAGTGAGAGAGACCGAGAGGAGAGAGAAACCAGGAGAGAGAGAGAGAGAGCGAGAGATAGATGTGATAAATATTTGTGATCACGGTTGCCACTTGTTGTAAAACTGTACCAAAATTGGTATGTACATTTCGGTTTGTTTGGAACATTGGTACACAATTAATCAATTTGGTACACTTTTCGGTTGGTTTCAAATCGCTGATTCTCTCAAATATGGTAAAGGTGCAACAGTGACTGAACTCATAGTGTGAGGCGGCTGGAATACTTCATACAAAAGCATAGCAATTTTTTTCTGAACTGAATCCATTAAGTTTGTGTCACTCTTTCGCACAATATGTGAGTATGAAAAATTTTTTTTGTAAATTTTGTTCGGTTTTGCTACATTTTCTTGGATTGGTTTGGTAAAAAAAAAAATTTTGAGCCGAGTGCCAAACTTGACTGTGATGCCAGCATTTTACAATAGCTTTGCCTCTCCAAAAATGCCTCATTTCTTACGGAAAATATTTGAAGTGGTTTCCCTTTTAAAAGACCATCAAAAAAAATGGGATAAATTTCTCAAACTGTTCTTCATTAATTGAAAAAAGAAAAAAATTTTCCAATTAACGCTCTTTCCCCTCGAAAAGGCTTTTATTATTTTAATAAAGTTTAGCATACTTTTATAATCAACCGAAAGAGCCAAGAAAAACAAGTAAGGGTGGTAAAGTCAGGCGAGCCTGACAATAAAATACCCGACACAGAACTTAAAATCATACTCAACCATGTAAAAGCATATTCAAGAGATTACCATAAGGGGACCCATATACCGAATTTTGTTAAAGTTCTTTATGAAAACCGCCCCTTTGGTCCGCCCATTTTTCCAATTTTTTTTGCATTCTAATCGGAGGCTTAAATACACGCTCAAATTCTAAGTTTCATTGAAATATTTCGAAAAAGTCCGAATTTGGGGCAGTTTTGAGATTTTTGTGACAGACCCTAGTACTGGAGGTACCCCTAAAAATGATCCGATCGGGTCCATTCTCGAACTTGTTCCTGTGAGTACGCATATCAAATTTCATCAAGATAGCTCAACTCCTTCGATAAGAAAACTGTATACAAACAGACGGACGGACATGGCTAAATCGAATCTCCTGGTGACGCTGATATACATTTTGTATGACCTTTCTCGACTGGTTCTCGTTGTTAAACACAACCACACAAACGCAATATTCCCTAGACACAGAGTGTGTCGGGTATAAAAATAAAAAATACTTGCATTTATTAAATTTGGAGTGAGCGGCTTCCGTTTTTTTATTTTTATTTTATTTATTTCGTAATTCGGGTTAGTGAAGCGGTTATGCCTTACAGAATGTTCTACTTTAGATGCAAACGAATTCGCAGCAAGATTGTTTAACGAGCACACTACAGTCGATCATGTCCGTCACAATTAGGTGATGCGGTGATATGATTTGCAACAAAATGAAGCTGAATCACTAAAAAAAAAAGGCAGTAACTACAGTTGTTGGTGAACAATCAAAAAGTTGCATTGCAATGGAAAACTAATCAAAATCGGAATATCGTTGGAATATAATGTTACATGTTTTTGTGAAATGAACATGCCCAAATGCATCCGAAACGGGCATAGAATTTTCACATTGCGTAAACGTAAGGTCCCAAAAAAGAAATGAAAATTTTGGAAAATTCATTTTCGAATTTTCACAAAGCGCCTGTAACCCATTATTTCCAGTTGGACGCGTTTCAAAGTAAAATATGAAAATTGCGCAACCATTCCGTCCATACTGTTGATAAAACAAAAACATCATTCCGCTGTTTAATTGGATAAACTTCGAGAGAATTTAGAATTTCAAAGCTTCTCATCTTACTCTTGTGCCATATCCTTTTTTCCGCTGATATGTTAATGGAATACGTTGAACCAAAAATTTTAGATAAAGAAAATACTCTCGAACATCGAAACATTCATCAATGACATTTAAATGAACGTATCATGCATGACAGCTCCAATAATCTGTCATCGTGAAGTGTGCTCTGTATTAACTTTGTGAAAATCAGAGAGATAAAAAGATAGTTGGCACTGCAAAGCAATTTCATGTATAAGAGAGAAGAGGAAAGGAATAGACAGGAAGAGCGAGGAAGAGCGAGGAAGAGAGACGAAGAGAGACGAAGAGAGACGAAGAGAGACGAAGAGAGACGAAGAGAGACGAAGAGAGACGAAGAGAGACGAAGAGAGACGAAGAGAGACGAAGAGAGACGAAGAGAGATGAAGAGAGACGAAGAGAGACGGAGAGAGACGAAGAGAGACGAAGAGAGACGAAGAGGGACGAAGAGAGACGAAGAGAGACGAAGAGAGCCGAAGAGAGACGAAGAGAGACGAAGAGAGACGAAGAGAGACGAAGAGAGACGAAGAGAGACGAAGAGAGACGAAGAGAGACGAAGAGAGACGAAGAGAGACGAAGAGAGACGAAGAGAGACGAAGAGAGACGAAGAGAGACGAAGAGAGACGAAGAGAGACGAAGAGAGACGAAGAGAGACGAAGAGAGAGAAGGAGGAAGAGAGACGAAGAGAGAGAAGAGAGAGAAGAGAGACGAAGAGAGAGAAGAGAGAGAAGAGAGAGAAGAGAGACGAGAGAGAGAAGAGAAGAAGAGAGAGAAGAGAGAAGAGAGGAGAGAGAAAGAGACGAAGAGAGGAGAGAGAAGAGAAGAGAGGAAGAGAGAGAAGATAGAGAGAGAGAGAGAGAGCAAGAGAGAAGAGTAAGAGAGAGAGGTTAAAAATATGCATCAGAAAGGTTAAATTGCGATGAGTTTAGGAATAAGGTATGATTTTTAACAAATTAGTTTCTTCGTAGGCGGTAGTCTGCTAGTCCCTTATAAAAACCCTTTTTTTTTAAAGACAAATTTGTTTACGGAAAATCTACTTTTTTTTGCGTAATAAAAGATACACACTTCAGTTATCACAAAAATACTTAATAGGTCATGAATTAATGGCATTGATGCTCTTTCACTGCCAGGTTCTTAACTCATCCCAATAGGGATGTTCATAAGAACAGTAATCAAAGAAATCTAGAAATTGAAAATTTTAGTTTTTCTTTTTTTTTTCATATAAAAATGATGAAATGGCAAAAGTCGAAAGTGAAGACGAGACAAAAATCATAGCGGAAGCGCCTTTTATTCGCTCTGATGGAGACCGATTGATGCTTCGTAACGATGACACTTTTGAAACTTTGCATGACAATGAGCACAGTAACAATAATATTCCGATTTGTAAGACATAAAATCAACAAAGACAACAAAACCATTCATTCAATGGCCTCCCTACGATGCACGATGAGAATGTAGCATGTGCATCCGAGCCGTGAGTAATCGCTAAAGCGTACAATTATGATTGTTGTACTCCGCTCGCTATCACCTTAACTTAATTCCTGATACAGTTAAGTTTAATGTTTCTAGAAAAAAGTTCTGCAAAAAAATCCACACGAAATTCTCAGGGTATTTCTGATAATGGGAAATGCATGATTTAAAAACATACCACCATATTGTTGGGAATCCATTGATTTCATTTAAATTCATTTTAAATTCACCTTGACAATACTTTGTGAATCATGTCAGCTCTATTGTCCAAACAATATCCCACCTTATGCGTCAATGTTCTGAAAAGACTCAGACTATCCCTAATGAGCTCCGCCTTCCACACTAGCTTTATGGCATTTGCCCAACTTTAAGTATCCAAGAGCAAGGTGCATAAAGAAATCGACCTGGTTATCATATTAACAGAATTTTTTACTTGTGTCTTCTAAATAATTGTGAGCCTTATTGAGCGTTAGCTGCCACACAACCTAACCGACGCGCTCAGCAACATTACCTGAATTGAATTTCCACTTTGGTATCAAATTCTAAATTTCAAATTCAAAACTCTAAAGTCGAAATTCGTTTTGAAAATTAATTAGCAATTGTAGCATTCGAATGTCATTTTGAAAAGTGGGAAAGATCTGCATTACCACATAACGCTATGACTTCAAACACAAAATCATATATAACAATATATGTCACTCTCATTGATATTGCGCGGGACGTTTCGCGCCAGTTAGAAAGAGATTATACTCGGCAGGCAAATGAAGAGCGAGAGAGAAATACTTTTGGTGAGTACCTCAGTGCAAAATGCTCATTTTGATGGGTACCCAAGGCCATGGTGGGTATCCAAGACCGTGGTGAAAAGAGCCAAAATGGAAACGGCTCCTGAGTGACATATATATTTAAGTAGTTATATATGCACAAAATATTAGAGTTGTAAAATACTGTTACTATTCGGTAAAAAGTAACGACTACTGTAGTCAGTAATCAATAACGTCTCGTTACTGATGAAAGTATCTCGTTACTAGTACTTTTTTCACACATGCCAGCTGATGATTTCCGTAGTAATTAAGTACTAAAATAATGGGTCCGCAAAACAGTATGGTAGTAGAGTGAGTTGATATTTGATTACTAACTACTGAATGAAGAGTCAAAGAGCATGAGGGAGTTTTGATTACTTTCTCAACCTTGAGTTCATATAGAACCATAGCTGCAACTTCGGCCAAATTTTGGCGCGTGTCACCATGTTTTGGTGAAAAAGTTGAACTGTGGTGAATCACGCCATAGCTCACACTATAGTTTAGTGAACCACGTAATAGAATTGTGGTGTACCACGTAAAACCTTTTGGCCGAAGTAACAGCTATAGTTCTATATATGTTAAATGAATGAATGAACAATATTTCGAAAAATAGAACGAGTACTTAGTAACGAGTAATTAGTAACGATTACTTCACCAAAAATAACGAATACAACCGAGTAGTGTAAATTTTTGCATTTTTACAGCTCTACAAAATATTAAGTACTAAATATTACTCGTAAGATACTCGTTGTCAATTTCTCTTCAAAATATTCTGCCGAATCGCATTTTAAGCACTACAAAGGAACGAGTGAGAAATTTCACGAAGTCACGGACAAGGACATCGGAACATTAGCTAATAATTTTTTTAATTTGAAATACAAAAATTAAGGATCTAAGCCACAGTGATCAAACAACATGAGGATATCAAATGGTTATAAATGGTTTTGACACATCCCGTAACGAGGCTTTATTATCTTAACTAGACCAATGTTAAGACCCAAATTACTGCATCTTGAATTAAAACAAAAATCATGAAAACATTATTTCGAAATTAGGTTTATGTTCGTTTAATGGCCATGCTACTTAAATTATTTCATTCCATTTCTTCTTATTTAATTTAATTTAATTTCATAAAATTTTCGAAAGCTTTATTAAGTGTTTATGATTTCAAAGTCAAGAGCGTGTCGTACAATTAAATATAAACTACTCCACTCAAGTGTGCGCTACGGTCGCTCGTTGGGCTATTCAGTTAAGTCGTCACTTCACGACTCACGATCATGTTGCTTTAAATGATGCAACACTGCACTTGAAACACATATAGTATTTGATTAGTGTGTCAGTATGGGGGTATCTCCTCTTTCCGGATAATATTCGAGCTCCTACAGAGAAGACAAAGAATGCCAAAATATATAAAATAAGAGAGCGAAAAATTTCGAATGCAACTCTGTTACGCTTTTTCCAAATAACATCTGTCGAAACTTCCACATGAGGCAATTGAAATTCTGATGGATACTCATTACTTGAGTAGAGTGACTGCGGAGTAAAACTTTCACTCAATAATAATGTTAATGCAATTGCAGTATTAGCCATCAAAAGAATTCTTTAATGCCGGCCCAAATACGCTCCTGACCTATGGCGATATTTTATTATATTTTTTTCGTTGCTTTTGGTTTTTTTTGTTTTTTTTTGTGCAAACATTTATAAAGCATGGCCGTGAATTGAACTTTATGCCGATGACGATGCCAGATGCCAGCGAATATGAAATTCATGAAAATGTTTTACAGCAATTTGAACTGGAGTTGACCGGGCCGGCGAGGAAGGGTCATCCATAGTTGCATTTATTGAAGCAAAGCGAAGTCAGTCTCCAGCAGAGAGAGCGAGAGAGAGATAGAGAGAGAGAGAGAGAGAGAGAGAGAGAGAGAGAGAGAGAGAGAAAGAGCGAGGGCAGAGGCTTAGTAGCGGAGGTAGTGAAATAATTAATTGTAAATACTAGCGTTAAGTCGATGAAATTTGTTGTTGTTTGTGTTTTCATTTTCAAAAATTTTTTTCTTATTATTTTATATTTTTATTTTATTCACAATATTTTTTTTTTCAGAAGTGCGCGTAAGCACGTTGCACGTTGCCGCAGTCGAACGTAAAAAGGCTTTTATGCAAATTAACTGCGGCTATTTTTCGCGGTAGTCACTCCATTATAATAACCATAGAGCCAGATATTGAGAGCAGTCCGAGTAGCCAGGGTAGTCAGTAGCCAGTTCATTCGCAATAGAATCATTTAATTTCATGAATTATTATAATAATGTTAATAATTGTTTTTGAAATTGTAATTGAATCGTTGAATTCTCGGTTTATTCACTGCGATTATTAAATGCCTCTTTAACAACAACAATAACAATAACAACAACAACAACAAAAACAACCACAACAGAAGCAACAACTCACATCAATATGTTATGAGGAAAAATTGCAAATAAATGGCAATAGAAAACGGCTGTGCCAGGAACACATTGCCAGAAATAATTTGAACTGCACTGGACGATGGAGGAAAAGGAGAGCGAGGACGCAAGGGCGATGAATGAGTCGGTCATTTGATAGATATATGTATATGTATGTAGCAGTAGAGGGCATGAGTGAGAATAAAAAAGAGTCTAACACAGACATATGTATACGCCTTGCTCGCGCGTAATTGCCACCTATGTTTCGTACCATGGCTAATTGAAGTCCAAGGAGAACAAAATTTCACTAATTAGCTTATAAGATTGAGAATAAGAAAAGAAAAAGAGAAAAAAGAAAGACAATTTTTTAGTCATTACTATCGATTTTATTTTTCTTTCATTTTAATGCCCCAGTGCAAGCAGGTAGACTACCACTAAAACAAGAAAGAAAGTCTGTCAACCTAGACTTTGATACACTCAGATTCGCGACAATATTTGCGTTCAATGTTTTGCCATTCCGTACGGACGTTACAGATAAATCTATGCTTGTGGGCGTGGCAGAAAGCGAACCACGCATATACATGTCTCCCATATACCTCCGATACATCGTGGTTGATCTATATCTCATATTTTTGAAGCTTCGACCCATTTCCATACGCAAGTAACGATTAACCATTATTTATGGTCACATGTGTGGGTGTGGCTGACTAAGTCCATTTTTTGACGTGATAACGTCTATTAAATCGATGATAGGACACTCAAATAGCGAAGAATCTGCCGACGGCGAATTCAATGTGCGTTCAACATGTTCATCGTTCATTTTACGCGACAACAAAATTGGTTTGTGGGAGAGGGACGCACGGGGAAGATAAAACTAAAACTCTACCATACAACATCCCCGAACATCCCTCACCCACAAACCACTCAAATGCACAAAAGTACAAACCGGTTTAGATCAAAGAGTTCACTTTTATGAGAAAGCAAATCGTCTCAATCGTCTCTTCATACGTCCAAATACAAATTTACGTATTTGAAGTAATTTTTGGGTGAATGTAAAACCGAAAAATTCCATACAAACGGAAAAAACCCCTCGTTCTGGCATCAGTTCAGAGAATAAAATGTTAGCATGACGCCTATAATTCTCATTTGGTTTGTAAAATGGGACACTTAAAACTCGCAGAATTTCTGAAGATTTTTCGAGATGTGATGAAGCAAGAACGTGCGTAAGTCATAATCATCATCACCATGACCATTATCATCACCATCATCATCACCATCACCATCATAATCACCATCACCATCATCAACACTATCATCACCATAATCATCGCCATCATCATCACAATCATCACCACCATCATCACCACCATCATCAACACTATCATCACCATCATCATCACCATTATCATCACCAACATCATCACCATCATCATAACCATCATCATCACAATCATCACCACCATCATCACCACCATCATCATCACCATCATCATCATCATCATCACCATCATCATCACCATCATCATCACCATCATCACCATCATCATCACCACCATCATCATCACCATCATCATCACAATCATCATCATCATCATCACCATCATCATCACCATCATCATCACCACCATCATCATCACAATCATCACCACCATCATCACCAACCTCACCATCATCATCACCAACCTCACCTTCATCATCACCAACCTCACTATTATCATCACCAACCTCACCATCATCACCAACCTCACCATCATCATCACCAACCTCACCATCATCAACACCAACCTCACCAGCCTCACCAGCCTCACCAGCCTCACCATCATCATCACCAACTTCACCATCACCATCTGTCTGAACAAAAACAGGAATATCAAATTTCACCCATCAAACGCTTGATTGTTTCACACAGTCAGGTTAGTGTTGCCCGATATTTGAGCATCAAAACTTTCTAGTGACGAAAAACCATATCGCACCTGGCAACTAAAGTGGCACAACTCAAAATTTGTAATTTTTCAGAAAACGCGATAAACAAATTGAATCGCAGTGGCAATCAAAGCAAGAAGACAGGCATTATGGCTTTTGTTCGGCCTTTTATAATAAGAAAAACTTAATTGAATTTTTCCTGCAGGTAGCCAGGTGACTTAGGAACGAGATTCATAGCATAACTCGAAATTCACAAATTTTGAGTTGTGTCACTTTAGTTGCCGGGGTGCGATATATACTTTATATACTACCCAATAAAGCGATTCGTTCGCAAATCCATATCCTTCAAAGATAGCAAAGCGTTGAAATATGTATATAAATTACAAAAAATAAGGATGATCACAACGAAAAAGAGCAAGAAGCTCTGGTTCTTTTACACTTATTAAGCTTCCTTAATGAATGAACTCCTCTTTCATAACCAATGATTTTTCCATTGCAAGCGAAAACATCCCGAAAAGTCTAGCCTTTACAATAAGAATTTTGGTAAGATTGGAAATTTTTGAAAGACAGTTTGTTCCCGGGTGATTTCGTTTGTTGAAAGGATATTTTCACTGTGAGATGAAAACCACTGTTTTTGGGACGAAAAAAATTTCGGCTTCTATGGCCACCTCATACGCTCTTGGGTGTTAACATTTTCTATTACTTCTTTCAGCAGTCCATATCATTTCCTTTTGGTGCTTTTAACTTTTTCATTTGATCCAATTTTAATTTGAATATGCATTTCTATATCAACTTCAATAATTACTATTTTAATTGAGCCTAGAGACAAGTGGCTAGAGACTAAAGACTACAGGCTGGCGAACTAGAACCGCAACGATTTGCGCTAATCGGCGACGCAATTGAAACGGCATTAACAACAATCGCATCGAGTGGAAACTGAAACGGGCTTCGATTAGTCTTGTTTCGTTTCGTTTCGTTTCATTTCGTTTCGTTTCTATGCGCCTTCGGACGCCTCATTAAATTGAATGATCAAAGAGGACGTCCAGCAGTAACAAGTCGCTCTTGAACTTCAGTACCCGTAATCTCATAAAACTTTAATCTCAATAGCAAGTGTGACTAACGACGGGAAGGGCGAATTCAATTTATTTGGAGAAAATTCTCAGAAAATACATCCTAGAGAACTTCCTCATAAAAGGGGAAAAATTCTTTTCCTTCTTGATTTCAAATTTCCTTCACATTTGTGACGATTTCCTATCGACAATTTCTATTTCAGCGTGATCTTTTCTACTAGTTTTGAATGTATTTAATGGGAAATGGAATTTTCAAAATGTCCCATGGCATTTCAATGTGCGTTGAGGTTGGGCCTAAGCATGTATGTATGTATATCGCCTGATCCAAGTAGGTGTATGTATTTCTTTTGCTCCACTTAAATCAGTTCAAAACTCCTTTTTTTACAGACACCACCGGGCAGCGCTGAGTGATCATATCACTGCATGGGCAACTGAGGGGTATGCAATTAATTGCTATATTAGAGGTTATACTCCGAAAATTTGGGGGGTTTCAGTCGCTTCGATAACATTTAAGGGGTCAACGTGCTTAGACTGATGCTTGTAAATTTGAAAATAGATAATGCAAATAATGCAAAACAGTGCGTTTTAAATCATCTGGAGTGGTTCCGGGATATTTAAGCAACATTGGATCGAAGTTGAAGTCACCCGCACCTCATTTGAGGAATCGAGAATCTCGGTTAGAACCCCCAAAATCCCCCGTGCGCACGGGCCTGCTTAAAAGAAATATTGACCCTGAATGAGGGATCTCGGATAAGGAACTCCATTGACTTGTTTAATTGGTTTAAAAGTAATCAGAGATTCAATCGATCTACAGTCTACTATGAAATAACAACAGATACTTACCACAGAGCAACAATAAAATTAAAATGATCGCATTTACGCAGGCCAGTACAGTACAGTCCCGTCCCGTACCGTTCCGTCCAATTCAGTCCCCATTTGCGAAGCATATAATTTCCATTGCTCCGTATTGTATCTTGACTTAGTATAATCTTTAGCATTATATTAGCCATTATCATTTTCATTGTCGTATGCATTAATAATGAGTCGCGGGAATCGGCTTATCTATTTACTTAAAAAAGGCGGATAGGCGAACAGGTAAATTACCTGGGCGTACACCATTGGGGGGTCGCTATAAAATATCCAATAAAATCATTTCAAGACCATTTGACGCATACTTATTTATATATAATAATTTCCCTGTTATGACGGGCGCTTGTCATATTCACCGATTGAACTTTTTACCTCTTTGTAAGTAGTGATTTTCCTTTATTCGCTTTTTTTCTTTCCAAGTTAATTGTACAGTTTTACTTTCCTAAAAAAAAAAAAAAAAAAAAAACAATGATGACGTCGTTGCTTACTTATTTTAAATATTTCCACACAAGTACCGAGAATGAATTAAATTTATGTTCGCTTCCAATTTTTTCTTCGTATCTCCTTCTAAATACTTGATTAGATAACTTATAAAGGAAGCTGAAATTTACGTTATTGATAAATAGTTAGTAAAAGTAAAACCTTAATTTTCTGTTATGGAGTCATTTGTTTCAAAGAGTATTCATGGAAATTAATGGCAAAAATTTTTCGAAAAAAAAAATTCTATTTTATAAATTGTGATTAAAATTTTTCTCGGTGTAATTTCAGAAATTTTCGACAAAAGCTTAATATCATTTACACAGATAGAATAAATTTCGTGATTTAGCGAGATGATTTAAAACAAAATCACGGCTGTTTTTGAGTTGATTAAAAAGAATTAGGAATCATCCTGATGAAGGCGGAAGCGAATTCGCCGAAATATGTACGTATAGCGTATACAAAATAAAGCGATTGAAATAAAAGTGAAAATTCCGAACCGTTTGATTACTGTGATTTAGTTCGACAGTTTTTCGATGCCTAAATTACACATAGTTAGCGTAATTTTGCTTTAAATCACGAATGAATGCTAAATCATCTAATTAGGCTATGTGTCAACATAATATAAGAATGCCGTCGTCATGGCATTGGGGGCATTTGTCTAATTTCACTAGTAATTTCACTATTTTAAAAATTAAAATAAATTTAAGAATTTTTTCGTTCAATTTTTCTCAGTGTAAGCAAAAACAAAATCATCAAAAACATTAGAATTCTGCTGTGACGTCACTGAACGCAGCATTAATCACATTGAAAAGCAAAAATATTCGGAGAATTTCTTAGTCTGTGTTAGTTTTTCTCAGTGCACTCGAATGAAAAGTGGCTGATACTTTTCAATTTTAATTCTAGTCTCAAATTTATTTACAAACGGGAATTCGATTTCCTGCAATGCAATTTAAACCGCAATTTTGATTTGTTTACCTTGTTGGACTAGTCAGCAACGACAACGGCAGCGCACGTAGACCGATTGCGTACTATACAGAGCAATTTTTAACCTAAGCTAAGCGTCGTAAATAGAAAATTTTCCACTGTAAAATACATCTCCCAGAATGTGTCTCTTTCTCTGTCCCCCTCTGACTACTCTGTCTCTCTCTCCCTCTCTTTCTCCCTCTCTCTCTCTCCCTCTCTCTCTCTCTCCCTCTCTCTCTCTCCCTCTCTCTCCCTCTCTCTCCCTCTCTCTCCCTCTCTCTCTCCATCTCTCTCCCTCTCTCTCTCCCTCTCTCTCCCTCTCTCTCTCTCCCTCTCTCTCTCTCCTTCTCTCTCCCTCTCTCTCTCCCTCTCTCTCTCCCTCTCTCTCCCTACCGATTTTTCTCTCTCTCTCTCTCTCTATCAGGAATGAAGAAGTAACTACATACTTACAATGTATCTTTTGATTACTTCATGCTTTGATTTGGTCTTATTAACAAAGGCTTTAACGGTTCACCATTATTTTTGAAGCTTTCTGGCAGAATCTGGGAGCCTCTACATTTTCTTCGTCCTCTATCCAGTGCTGTCGAAATACTACTATAGTAGTTTTTTGCTCCTTTTTGTCTTGCCGTACTACTTTACTACTCCTTTCGCTAACGTACTACTATTTGGTTGTAAATATATTTTGTTATAGCTTTGTGCGGTGAAAATTAACTGTCTGGCAATAATATATATATATACATATACTATAAGCAACTAGGACATTCCATTAAAAGTGAAAAGATTTAAAAAGCGTTCTTGGTTTACGAGTCGTCGAGGTTTTTAAACTAGCCTAACTAGGTTTTCTTTTCCTTCTATTGCTTAAAAACTCCTTTTTTTTAATATACTCCTTTTATTTAAAACTACTATTTTCAAGACATTTTGCTACTTTCTCAGATACGAAAACGACAGCACTGCCTCTGATCTTTTCATCCATGGTCTACGATATTGGGGAGCGCGATCGTTTCCAAGAATATAATCACATCAGACGATTTGAATGTTAGTTTATAGTAACAGTCCAACAGTCATCACTAATCACAGTTTATTAAATGTTAATCGGAATGCTGTTCCTATAAATGACCCCCTAGAATCGGAGTGATCATGTAGAAATTTGCATAAGATCAGAGCGATACAGATCCCTGTAGTCAGTCGAGCTAACCCCAAACTAGCGATTTCAATAACCACTTGTGGAGGGGACCGGTCCCTTTCCTATCCGCAACGCTGTCGACTTAACAATGTTGATGTCATTGCCGGGGACGGGTCGTCCTTTTATACGCCATATTTAGCCAGTCATTTCGCTAGCGAAAAGGGGCAGGAAAATGGCAAAATGAGAAAAAAGCAAAATTTTTATTTATGTTTTGACTTTTTTATTTATTTATTTTAATAATTATTATATTTTTTATTTATTTAATGTTTTTATTTTAAATCTTTATTTTTCTTGCTTCTCTCTAAATTTTCTCGCCTCGGCCGAGCCTCGAACCGCTGACCTCCGGTTCGCTGAGTAAAATGCTCACTTGAATATATGATTGCACAGGATTTGGGAAACGATCTTAATGATTTTTTTCACCCCAAAAATTTTTTACTTGAAAATCAACCATTCAAAAAAAAAATAAATAAATAATTGAAATAAAATCTCAAAAATTTAAGGGAAAATTGTTGTCTTCAAAAACAACTAAGGGGCTACCTCCAGTTCTGTCAGAAATAAAAAATGTCATATAAGAAAACACTTTAGAAAATTTCTGATTCATTTCTGGAGCGTTTTTTATATGAAGTTTTTCATTTCTGACAGAACTGGAGATAGCTCCTAAAGTAGGTTGGTAGGTAGGTTGATCGTTAATCGGCCCATTGTGATACCAAGGAGGTTTTTTTGTGTTTGTGTGAGTGTATGTCTTTTTATGTAGTGTGCCTCTAACGTACGATTTCTTGAAAAACCAGTGCTAGGCTTGAAACACTACGCTCCGTTTCGCCTGTGTCGGGAATCGAACCTCGGACTCTGGGATCAAGACCCTAAACTATAAACCAAAAAAAAAAAAAACTGTAATTAAAAAAAAACATCGCGCCGATCAAGCCAAAGTTTAAACCGCTGAGCCATCGAACCCTTGTCGGGCGATTGATCAGAATGAGAACTAAAAGCAGACAAAAGCAAAAACAATCATGCACAGCGAATAGGGAAATGTCAACTGAGGCCAGTCTACTCTTCCAGGTTCATGTGGTAGATAAAATGGCTAGTCATCAAGGACTGGCACTATGGCATATCAGAAATATCGGGGGCGACAAACTGACTACAGGGATACGATCACATCGGATCAGTTCGACTCGGTTCGGATCGGATCGGATCGGCTTCCTAAACTAGTCATTAAACTAGGCGACGAATGACGACAAGCTTAAAAGCATTTCTGACTTTCGGACTTTCTGGCCATTAATCGATAACATAATTTCCATGGTGGCATGAGAAGATAGGATATCTTGACATGACACAATGTAACTGGATTTCCGTGTCCGTGTCGTTTTATTGTTCTTTTTGCGATTTCCCCGAACCACAAAGAACAACTTTGCTCTGGCTCTTTGGCTCGACTTATTATTTTGCATGAAATGTCTAAATGTCGATGCGAAATTAAAGCGGCGAACGCAATAAAATCTGAGGGCGAAGAAGAAGATGGAGAAGAAGAAGAAGAAGAAGAAGAAGAAAAGAAGCAAACAAACAAACAATTCGATAATGCAGTATAACTTGAACTTGTCAAAGATGGAATAAACCAAACCGATGTACTACTTATATCGATGTATCGATGAATCAGTCCTGCGTATGAAAAAATCCCCACGCAGTGTGTCAGTACCGGTGCCGGTACCAGTGCCGGTACCGGTGGCGGTGCGAGTTAAAGTGTCAGTCATGTCCAGCAGAATATTTTTTTTTTTTTTTTTATCTTATGCGGAAACGCAAAAATAGTGCAACGTTAATTGGCTCCAATCTTGTTTTGCGATTCTCGTATTGGAAGAGGAGCGGAGAAGCGGGACAATGCGAATGCATAAATTAACAGACAAATATCATGCACACACGCACAGGCAGAGGCGCAAAGGCGCAGGGAGCGCAGAAAAGGTCACATCCAGAATGTTCATTGCGTGTCGATAAGAGCCCAAAAGAGCATTTAACCGCATCTCAAGGACACTCTGTTCTGAGTGCATGGCTACTTTTCCGTTTTTTTATTTTTTTTTTTTTTTTTTTTTTTTTTTTTGTGTAATTCTGTCCGTCTGTAGTTAATTTTAAGTACATTCAATAAAAAGGCTTGAGTCCACTTGATAAGAAAGATTTTAAGAAGGGAAACTTTTAAGGAGGAAAGGATATAATATTAGGTGTAGTAAAAAGAAATCCATTATTTTTCCAATAGATGGCGTTATTTATCTGCATCTCGCGTTGTATAAGTCCGATCGTGTTCCGCTAGGGGGCATTAGAAAGATGACAGTTCCTACTAAAATAGCTTTTTTGACACTTTTTTGATTGATTGATTCAGTTTTGTTTGAGAGCTTGTCAAAGATGGACATCAGCAAAGAGAAATTCGCTACATTTTACAGTTTTTCTTCGATAAGGGAGAAAACGCAAGCCAGGCGGCTGAAAATGTGAATAGCGTTTATGGACCTGATACTGTAACAGCCAATCATGCGCAATTTTGGTTTCGTCGATTCCGTTCCGGTAACTTCGATGTCAAGGATGCACCACGCACTGGAAGGCCAATTGTCGAAAATGTCGATAAAATCATGGAAATTATCGAGTCCGACCGTCATGTTAGCACTGTTTCGATTGCAAAAGAGCTAAAGATTGCACAAAAAACCGTTTGGAATCATTTGAATAAGGCTGGATACACAAAGAAGCTCGATGTATGGGTGCCACACGAGTTAACGCAAAAAAACCTCACAGACCGAATTTCCATCTGCGAATCGCTGCTGAACCGCAACAAAATCGACCCATTTCTGAAGCGGTTGGTGACTGGTGATGAAAAGTGGGTCACTTACGACAACGTCAAGCGAAAACGGTCGTGGTCGAAACACGGTGAACCGGCGGAAACGGTGGCCAAGCCAGGATTGACGGCCAGGAAGGTTTTGCTGTGTGTTTGGTGGGATTGGCAGGGAATTATCTACTATGAGCTGCTCCCATACGGCAAAACTCTTAACTCGGAACTCTACTGTCAACAATTGGACCGCCTGAAGGAAGCAATCGCCCATAAGCGGCCAGCTTTGGCCAATAGGAGAGGAATTGTGTTCCATCAGGACAACGCCAGGCCACACACATCGATAGTGACTCGCCAGAAGCTCCGGAGTTTGGTTGGGAGGTTCTTCTGCATCCACCTTATAGTCCGGACCTGGCACCAAGTGATTACCATCTGTTCCTGTCCATGGCGAACAATTTTGCTGGTGAAACATTCGCTTCAAGAGAGGCTTCTGAAATTCGACTGTCTCAAGTTTTTGCTAATAGGAACGAGGGCTTCTATGAGAGAGGCATAATGAAATTACCTTTAAAATGGCAACAAGTTATCGAACAAAACGGCGCATATTTGACCTAAATCGGGTCATTCTAACTATCTTAAATAAAGCCCTCAATTTAATGCAAAAATAATGGATTTCTTTTTACTACACCAATATTTAAATCTTGCTTCGGTACAGATTACTTAGCTCTTTGCAGACAATTAAATACATTTTCGAATGGCTTTACGAACTGGCTTTAGCTTTTTAAGACAATAATAAGTAAAAAAAAAAATTAAAAAAACTCCGGTCCCAAAAGGATTTATCAGGATTGCAAAAATATACTTATATGAGATCGCAAGTATATTCTACCACAAATCTAGGCATTCTTGGTAAATGTTGAAAAAAAAAAAAAACCGGAAGCTTCGAAGAAATCTTGAACTTTCATTCCATTTTTACGATAATTTGCAGGGGACTCCCCGAAGAGTAGCTTTCGATTGCTTAGAACGCGCTTTTTGATGCTCGAATTTCCCCAGAAGCTTTTCTTGCACCGTGCACACATGCATGTCTTTGCGCTTTAGTCGCAGTCGGCGCCGACGTCACGGACTATGTCGCTGCCGTTCAAACACACTCGCACGCACGCACACACGCAACGATTTACCAGCACCAAGAACGACACCGGTTAACATAGACTCGATAGCTGTGATCCGCATGCAACCGACTATCGACCGTAAGACGCAGGTTCGTGGTAATTCGTGTACTCACTCGTTCGTTCGATCGCTCGATCGTTCGTTCGTTCGTTCGTTCGTTCGCTCGTTTGTTCATATGCCGCGGCGCCGCCTTGCTGCGCAGCAATCTCGCAGCAGCAGCAGCTACCTTAAGCAACTCTAGCTTGAAGAAGTGAAGGAAATAAAAAATAAAAAATAAAAAACAACAACAACAACACACACACACAGGCGCACGCGTGCTTGGCTTGAGCCCGACTCGCAGCTTAACAAAAACATCTGACATCGCGGTGGGTCAATTCATGCAAGCTTTTCATTTCATCGTGATAACTGCAAAGCGACACACGGTCGCGCGCGCTCTCTTTGCAAAAGACTCGACAACAACGGGACGACGACGACGACACAACGGTGGCAACTGCGACGGCGACGGCCGCGGCGACGGCACAACATTCGGACGAAACGAAACGAAACTTAACTAGACTTAGTCGAAATCTCCAGCTCAATCTTAAAATTCATCTCAATTGCAAACTCCAAATGCCACAGTCGATTTCCAATCGAATCTCCAAAAATCCAAATCAGAAATTCAAAACAAACGAACAATCCAAAGAAAAATACTTTTAAGGAATTCATGTGAAGCAAGGATCTATTGGAGAGTTTTTCAAAAAATTTTCAACAAACAAAAGGAGAGAAAAGAATGCGAAAATAAGTGCTTAAAAAATCGAATAAAAATTCTTGTTCTCCAATCGACAACTAGAACATTGAATAGAAATAAAAAGGGAAAAAAGGAGAAACAAAAAATTATGTAACAAAAGACGAAAGAGGACAACTGGCAGGAACTGGCTATGACTATTGATTACGACTGTGTCGGGAATTGCATAGTGTGCACGGCGAATCGGAAAATCGAATTTGCAAATTTGGAAAGAGTAAATTTTACGAATCAAAGTGAAAGTGCATTTTATTGAAAGGATAACTGAAAAGAAAATAAAAATAAATATAAAAATAAAATAAAAATAAATGAAAAATTTATAGACATCAAAACTTGAATGACAACAGTCCCTGGCACTCGGAGGCGCACAAGATATGTCGTGAAGGTGGAAAGTCCTGCAAGAAATTTCGTGTTGCTATAATTTTGTTGTTGATTGTTGTCGCAGTTATTGAAATTGTTGTTAACGGCATTGATGAACGAATCGACGAGAGTGCGCCAAAAGTCAAAAAAACTTCTCTTATTTTTGCAGTGTCTCCCAAGTCCCCCAAGCGGGCGAGACTGAGTGTGTGCGTGTGTGTGTATGTGTGGTTCGTGTTCATTACTAACAAAAAGGATCTAATGAAATCGTTTTCTAATCAAAACTAAAATTCAAAAAAAATCAACTCATTCAACGTGCAACTAACCACGAAAGCAGAAAGCCAGCTGGGAAATTCCACAAATCCACAAACATAAATAAAAAGGAAAAAATTCAAAATTGAAGAAAATTCATACAAACTGATATGTAAGTAAAAAAAAATATTTAAAAAAAAAAACCGCATCTCAAGAAATGCAAATTCAATTAAGTCTCGTATTTTTCCACGTGATAAAGCGGAAGAACCGCGTCTGCGGAATTTCAATTTCCAAATATTCATGAGAGCGATCTTTTTCTATAAAATCGCCTATTCGAATGTTCTCGTTGCGGACTGATATGGAAATGGGGAATAGGATTCCAGCGGAGCCTTGGGAAAAGAAAACGATGTCGAAAGGGGATGGGGGACTGGGTTTTGGGTTTGGGCGATATATGCGTCGTTCTCCAAGATTCTCCAAGTTTCATCAAAGGGCCAGTTTTCTAGGGGAATGTCTCAAGCCAAGGCCGAAGTTCCATAAAAATTGAATACTGAGTTCTTCTAAAATCAAAAACTGGGTCCCATAAGGTCCCATAAAAATTTCCCTTTCCCTGAAAATCATAAATGTCTATTTTTTTAGAGGAGGGTTTTATCCGTTCAAAGAAAATTTCAACGATTGAAAGGAAAGAAAGTGATCATCTATCTTTGGAGACTAGAACAAGTGTTATCCTAGGAGAAATGTGTTGAGAGATTAAGTGCTTAAAGTTTTTCATCTGATTTTTTACTTATATGCCGTAAGTATATTCAAATTCGTTAATGTACAATTTATCCAGACGGAAGATTCTATTCTATCCTCGAGTAAAAATATTTGTATTTATTTTGCACGCCTAAAGCGTGCCCAAATCGAGCCCAATCCAGGCCATGGGTAGTGAACAAACGCGCCCAAATGATCGTTGACTTTATCTGGTCTTTCAGCATAGCTGGTTATTCGATTCCTCTATCCGAGTTAATATCTTTCCTGAAGATCCGATCCAGCTTTTCTGCCGCACTGGGTTAAAAGAGTGTTTCCCGCCCCTATGATGACACTAAAGGGGTGCTGTTTTTTGCATATCTATGGTGAAATTTCCGGTCCTCACAGTGCTGCTCTGGGCATTTTCCTGGCTTGAAAACCCCTGGATTGTGTCCTGTCTCTCCTAAGTACATAGAGTGAAATCACTGGCCATTTCGATACACGGCTCGATTTTTTAACGAAACCAATGGAAGTTGAATTTCTTCGGCCCTAAATTGGGTGAAGGGTACATATTTACATAGTTATGTATCAACATCTCTAGGTGTTTGAAGTGATTTGCTCGCACTCGGTTTTTACCTTCGAAGATCTTCGAATGCATCAAGTTAAGTGAGCTTATCACACCCTAAAGCATTGTTGCATGTTGACCGATGCGCCTTGATTTGATCACTCAATGTTTGCGCGAGAAATTACAACAACAGCAACAGAGTTCACATTGCCCAAACATATACAGTGTATTCTCTCTTAAGCGGACTCCGCTTAAGAGGAGTATCCACAAGGAGAGAGTACACTGTATACATACGTATGTGGGTACATAAGTAAGTATATTGGAATGTGGTTACAAAATGTTCCTCCATATTATTATGGCCGAGAATTGAGTCAAGCTCTCCAATACACTTTCAATTGAAATTTCAATAAATCTTCTCTCTTCACCAAAACCTCCAATAGCCGCAATGATCTTAATGCATCGGATAGAATAAATTCGGTCCGCCAGTCCGCAGTTCAGTTGATTCCTTTCTGTGAAATTTCTCCCCCGTCGTTGACAAATCCTCGTAGAATGGATAAAACCAATGGCACCTGATGTGTGACCTGTCACTGTATTCGCCCACTAAGGAGTCGATCCCATTGGATGAGTTGAGGAAAAACCCGAACGTTTTTACGACATTTTCCAGCAAAACCGGAGCTCGTTTTCGAATTCGACGTCCTAGTCGACGACGTCGCATTTTTGCGGTTATAATGCGGTATTTTGAATGCGGACTATCGATTCGGATTCTAGTGCAGTGTGATAGAGAATAAAACTCGCTCTCGGTGCGAGAATTGAAACCTCTCTGAGTAAATGTTAGACAATCGCTTGCGTATGCGTGCATCTAATCGACTTTTATAAAGTATCTAGAGCAGTAGGTAGGTACATGCGTATGTGCGTATGTAGGTAATTAGT
The DNA here is from genome assembly GCA_020466095.1 of Chlorops oryzae. Lineage (NCBI taxonomy): Eukaryota > Metazoa > Arthropoda > Insecta > Diptera > Chloropidae > Chlorops > Chlorops oryzae. Next base: position 156,187,901 of record CM035806.1, on the reverse strand, counting down.
GCAGGCGCGATAAGAGCCTGCACCGGTTAGCCATTAAATCAGCGGCGTTTTTATACAACATCATCAGCTCGTTGGATGCTACCGAGCTAAGCTTGCATCAAGTCCGAATGAAATCGAAATCGAGAAACGAAATTGAAATTGCAATTGGAATTGGAATTGGAATTGGAATAGAAATAAATACAATTTAATGATTATAGACGATGATTAAGCCGATGGCCGTGCGAAAATAAATGGGGGTCCCGTTGCACCGCGATACGATGCGATGCGATGCGATCCGGTCAGCGCGGGAGTGTTACGCAACCAAGCATTGCGAAGAAGAAGTAAAACAGAAAAAGGGAATGTGAATTTGAGTGCAGGGTTGCCGCATCTAGAGAGAAAATGCAACGTATGAAAGTGTCGTTCGAATATCCAATCGTCCAAGCTATCCAACATGCAGCTATCGGCGGTCCCAAGTGGGATGTGGAGCGGCATTGCTGTCGATTGCAGCATCAGTAACTCAAGTCGAATTTTGTCCGTCGCTGGTCGCAGACATGCAATGCTTCTCGTCGCTTGCTCGCTGGCCCGCTAACCAGTGCCAGTGCCAGTGGGTTAGTCAGCAACTTAGCGATTCAGCGAGATTCATTGAGTCAGTTGGCCAGTTGGTCAGTCAGTCGGGCGATCATTTACGAAGTTGTGCAGCAGTGTGTCCAGTGTGCTCAGTGTGCAAGTCGTTGAGAGCAGCTGAGCTGAGCTTCGGCCAGCGAAGCGGCTAGCTATTTACTTAGTTAGTCCGTTAAAAGCGATTGCAACAATTTTCAAGCCAAATCGACCAATTTCGATTTTTGCGCTGCTTTTGCCATTTTCAGTGACCACATCCACCGTCCCGTCCGACTGCCACACCGCCACACCGATCCCGGTCGGTTGCGTCTCGTTGCCGGTGCGAGTGCATTTTGCATTCCTCGTTGAAGTTAGGCGAGGGGAGACCGCTTACTGCCGATCCCAATTTCATCCCCCATCCGAAAAATTCATCATAAACAGTATCCGGAATAACAACAATAATAAATATTTATTGCCTCATATTATTCTCTTTCTTCTTTTGATTTTCTCTGTCTTTTCTTTTTTTTTTCTTATTAACTTTTTTGCATTGAAATTTTTTCGGCTATTTCGCATGACAAATTTACATAATGAAGTTGATTGCACATCGCGCCAACGCCAGCCACTCAGCCACTCAGCCAGCGAGCCTGAATCGCTGCGTTTCGTCTGAACCTTTGATTTGATTTGGAGAAGGTTATCGGTTATCGGTTATCGGCTTTTGATATTCGTTTGCGGGTTATTGGTTATCAGCTGTCGCAGATTTCAATTATTGGCTAGCCAAGCACTTTTCTGTTTTCTCTCTTTTCCAGTCCCATTTCCAATTCATCAATTATTCTCGCCCCGATCAATCTCGTTCGGTCGTGCCGCAAATCGTGAAACTAACTCCAAAAAAATTCTTACATATAATCATCCGCCTAGTCAATTGGTCGCGATCAAGACACTCTGAACTCTCGATGACGTCTTCCATCGCGTCCGTACGGGCAGCGGCTGATTAGCCATCGTCGATGCGCTTTCGAGTGCGTTCGCACTAATGTGGCCTGTGCGTGTAATCGATCCACCTGCCAGAATTTCCCAATACGCACGATCGCGCATCTCTCGAAATTCAATGATGAACTTTTTTCCTCTCCCATTTTCGCTTTCCGTTTTTTGTTTTGGTTTTTTGTTTCATTTTTATTTTGCATTTTCGGCGTTGTTGCTATAACTGTCATTATTATTATTATTGTTGTTGTTGTTGCCATTGCTGCTGTTGTTTTTGTAGCTTTTACTGATTGTTTGCAAACATTTCTTCGCTCTGACATTGACTTACATTTATGGCTTACATTTCAGTTCAGTTCGGTTCGGTTCGGTACGGTCCGTTTCGGCTTGGGCTGCAGCTCTGGCTCTGGCGCTGGCTTTGCTTTCTTGCGACCTTTTCATTCACATGCTCACATGAATTTTGTTGTCGCTGCCCGGCACAGTTAAAGGCCACTCGCTGGGCGCTGCTTGCTGATCTCACCGCACAAATGGGGTTTTTATCTCTTCGTCATATGCTAATCGAAAAGATCCATTTCTTGCGAATTTCGGATTTTAGCTTTTGTCTTGCCTTGTTGTCTTGCCTTTTTTTGAAAGACCTTTTTAAGGTTCGAAGCTGCGTTTCGATTCGATTCGATTCGATTAATGGCCATTGGCTGCTTCGATGATTCGATCCGACAATGGATCTTCGCATTCGCTATGAAACAGATCGCATTGTTTTCGAGGAATCGGAAATAGCAGTAGCAAGGAGACTTGCATTGAGACAGGCGGAAGAGCGAAGAACGCGAGTTTCGAGAGAGAGGAGGGAGAGACGAGGAGAGAGCGAGGGAGAGAGCGAGGAGAGCGAGAGAGAGCGAGAGAGAGAGCGAGGGAGAGAGCGAGGGAGAGAGCGAGGGAGAGAGCGAGGGAGAGAGCGAGGGAGAGAGCGAGGGAGAGAGCGAGGGAGAGAGCGAGGGAGAGAGCGAGGGAGAGAGCGAGGGAGAGAGCGAGGGAGAGAGGAGAGAGCGAGGGAGAGAGCGAGGGAGAGAGCGAGGGAGAGAGCGAGGGAGAGAGCGAGGGAGAGAGCGAGGAGAGAGCGAGGAGAGAGCGAGGAGAGAGCAGAGAGCGAGAGAGAGCAGAGAGAGCAGGAGAGAGCAAGAGAGAGAGACGAGAGAGAGAGCGAGGAGAGAGCGAGAGAGAGAGGGAGAGAACGAGAGAGAGAAAGCAGAGAGAGAGAGAGAGAGAGATCGAGAGAGAGATCAGAGAGAGAGAGAGAGAGAGATCGAGAGAGAGATCGAGAGAGAGATCGAGAGAGAGAGAGAGAAGTCGAGAGAGAGATCGAGAGAGAGATCGAGAGAGAGATCGAGAGAGAGATCGAGAGAAGAGATCGAGAGAGAGATCGAGAGAGAGATCGAGAGAGAGATCGAGAGAGAGATCGAGAGAGAGATCGAGAGAGAGATCGAGAGAGAGATCGAGAGAGATCGAGAGAGAGATCGAGAGAGAGATCGAGAGAGAGATCGAGAGAGAGATCGAGAGAGAGAGATCGAGAGAGAGATCGAGAGAGAGATCGAGAGAGAGATCGAGAGAGAGATCGAGAGAGAGAGAGAGAGAGAGAGAGAGACAGAGACAGGAAAATAGAATAGATATTTGATATGTCCCTACTTCAAACACAGCACGGCCAGTGTAAAATGGGCGCCCGCTTAGCGGATATTTTTCTACTCGGCTTGACGCTTTTAAGTTTCTGAAGGTGTGAAATTTTAAGCGAAAAAGATAAGCACTGACTAGAGTATGAGCCTGCATTCTACTCACGATCGAACCTTTCGAATTCATCGATCGGTCTCTGGGACATTCTCACAAAACATGCATTCGATGATGAGCCCATCCTCTTGAATGATTTGCAAACACCGATTTCAACTCTTACACTCAATGGTCTAGAAAAGCTCCGCATTAGCTTCTTCAATTGGATATTCAAAGGTCTTTTACGATCGTTTTCATTACGAATAGCGAATAAGAAAGAATGCAAGAAAGAAGATAAAACATTATGCGACTGCCTATGAAATATCGCTCGATGGTACACACACCTTTGGACTATTACAAAAATAACACTTTGTTGTAATACCCGAAGCGGAAGTGCTGAACTTGAACTCAACAAAGTCTGCGAATTGTTTGTGGGTAAATAGACAAAAGCACAACCAAGTAAAATGACGAACAATAACACGAAGAAGATTAAACAAATTGGAAAGAAAGATAGCAAGAGATAGAGAGCAAGAGAGAGAGAGAGAGAGAGAGAGAGGTTCATGCTCGATATTTCTCCCCCTTCCTTTTTTTCATAAGTCTAGTTAACTCGTTTGTTTAGTTCCGTTTAGCGGACTCGTATAAATAAAAAAATAAAAAAATTCCGCAATTGCGATTTTGCGGAAAAACAAATGACTCAAGACGCGAACGCGAACGCGACGACGAAAATGAAGACGACACCGATCTCAAATTCGAAAGTGTGATTTAACACTTTGAAGTGCCAACCAACGAGGCAATCAAAATCACATTTAGGAAAACCGCAAACACATTTATTATCGAATTGAAATTTTTTTAACCAAAACCGACCTCCCACTATAATATTTTTCGTGCCACTCCCACAAATCCTACTATTGAAAATTTTCTTTCGTATTAAATCGATTAAGCTTCATTGAACTATGGCCACAAGATTTCACATGAAACGAATATACCTAATCAGAAAGCAGGGTATCTCATAAAATAAAAGAGAAACACCCTTTTCAAATGAACAGCTGATAAGCTTGATTGGTTAAACCGCAGATCGAAATGCACGGACCCGATTTAAGAAGCTTATTAAAACGTTATTTAACTAATTATATTCCTATTTAATTAGCATCAATTCTAATGTGAAAAATGAATCTTAATCATTGTCGACATCATGATCGTCGTCGTCTTCTTTTTCTTCTTCTTCATCGTTGTCGTCACCGTTGTTTGCAATTGAATTTATAGATCTATCTGTGTGAATATGCTGTGAGAGTCCAGCGTAAAGTAGAATGGAAATGTTACGAACTACAAACTGTAATTGAACTGTTGTTGTTGTTGTTGTTATTGTTGTTGCTGTAAAGCATTTACTTATTCAATTAACGTTTAAGATATTGTACGTTTTCCACAAAGGAACTAAGGAGACGTTGAGGAGGGCCCGGCTTTTCAAACGCGGCCACCAATCACCTTTGTAGATATGATATAAGGGCTTTTTTTTTTTGTTTGTTTTTGCCAGAAAAGATATCATTTTTCACAAATTTTCACAATTAATATGACAAATTATTGACCTAAAGCCCAAAAATTATATATTCAGTTTCATTTTTCTTTTTCATCCGTTGTCACTCTCTTTGTAGAATATCTTCTATTCGACGGCTTTTTGAAGGTAATTAGTAGAGTTGGAACGGATATCCGGCCACTATCCGCTATCCGGCCTTAAATTTAATATCCAACCGGATACCCGATACCATCTATATCCGGCCGCCGGATACCTCACATTAAACATTTGCTATATTGTATTTTTACTAGGATGCAGGTTAGAAATTGAAGCGATTGGAGGAAGCTCGATGCAGTTCCGAAAATGTCCAGTTTCAGAGATTTTTCATTTCAGTTCGGTCCAAACACTCAAAACAAGCACTATTAAAATGTGTGCTGTCTCAAAGAATAACGTTCAAAATTTTTTTCTACCAAAGGGCAACGCTCAGGATCATTGCTACGCCGTTCGATATGGCTTTAAAAACGAAAAATATATAACAAAAAAAATTAACTATCCGGCAGCCGGATATCCGGCTATCCGGTCTAGCAGCCAGCCGGATAACCCGTATCCGGCATCCGGCCGGGAAACTTCAATTGCAACAAAACAATTAGTATTTAGTGACCTCTAGAAATTTTACAAAACTTTTAAATCGTACCTAATTTTGGTAAATTTAGTACACCCTTAGAACTTTTTTAGTACATATTAGTACATACTTAAAATTCACTTTACCTTAAATTTTAGTACAATTTTAGTACAATTTTAGTACACTTTGAATAGACACTTAGTACATAATTATGAATTTAGACATTTAGTACATTTTAAAAAATCTTTAAATGCCATACTTTAAAAGTAATTAAGACTACTTTGATGAAAATACGAATCTTTGATACACTTTAAAAAATTCCTTAAATATTAGGATCTTTCATAGAAAATTTATTAAATAATCTTTAAATGCCGATATCTTCTAAAATATAAGAGCATAGAGCGAAAATAAGCGTAACTGGACACCTTGATAAATTCCAAATATATTGAATTATTCATAGAAAATTTTTAAAAAAATCTTTAAATGCCGATATCTTCTAAAATATAAGAGCTAGAGCGAAATTAAGTGAATCTGTCAAAGACCTAGGGAAAATTCCAATATTAAGGGTCATAAAATTTATATAAAAGTTTTTTAAATTGCCAGAAAGATATCATTTTAAAATACAATTAATATGCAATATTGACCTAAAGCCCAAAAATTTATATTCAGTTCATTTCTTTTCATGTCACTCTCTTTGTAGAAATCTCATTCGACGCTTTTTAATAATTAGTAAGTTGACATAGCATTCTATTTAAATTTAATACCAACTACGATACTTTATACGGCCGCCGGATACCTACATTAAACATTGCTATATTGATTTTATACTAATCAGGTTAGAATTGAAGCGATTGAGAACTCATGAGTTCCGAAAATGCGTTTAGAGATTTTTATTTAGTTCTAAAACTAAAACAAGAACAATGGGTGATCACTAAAAATAAGTTAAAATTTTTCACAAAGGGCAACTGATATTGCTAGCTTCGATATGGCTTTAAAAATATAAACAAAAAAAATTAACATCCGGCGGTATCCGGCTATCCGGTCTAAGCAGCCGGATAACCGTATCGGATCCGTCCGGAAAACTTCATGCAACACTATTTAGTAGACTCTAGTAATTTTTGTACCTAGTAAAACTTTAGTAACTAGAACTTTAGTACATATTAGTACACTAAATTCTTACCTTAAAAATTCATTTAGTAAATTTTATACATTTGATAGAAACTTTAATGGATACATTATACATTTTTAGAAACACTTTAGCCAACTTAGTACACTTTGAGTACATCTTTACATTAAACAACTTTTAATATGAGTCTTTATTTATATTAGTTCAATTTTACAATCGCATACACTTCTAAAAAATATGCAAAAGATAGCATTAAGCACGACTTATAAATTAAATTAAAAAATATCAAATATATATAATTAAAGCACACAATTTCGAAAACTACAGTGTACTCTCTCCTTGCGGACACTCCTCATAAGCGGACACCCATCTTAAACAGAAACTTTTTAAGAATGCTCTAGTGATTCTGCTTCTCAAATATTTTCCTCTTAACCCTCTAATTCCTGGCTCCGTCTCTAGATGGACTTTTTTCGAACAAATTACCAAAAAAAAACTAATAATAATTATTTCAGATTCATGTTTTTCTACCCAAAATTAGTCATATCTGAACTTTTCATTGAAAAAAAAAAATTGTGAGGGTTAAGCGGGCATATTTTTCGGTAACGTTGGTGTCTGCTTAAGCGAGACTACACTGTATTAGACGCATCACTGACAACACTACAACAAATTCAACAACACTTTTACTTTTTTAATTACATGATTTGACATAAACAGGTCAAGTTCTTGGGGTATCAAAAAATTCAAATCGATTTGGGAATTAAAAAAAAAAAAAAAAAACATGCCAAATTTTCGATTAGGTTAAGTAATTGCCATTAACCTATCATCATTATCATAATCATCATCAAATACAAACACGCTCTGACATATGCCAAACCGAAAAAAAAAAAAAAATACTTAAAATTTAACAAGATCCCCTTACCCGATTCAACTTGGGATTGCTTTGGAATTCGCTAACTTCATGCTTGATATGCCTTGATAATAAAATGAAATTTGTTCGATAATGAAGAAATCACCAGCTCACCAAAATCGTTTTTGACAGCTTCAAATGGAAGTCATTTAAAACTGGCTGTCAAATTAGCTAAAAAAAAAAAAACATGAAAAAAAAAAATATAACATAAGAAAGAATTTCTCCAATGCTCCAGAGTCGGACTAATCAATGTCAGCTTAACTCTATTCAACATCTGCTCTCGGGCCAAGGAAAGGATACAGCTTAAAACAGATTTTGTCTTTTGCTCTTTTACCTGGCTGTCTGTCCATAATTTTACGCATCCCATTTGGGTTCGAAAGCCCATGAAACTCGCTCGTTTCAATTTTTTCCAAACCCGCAAAATCCTCGCTAGTCATTATTCTCGATTTCAAAAACTCATACCTTAAAAGAATTCAATCAATAATTATCCTTATGCTATTATTAAGTAAAGTGTTGCTGCAAAATTTGTTCATATCGAGAAATTGTTGCCGCTTCGTCTCATCGTACTAAATTTTTAATCACTTAATCAATGAAGAGAGTCCACAGAAATTAATGATATTCATTCGTTCGTAACCACTTCCTTAGCGCGTCTCGTTTTGTCGTCGTCGTCGTCGCTTCGGACACGTCGGACGCGGAACACTGGGAAGGCCAGAGAGGAAGCCAAAGGAAGTCTCGAAAATTTTGAAGCGGACGTACGGATCTTATGCCCGCAAAGCGTTTGCAAATTGTGCGATTTTCCAATTAAAGGCACGAACAAGCCGCAGTCGCGATCGCAAAGTGGCAGTCGCGGCGTTGTAAACAAATGCAACGCGCACGCCCCAACGACCTTCGCACTACTTTTCGCGATTATTTAATCGAGCAGCAGCGAGGAATGGACTGCGCCTTGCTCCGTTGGCAGCAGCGCCTGCATTTTCGTTGTGGCTATTTGTCGCTGCTACTGCTGTTGTTGCTGATGCTGCTACTGATGTTGTTGGGCTGTTTTTTTTTTTTTTTTTTGTGGGTTTTCTTTTTTAAGTCTTCCAAAACAGCAAAAATTCGCCAAAAAAAAAAAAAAAAAAATTCATAAATAAATAAAAAAGCGAAAGGCATTCGAAGAGAGGAAGACGAAAGATGAACAACGAAAAAGGCAAACGCGAGCGAAAGGAAGAGCATGCAACGACAATGATTCTTATTTGTTAAATTGTTCTTGTTGTCGTTGTAGCTGCTGCTGTTTTATTGCATATTTGATTTTTGCTATCGTTTCTCGTGTTTAAATCCATGATGTGGCCAAGCGACAAGCAGTTGCCTTTTGGCCGCCGCTTGTTCGCTTGTCTCTCTCGTTTTTCCTTTTTCTAATTCTACCAAGCTACTCAAAACAGGTGCAGCGACAGCGGCAGCGGCAGCACTATAAGCAATTGTACGTTAAAGTGCAACGGCATAACGTCATCGGCAACGACAACGACAGGTTTGGAGGCAACATTAAGCCACAGTGGAGAGACAGTCAACAGCGACGGCTCTGGCAGCGCCGACGACCATCCAAAGTGGTTTACCTACCAACCTACTTTCTGGCTGCATGCGACATTAAGATCTGCCTGCTCAAGCATCTCCTCCGGAGCACGTAGCGAGCGTCTCCTCTGCTAGCCGTTACTTGGTTGTCTTTATTCCCCATTCGCCTGCGAGCGAAATTGAAATCGAAAGTGGCATGCATTAGACGAACGCCAGTCATCAGCTGACTGACCGGCTGACTGACTGGCCAATTGACCAACTGACCAAGTGGCCAAGTCTGTTGCGCACGTAGCGCTGCGTCAATAATTTGTCCGTACGTATCGATTTCGGTTTTTGTTGTCGCGATTTTTTGTTTTTATAATTTTTTTTTTTTTTTTTTTTGTTTTTTGCTGAATATCTGCAAAAGCCAGCTATGCTGCGACCACAATCGACCACAACATCCATTGCAACAGCGCTGGCGTTGGGTCTGGTCCCATTGCAACGATTGCATTGCTCGTGCCGCCTCATTACGGCATTAGAAGAAAGCACTTTTTTGCAGTTTTGGCTTTTTTCTTCTTCTTCTTCTTCTTCTTCTTATTTTATTTTGTTATTTTCATTGGGAAATGTTATGACCAGACTGTGCGACCGAGCATGGGCGGCGAAAAGGGATAATATGCTCAACTTAACTTAGATTGAAATGCAGGTTCGTAGCTTAAGTCTTTCGTTTTCCATGGCACAGTGATCGAAGGTTTTTAAAAAGACTTAATAATTCCTTGAACTGGTCGCTGAAGTGGCTGGCACATCACGTATGGAAATTCAAAATGGCGGCTGGAGGAAAACTTTTCAATCAAAATGCACTTTATTCTCTGCGTGTTTGTGTGTGTGTTTGTGCGATTTAACAGATGCGATATGGCTCATCGGGCTCAAAGAGTGCTTGAAGGCAAGAATGGCCACCTTTTGTTTTTTCTCCAACGACTCCATGTGAATGCGATTCAGATTGTTGCTGCACTGTGCAGTAGATCTCCTCATTTACACTTTCAAAATTTTCGTTTTCTATCTTGCAAAACCAAAAAAAAAAAAAAAAAAATAGGCATGCTACGAGTATCATTGCGAATGTACGGCTATAAGTAGTCTGACGCGGAGACAGGCGGTTCGGTTCGTGCGCCAGAAAGACAGACATCAGTGAAACAGTCAGGCAGCCACGCAGTCAGGCAATCGGGCAATCAGGCGGGCTGGTGGGCTGGCAGTTTATTGAAGCTGCTGTAAATTTTAACGCCGAAGACTGAAAGAATGAATTCGCCTCGCTTCTTTCGTTGTTTGCCCAATGGCAAATAGCGTTTACGAGAATAGCTAGATGTGCGCATGAGCGCATGAGCGGCGGCTGTTTCACAGGTTTCCAGCGTTTTCAAAGCGTTAATTTACGTTACATAACGTTCAGTGATAGCTATGCGGAATGTGGAAAGAATATGCCGCAATTCAGGCTTAACGTACGTATTTTCACTCTTAGGAGGCGGTCCCAATTTTTGGAATCTTAACATTCAAATCTGGACCTTATCATTTTGGCACACACACACACACACATGGCTACGCTCATCCAGTGTTCGAAAGGTTAATGCATGAAGGTACAAAAACGGCCTTCAGGATGGGTTAAAAAAAAAAAAAAAAAAAATTGTCATTATTGCAATTTAAAGTGACCTCAAACTGACTGGCTCGATGATTTTCGAGAAGCAGCCTTAGATTTTCAGTATTTCCGCCTTGTAGGCTTGTCAGTCCGTCATTCATTCAGTCAGTCAATTGGTTCATGAACGAAAAAGTCGAGCATTTACCTTATGCGCGTGCGCAAAGGCATGCTCGTACGTTTAAGGGCATTTATGGGCATCGCATTTTGATGCTTCGTTTGTTTTTTTTTTTTTTTTTTTTTTTTCGTTTTCTCGCAGCAAGAGTGGAGCATTTTTATCTGTCACTTGCTATGCGTGGATCTCGTAATGTCATCAACACCGTCATCAAGTTTGACAGGCCATACCGCACACGGTAATTACTAGCTGGAGTAACCAACTCACTTACTGACTGATTAACTCAGTGACTTAGTAGGTACTTGAAGCACTCATGACTGACTTCAATCGACTTAGCACGCCTGCTTTTCCTTGTACGCGTTATCCCAATGCGTTGCGGCATTGCGTTTTCGGATTTCATTCAAAATTGTTTTTGATGAATTTTAAGAAATTATTTCAGCAATTTAAGCTGTAACTTACAACGTACTGAACAACGTTTAACGTAGATACACTGCAAATAAAATTTGAAAAAAAAAAAAACAAGAGAAAAACGTTCGCTCACTCAACGAATGTTTCATTCATTCGTCCATTTATTCATTCAATCGTTCGTTCATTCATTCAATCAAAATTTCTTCATTCACAGCGAATGTTTTTTTTTACAGTGTATCGTAATGCCATAAAACTTTTGTGCAACTCTGCGTTCAAACTCCTTGTTATTGGCGCTGTTTTGTCGTGGTTTCTGTTTTATTTGTTGTTGCTGTTGTTGTCGTTTCAGCCGCTGCTGCTTCACATGCAATACGCTTTTGATATTTTTTTTTTTTTTTTGATGTTTTCATGTTTTCAAGTTTTTTTTTTTGGTTTTAAATTTTTATTTTTTGATTTTTGGCAATGTAGCCTCACATTCCACGTCTCGGCCCCGACGATCCCTCCAATTAGGCTACCTCAGGTAGCTGAGGTAACTCATATTTTCCGCTTTCGACTGAAATTGCCAAAATTAATCACTGATGCTCTCGTTGAGAGCATACTCATACTACATAAAAACATGCATGTACGTACATAAATATATACGTATGTATGTATGTGTACATACATAGCTATATGTAGGTATATTATGGTAAAATATGCACGATTAAATTGTTGTCAGCAGCCCATAAAATTGCGCTTAATTAATTACAATGATGTCAATGAAAAAAACAACAAAAAACAACAAAAAAACAAAAAAGGAAAATATGAAAATGAAACGCTTATGCACGCACTCGCACTCGCACACGCACTCGCCAACGCACACGCGCACTCACTTAAGGTCCATTCATTATTTCGAGTAATATTCTAGAGGGATTTTCGATACTTAAGCATTCGAAATTATCCTTAAGTTCGGCTTACATAGGTACTCGTAGTATAAAACTTAGTGTAAGACGAAGAGCAACCATGGAAGAAATTCCTTCAATTATTCCAACGCCTTCCATTCAATTTT